>OY482665.1:28365383-28967331 GCA_960531205.1 Andrena bicolor
AACGCAAATTTCAAAGCTTTTTAAAGCTCTCTGATATCAAATATCAATCAATATTATATGTTAAAAATCACGGATATATGTACCAGGTTGTAAAATTAATTCTGTGAAGGAATCGTTATTGGATTGGGAGAGGATATTTTTATTGATAATAAAGATATACCATTTTTCCTTTTTCTGTACTATATTTCCCTGAATCACCAATACAATGCAAACTTCCACTATTCACGCTCGTACAGTACGGTGTCCTAATATATTTAAATATTGTTTGCTCTATCTGGGTCGCAAATTGAAGCATGATGATTTCCCGATGATGCGTCGTTTGCCGTCTCCTATGACAGAAAAAAGAAAGAGTTGACATGCGATGCATGTTGGCGAATTTCAATTCTCTTGCTGCAATGTATTGTACGAAGACTGTTCGAACGCCCATTACCATTACTCCTCAGAAATTGCAAAAGCATACAAGAATATCACAGCTTACCCTCCATCACGCTGCTTGAAATTATGCGATCCTTCCTCGTAGCCAGCAATCGACGAAGTGACGAGTTCTGTTGGCTGCTCGAAAATATACGTATAGCAAAGGGTACCATAACTCCGTTGTATCGGTAACCAATGTGTTTGGAAAGAGGGGAGGAAAAGGAACGACTGGAAGCATGAATATGCAGGAGAATGAAAAATAAATGGCGATCGTATCTCCCATTGGAGGAGAAGTGCTTGTCAAGTTAGATACCAGTATGGTGACGGTTGTAAAGACGCGATGATCTGTGGGTAGGGAGGGTGAGCAGTGGCTGGTACCGTGGGGGCTGCAAATTGAATAACAAAGCTTCACCCTCCTTGGGTTAAATCACCGAGAAAGCCATCCCCTGAGCTTGTAGGCAGCTCGGCATTAACCGCACCCCCTGGTCGCGAATCGTCGCGTCGCGACGCTTCAGAGCCCTCCATGGCTGCTTTGCATAACGATCTTATTCCGTAATCTCTGCCATATTGATCCGATTTAGAGCGTACCACGAATCCGGGGACCGTTTATGGCTCGGTTACGGTCTGTCGTTGTCAGACCGCTCAATTTTCACCGCGGGCAAGCGTGGAATGCTTTCCAAGTAATTACTGTGTCCTGAATGGAGCAAGAATAAACATTCTGGTTGTTTTCTGTTCACGAACAGTCCCCCGATTCAGCGGACACACGCATCCTCCCTTTAATGGCGCGCGATTAAAAGGAAATTACGCGGACGTTCGGGACCGTCCGGGGGTAATTAAATTTATCGAAGCTTATAAAGCTGCATGTCGCGTATATACGTCATTATTTAGGCATTAGCGGCGGAAGGCTGGGCCAGGGTTCAAATAAGCCGAGTCATCCTTGGTAATAACGTGCAGTGCTCTCGGCGAGCGTTCTCGGGACAGGCAGAAATAGGCCAACAGGAATACATATCAGCAGAGTAGATAAAAACCCTTTTCGGGTTAATCAAAGTAAGGAGATCGTCGAAAGAGGAAAAAAAAGAGAAGCTCGTGAGGACCTCCGGTCCCCTTTGCCAACCGACAAAGGGAGAAAGTGCTGGCTAACAATTTTAATGTAAATAGCGCGTGTAACGTCGGATAAATTAGCCTCCATCCAAGGATCGAGCTTACCTTACGCTCAATGACGTTGTTCTTTGCACAGGAACGAGAAAGTAGACACGAGACTAGAACCCCTTAGAAGAGATATCCTTTGAGCAGAAGGATACGTATATGTACTACGTATTGTGACGGGACGTTTCACGGTCCGCAGGATCAGGGATTTAACGGCCCGTGCGATATTATAATGCCATCACGGAAGCTCCTACCTTTGCTCCTGCATGCGTCCATCCTTCTGCTAAATTACTTTCGAGTTTGGAAATTGTTAGCTTGGGTTACTTGCGAGGAGAGTGTAGGGAGAGTGGTGTCCGTGGCTTTCGGGGGTCTTAGGCACAGTGATGAAGTATGTAGATACGTGTGTGTATATGGCTAAAATGCTAGGGACACGTGTTGGAAGAATACTCCGAGAGAGCAGAGCTTATAGCCAGAGTGAAGAAGGAAAGTGACAGTACAGACTTACTTTTACGCCGACAATGGTGGAATTGCATTGGTTGGAGATCCTCCCATTTTATTTGGAGGGCGAAGGGGAACGATCTGGAACTGTCTGGCAGGGACGACAGTGTGGACCCCCAAAGTAGCAGGCAGCAGGAGCAAGGGCCGAGCTAGGGGGATGATAGAAGTTTAGTGGAGAACACGACCACGAAGGGAATCATCATCCAGGCACATCGTTACTCACAAAAGCATCGTTTATTTTCTCTTTATCTCTTTTAAAATGAATTTATAATCTTTATAATAATACATCAATAATAATTATTAATAATTAATAATAATAATTAATAATAATAATAATAATAATTAATCGATAATATCGTGATATTAAGGGGGGGGGTCGTCGGTGAATAATGGTGATTTTTGGTCCGAATATCAAGTTCCAAACGCAATCACACGCCAGGAGGGGGAAATAATATCGATAAGCGACAATGAAAATCCGATATGCGTTCCCGTCGTTTGACGGTGTTATGCACGATTAACGTCGTTTGGAACCTGCTCGGAGAGAAATCTCTCTATTCCTGGATCGAGGATCGTAAGATTCGTCGCGGCTCCCAAGTGTCTCTAGAGGGAGAGAAAGACGAACACACGAGGGCGATACGTTGTAACGCGCGGGCGTGCTCGCGTCTATTCGTATATGCATTTTGTTGCCAGTGTGGTTGTGTATCTACGTGTGTCAGTGTATGGTACAGCGCGACAGTGCGTTTATATAGAACTCTTTACAACATTACACCGCTTAATTAATATAATACCTTTCTCACGCGCTATGTATAGTATATACAAGTAACAAAGTCGGTAGTACCGAGTGGAAAGGCTCCAACAGAGGGCTGCCGACAGAGGGCTGAAGAAGGGATCAGGGGCAAGGGGACATCGAAGAATGGGGCTGGCGGCTAGCGACGGACGTTTAAAAGACTCGAAAATTTACATTACAAGACCGTTAATGGTCTCTAAGGTTCGGGGTACGACAAAGTTGGCCGCTACCGCTCGGGGGGGGGGGGGGGGAGGAAGTGATGGTACAGCTCGGGGTACAGAGAAGAAATAGGCGAAGCTTCAACCTAGAGACTATGTACAGGCGCGGGGGACGAGGGTGAGGGAGTCTGCGCGGTCCCTGGCGTGCCAGGATTCTGTTGCACGGAATAGGAATTGGTCTGGCGCGAGTGCTGTGGCTGGTGATGGTGATGGTGATGGTGGTGGTGATGATGATTAAGGTGTTGTTGATGGGTGTTGGCGGTGGCATGATGGTGGCCTATGGTCGCGTGGTTCTGCACGAGATTCAGGTTGAGGGGGTAGGATAAGGGGGAGCCCAGGGCCGTTGCGGCAGCGGAACTGCAGGCACCGGCTCCGGGCCCCACCGGGCTCAGTGCATGCTCATCCCCGCGTGCGGGTGGTGGGCCACCGCCGCCGCTGGCACGGATGTTGCGTGATGATGAGGATGGTGCATTAGAGGAGGGAGATGCGGGTGGTGGGGATGGTGTGGGGTTAGAGGCGGCGGGGTCATCTGTATTGGGGTCATGGGCGTTGTCGGCTGATGGCCGAGACTGGTGGTGGTGGTCTGGGATGAGGTGTTGGTGTCCTGGCCCGCCGCTACCGCCGCTGCCGCTGCCGCCGCCGCCACCAGAGCCTGTTGCTGCTGGGCCTGGCCCGGCTGTTGGGCCTGTTGCTGCTGCTGCGGCTGCGGCGGCAGCGGCTGCGGCGGCACCGAGCTGGAAGTGGGACTCTGCTGACTCCCGTTGTCCTCGCTGTCGGAGCAGGACTCGGCTGACGAGCTCCCCGCTCCCCCCTTGCCCTTGCTGCCGCTGCTGCTGCTGCTGCTGCTGTGGGTCTTGACGTGCTTCGCGAGATGGTCGCTGCGCATGAACCGCTTGTTGCAGACCGGGCAGGCGAATCTCTTTTCGCCGGTGTGGGTTCGAAGGTGCCGCTGCAACTCATCCGAACGTGTGAACCGCTTGCCACAGAAAAGCCAGTTGCAAACAAACGGTCGCTCACCAGTGTGCCACCGTAAGTGGGCCTTCAGATGCGACGTTTTCCCGTAGACCTTACCGCAACCCGGTATGTGACAGCTATGGATGTTCTTCTTCCTGAGGTGCACGCCGGCAGGGCCGAGTCTCTCGGCCTCTTGACAGTTTGGACAGTCACAGGTCGCACGGCCCGTGTAACGTCTTTGCGACCGCGGTGACGGGGCTTGACTTACGCCGCCAGCCCCGACGCCGACCCCACCGCCGCTTCCTTGCGGGCTACCAGCACCGGCGCCCGCGCCAGCCGTCGCGGCCGCATGATGGTGAAGCCCGAAACCGGGCGGACCACCAGGCAACATCGATTTGTACGTGTCTTGCAATAGATTGTGACCAGCGGTGGTGGCGGTGGTCAACAAATGATTGCCAGCGAGGGCGAGGCTGGTCGAATAATCGGCCGAATAGTTGGCCATTTGGGCGGCATGTACTCCAACGCCAACTGTGCTGCTCACGTCTAGCCATCCACCAGCGGTCGCGGCCCCGTGAACGTCCCACCAGCCGTCGCTAGCTTTGATTCCGCCGTGTGTCGCGCCTGGCATCGCGTTGAATGGCCACGACTCGTACGGGTGTCGGCCGTACACAGAGCCCAAGGTCGCTCCTTCGACCTTTCCTAGCAGGCTGCTCTGATGATGGTGCGGATCACCGGCTGGCTGGGCGCTCGCTGTCCCAGGAAAGTACAGGTCGCCACCGTACTGAGGCGCCGTTGACGCGCAAGAAGTGACCGGCACTCTCGCATAGCCACCGGTCGTGCTGCCGGCACTGCTCGTCGCCGTTGGTCTTTGACTCACTCCGGTCGTTGTGCATCCTCCTCCACCCCCTCCTCCTCCACCTCCTCCGCCGCCACCGCTCCCAGTCGAATGCTGTGGCGAGCTGCCGCTGCTCTGTGGGCTCTTCTTCCACGGATGGAAACCCTTGCCCACCGCCGCGTCAGCCAGAGGCGGAGGACTCTTGCTGCTCAGCTTGTTGCACTGTGCCGCCAGCATCGCCAACGGTGTGCCCCGTAAACCCGGATGGTCCTGAAACAAGAAAAACCAACCACCAGATTACGACTCGGCTCGATTCTCTTCCACGTAGAATTTCTTCGTCGGAAGGGGCTTTGCGTCTCGCGCCCCAGCCACGCGATTTTATTACTGGCGAAACGCGGTCCCGGGCAGGTGTTACCTGGCCGAATTACGGTCCCGCTCTTCCGATACGATTACGCAAGCCGATAATAACGAGTTTCGAGGCGGGCTTCGCGAATTAGGCACCCTCCCGCTCGCGTATATCGATCCGACCAAATGGATCCCGGGCGATTGAGACGCTTTCTCAAGGTAACGCAGCTCGTAATATCGAAATCCGGGCGGATGGACGCTGTATGCGGCCATAATCGCGGCGAAATCGACCCAAAAAGATCAACCAAGCCCGCTCGCCACTGGCCGCTGGAACCACCGAATCTTCCCCCGAGGGTGTATAATGACACAAAATTGCTGCTCCTATCCTAGAAGAGATCGAAGATTGCCTGGGAGCAAACAGACTAGTGCAGACTATCCACTTTCATAGTGGTTCAAACGGAATTCAGCCGATAGCTCAATAATTAACCATTTTCCTGCCACGCACACGTAACGAATAGAGCTGGCAGAACAACACTACTCGCAAAAACTTATGTAACATTACGATACGTGTGAAATTCTATTTCTGTATCGTCGATTAAACAGATAAATACACGTTTGTAAATTGAATGCAATTTGTACTTGTACATATACCCCTCACGCAAATGAACGCCAGCTCGTTGCAACCAGTCGAGCAAGATAAGATGGCTCGAGATACACGAGTGCCACTCAACTCCTATATAGGGGAAAGTGGGGTAAAACGGAACGCTTAAATTTGGAGAGTGATAACATAAAATCTGAAAGAGAAAACGACACGGGACTTCAACAGGAGTCTTCAGTGGACCTTAGACTATAATAAAATCAAAGCCATTGTGAAGAAAAATCTTTGGGAATAACGGAAAATGATATTTACCGGAGGTATTGAAATCTTCGCCTCACTCAAGTGGTGGGGTAAAACGAAACACCCACTTGAAGACCATGTAAACGTACGACATCCTTTTTTTTATGATTTAAAATGTATTCATTTGTGTTAAAAACTATAAATATATGTTTTAGGTATAACTATTACAAATAAAATATAACAAAAATATACATATAGGTATTATACACATAAGAAAAAATATTTTACCAGATAACATAAAAATTACTGAAAATAACCAAATACACATGGATTTTCACATGAATAATGAATATGAACAGGTGCATGGAGAATTTTTCAGTTTGTGGTGCATTTTAAATAAAATTGTTTGACTAAAAAAAAAATTTTTGCATATTTTTTATTATTTAGTTTTTAGTGTCTAAGTTTTGATTTGTGGTTATAGGTATGCTGATTACATATCAATTGAATTGATTTGATTTGTGGTTACAGGCTGATTTTAAGTCGTTTGGATTTGTGGTTATGGGATATATTTATTGATGACTGGGTAATTTTTTCACCCCGCCAGTTTTTTTCTCCATAATTTTGTATTGTCATAATAACTACGCACGCCTGCAAAGTTTCAAGACAATTGGATTGGTGGAATTGCTTTAAATAGGTGTTCCATTTTGCCCCACATGCAGTCATTTAAATAGTAAACACTTAATATTTACACTTCAGCGTGAGGTAAAGAACTTTTTAATACGTCGAAATGTAGCGTAAGGACTATAGAATCCAACGATGTACTTGCCCTTATTAATTTTCGAAATTCAAGTGCCGAAAAGTGGTCGAAAGTACAACACAATATTGAAATGTCGATACCGGAAATTTTTCCAACTCTCTTAACGGAAAACTAACGTGTGCACGGGTCTATGGTCTGTCAGAAAATGCTGTGACGACCCTTTGGCCCCATGTCAAGCGATACCAACTCATTCGCAACTCTTATCTAAGAGAAACATTGATGTTCCGTTTTACCCACCCGTTCCGTTTCACCCCACTTTCCTCTACATTCTTCTACTCCACCTTTTCGAAATAATCATGCAATTCTCGTGATGCTTGCCCAATTCAGCCGCAGATCGACCGAGCTCTGGTGGACGTTGTAACTTTTTTCTAACGACCAGTGAACACGGTTAGCTCCGCTAGCTCGGTCCCATGCAAATCATCGCGATGTCGTTCCGAGGGACGAAAGACGAGCAGAGGTCGGTGGCTACCGAAAGCCTGGAGGCTGGGAACAGGGTCCAGAGCGTATTCGGACGTAGAGAAAGGTAAAGGCAAAGGGTCCGCGGAAGCGGCAGGAAATTAAAGTCTGGCGGGCCGCGCAGCCATTAGCAGCCGGCGCCATCGAGGCGACACGCCCCCACATGGGTTCAACCTTGCACCAACACCGACCAAAGACAACGAGTGCGCGCACCCTTCGACGATAGAGACAAAGAGACAGAGAGAGGGAGACAAAAAGCCCTACCAATCGGTGGTCACCGTGTCCCGTGACTTCGGGCAAGGTTGCCAGGGTAATAACCACGGTTTTGCGGTCATCGGGCGAACGCCAAGCTCCTCTCCCGTTCCGCTCTTTAAGAAATCTCGGGGTCATTCCAAACGGGTCGTCGACTGGAACCCCACTACCCTCTTTGCTGTATATGTATCGCCGTGTCGTTGACTCGTTAGCCACAATCGTCGTCACGACATTTCCCTGTAGCTACTTTAGGCGTCTGACTTATCATCTTACCTACTACTAAAACCCCTATCATCCTAATACAAATACCAATTCGAATGTGTCACGTCACATTGCAAGGTTCATGCTCCCTTTGGCCGACAATCTCAGTTAATATCTTCCAAGGAAGGCCGATCTACCTATATGCCGGTCCCTAAAAGTTCCTGAAGGAGGGTGTCGAACAGGATGCTCCTCGTCCGGGGTCGCGGACGAATAGGAAGGTGGCGGTGAGTTTCGACGCTTGCTCGCTGTCGCGGCCTCCCTGCGAGGGTTGGAAGACAAAATCGTCCTTCCTGGCCGCGTGGCTGGGGTGAAAACCGACAGGAAGGGGAGAGAAAGTGGTGGAGAGACAGAGGGTGAACACGGGAGAGGGAACTAGGAGGAACAGGAGAGAGAGAGAGTATCTCTCCAGCCGGTGGTGTACGAGCCACGCCCTCTTCGAGCTTCGTGAGTGCAGGTTGTAGGCAGGCTACGTATTGATCCGCCGGAACGATATGACAGTGGCCCGGTGGAGACAACGACGCGACGTCTCTCAATTAGCCTCCTCTAGCTCCGTTTCGAGTCTATATCGAGGCTTACTGCGATCGAGCAGAAAGACCCGTTCCACTTTTACCTCCGCTCTGTGCACAATGTACATAGCTGTAAACTATCAAAACACCTAAAACTCTCGTACAGGCTAGAGTTTATTTCCTTGTAGCTACTTGACAGAACAGGAACATCTATTGCAGAGAAATGTAGACACGTCATTGCTCCACTCGATCCAACTACATATCTCGTAACTATCTATCTGATATTTATCTGGTAGGGGTGAGATCGTTACTCGAGTGAGGTTGATCAGATCCTATGAAATTCAGATGACCGGATAACGAGAGCACGTTAATTGGGTTATCGATTAATGCAATATTAGCCAGCAGTTCTTGCCGGTCTGTAATTACGCAGCACATAAGGAAAAGGAGTCGTTATTCCGTGCTGGCAGCACGAGCGGAGGCGCCTTCGAGTCGCCGATATATAGTACTCGACTTACTCACTCTCGCCTCTATATACCTGTCCTCTGTCAATTACCGCGATTCTTCGCGTAGCGTCTATGTTTTATGCATGCTACGCACGCATATAGCTACGGCTTTTCTGCCTTCGCTTCGTTCCGTTCAGGCTAGGGTGAGTTTGAATGTCTAGAACAAAGTTTTCCTTCGGCTAATCGACAGGGAAAAAATACGACGTGAAGCGATCAACGCTGGGGTCGCTGAAAGTATTTCTACAGAAACTATAATGAAAGAATGCTGACGAGGGGACGTAGCAGTGTAGCTTCGTACCCATGCAAAGGAGACGAAAGATCCATTCTTTCGAGGTACGAAGGCACGCGAAGCGTAAAGCGTCCGAGCAAACGAGATCCGTCCTACGTTTCGCGCCCTCCTGTCGGCACAGTTGAAAGAGACCCATCCGTGGGATGGGCACGGCTAGGATCCTTTGTTTTAGCCGCGTGACGTCACGCCCATCGTGGCCCAGCTAGGACTAATAACGCCTTCGGCTGTGCCGCGCATAAATTAAAACCAGGGAGCTTCGTTGTCCCCCGTCTTGCCTGCCACTCGAGTGGCTACCTTCTGAGAACCAAGTCTAACGCCAGCCGAGTGCTCAAAGGGATGCAGGATGTCGTAAAAACGCAATGGACACGCGGCGTTCTTCAATACCAACCGACCAACTACTGGAAATCACTGTTACGCGAGAACCATTTAATCGATGATCCCAGAAATGCTGCGCACAATACAATTTGGAGGTTGTCAAGAGGCTGGGAAATCATTGCGCGGACCTTCCACTCGAGCAGGCTGGTGATGCGTGTCGAAATGGACCGACAGTGTGGCGAATGAGATTCATGAGCTGTCGATGGAGAATCGACTGGAAGAGCAACACCGTGAAAACGCTGTCGCGGTGCGTGGAAATGGCATCACCAGACATACTTCAAATGTTTCAAGCCTTTAGGGGTTGATACTGGAAGAGTTTAAGCTCGATTCTGTTTAAAAGGTACTCGACAAGGTCACGATCCACACTTGAATATGGATCTACAGATACTCGAGACTCAAAGACCGGAGCATTTACCTCGTGTTTGCGTTCCTCTCGATTCTCAACTGCCCGTGAAAAAGTGAAGAGAAATACGCTGGTCCGATGGTAAACAGGCCCGAGAGAGCGGAATGGTCGGTGAATTGGTAAAATGAAACGGTGAGTGTCCATGAATATCGGAACGAAAGCGAGGGCCACGCGACAGCTGGACATGGAGGTGGCGGGGTTCGCGTCGACAGCCGTCCAGCAACGAGGGTGCGAACCCGGTGAACCGTAGGGTGTCGATGCAGCGTGGCTTGTGGCGAACCGCATCCGACATCTACGCGTCAAGCTTCTTTCCCCTCCCTAGTATATCAGGTCGAAACAAGCCTTTCGCCAATGGAGTCCTCATGCATGTACATCCTGAAGCACACGGGACAACTGGAAACGGAAATCCAGCTCCAAAATCAAGTAGCAGCTACCACCTTACCCCCGGCGCAAGTTAAACGTCCCCATTACTTGGCCTCGATTGAAGAAAGAGATGCAATTCGAGAAGAAATAAGCAACCGCATACGATTTTTACTACTCTCGTAACGTTAATTGAATCGAAGGCAGGAGCAGCCGCCATCTTTTCTGCAGATGCAAAATTTTATGTCCGCCTGCGTTCTTGGGAGCACGGTGCTTATGCAAGAGTGGTCCAGTAATGGCGATAGGCAGGTATACGGCAGTTAAGAGGCGAAAGTACATACCTACTTGTGAAGACGCGGAGGGCATCCGTGCGAGTCGGCTAAAGGGGGGGGGGGGGTCACCTTCCCGAAATTAGAAGCCTCTTAGAGAGAGCGAAGAACAGGGAAGGGGCGATAGATCGGACACTCGGCCGCTAATTGGCTGCAGAATTTTATGTACCACTAAATTACTCGATGCAAATGCAGCCGCTTCCGTCCCCCAGGCACAGAGATATTCCTGAAGCACGCGCAACTCCACGGACCAGCCCGCTCTCCCCACAAGATTTACACCGCCCTCATTATCCTAATGAAGACGTAACGGCTGAGAAACGAGTCGCGATTTTTGCCGAAAACCAATTGCCTAGCCGAGAAAGGCCTCGTTATCGTCCGCTGCTCCAAAAGCCACGATACAAGAGCCGACCGCGGGGATGCTGAATATCGCGAACGGTATCTAAATCTCACGGGATGTACTCGCGTCTCTTTACGAGCCTCAGACGAGTAACAAGAGCAACGATAAAAAAGATAGACGTTCAGAATATTCCAGCAACGACGGTGAAGCGGCCCTTTGCGTCTTAACACTCGTTTGAGCATCGAGCCGATTCAGGCTCACAGACAGAGGATGACCTCGATCACGCCCCTAAGGGCAACGAGGACCTGCGGGAACCTAGGGATCGGTTCCTCTCGCATTTTAGATGACGTTTAGTATCGGCCGCTTTGGCTTACCTTGCCCGCGTAATGCTGATTCGTTTAGGCGAAAACGACGTGCCGCTGTCAGCGACAGGATATCGTCGAATTAACGCGGACTCGGTAGGCGATCGGAGCTACCGCGGGCGATAAAAAATCCCTCAAGCCCGACGATGAAGCGCGCGTGTTTCTCCTTCGGGCGTACGGTGGAACGTTCAGAGGGTGAACGGCGCTAACTGGCCACGAATTATAACTAACTGGTAATGCCCGCTTAATATTCGAGGCTGTCGGCCAGCGACAGATTTACGAGTGCTAATGAATTGGTAGCGTGGTTTCGATGCTCGTTCTAGGTGTTGTCGCGCGGCGGCTCCTCTCGAGCCGTTCCCTCGGCGTCGATCACGTGGGTGCTCTGTCCTATATACCCGGAAATCATTAGGTCCAAGGGCAATTTGAAATTTGTCGAGGGGGGGTCTAGCGGGGCCAAAAAACTCGGTTGCGCCGCGAGCATCGGCGGAAGAGCAAAAAGAGAGGATAGTGGACGGTGAAGAAGGCGAAGGAGCGTCCGTTGTTCCCTGCTCGGTCGCTCGATAGCCGAATAAATTTGGGCAGCTCCCTGTTTTGGCCCCGGGCTACGGTTATACAGCGAGAGAGGCAGACTTTTTCGGATATACGATCGGATCCTTTCGTAACGCGGCGCGCACAGAGGCGAGAAGGGACACGAAACGGGGGAGTGAGAGAGGGATAGCCAAGTCGCCCTCTCGCGATGGATTTAATTAAAAAACATAATTTAGGAGGGAGGGTAACAGGTAGCTGCCGTTTGGTGGGAACTAACGGAGCCTCCTAAGTCGCGGTGCAGCCTCGGTTACTCATGAATAAAATTATTAATCCCGTCTCCCAACCTGAGCTTCTATCGTGTGTCTTCCCTGGATATCGTTTCCCAATAGCCACGAAACGACGGCGCCGACCCTAATCCCAAATTTACCCGTAGCTTATGAGAGCCTCGCTAGCCTACCTATTTAGTCTCCTTTCGTGGCTGAAGCCGGGGAAGATTCGCCAAACAGTAATGAGTATTCCTTTCCTTCGGCGCACGGTTGACCGTCACTGGCACTAGTGGTGTTAAAGAACGATTTGTCGAGGGTAGTGTCGCGGCTCGGCCCGAGATTAAAAGAGAGGACACCGACTGGCAAGAAAAACACCGCCATCTTGCCTGGTCCAGGGGACCAATCGCGAGGCCCCTCTCCCTTGTCACGGTAGTTGTTGCGTGCTAGTTTACAAATTCATTTCGTCTCGGCCAACGAACGATTCTCTTTCCCCGCCAAAACGATGAAAACGACGTTAAGTATCCTGTTGTTCGAGCCCTTCGAGGCGATTCCAGCGGCGTCAATTGCTGCTGCGATCGCCGGTTCCCTGCGTACGAGGGAGTAATAACTTGTACGGGTAGCCGCTCGAAGCGGGGCGAGCTGGTTTATCGCGGGAACTCTGGCGTGTCGACGCAGTTGCATGCGGAGACTGATAAACAAATAATTAGCATCAGCAGCGGCGCTGCGCTCGCGATATCCGCGCCATCAACAATTGCTGCTGGCTACCAGCGCCGGCTCGGGGGACTCGTTACAATGCTATCCTTCATGTCTTTAGGTATAATAAGTAACAAACTGTATCAAATAATATACGATGACCATCAGTCGAGGATCTACAAAATTAGATGGACTTGGAACCACAAGATTCCTCCACACTATATAGAAGTTCCTAAGCAGCTAGTCGACACACACACCAGCATCGATGTACCTCGCGAGCCCTGACAAAACTAACTACAATTGCGAAACGATGGACGCAACTTAACCCCAGAATGCTGAGACAGTACCCAGAGCCATGAAAATCATGAATGCTCAATTCGCGATCAGTGAATGCCCGTGAATGGCATTCTTCGAGGGCGGGCTGAGAGAGCGTCGAGCCGAAGTGGCCGAAAACCGTGGCCCCCTTGACCGCTCTGTACGCAGGCTCGCCTTAATTTAATCCCTCGCGGCCGCTTTTATTGCCGCGCCAAGTTGTTACGGAAGAGCTTATTTTTACAACCGGCGCCGCGTTGCCTTTATAGGAACCAGATCGATATTAAGATTGCGCGTGGCCCGTCCACCAGTGCGTAACGCGGGGCCCAGGGACGCGACCGCGGCGTTGTCCAGGAAACGAAGAGCGTTTATTGCACGGTTTATGGGTATTCCGAGGGATATCGGTGGGCCCAGCGGTGAAGATAACTCGACATCACCGCGGTACGCTCGAAATTCCCGCGTTTCGGAAAAACGAGCGCGTCCACGTTCGAGCCGTGGCCGTGGTCGACACGCAGGTGGATCCAATCACAGAAGCAGCGCGAGGCAGGTGCCACAGAGGCGCGGCGGTCAACGGCTCTCGAGAACGACCTGATGCTTTTTATACGGAAAGCAGAAAAGATCGCCGACTAATTTCGCGTCCAGCTCTCTATTACCAGACAAAGAGGACCTGGGCCCTCCCTCGGCTTTTTGCGAAGGTACTCGCTTTAATTGTCCTTTCGGGGTTCCCATCTTCGGCTACTCCCGACGCCAATTTAACTGGGAAGATGAACACCCAGGGTAAAGCCCGATGCGCCATTCAGCTACACTGCTGCTCCATCACCTTTTTCCTACGCGTTCACTCTGCGTTCCCGTTATGATGACAGATACCCTTGGATATTCAAAGAATGATTTGTGCGTTTTCGTAACGTGGAGTCGCGGACAGAACGTTCCAAAAGGAAATTAGAGAGCCATGCTTGTTAATTCGTCGGCCCCATGAAACGGGGTACCCCAGGCTTAATCGAAGTCGCCTCCTCGAGCGCGTCTCCCATCGCCGCCTATATTTCAAAGAGGGCCCCGCTATAATGACAATATTTTCCGCACCATTTGTCCCGAGATCTTTTGCGCTCGCGTCCCTCGGACGCGTCAGGGGGGCGGAGCCGTAAGCGTGTCTTTATTGTTCGGCCAGGTAGGCCAGCTCGGTCGATCGCTCGATATATTGCTCGCCTCCTAGATCAGCCCTACCGAAAGCTCCCCAGCGTCCCCGTATATTCCACGTTTTATCGCCCGTTGCTGCACGGTGGTCCCGGTCGGCGGCTTTCTTTCAATTACCAAAGTTTAAGTAAATAGCGTCGCCGCTGGCCCGGGAAACGGAATCGTACGGCGATAAATTAACCGTACATTAGCATTTAAACGATCCACCGGGTTCGCTCCGAGATCTCGATGACCCTTAACCGTGATTCGTTCACAAGGTTCCGCGAAAAATCGAGGGAGACCGGGAATCACTGCCGAGGCCTCCGTGTCGCGCAACATCTGCCCTCGATCAATGTCTTCGACAGCAATCTAGCCTTGATGGATGAACCTTTTCACGCATCTATCGGCGAAAAAAAGCTCAGCATTGTACCCCCTCCCTGTCACCGATCAAAACTCTGCCAACTGTCATGCCCTTCGAGCCTCAAAATTGATCGAGTCAGAGACGTCCTCCTCGTCCCATCGCGCTCCTCTGCGAATGCAAAGAGTTCTGTAACCTGTCCCACGTTCTCTCAGCAGCGTTTCCGTTCAAGGAAGACGACGATTAAAACGCGAGAACGGTAGCCAAGAAGGTGGAACTATTTTCCCCTGGCAGTGGCCACACACAAGGGTCTCACCTGCGCGCGGTCGATATTATTTATCTCGCTTATTCGCGAAATGGCCACTGATATGGGAAGAACGCAGCTAGGCGGCCGTAATTTAGCAGCGGCAACGTTTTACGAGAGGCGAAAGGACCGGCTAAGAGAACGGTAACTCCACGAAGTTCGGCAACGAGGGAGCCCGCGAGCTGATAAATTTTACACCGAGCGGCATACTTCTAACGGGGCCAGAGTGCTCATTTTACGACAGAAGGTTACATTGAAGCGAAAGATTCGCCGGATATATGAACAGGGAGGATCGTTCCTGGTAATTGCGGCCGGAATCTGCGGCCTGCACCTGCGAATATTTACGTTCAATTAAAAGCTCGTAAACACCTAGCACCAGGCTAAATCTAAATGGGCCTGGACGCGGTATCCTCCCTTTCGCCCTGCCGACACGACACTGACATCTTCCTCGAAAACGAACGAGTGACCCACATATGTATATGTACGTGGGAAGAAACGGGCATCCCGTTCCTTCTGCCGGGAGGGACACAGGGACTATGTTGATGTCGCGTGTCGCCGGCTCGGGGCAAGGGCGCACCTGCCTCTCGATGACTTTGGCAATTTCGGCCCTCTGCGGCCGAGAAAAATGTCCCAATTTTTGGGAGGAGTTTAACGAGGTTTGTGCTCGCGGATCAAAGCCAAATTGGCAGTATTAAGGTAATTGCATTATTTGTGGGATTTCCTCGAAGCCTGCACGATCCTGCGCGGTGAAGTTGAAGATGGGTAGCAGATTTTGCAAGAATGCGCGATGACACGACCAAGATATTAAGTGGACAGGTAATGGGAACTTTACTGGGGATCTCTAAGTGTATCAGCATCCCGACTCTGGAAACCTGGCGGTGCTAGTTATGCGTAGAAAACATAGAACGATTGAATCACAGCTCTTCGAGGTTCTCGCCGATCAATCTCCTCGGCACCGTCGATTTTTCTTTGTCAAACGGGCCTAGACACGCGACAGCAACGCGACGAGGAATCGATCTCCGAGAAGACACCTCGAAGATGCCGAAGAGCGACGTGGCGAGGAGTTAAGCGACCGCTCCAGGCGATTTAGCAGACACCTCTTTGAAGGCATCTTCGCGTGTATTATACACGCGGCCTGGCTCGTGTAATACACGCATTGCGCCGGCTTGTCCGAAGCGTTACCGACGCCGTTGCGCCAACAAACTGCCGCTAAATCACCTTTGGCAGACCGTGAACGGCGTGAACCCGTTCATCTCGTGGAACGAAGGTGCTGGAGAAGCAGGGGCGAGAGGTCGAGGATCTAATACCGTTTATGCGTGGCTTGTTATAGGTATCTTTTAGAAAAAGCGAACAACTATTTCAATCCATGGGCCTTGCGAATCATTCGACGAAGTATAAAACAACCCTGTTACAATTCCCGGAGAACCCTAAATTTTAAGCAAGTTCGTTGATTAGGTCACAGTGGAAAGAATGTGCATGCACGTAAATGGCTCCCTGCCAAAAGATCCGAAGAAAAGACCCGCTGCGGTTAATCGTGCTGCTGGTAGCTGTTTAGTGGAGCCGACAAACCGAAAAACCTGTGCTCCCTGCCACCTCGTAACCAGGCGAACGAGCAGAGCACGCGCTTTCTCCGAGTATGAATTATACGCGTAACGATTATAGGTATTACGCGCGTGTAGCGAGCACAAGCGAGCGTGGCAGGCTAGAAACCGCTAAGGAGGACCGCGGAGAGATCGTTTAATTTCTCTCCCTCCTCGCCATGCTCGATAAGCGTGCTCGTAACTCGCTGGATCGATTATCGTATCGCTCGTGTACAGCAGTTTTACCCGGCCGTGGAACGCTCCGAGCTGAAATCGCTGACCGAATTAGACGATCGAGATAATTCTCTCGGTTAGCCGAGCCACTTTTCACCAGTGCCACGTTACCCGCGATAATTCGATTGGGATTAATATGTAGATTCGCTCATTCGTATACCACGGAGGCGATTATTGGAGGATCCCGGGTTAATTGGCTCGCGTGTCTTCCCCGGCGTAGCTGATTTATAGCTTCATCGCGGTTTTGTGGATCGTAGATCCGCGATATACGCAGCCGCGTGCGCGCCTGGCGAGTTTTCCTCGGTGGCCAAGTTCCGCCGTCGCTTTCGAGATTATGCAAATCGCCACTGTTAACCCGGAGCGGCAGAGATTATAATAATTTTTCAGCTGTCATGTTTCGTTTGTAATGATCACGATTTCCCCGGCCGATAGCGCTGTACGCTTTGCCGTATACGTGCTACACGAAGCCCGATCGTTTCCAGCTAAAGCGTTCGTTAAACTTCCATGGAAGCACGCGGCGTGCGAGCCTCTTGTTTAGACCTGGACGTCGACTTATTAAAAGGAAGTTCCGTGGGATGAAGGGGCACGAGCGCGCGACAAAACTGCGAGGATCACGTAATCGCCAGCTGATATGATCTGTTTCAATTTGCTTTGTTCGCTGGTGGAACAAGCCTGGCGATGGAATCAGCTCTTCTAAACTATACGACACGGAATTCATCGATGAGGAATATGGAATATAATGTACCTTCTGCGAGAAGTGGGTGTAAGCATTGGATGAGAATAAAAAAATGGAACTTTTCTAATTCTCATTTGATTCAAATACCCCCACCACTTCTGTGCGTCCCATTACTTGCACAGTGCGATTCCATTGGCCGGTTCTCGTCCCACCGAGAATTATCCCACCGCGCGCATATTCTCCAGCACAAGGGTGTCGATTAGCAGCGGATTGAAAAACGACGATGCGCTTAATTCGATATCCACAAAGACGCGAGTGCGCGCACGGAGAGATCAGTTTATCAGATCGGGCCGCTATTGAATCAGTCCATTAGAAGCGTATCTAAACCCCTCGGTGAACGCGCCACCCTTAGGAACGGTTCTCTCGCGCGGATCCACCCTCGTTCACGACGCTAACCTCCGCTGGAGAGATCGCTGCAACAGACTGTGACATATTAGGCTACCCCCTGAGGGCATCATCCCCGTATAAGAGGCCCATAAAGAGGGTGACTCGACTCTCAGATTTATTGTTTCGCGATTTAGTGGCTGAACGGGCCGTGGGAGAGCGACTGCGGTTGCTCTCGCTTAGCTCCAGCGCTATATTCACCCACCCCCTCCCGCGCTCGTAAATAAATTATCGCCCGTACCAACAACACCGCCAGGCCAGCGCCCCGCGACCAAGAAAAGCACGCGACAATCGCGTGCGAATTATTTAGAATGTTCGACGATCGTTATGCGGCTGGATCGCGGGAATGATAAAACCGACGATCCAGTTTCTTAAAGAGAAAGGCGTCGCTTTTCGTCGAGGATTTATGGCGCTCTTTATTTCCGTGGAACTCGGGAAACCGCGTCCCCTCCATAAAAATTCATGACCGACGTAAAAGCCTGTCAACTGGAGCGTGTTTGACGAATTACATTTTTCAAAGCTTTCGCGGTCGATTCTCGGGGAATCCTCGAGGGATGTGTTAAACGACGAGGTGCGCATGTCAATGACAACAGTTGGGAATATTTCGTGGTAGCCAAGGCGATGAAAATACAGAATAGGAAGATGCAAGTATGACACCACGGAGTCACCTTGGACAGAGCAAAATTGCAATTGAAAAGCAACATTTTCCACGGTGTTCAATCTCACGGCTATGCCGTTTGACTTAGAAGAAAAAACTACAAAGTTTTATTTTCTAGATGCCTAAAACTAGAGAAGTACGTATCGGTTTTGCGATATCTTGAAAATATTCTTTGCAATTGACACTTTTATAAAAAAAATGCACTTTTTCTTCCCATGTTCACCATTTCGCGACAAATTAATGTTTCTGGATTTCCATACGTACTTTTCTAGCTTTGTATAATAACAGGCTTCATGTTAAATTTTCTATTTATTTCATTATCTTTCTAAAAAAATGCCGAAAATGACTGCAATTTTGCTGTGTCCAAGGTGGTTTAATCCCTTAAGCAATCTTTGTGTTACGAGAATTCCTGAATTCTGTGAAACGCTACCCAAGGACAAGTTACTCTGGAAAAGGTGGAAGAGCCTATAGCCAACAAAGCACCGTGTGTTTCGAAATGGAGCGTCGATCAGCCGCCCGTACCAAACCACAGTCAAGAAAAAATGCCAGTTACACAGCCCTCAGCTCGACAGATTATTTCTGGAACGTCCCTCGTAACCGCGCGACTTGAACGCGCGGTCTAACGAAGCGTCCAATCTGTAAATCTAACGGGACAAACGCGCTGGGGTCGTTATGCAATATGTCGAGAGGA
Organism: Andrena bicolor; assembly: GCA_960531205.1. Taxonomy (NCBI): domain Eukaryota; kingdom Metazoa; phylum Arthropoda; class Insecta; order Hymenoptera; family Andrenidae; genus Andrena; species Andrena bicolor. The sequence continues at coordinate 28,384,583 of OY482665.1, forward strand.
TAATTCGTCCCCGTAGGGAAGGAGCCGCGATAGCGACACGGGCTCGGGCACCGAAATGCAAATTACCCGGCTGCAAGGACGCGGGGAGAGTGAAACGCAGAAAATTGAGGCGATCTCGTCAGGAGAGAGACTGTTCGCCATTCCGGTTTCGCCTCGTTCCATCGACTACTGCTGTTTCGTTCTTACGTAACTCGCGAACAGTATGTACGCACAAGGCACAGAGCAAATACGCACGGTCGCCTGCTGATCGGTTCCATGAAAATCGAGCAGATCGATCCACCCGAGATAATTCCTTGTTTACTACGAGCCGCGCCACTGCTCCTGCGGCCACACCTGGACCAATTTCGACGCGGACGCAGAATCGGGCGAAAGAGACGGTCCTTATTTCGCTCGATTTATCCTGCTCGATAGACGAGAATCCATCGGACAACGGATGCTGGTCACGTCCGACGCGTGCCACTGCCACAGACACCGTGCCCCGATAGCGCAATTTTAACATACGTTCCAGTAGTGGCCGTGTGGATTCGACGTGGATTCTGTCGCATTCCTCCGTAAACGTCCCTCGCAATTATATATCCCAGGCATCGCTCGAAACTCCCCGGTTCCTCTTTCGCTCGCCAGACGCACGCAACGACCAAGGAGTAGTCCTCCAGAGCGGAGGGGGCGCGAGCAAGCTGCCCGGTCGGCCATATGCATCTGCCAAAGGGAAAATCGCGGCTGGATGTTCTCGTGCCGTGTATACCGGAAGTTTTTACGGGACTCGGAGAGGGTCGTTGCTCCATACTGGTCGTGAGAGGCGATATTACTTTCGTGAAGCGGGAGAGGACTGAACAGGGGCCTCGTGGCGGTGGAGCGCGGGCAAGAAGCTTGCTGGTCAAACGTAGCTGCTCGGAACATATGTCAGAGTTCGTATAAATTTCAACAGCAGAATGATGGATGATATAATTTGGAATTAGCTGCTGGGTGATATGTGCCGGTTAAACCCTTTGGTGCAGTCCCAAGAAGGAACAGAAACCGCGGTTGGTGTTTCCATTAATTAAAGAAGCTGGTCGCAGCGTCTTTTGTGAAAAATGACACGTAAGCCGAGAGGGAATTTGTATTTTTCCCAAAATACCGGTTCCTTATCGAGCTCTATGTACAGAATCGCAACGTGGGTCGCAATGAGTCGCGGGATTACGGTTCTTTATGCCTTTCCACGGCGCCATCGAGAGAACCGGCGAATAACAAATTACAGGATAATTGCGTTGGACGCGTTAGAAACAGGTTGCAGTCGACTAAACGATACTTAACCCGTAAGCAATCCTATCTGGAGCGTATAAACCGGAGCTGAGGCATACGGGCAGCAAGCGGGCCTCGGCTGTTGCGTTCATTGGAAAAGATTCGCGTTCGATGGGACGTATAATGCGCAGTCGATAAATCATTGCGCCTGGTGGGCCGGTGAGCCAACGTTTGGTATTTTGGTTCCGACTCTGCGGGGGTTTGGCACCCCCGTGGAGAATCCCTGCTGTTGCCACGCTTCTTTCCCCGTGGCGAGAGATCGCCGCGATCTGATCGAGTCTCGAGGTGTTTGCCACGCGAAAAGCTAGGACCTCCACGCGTAAAACATCTTCCCCTTCATTTAATCCATGAAAATTCAATGTTCAGTAGAACATCCACTGTTTACGAAGCGCATATAAGATAAATGTACCAGTGCCTGGCCATGTCCCAGTACCTGAACAGTAATGCGAATTTTATTTATTTTTAACCTTAGTTCTTAATGTGATTAAAAACAAAAAATAGTACAGTAATGCATAAATATTTAGCAATATTAATTAAAATCATTATTATAGAAAATTAAAAAGCGTTAGATAGAAATAATTATTTTGTAACACACTTCGTACGCATTGTAGATTTTGAGAAATTTCTTAAGCTTCTGTCAAGACACTTCTGTCATTTACTAAGAAAATATTTACAGCATTTCTTATTTATATATTACAATAATACATTATTGTAATAGTAAATAGATTTAAATTTAGTTTAAGATGGTTAAATTTGCAAGAATATTAATATTTTTGTAACAAGTCTAAGTTTATTTACTGGTACAAGAATTTCGTGAATGTAAGTAATTCAGATATCTGGACATGCATTTTTAGGTTGTCCGCTTACTGGGACGATATAGTTCAGGTATTGGGACATGCAGTTTCAGGTTGTCCGCTTACTAGGACATCTGCATGTGCTCATATTTCATTAATAAATACGTCTATTATAATACATAAACTTATTTTTCAGTTTCCGATAGTATAATATTGTGTTATCTTCCACATTTTAACAACATTTTTTATTTCATCATGGTTTTAGAAATTAAATTAGGAGACAAACTTTGCCGCCATTCCATAAGCCCTTTAAGCGTCCGGGTATTGGTACATTTACCTTAATAACGATCAGCGACCGAGGCTCCAAGAATGAGAAGGAAAAGAACAAAGTTCGCGATTCCTTCGATTCTCTAAGTGCTCCCTATGAGAACCACGCTACGTTTTTCGTGTAAGAGATACCCTTTCTTTCGATCGAATCTCGGAATTCGAAATTTAGTGGAAAACCCTCGGTTTATGGAGTGCGTACGATAATGGTGAGCGATCGAGAGACGAAAAAGAGTAAGAAGTTCGTAGGAGCCCCGTAGAGCGAGAGGATCTATCGTTCATAATGACGGTAAGCGCAGCAACCGATTCGAGCGTGCAATCTCTCGCCGTGGAAAAAAATCGTTGCATTGTGTTTAGCACGAGGAGGAAAGTAGTCGGGTTAATAGAATCGAGTGGTTAATAATCGTTCTTCCACTTTGCTCGAGTGGCGCGCGTTAAGGCCCCGAGGTGTTGACCAGACCGAGTATTGTTCATCTTTCCCATGATGGTCCGGTGAATGACGCTCGCCGCGATGATACGTCACGATAATGGCCGGTAATTCGACGTACCATCTCGTAGGGGGCTCGTGCGCGCGCTCTACGGCCAGGAATATTGTTTACAACGACGATGCACCGGCCAGAGGGAGAGAGGGGGCTCTTGGCTTTTCAATTATCGAACCTTCCAGCGATACGATGATGACGGTGGATGCAAGTCGTGTGTGCATCAGTCGTTGCACGAGGACGATAAACCTACACGCACTGGGTGTATATCTACCAAATTGCAGCCTCGAATGAATTCTATCGGAACGAAATGCAAGTGCAGTACACCTTCAACGATTTTGGGGTTCTACCGTGGATTGTTTGAGGCTTCTGATCAACTGGATTTCGAGTCCTCCACTTATATGTAACGAATCGCTTTTCTTTTTGTCTAATAAAGTACCCTGTCTCTGATAAAATCCTTTGATATCGTACATCATCCCCTTATGTTTATACAAACACGGTTCAATATACAGCGCACAGGAACTAGGTACATGACGCGGAATTCCAGGTCTCTGTACAGCGAATAATACCCTCGACGACGATGCAATGCTGGAATAATGACCGATAATTCGAGGTACAGAGTCGAAGAGTCGGTACAGAGGGAACACCGTCTACGGCAACGTAGCCAAGGGGCGGCTAGGGTTTTCAATTATCGGACCCACCACGATAACGATGCGCGTCAGAGTTGCGTAGGTACTAGGTATGTGTGTTTTTGCCCTCGACTGTGCCCCACGACCGAGACTATAAAATTGTATATTTGACCGTTCAATGAAAACTGAGCGTGGCAAGCGTAATGAACATCTCGCGGTTCATTCCTTTGGGGACTGTTCACTGGCTTTTGCAAAACCCTTCTCAATGGAAATCCACCCTAATTAGTGAAACAGGCCGACGTTTCGTTACATCTAAAAAAAAAATCCTGCACGAACAGCACAATGGCCATCGAGGAGCGTTCTCGTCAGCTTGCAAATGGCTGGACAAAAAAGGAGCTCTTTGTCGCGGCACGGGTACGGGCCAAGGGCCAGGGAATTGATCGATCATACGCGAAAACGGTTTTCCAAGACGTGAACATCGAGCACAGCCGCCATGTTGTCACCCAGCAACATCTGCCGCGTTTTGGGCCCCGTGCGCGCGCGCGCCTGCCAACGGGACACGCCGTGCCCAACGAGATTTCGAAAGGGTGTTTACATGTGCTGGTCTTTACGACGCGTACTCGACGAAAATAATTCATTAAGCCGGTCTGCGCCGACTGCCATGGGCGCGACGGCAATCGGGAGCGATTCTGTCATCGAGAAATAGGAGCGTATGCAGCTCGTAAGCATCGCGGAACGTCGCTCGTCTCTTCGATCAGTGAAACTTTTTCAATCGAGGGGCGGGGACAGTCACTTTTTCAGTAACACAAATCAAACATGTATGTTACTTGACTTTTACTAAGCAACTAAGACCATTGTTCCCACCATGCAGATAGATATCGTGGAGACTGGAGCAATGTGTATGTAAGCGTTTGTGGCTGCCCAGTAAATGGCAGTGGCCCCTGTCCGCGAGAGGGGACAAATTAGGATGACATCCTCATTGCATCCGGTGCTCCAGGTAAATCCTCTTAGGTCACATAAAAAGGCCGTGCCGTGCTTTCATCCTCTCCAGCGTGACGGAGGTCGTATTTTTGCGAGAAACGCTGCACGCTGCGCCCGTTCGCAGCCCATTGTTACCCTTGAAAATGTCAACGGGGCGTCGCTTAAAAGGACACTTTTACACTGCGAATCGGATTATCGGATTACCAGCGTGGAAGTGAAGTGGAGCGAGGACTCGAGGATCCTCCAGCGCGGCAACAGGGATCTTGTCCCTATACCGGGCGACTACACAGTGGCTGTCGATAATTGCTGCGTTTCTTTCGACCACTTTTATGCGCCCACTGAAGGTAGGAACAGCCCGGACTTTCTACGAATGGAAAAGATACAAGCAGACGGCGACAGTTTTTAATCGCGGTAGGGCTATAAGCTCACCGTAAAGAGAAATATCACATTCGCGGAGGAAGCGATGTGGTGCGCGGTGAATTCGGTCCATGAATTACTAACGAGGATGCAGACAATATTCCATGCGACCACGATCAATGTGCATGATATGTATCGAAGCAACGATCGATCGTCGACGTGAAACGGACGACTGGGATTGCTTATAGCTCAACATTATTTGCTTGTAGAGACTTCCTTCATCGTCTGATTAATTGAATAGCGAAGTATCCGCTACAGCGGACAGTTGAAGCTTCTTTAAAGCGACCATACAGTGAAATAATTCAACGATTACGCGAAAACACAAGCTGACCGGGCATAACGAGAGCGTGACACTATGTGGCACGACAATGCTGAGCGAAACAGGACGATGACAAAAGTATTGAGGAAAAGAACATTCTTTGGCAAGCTTGTATGTCCCCGTCGCGAGGATCGAGTGACGGGGGAGGAAGTATGGATCGTGTTACCATCCCACGCATCCTGTCAAGTGGATCCTCCCGGTGCACAAAGAGGGAGCAGACAAATAATTGGCTCCTTGGGCGCACAGGTAGAGGCCAGTCCCTTTGATCCCTGAGAACCTTGCGCAAGGACCATTATACGAAGGATACTCGATACATTGGGGATCGGGTGCTTCAGAGACGTGAACAGGATGAGAGGGAACAGACGAGAGAAAAATAAACTGTTTGCAACACTGTGGACGTTGATGGGACAGGCCGAGATCCGCGGACCATCCACCTCGTCTTCTTTGTGGTACCGAGGACTCGGACTTAATATGCAAGACGCGACCTGTAGCGTTTCGGTTTCGAAAGTCACCACGAGCAACGCGAGAGCCGTTGGTCGCGGCAAAAAGAGCAAGGTCGAGTGTGAAGCGAAACAGGAAGAGGTCCAGGCGGAGGACTTTCCACCGAGATTAATTTTCGGGACGGCGCACCGCACATACACAGCCCCGCCGACGGAGGAAACTTTTCTGCTGACTTAATTAATACTCGTACGGGTCCCTTTTTCGATGCCACGGATTTAATTACTTTTTTACGTCGACTCGTAAATCATCTCGCCGAGGCCACGCAGCAGCCACCGCGTCCTTCCTTCTTGCCGAGTCATAGGGAATAAAAAAAAAAGAAGCCCCGAAAGCCTGTGCGCGCGGTGCTGGGAACACGTGTTGGTGTTGGAAGAGGAGGCATAAAAGCTGGCCGCCGCAGCGCTCGCCCGGTTCCACCAGCAGCGGACCGTGGCTTCTCGGGGGGACCGCCGCTTCTGTCAAAACAGAATAGATCATCCCGGATGATCCGCTGGATTACAGACGGCCTGATAATGCTGCGAGGCTCAGGTAGCCTAGAGGATCCTTCTGCTCGGACAATGTCAACTATTCGGGGGCACTGAATGCGTCAACGCGACAATGCGGATGTGGAAATGGCCTGCATCTGCGCAACCGGGACCGACTTGGTCCTCCTTTTGGCGCATCGGCTACTCGACCTGCATCGTTATCGCGAGAACTGTGCTTCCTATCGAACGAGCTCAATATGCAACGAGGTTAATTGTCGCGAAACGCCTGCGGTCTCTAGTACCCAGGCTACTGACTTCCACTGGCTACTTTCCGATCAATAAGCACACGAGTCTATCCGATCGATCGCGCCACAGATCGGCGGATAGCCCGAGTGGAGACAGCACTGCCTGAAATCCTCCTAATTTACCCAGTCGACAAGATCAGCGATTTTATCGCCGGGCCTGTCGAAGGTGACAAGGCGAACAGTAGCACCTGATCTACGAGATCGGGGATTCGCGTTCTACCTGAACGGATTAAGATCCCTATCTGGGAGGAGGCTGAGTAATTGACCTTGCCTTGAGGTGATCGGAGGTTGACAGCTACCCTTGCCTCGGAAGGCAGGTCTCCGAGAGCTTTAAGGGCCCCGATTGTCGAACAAATCCGGGCAATTCGTTAACAACTAATCTCCTTTCGCTCTTACCAAAAGACTCTGCCTACGAATCGAGTGTATCCTATTCTATGAACACTTACACCCCAGAAAGATTCTTCTAACCCACCCGTTCACCTAATTAGGAACATTCCTGACACGCGACAAATTCGACGAAAGTATGGTGTGGACTCACCACATGTCCGTGTACCGGTGACTTGGCCATGGACTGTAACTGCGGATAAAGTTGGCCTGCCGCAGCTGGTGTCATGTCGGTCAACATCGCGTTGACGCTTCAGCGACCTGGCCCGGATGCTCGCGGAATCCTGCCGGTTTTCCGCTGCAGTACCACGAACCTTCTGATTGCTGCCCCCGAATATGACGGGCGTTCTCGCGTCGTCAAATGTCTCTGATGGGTACACACTTCACTTGCAGATTATCACAGGCGAGACTCGAAACTCCGTTCGTACAACGAGAGAGAAGGGGCCGTGGTGTCGAGTGTCCAGGGCCTGTGAGGGCTTGGTAAAAAATCGAATGGCCCGAAAACGTAGTGATGCTGCGAGGAAACCGGTTAACGTGGTTCCCGTTCTTCGCCCCGTGACAGACTGCCGGCTATCCGATCGGCTTTGCCCCGACCAGACAGCAGGGGGAATGGTAGGGAAGCGGCCAGGACTTCGGCCCCCGGGCAAAAAAGGGGCAGAGCCTGCTGGGCGGAACCCAGACCTAACCAGTTGCCGCCCCTAACCGCCTCCCTGCCTTGCCCGCTTCCTCTTTACTTTATTTCTCCCCCACCGATTTCCCTCCCACTCTCACCCAGTCCTCTCTCTCTGCCTCTCTCTCTCGCTCCTTTCCGCGCTCCTTCCGAGCATGTTCTCGCTTGCTCCTGGCCTATTCGCAGCCCTCCCCACAGTAATTTAACCGTGAAATGCGCGCGCACAACGCCGCCGACCCAAGAGGAGGCACGCGTACGCCGACTTTGGTGGGTGCCCTCTCCTCTTTCCACGGCTTTCAGCCTCATCGAGCCTCTTTCCACGAGTTTCTCCTTCCTCCTCCCCCAACCCCTTTCTCTCGCGGCCGTCTCTCTACTCTTGTTCCAGGCCGAGGCTTACGTGACCCGAAGTTGTCGTATTAGGGCTGCAGCCTCGTTGTTCGACGTAACGGTATGCAGGCCGTTGGTATTTAAATACCGACACGCCGCTATCTGATACCGGCGAAACGAGCAAAGTTCATCGACCGGCCTGGGTAATTGATATACAAATCGGAACCGCGTGTCCTCCGTAAGCTTCCCGAATACGTTCCTCCGTTCCAATTAATCGAGATTCTGGCGGGATGGCTAGTCGGAGCAGATGCTCCACTCATCTCCAAAATGAGAATTTCAAGTGAACGGAGCGCAACGAGTGTCAGACACTCCCGCAACACACGGGTGCGCCAGTGTCTGTCCACGCACGGGACTTATTCCACTTGCAGCGTTTTCCACTACTTCCAGCAAAGTGTACTCATGCTGTTTCGTCTTTCTATGTTCATTGTTTCCTGACAGAGGTTACTAATGCGAAGTAAATGACTTAATAACGAAGAAAACATTTCCTATCCCACTTTCTATCCCCGCTGTAGTCAAACACGACACTCCGATGATTGTCATTGTGAAAGCTTCGGATGAAATGTGTTTATCCATCTTGGATGATTGTTATTCTTCTGGAAGGATGTGTCGATCATATTTTTACCCGCGAAATAAATTGCCGGCTAATCTACAGCGACATTTGCAGCCCTGCGAGCAAGTACCCCTTGGATCTGGAGGACATTATGATGTTGCTCGCGAGATCCATGCACAAGAAGATCACGGGTGTGCCGTCTTACGAGCCTCTAATGTGATTTTAATCGAGGATTTTGAATTTCAAATGCTATCGACTCGGCTGCACAAAGCAGGCCGAGTGTACACCGGGCAGAGTTTTAGTGGATGAGGAAGGGATCTATTATGACCGTTGCTCCCAGTGGCGTGCTTGTTCATTTTTCCCCCAACGCGTCGCCCTCATTATGCAAGACACGGTTTGATACGCTTGCAAATGGGAGCAGAGTTATACAGAACGTCTACACCGTTGAATGGTAGACGTGTTGGGGTCGCATTAGGTCCTAATTTTCCATAATGGAAGAAGATCGAGGCGCCACAGTGGCGACCGCCTAATCGTGGCCCATTCATAACCGCTCTTCGCAGTTCCTAGAGAAAGAAGACCATCCTCCAAGTCGTGGCCCTCTTATGATTTTCGAGCAGGAATGCTCGCAAGCAACAGCGTAAGAGTAGTGTACAGTGTTCAACATAAACATTGCCGCAGGCTAGATTTTTTTTGCGCGCACTGTACCTACCTCCTGCGTCACGCAGCAAGATTCCTGCGATAATCTATCCAAATTATAGCTTGATTGTAATGTCCTCATTCGCAAGAAGAAAAAGTGTATTCCCCACCGAAGGAATGAGAGTAATCGAGCAAACAATCTGAGCGCAAACAAATCGAGCACACAGTGCTCGCGTAAATCGATAATAACCGTCGACAAATATTTCGCGGAACGTGGGGCATTATCGACGAACCATCCCCCTCGACCCCAGGAGACGATGATGCGTGCATCGCGTGCGATCGGGCCACAAAAGGTGTGATCCACCCCTTCGAGGTCAGAGGATAGATCGGCCACTGTTATAGGAGGTGAGAAAGAGGGATGTTTTACAATGAACCGGAGCAGAACCGGGCGTGAACGTCCTTTGAAAGAGCAAACGGCATTGGATCGTGCAAATGAGGGTGCCAGGTATCTCTCTCTCTCTCTCCCCCTCCAGGGGTAGTTTTTTGTATCGTTGATCGATGTTGCTGCCTTCCCTCGTACACCGACATTTTTAGATATTTGGATAAAAATGAGCCTCGTAATTTATTACCACGAGCCCAGTCCGCCTCGATCACGTGCGCGGGCTTCGAGGCGTATAAAACGAGGGCTAAGTTCGTTGCTCCGTATAGAAGCACACAAAAGATCGACGAATCAAGGCGAGTGGGAGAAGGAAAAGTTGATCTCGAGGGAGAGTCGATTGATTTTCTCGGTAACGATCGAGCGATATCGAGAGGCTACGAGATGACGGATCGCTGATTGGCAGAGAGACGAGGTGAACGGGGTTGAAAGGGAAATGGGGCCCACGGGCCTGACGGGGGCGGATAATGACAGGGCGGCCTCGCGAAGCTAAGATGGTCCGCGTTGGGACCCGTAGCTCGGCCTTTTGCCTCTTATACGGCCATGTGGCCATCGGGAGATGCTGATGGACTAATAATTACCAAGGAACCAGCTTCGCATGTAGCGGCTGGGACCGTCGAAAATGAAGATTCACCAGGCCCGGCTGGGACCAGAGCCGGTATCGTTGTGTAAGCTTAGTAGTCTGCTGGCTCGGCAAGGTGCCTCGAGTTTAATAACTACTATGACCCGGTTATCTGTTTGGTCTATCGCTATCGAGTTTGATGAGACGAAACGGCCATTATGTTAATACGAACGATTTAAGGTTTTGACGCGTCGTACACGGCCCGGCGCGTTTATAATCTATTGGCAGTGCAAAAGTACCGCCAAGTGTGGCCGATAGGCGCGCTCTTTGTAGGCGACGCGTCTGTCAAGATTCTCCAACGCTATCCGGACAGTGATACCTTGAAATTGGTGCATTAGAATGACTGCCGATAATTACACTCGGCCACACGGTTGCGTTCTATTACCAGTCCACCGGTCAGCGGTGAGTAAAAGGCTGCACTTGAACAGCACCGCGCGGTGTGTCAACCAGTTGCAATGCTCGTTCCATAAATCAAACACTCGCGTGAAGTACGTAATATAGAAGAGCGCTGATAACGTGCAAACATTCTTTGAGCGACGCAGGCGTGTATATACAGTGGTTCGTTCGCGGCACGCGATTGTTAACTCTCTAGTGGCGGACGTTTTCGCGATCCCGGTTAAGCTGACACGAGAATAGCTTCAATCTTTGTTCACCAGCTACCACCGAAGCTGGTCACGCGTTCCACTAATTGGAAACTTGTAATCGAATTACCAAAGGGTCGTGATGCAGCTTGGAGTTTGACAGAATACAGATACTCCCCTGCATAAAACAACACCCCTTGCCAAACACACCTTCCACGAAGGACCGTGCAACTCTAATCAAGCTCAAAGAAATTCACATTAACTGAAAGTTGGCGACTCTTCCAAATAGGTACCTGAAACAGTTAAAACACCACTCAGTACTAAACTCTGAATGGTGAAGAACCAACAAAATCCCTCCTTCGAGTTATTCTCAGTGTGGAACACGGTCCAGAGGCGGTCGTTATGTTTTAATTGTCGATAAGAATTATAGCGATACACTGGCCACGGTGAAATAAATATCAGCCTGGCTGGTTTTGACCGTTGTCGGCGATTCGTCTCCGGGCGCGGACGCGGGCGACCAGGGGAGGAGGCGCGCAGAGGCGTCTCTTCGGGGCTTTTAAGGTCGAGCAGCACGTTTTGCCGTGAAACAAGGCGAAGAGAAACTTGTCTAGGGCTGATTTACGGACTCGTTGGCCAGGCCCTGGCGTACAACTCGCGGTGCTCCGTCCACATCCGTGGTCCGGAATAGAGAGACGCTCTCTCTGCCGGCCAGATTTATGGGGTGTGTTCCACAGGGAGGAGAGAAGCCGATCCTCCGTAATTCACGCGGCACTCGGCTCGCTCTGTCGGCGCGTAATCCGCGAACAAGGAACCACGATGCTCTTCCACGAACGGGAAGACGATGTTACGCTGTTACGCAAACGATCATAACAGACGGCTCTCTAAACTAAAACATCCGTGACAGGAGCGTTAATCGGCCAGCCATTAGAAATAACGCCCCGGCCAGCTGAACAATGCAAATGAGCATTTAATAACAATGCTGGCGAGATTCAGATAACACGATAGAGCTATTAACGTAATTAGAGAGAATGGTAATAATTACGGACGGGTGGAAAAGCGTCGCCGGCGGTAATCAACTGTGCCACGCACTTCGCGGAGATATGACTCGCGAGACGGTTTTTGTTCAACTGATTGCGAGTCAAGATGGAGGTTTGCAAGATTGCGAAATAGAAGAGGGAGGTGGATGTGTGCCCGGAGTATGTTTGAGACAGGTCTGGAGATGAGTGCTCGTACGAGGAAGTTGTATCGATGAGGAGGATTCATCATCCCCTTTCTTCGCTCTGGCATGCAGTAAGGAGCAGACAAGAATGCGGGGTATTACGCGCGGATGCTGGCTCTGTTCCGGTGCGCGCGTTGTCACGGAACAAAAGAAATGAGAGGAGCGTGAAGAATTAGCGGAAAAAGGGGGAAACAATTAGCCTGGTCGAAGGACCGCCGACAAATTCGCGCGCATGTTCGCTGGAAGTTGAGATTGCAAAATGACGTGCAAACTGAGGGACGCCCTCGTCCGCCCCCTGGCAATACGGTAATCACTATAATTACGTATCGAGCCCTTATATTAATATCCCCCAGCTACGTCTCTCTTTCTCACTTTCGTTCCCTCTTCCACTCTTTCCCGTCGATTCGTTCGTTCGTTCGCTTTAGCCCCGTGAAAGTCGACGTTTTTTCCCCAACCTTTCACGCGAGCCGATCGACTCCGATTTATTGTTGCCGTGAACGCGTCATTTTGTCCACTAATGAGCACTTTAGACGCACGACGCTTCCATCGTCAGGCGAAACACGACGCATTGCACGCCTCTATACTTTGCGGGTTCACAGTGAGAGCTAGCAATCAACGACCCACCTCATGAATCGTGTAGCTTCCATCTCGCAAAGCTAAACTCACCGATGGGAGCGAGAAAGACTTCAGGGGGAACATACATTCTGCTTAAGTCAGACTGCGAGGAGACTTATTCCTCGACGGAATCCACTTAAAAGTACATACCCTGCTAGGGATGATTGACGCGGTTGATAGGAACAAGTGTAGATGCACCGTCGGAGCCAAAAATTCCCTACAGAATCGAATTGCAAGATCCGATTGGCAATCGTGCAAATCGAGTTCTGAGCGAGAGCTGATGAATTGGCAGCGCGTTAAGGAGAATCGAGGGTTGCGCCGGGCCACGCATTGGCCTCTTTCGCGACCGGGAGATGAACAATTAACCTTGGGGGTGTTCCAGGACCGCCCAGGATGTCGTCGCCTAGAAGGGGAGCATGCCCTGTCGGCAGATTCTGTCAAATATTGCCAGCAGCTTCACGGGCAGCCCCTATGTGCACCCTACTACTGTGGTATCAGCGTACCCGACTGTTTCCCTCAAATAATCATAATGATTGACAAGTTTACCTCCAAGTACTCGGTATCCGTGGACTGATGAGGCTGCTGGGCAGCCGTCGGCGGTATGGTCATCACGTTCTGCGGATGAGCAGGATGCGGGTACTGGTACGCGCAATTCATGTCGAACACCTTCGGTCTCGATCACTTGGGACCTCCTCCAGAGTATCCTCGGTAGGTATCAGCGATTCTTCAACACTGGGGCTGCGCACAGCTCCTGTTAATCCGTCAACGACCAAGCCAGATGCACACCGAAATGTCAAATCGAGCAGTCACGCTGACTAAGTGCACAGTTGGAGGTTCCAAACGCGCGTGTGGCGGTCGTCGGGTGCAACAGTGAACAAACGTGTCTCCTGCATCGGGCGTCAGCTCGGTGAACGATCGAGGTTCGAAAGATCGCGGTTGCCGTTATGGATCCTTGGAGTGTCGAGGGAATCTCCGGTGTCAGCGGGTCGATCGTGAGGCGGTGGCGCTCCCCGGCATCGGTAGTCCGGTGGAAGGTTGCCGTGGCCCCTCGTATATCCTGGTAATCACAGTAATTTCTGTGGCTGTCGGCCAGGGAGAAGAGGCAGCACGGAGAGGAGGTCAGTCGACGCGAGGAGGTCGGTCGAGGACGCAGGACGTTTTCGCGTGGTGCCGCGACGTTGCGACGGGGAAGGAGGTCACAATTAAGCGGATGGTCCTCTGGAGGTGCAGCTCGCGGCGTGCAACAATTATAACTGAGCTTTTTCGTCCCCCACGTAGGGAGAGGAGCGCCTCTACGGAGGCGGACCCTCTCTGTCTCTCTCCGTTACCCGCGATCTCTCCCTTCTCTAACCACCACGGCGCGTCTTTTAGCATACATAGGTGTTCGGATACGTGAGTGCGTGCGGGGGGAGAGGCGGAGGGAGAGAGAGGGAGAGAATACGTCCCGTGAGTGCCAGTGGCGGGCCGCGTCCCGCAGGAACACTCCACAAGTGTGTTTCCATCCTGGAAGGTGTTGCTGGTGGGGCAGAAGCAGCGCCCGCCCTCGCAACGGTCCTCCTCGTGCAACCTCGCGATTGTCTAATCCTCGTGGCAACCCTAACGAACCCTCTCCGTCCCCCTTTTTCGCTCCCCTGTCTGCCTCGCCCTCCCTCCATCGCGCCGCAGACCGCACTCCCGACCAATTAAAACGCGCTACGATCACGTGGTTCACCGCCGCGGCCTCTGCAGCGTCTTCTTCTTCATCGTCTTCCTCTTCATCCTCTTCCACTTTGTCTTGCTTCTCCACTCCGCCTTGCCCACCTTCCTCTGCCCTTTACCGGTCTCCGTTGCCGTTGTTTTTACTCCTCGCCCTCCACCCCCTCAGCCCCTTTGCCGCCGCCTCTCCCCCTGTTCTCCTCGCGTTCCCCTCGATACTCGCACGGGGTCACGCGTGGGAGGTGAGCGGGCAGATAACGACGACCGGGCCCGCGATATTAGCGTATCGTCACGGTCCAGGGAACAGGTTTCTCGATTTTACGGAGTCAATGGCAAACCGTCGACGGGGGGTTGCGCGCGCCTCCGACGTTTTTCATGCGCGGTCGAGCGCGCGTTAATGGAATTCCAGCGAGGCAGCTCGCGGTGGAAAGTAATCGCGGCAATCTCGTTAATGAGGTATCGTCTGTTTTAAGGGTGGATAGGAAGCACGCGTTAAGAGTATCCTGTTCGCTGCGCGGCCGATTATTCAACGCCGACGGTGCCCGGCAATTAAAATTCAATTATCGAATCGTCTCTGGCTCACGGTTTGTCGCCGCGCGCCACGTCGCGGTTAATTCAATTTGCCGCTGCTTAGAAAATAGCCGGTTATCGGCTTTCTGCAAGTTAAACAACGATATATATCTGGTCCCCGGGTCGGCTGAGTTATGGCTTCGATTAAAAACCAGGTGAGAAAGTTTCAGAAAAACCGCGGCCGCACGTATGCGAGATTAATGCGATAAAGTAGGTAGCCTGTAGCGTAATAGCGGGATAGTGGGCAGCCGTCTATCTGTGCTGTTCGTATTTGCGGCTTTTTAGCTCTCGATCCGCGACAGCGTGATGATCTAATGATCGTAGCCTCGAGATCGAGCCCATAGTCACGATGATCGCGTGGGCGAGAGAATTTTCTGACAAGGGAACAAGACACGTAAGTGACACGAGTGTTTGAGTCCGAGACGGTATGAAAGAATCCGAGGGTGTTAGCTTCCAAAGTGTGGCCACTTATTTCTGGGGCACGCAGCGAGCCACGGTTTTATGCAACGTCACCAGCTGGCTTTAGCCGACAACAGGCCAAGAGATCAGCTCAAACATCCGCCGCTAATAAATTTCATCGATAAAATGCTTGCAATACAACGGCGAACGATGTTAACCGAGCAGATAATTCGAATGGAACACCGTTAGCTCGCTCAAACGGCATGACGGCGCGTATTATAATGCGACATTTAACCAACGATCATTGACTCCACTTTCTACTCGTAGGCACGGCTCGCGATCGCTCGATAGTTCGCGATTGCTCGTTCGAGAATTCCTAGCGTTTAACGTTCTTTTTCCTCCTCCTACGATTCACCCAGGCAGTTTCCCCCGTTTCAGTGTGAATTACTCCGAGCAGCGTGGCCCAGCGAGCGGAGGGAGTGAAAGAGAGAGAGAGAGAGGAATGAATGAACGAGACGGCGGACGAGAACGCTTGGGTGAACGGATGATTGCCGGTGAATGGATTCGTATTCTCCCTCGGACGCATAATGCCAAAGTGCTTCTTGCTCCTTCTCCTTGCGCGTCTCCCTTCGCTTGTAACTCGATACAGTGGGAACCGCGTGTGATCTCCATTCACCCACCGGCTAGAATGTTGAGGAAGGACCCAAAGGATTGCTTCGCTGACACCGAGGCTGCCCTGCCGACAAAGTCCATCCCGTCTCCCCGAGCGGATACTTCAAGGGGTTTCGACGCTCTTTAAACTTAGCCCGCAGTCGATTGTCCCGAGTTTTATTTTACGCCTTCCACGGGCACGATACCGACCACCCTTCTGTTCCCTTTCAGAGCCATCAGACGTCACGATGAACACCGACGCCCCCGTCCTCCACAAGTAACCCTATACTTCCGTGGCGCAATGTTTACCAGAGCTCTGGCTAATACAACGAATCCCCACAGTTACCCAGACTCGTCCTCAACCATCTTGCCAGAAGTTGGCGAAAACAGTTTCGCAGGATGCCCGCCACCGTGTCCCATACGTATAAACGAACAGTGCTCGAGATATTCAAACAGTTACAGTCCCACGCGTAGAGATCGTTGTAAATTCACGTGAATGGAGCTGGATTCCCTCGTCTGACCCCGGAATCTTTCAATCCTCCCTAATAACAGGCTACAAATCGGCAAGAAACGCGGGGCACCGGCCAGTTCTCCGCACGGGGCTACCAAATGATTGATAAGTCCATAAAGCATCCAGCGCGTCGCCCTGTTCCACCCATCGGTCCCCGGTGTTGTCGATGGCGGCGTAGAAGCTGTTGATGCCCCGGGAACGTGCACGGGGTTAAGGACGTGTGCGTGCCACGGCTTTTTTGGCCGCGGGTGACGCGGTGACGAGATGATGACCGACCTCGAAGTCGGAATCATCGTGATTACCCCGCCCGCGTAACCCGTAATGCGGGCCAAACCACCGAAGCAACTGCCACCGTTGCCATGCATTCCCTCTCCCCATTTCCGCAGCCCTCTAGTCTTGCCATTCGAGTACGATATCTAAACCCGATGCGTCGATTAATTTGTATTATTAGCCGGACAGCAACTCTGATCGTTTTCATTTCTCAGGCCCCCGACGGCTTCGACTGCTTCTCGATCCACGTTACATAAGCTTCAGCGAGGCATTCGCGGCGGAGTTTTAGCGCCCAGTGTGACGTATACATCACATCATTTTCAGATGTATAAAAAAATCCTGTGGCTCCGAGATGCAAGCCACTGATGCGTTTACCGCTGTAAATAATGTTTATAGTAACCATGGAAACGTTTCTGGCGAATGCATGTTGGACATTTTTCGATAACCTAAAACGTTGCTCTTGTTTTCTTTAAACAGTTGAGAGTAAAATTATTCCTTTTACATTTTATTTGGTAATTGTTATACTAAAAGAATAATGCTCGTACAGTTTGATTTATGAACAAAAAAATCGCTTTTTTAATCCGTACACGCCCACTATGACGTATACGTCACATTGAGAAAAGCATATTTCGACTGGCTTTTTGGGAAAACAAGGATTAAGTGCAGATATTGGGACCATTTGTCAGTTAACTAATCGAAAGAAATCATTTTTTTTCCGCCGAGAAAAGTGTCTGCGCCTTAAAGGGTTAATCGAGACGGGTCCCTCTGTCGCGATTGACAATTAGCCGGCGCGTGTTTCGTTTTTACGGCAACGAAACGGGGTTGGAGGAAAGGAGGCTGCACACGCGTATTTTCGATCGACGCTGCCACTGGCTGCCCTTCCATAGTATTTTACGCTCCTCGATGTCCCCTATCCCCGTTTTTTTTCGACGTTCTTGGCAAAACGAATGTTTCCCTTTCCGGATGGCGAAAAAGGGGGCTTCGACGCGTCCCGGAAGCACAGCTAACGCGTAAATTTCCCGTCGAACGGTGTCACGATCACATGGGCGACAGTTGGGAGAGATGATTGGAATCGCGCCTCGACCGGGGGGGTTGGTTGGAACAGGACCGAAGGCTTTCTGGAGCGATGGAGCGTCGTCCGCGGACTGGACACCGGGCGAGTCGATTAGCCCCGGCGATCAGCAACGAGAGCCCTTCCCGCCTTTGAGAACGCGCGAGAGTTTTAATTGTAGACCGCGGCCACCGTAAGGGGAGGCTATTATTCTTTCTCTCGTCGGTAACGCGCGGCGATCCGTTTCTTCTAAGACTCGAAGAAAAGAGAAGAGCAACGGGAAAGGGAGAAAGATATAATAACAGAGCGCTGGGGCCCGCTCTCGCGCTCGAAAACAACGACCATCCGTTCTTTTCGTCCGTCCGTCCATCCGTCTGGCAGTTTCATATCCGAGAGAACGCACGAGGTCTGCCACCAGCACAATTTTTCATCGTGCATCCCCGCGTGCACGCCGATACGCCTCTTCCCGTCTACCTCGTGCTCCCTCCCCTGCCCCGTCATTCATCATCCCTTAACGCGATCGGCGTTTACTTCGTCTTGGAAAAGCTCGTTGGCGCCACCTGGCCTATCGACGCGCGCTGATCGACCTGCCCTCAAAAGAGACCCAGGGACCATCGGCCCTACAAAATTCTCGATCAATCGCGCCCTTAATTAGCCGGACATAATTCACTCGTTAACTGGTCAGCGTGGAACGACGTTCGACGAACCTAGCACAATGTGGAAACTGGTAACGGCTGCTAGGAAGAAGAAGGGGAACATAACTATCGTATCGTTAGTTGAAAGTCTCGAGACGGGTACCAAAATGGCGCAGAATCCATCGAAGCACCGTACAGCGGCGATCCTCGCGAGAAGGTGGACCAAGGTGCGAGCAAAAGGTGATATATGCTTCTTAGCAGCCTCGTGGTAGGAGGACTCGCTGCGAGTGGGGCACATAAACTGACACGTGGGTGTAAAGGAAAATGGTGGGTGTCCGGCGGGCATAGAATCCATGAAAGCCTTACGCCGATGAGAAGTGACCAATGAAACGTTAGAAACGGGAAGAGCAGCCTTAACGATGAAGATTCGGTGTATAGGAGCACGCACTGCGGCACTTCTCGCGCACTGGTTTCGCGAGCAAAGAGAGAATCGGTCTCTGCCTTTGTGGGTGGACTCGTCCAGGGCGCATCTCTACGTGTGCTCGCGTATGAATGTACTCGCATTTTGACCGGGCGTGTAGGGGGCCAGGGACGGCCGCGGCTGGGCCCCAAACCCGGTAATTAAATAGCTGAACCCTGCAATTAGGGCCACTAAATCGTGGCGGGCCCTGGACCTGGCCAGCCAAGGGCCCGCCAGACACAAAAAACAACGTCGAAACGTTGCTTAAGCCAGCGCGAACGAGCCTCGCACACGGATGTACCGACCAAGGGCCTGGGACGTGGACGTCGCGGGGGTGGCTTGGTAATATGTGGGAACCTAATCGAGAAAGAAATGTTCTTCTGCCTAGACGTGGTCTACGAACATCTACCCTGGCAGGTCGCCCCTTTCGCACGCCCCTTCCTCTGTCGATCTTCAGACCCATGGGTCGATCTTCGCGTGAACAGTGCCCCGGAGCACAATCCCGTCAAGCGTTCGCGCGTCCACCGATGACAGTAAGAGTCATTCGTTTAAATTTCATGCCGAACGACTTGTGTCAATCGTTGGGCCACGTTTATGTCCGTCGACGATAGCGGTGAGTCGAGGATTCATACAGAGTTTCCTGGCTCCGTGGAGCGTCGCTATTACGTACGTGGAGAGGCAGGAACGGGAGATAATGGTAACAAACCGTCTTCCTTCCTGTTACAGAACGCTAGACCAGGGGTTCTATCCCCGCGTGCACGTTAAGTCGCCGTGAATGCATCGTGATTTCCGTGTATGCAAAGCCCGAGCGTGCACACGCACTAACGGCTCTCGCGGCGTTAGATGGATGACCGAGCATCACGCTCTCCCCTTCGTATTAAAATATCAGAGAGTCACCCCACCCTCGGCACGGCGAGGTTACCCCAAGCTTCTCCAGCCGCCTCGTTGGCATTAAATCAACCACCCACCAGCCCTCGGGTTATCTCCGGAGCCTATCTGTGGACCGGCTAAGATATCGCCGAGTCTCCCCGCTTTCGACCAAGACTCTTTGCATTTGTAGTAAATCTACGGGCCTCAACCCCCTTCCTTTCTCCTTCCTTCCGCGTGAATGTTCATGGAAAAAAGCAGAGGGCAGGGAATCCTGTTCCACGAATACTCTATCCGCGAGCCGAAGGCCTGTGGTTTGCTTTGGGCCGCTCCTCCTGCGTTGACAACGCCGGAGGAGGAACAGTTCGCGAGGGAATATCGCGATGAAATAAAGATTAGCAGGTGCAGGGGTCTGTTCTCGAGAGGCCTGGCGTGCCAGAGCAAGCAGACAATTTAATTTTCTAATTATCGTGACGCCCGAGACCGCTCGAGAAGGCACGGGCATCGCTATCTCGACGCAACATCTACGTACGCCTGGGACCCTCTACGCGCGTATAAAAGCTAATGGATCCACCGTGATCCGTCCAGACTCTCTCTCTCCGAGACTCAATCTCGACTAATATCCGAGCTATAAGTCGCTGGTGTCGGTCCACACCGACGTTCTCGCTCGCAAACTGAGCCGGGGCTCGGTGTAGACGGCGCAGCAGGGGGATGAGGGTGAGATGGAGGATTGCTGCGTACTGCACTGCGGTAAATTAATTGATTACACCGCGAAGCCACGTGCAACCGTTCCCGTTCACGAGGATCGCGGGCTGTTGGCAGAATGGATGATTCGGGGGTGAGCGGAAGGAGGGTCGCTGAAGGATTCTAGTCTGAAACCGTTGAAGTACCAAGGACTTGTAGCATTTACACAAACTGTTTTGTATAAATATGTACCTACCATCGTTGCACTTAGAGTTCCATGATTACGGGCCCGATGGCGTGAAGTAACCAGGGCGAAGAGCGCGACGAGAGCTGGGAGACGGCACGACGTGTCCAATAGTCACCGAGACGAAAGGAACAACCGAACCCCCGCTGGGCGAGCACACGCTGCGAAAGATCGCCTCCCGACCCAACACACCTTCGCCGCATTGTTGGGCCGCGGGTGGCTTCGATCTTTACAAATAGGCTGCTAATGCAACAGGATGTACGGGTCATGTAGGCGCTAAGTGGAAAGCGAGAAGTAAACTCGATTGTCGATCGCCGATAGGGTGTCTCGGGGCCGATCGATGCACGGTGAATTCACACCCCCCGGGGACGAGATGCGCGATAATATCTGGATTACATTAACGAAAGCGCGAACCTGCGTGTAGATTGCGACTGGCCGGGCGCCTCGAGCGCGATATTAGCCCTCGATGCTTAAGCAAGACCGCCTTCTCTGCAAAAAAATTCCACCGGCAATGCAACCCACGGCCGGCGTCGTTCTCCGAGGGAAAGCCGAGGGAAACAGGAGGAGACGAGGTTCGTGCGACGATAATCCCGGCACGGCGGCAGGTGGTTTCTGAGAAATCAGCGTAAAATATGCGCCGGGCGCGTGTGTCATACGCGCATTCACGTGAAAGCGTCGGGCATGCGAAGAGGGAAAATTGCAAATCGGCGAACGAGGGGAGATTTACGGATCGCGTTTATGCAAACAATAATGCGGCCCATGGCCCCGCATAACCGGCCTGCGAAGGGTATATCCAAGAGACGGCCGGGCGAAGGATATCGACGTACAAGAATTGGCGCTGTTAAAGCTTGAGCGCCGAGGTTAGGTCGTTCCCTCAATGATTCACCGGATAATGGAGACGAATGTGGCCATAACTCCTCGTCTCCGTGCAACGCGTGTACTGAAACGCCGCGCGTTGCCCCTTGCCTATTGGCCCCGATACCGTTCGCCTGGGCCCAGCTTAATGCTGCCCCAAGTAATTTTCTCCCCCTCTTCAAGGCTTCTTGTTTTCGTGCGCAACGTTCAACAACGGAGAGTTACCATATCGTTGCGCGAAATGAAGCAGTCAGCGGAGGGAACATTAGAGCAGGCGGAACACGGATACTAAACCTGGATCGTTTTCTAGAGAAAGCAGAGATGATGTCAAGGATTCGAGGTCGCAGAATTCAGGAGCACATAGTGCTTATGAAAAGAAGTAGAAGGCAGGCTGCACGCGTAACAGCGTGCATTTCGAGCGGAGCTCGCGTTTCGCGCCTACGCCTACGTAGCTCCAAGTTTCCCTTTCCACCTGGCGCTCGGTAATTACTGCGCGCGGGCGCTCTACGGCGTAATAACGAGTTTCGCCCGGGACACCCGCTATTCGCGAGTAAATACTATAATAATATGACTAATGGCGCGTTATGGATTACAAACCGGGTAATGAATAAAGTGTACATATGCGCGTTTGCGCTTTTCTCCAACCCCCTCAGCCACCCCTTGTTTTTTCGTCCGCATGGACGGTACGGTACCTGTTGCCTCGTTATTGGCCTCCATTATGCGTGCACGTGGTTCGCGCGTATCCACGGGAACGGAGAGAAAGGCGTAATGGAGGGGGCACAGTGGAAAAAAGAAACGCGACGGGGAGGGGGAGGCTTTCGTCGAATCGTTATCGAACGTCTTACCAGCTCCGGAGGATCAGAGGCCCGCGAATCGGCCACGTTCCGCGGGATAATCGTACGCAATTTCTCGCCTCTTTGCTTTGGAGCGGTTTCACACCTCGGCTGTTCCATCTCCTTCCGTCCTCCTTCTCCAGTCAGCCGCAAACCTCGAGTCGTGGTTCGAGGTAAAAGGTTAACTTGATAACCACGCGGTAACCGCGGCCTAACCGCCGGCCAGCCCCGCAGGGGCGAGTGCACTGGCTGGGCCGCGAGTCGAACGCGAGCCAACACGTACGAGCAACTACCGTAACAGCCCTCTCTCTCTCTCTCTCTCTGTAACCTACGTCGTGTTTTCCCTTCGCTACTTAGAGGCCCGTGATTGCGGTCGCAACGAGTTACCATGCCACTTTAAACGGCTGCATACTCCTCGGTAATCGCAGCCAGGTCCTTGCCTCAACAATCCGCGGCACGAGATATCACTTACTGGGCCAGGTGCAGCTTGCACCGATGCAGCCTCCGATGCACTGTCTAACAGAGCACGTAGAAGCTTTCTAACGCCGCTTCTCGATCTCAACTGGCGTCCAGTGCCACGATCGTTTTCCCTTGTGGGGAAAAAAGGGGCATTAAAGTCTCTGTAACTAATCCGACAAGAAAATTTAACGCTTATCCGCTTTCGGATCAGAGAACAACTTCAGATATAATTGCGCGTGCACGCATAAATCGAATCTACTGTATAATCGCAGCGGGCTTGCTCCGAGCAACGACTTCATACATTAGCGAGTCAGATTCCCCGGAAAGGGCAGAAAGAATCGCGAGACAACTGCGATCTCTCGATTCCCTCCGACGAGCAGAGACGCGGAGCGTTCGACGAACCCCGTAATAACTCTCATAATTCTTCGCCTCCCCCTTGCCCCGTCCTCTCCCGCCATGGTCTTTTGCCGCGCCGCGAAACACTTTATCGATTTAACATCTCGCTACATTCCATGAGCGTGGCCGCGATGAATTATCGGCCGCGTATAAAATGCTTTATTTGTCATCCCGATAATAACCAGGGGGCTGGGCCCTGTGGGGCCGCGTAACGTGATCCAAGATCGTACTACCTTCTTGCGCGCAGCCTGCTCTCGATGAATAGGCGAAAGCAGGAGCGAGACCGCTCCGCGCCCATCGGAGCATGAGGGGCATTTAACAATGCGCATACAAATTTAACGTAGAATTCAAATTCGTTCGCAAGTCGACGTGAGATTTAACGCGGCACAAGAAAGCTCCCATGCGTTGGGGGTGAATCTTGGACATTTTAGGTGAATGATCGTTGAGTTTGTGGTGCATGGGTAAGCGATAAGTATCGACAGTGGGTTGCTCTTCGACGTGGAATGAAAGGGGAAGAGGCCAATCGAGAGAGAAAGGTGGAGGGCCGATTGGTCGCGTCATTTTGTATCATTTTCCCGCCACACGCGGCCCGTTGATAAATCATCCACTTCGGTGGCTCGAGGGTGGTTTATGTATTGTCCCCTTGATGTATCGCGTGCTCGTGCTCGGTCGCTGTCCGAGGGCCGCCAGTACATCCGCCGCTGGTAATTCGAGGATAAATTTCCCTGGTTGTAGTTGCGGCGCGTTATTATTTCGCGCGGTGAATTTCAACGGACACACGCGTGCGTGAACGCGATTCTATCGCTTGGTTATTAACCTCCGCGGCGTGTCTGCTCGCTATTGAACTCCGTTTATCGAGGACATGCTAGAATTTCCTTTCGCCCCTTTCTCTCTGCCCATTTCTCCTTTGTTATGGAGCTTGATCGCAGGAGAAGAAGATTAGAAGAGTGTATTACACTTCTGGCGACCCATGAATAATACCGCTTTGTTGCGCTCGCACGGAACACTCCTCCAACGTTATTGTGGATCGATTTCCTGCCATCGAAAGTAGTACGATTGAAAGATACTCGGGGGAAGACCACACAGGTCGCGTAGGCGTCACGAACCATTGACTCTGCGTAATTGCTAGGCGATTAATCAGTGCGACGTGATTGACAAACTTCGCGGTTAGATTAGAGTCATTTCTCACTCGGTTCTGCCGCCTTCACGCGCAATTAATTTAGTAATTTTTCATTTACATTAATCTATTTTAATTAATTCAAATCCATTTGGGTGAACCGTGCTGGGTGGTCTACGATAAGGGATCTGCGAGGGCCAAGAAAACGCTGTGCACTGTTTGTGGCGAATTTTCCCGACTGGATCGTCTGGCTTGCTCGGCCAGCGATCGAGGAACCATTTCGATGGAGATAGACCGAGCGGACGCGAGCCAGTTAATCTTAATAATGCTCGCGCCGAGCGGATGCGCGGGCTCGTAAATCGGTACCCCCTGTGCAACATCCCCTTTCTTCCAGAGAATTCATTCCCCCTCGATTCCAACGTCTGCACGCCTCGTTCACGGTCAAGAAACGACCACTGACTAAGGCGAGAGAATCACACGAAGGTTATGCACCGGTTTCAATGAGGCTGCTTTAAAATTCTTTGGATGAAACTTGATGGAAAAATCAGAAAAGGGAAACTCAGGATCAGGGAGCATTCGTGAAAACTCTGCAGACAGAGTGGTGCACTAGA
This sequence comes from Andrena bicolor, assembly GCA_960531205.1. Lineage (NCBI taxonomy): Eukaryota > Metazoa > Arthropoda > Insecta > Hymenoptera > Andrenidae > Andrena > Andrena bicolor. Next base: position 28,409,479 of record OY482665.1, read on the forward strand.
AATCTGTGTAAAGAACTTCCCAAATTTTTAAAGAAGAATAGTCTAACAATAAGTGAACTGTTTCTTTTAAATATAAAATGACGATAAATACCAAATGTCCTAAGGTCGGTATCAGATATATTGGCCGGTGAGTTTCGTGAGGGGAATTCTCTCACCATACCTACCGCTTGCCTGCCCCGGTGTTCCTTTTCTCAACGTTTTCGGACTCGGTCTCGTTCCATCTCGTTCTCGCCTTCGCAGAATAAAAGCGAGTCAGAAGTAGTGCGAGTAGTGCTAAGCTCCTGATGTGTAGGCCAAACCGAGTTCTTAGCGTAGAAATACATACATCAGAATAGGTGTGCGTTAGCTCCGAAAAAATTCAGGAGTTTCATTGGTCAGAAGGTTGATTCTTTCTCGATAGCTTCATCTCTTATTGGTCTACGCAAGGCCGCTCGGTAAAGCCTCGTTCACATTAGACTAATGTGAACCTGTCATTCACTGGCTTGAAATATCCTGTTAACTTTCTTCCAAGTTTTAAGCGAAGTATTCGTTCACATTAGTCAAGATTACTGGCTTCAAGTCGCTCGAAATTAGTAAACTTAATAATGTGAACCTGTTATTCACTTCACTTCAAATATCCTATCAAGTTTCAAGCGAAGTAGAGAGTGTTCCAACTTTTCTTGCCTTGAAATAATACAACTTGAATAGTGTGAACGTACGTACAAGAGTCACGAAGGTTAGCCGACCTATTGTTTTTAAAAATTTTCAATAATTCATTCCTAATTTCGTTTTGTATTATGCACAAGTCAGCAAATACCACCTCCTTTGACGCCATTTAAATATCTTAATCTACTTGTTTCACTCTTCAGCTTCAAGCTTCAAGTACTCTTGAAAGTAACTTGAAGGCAGTTGACACTATCTGAACACCAAGTTGAAGTCAGTGTACTTAAATTCAAGGGACTTGAAGCCAGTAAACTTGACTAATGTGATCGTCAGATAGTGGTGGTTAATTTCTCCTCGATCGCTGCTCGCGAAAACGAATTCACCGGCCAATATATCTGATAGCGACCTTAGATAGTCATATCGAGTAGTTTCTCTCAAAACAGGCTTCCAGAAATATGAAACAGAGAAGCACTCGCAACTTAATAGCAAGAGCAGGGTCGGCCCCAAGTAAACGTGAGCGTTTTTCATAATCATATGCCACTTACGCCCACCATCGACGGAACACCGCGCGTAAGACAGCTAGCAAGTAGTACAACCACGAAAATAGGCCTCCTTTCGTTCTCGCACGGACCGCGACGACCGCGATACAAATTTCGCGTTCGGTTCGGCGTAAAAATCGCCTGGACGTTGTCGGGGTTAAAGATCCAGCCGAAGACAATGGAGAAAGGTGCGCGGGAGATCGGTGATCTCTCGCAACACCTTGCTGGTACACATTTCGCTGTCTTCCTGATGCGAATGGAGGACGCTGCAACCTGGCCAGGATCTCCTCGCTTGCGCGGCGATGAAAAAATAACGAAGGGAGACTGGACGCAAGGCGGAGGGAGAAAGGGGGAGGGGAGAAATATTCAACGGATGTCCGCACCGCGATCACGTGGTCGGGATTTTATGGTCGGTGAGTAACAGAGTAATTACGTACAATGGAATAAAGCGTAGAAGAGTCGGTTATCGACGTATCTTGATCGTGTACGTTCTAACATTGTGGGAAAACGTGGGCCAGCTCGGGGCGCGATAAATATTGATGTTTGCTCTCATTACAGAATTTCATTCTGTAACACCCCGCTGATTATCCTGTCGATGGTGGTAACGCCAGCTCCCGTGCTACCGATAATTATCATGTTAGATACAGCGAGCGCACTCCGTGTTTAGAGGCCAAGTTCCGCGGCGCTTTCGACGATTCCAAGCAAATCGTGCGATCGTTATCGCTCGTACGCGATTCGACACGTACCTAGCTGGCGAGCATGGCGCTTAAATTAGAAGGATACCCCGTCCCCGAAGGAGGCTATTTCCCTCTGCCTCCCTCGGACGGTTTATACGACTGGCGAATTTATGGCGACAGGGAAGCAGAAGGCGAAAGTAACAGCGACGCCAAGGAGAAGAGGCGATGCGCTCTAGGGGAATCGGCTCCGGCCAGACGGGGCAAAGATATATCGATACATAAACATCGATATCGACGCCGCAAATGACGGTATACGTGGGCGCGTTCCTACAGTTTCCGCCGATACGTGTACGTAGGTGGATCGGATTCTATCCGATATCCGGTTGGGTCGCCGGCTGGGATATGTCGCTTCTACGAGTGCCCCGCGCTGGACCCACTCTCTTTCGAGCGATCGACCGTCTGGCTGCCCTGTAATCGCGATTCGCGCACTGCTAATAATTATTACCCTCGCTCTGTCATCAGCGGCGACATCTATATACACGAAGCATCGCCGGGGCCGGCGTACGTAGACGGCCGCGGCAAGGAAAATAGAGCCAACAGAAATAACCCGCGCGCCCGCCTAGCCACGGGTGAATAGAGGGAAGGGTGTTGGTGGAAAGGGCTGGGCACGGGCGAGTTCATCAGGGGCATATTGTGGGATGGTTTTATAATCAGCGTGGTCTCGTTACCGCCTCCCTTCGAGACGCTCCGGCTCTCCTCTCTTTTCAGCGGAGATAGGGGAAGCGGGTCCATGCAATTTCATCCAGAAAGGAAGCACCGTGCGTCCAGAGGGAATTGGCTTGCTCTACTTGATTGATTCGCTGAAGCAAGTCAAGTGTGCACGGAAAGTGCCACGCATTCGTGGGATCTGGATATTTGAATGAAGAAGGGACGAGGATGGTTTAGCGACAGAGGTTCGCGCAAATCGCTCGTAGAAGCGATTAATGACGCTGCGGGAGAGATTTTCGTTAGACGCATTTACCGGGCGACTATTACAGGAATTAATACAGGCGAGGCGAAGCGGCCGGCGTCTTGAAAGCGGCGAGTATCGTATTATGGTCGGTGATTTAGTCGACGCGTTAGCAGCTGGTAATATCTCCGCGACGGGACTCGCGTATCTCACCGTCATCTTTACATCTCGCGTATTTCCATACAAGAGTGGCGGCATTTGAATATCCCCGTGTCCTCCCCACACACCCACTCCCCTTTCGCGCCCTCGTCTTGCTCGAAACCAGACGGGCCTGCACGCCCGAGCGAATTACATACGCCGACATCGGACCGTGGCGATCTGATATCTCCTCGAACGATGTAACGCCGTTGCGCGAGGCGCAGTGACTGGCGAAAATATAACAATTTTGACAGCGCGTCTAATTAACCTGCCGTCGAATCCCCGACTGACCTGGGGACTGCCCCCCCCCCCCCCTCTATCGATCTATTTATAGACGCTTTCGATCAGTTACACCAGCGAAGAAATGTAAATCGAGCGATTAGGTGCTCTGCGAGCTGAGAAGCTCACAGTAGATAGCATCGACGTGATTCCAAATGGGGGAAAGTGACACAGAGCAGCCAATTGGTTCTATTCAGGCTATAATAGGGTGCCGGTAACAAACGCACGGTGACAGAAGCGTTTCCGCCTGAACGAGCATTTTTCTATGGGAACGATCGCGTTACTGGATCGCAGATAGCCAGAACATGATCGTGGGTAAAGCCCCCGAGCTATCGTGCACGAATTCAATCGCGTTACTTCCAGCAGGAGCGTTTCTAGAGACATAATCGGTCATCGGGAAGATCAGTCCATTGAAAGACGATTCGCAAACGTTTCGCTGGAAACCTCGCGTGCGCGCGATTCGCGGTAGGAATGCTACGTCCCCGTGATTCACGACCCGTATTGTGGATGACTCGTTGTTAACGAGAATCGACGTGCACTTGTGTCTTCTCGGCGTCGAGCAAAGGCTCCGCGCTGCCTGTTCGAGCGATGGATCACTCTTGAAACGAGGTATTCGTGCGGCGTTCTAAAGCCTGAGAAAAAGCGGGCAAAAACTTGATTGAATCCTCTCCATTATTGCCGCGTAACGGGTCTCGTTCCGACGACAGACGACCATTTCCTTTCGATCCACTCCTCAGACTAATTACCCTCCGCGGTAATGAGAAAAGCTACCTCTTTTCCTATCGCCTTTTTCACTCGCCACGACGCCACCCTTCTCGGAGGGCAATTCAAGGAGGGTAGCAACCCATTCTTTTAATTGTGGAAAAGAAAACGCAACGAAGTGCAGGGGGAACTACACCACCGCCGTTCGATTTCTTACGAGGAACGAGCGGTTAATTGAAACGTCAATTTTTCTGTTTCTCTGTGGACTGTGAGCCGCGCAGATTGCACGGGGGACCAATGACGAATGATTCCGGCCGTTCGTTCGGCTGGTAATCGTTATTAATCGCCGGCAATTGCCACGGAATAATCGACGCGTTTTTCGAGCATTTCCTTTGCCCCGCGTTCGATTCCAACGACTGTGGTCTCCCTCCCAGTCCTCTCGTCGTTTTTCTCCGGCCCTACCGTTTCTCTTCCTTCACTCGGAGCGGAGCCGGAGATGGACCGGTCGAGATAAAGCCGCGAGGCCGGTAACTGCGGTAATTGTCGGTGATTAGAGGAGTCATAATTACCGGTCCACGTATAACGTTACCAAGTCCATTCATTCTCCGCTCGATTCCTCGCTGCCTTTCCTCTCCTGCTCCCTCGCTCCTCTCCCTCGCCCGTGGCCACCGGGATTCGTCCATTTTTCACCAGATACCCATCACACTCGATGCTTCGTGAATTTCTTGGCCCGAATCCCAAACGCTTGGATCTAAGATTAGCATTGCGGAACGTTTCTCCAGAGAAGATTCGACTGTCACAGAAATATGCATCGAAAGCGATGAGCCGAGATCCAGAAACGTTGCCAGAGGATGCTTTATGCGTTCCCACGTGCGGATTGGGGGAACAATTAAAAGACGCTTTAATAACACCTCGTCCAAGTTGCCTATTACGGTGCACGCGAGATCGCCCTGGACCCCGAGGGCCGAAAACTCTTCCCCTCTTAGTCTAGCGCAAGATTCTTAAGTGACGAGGGTGCTCAGTCATATATCTCCGTGGTGGCTGCGGAGTTTCGACGTTTCGAACGGCCCACGAAATTATACACGTCGGGCTTTTCAACGTTGGGACGCGTACCACGGGGCCCGGGCCCCGAGATGCGCAGAACTTTCGCCAGGCTAACGTAGAAACGAGACTCGAGACGCAATTAGGGGGCACGGGGGCGAGGAGCGGCCGCGACACGGAGGAGCACGCATGGTATGTATATTAATGCCTGTATAAAATGTAGAGGTTAACGATTCCGTCGGTTCGTGGCTGGCGTGTATCGAAGTGCGTGTCGACGAAAAGATGCGCGTCAAGATACGTCGAGAGCCATCGTGTATCTTAATGCCCCGCGCTCATAATTAGCCCGGGTAACAAGTTACTTTTCTTTCAGCCGTCGACGGGCCGAAGATCGACTCAACACCTACCGTGGAAAACCGCAATTACCCCCGTAGGCGATATCGTGCGCGTGTGTCAATGATAGGCCGTTCAATTTCTCCACGATAATTAGAGCCGATACGGCAAAGTACACGCCAGTTACATACCCGCGGGAGGACTCGACCCAATTAGACATCGATCCTCCTGATAGATATGCCTGCCCATTAACTCCTCCATGGCTCTTATAACTGTACAAGATGCTGCTTGGATAAAGTGGCCGCTCTGCCGTCTCAATTATCGATCGGACGGACGCGCCTTATCAATCACCCGACGTGTCACCGAAGCAAGGACGATTCCCGGATCGCCGGCATCTAGGAGCTCGCCGGTAACACGGTAACACGAGACGGTAAAGCGACGAAACGCTCGGGAAAGAAAGCAACGAGGCCAAGGAGATAGAGACGTAATGGGGGATGGACGGAAAGTGGTCACGGGCAATCATAGCCGTACGAAGGGCTGTGGCGCTCGGCTGGCCGGAGTGATATCGAGCAATTTTCTCGATAATTAGATACGATAGAGGCGCGAGAGGGAGAACGTGCCGAGCCTGGCTGATGCAGGTAGGTACAGCGCGCACAGCCGAGCCGGGCTACGAACGGGATATAATATCGTGGCAGGAGGAAAAAAAGGATGACTCGAGTCGTCTAGCTGGTGAATTACACGAGCAACGGGGCTGTTAGCGACTGCTGGTCGTTGGGCGAATCGTTATCGCCGATGGTCAGCTGATAAGGATCTAAGATAACCCTGGTGGGAGGCAGCTGCCTCGGCTGATCAGAGTTCACCCTTAAACGCTGTGGGTCGCTACAGCTGCCGTTTGTGGTCGGCTGCTGATTCTTCGCTCGTTTATATCGCTGCCCGATGTGGCACTGATCGCATTTCAGGTGCGTCACACCGATCTTGCTCTTTTTTTTGTAGACAATTCAAAGCTGCTGACGCTCTGGCTCTCGAATCTTAGGCGCTGCCCAGTGTGCTATAGTTTAACCGTCGCCCATGAAATTTCTGAAAATAAAACCCCCATCGATGGGACGATGTTTCAACGATTCAGCGCGCCACGATAAGAGCCTGTTCCGTTAATAGCGTCGTTTAAGCGAACCTGCCCGCAGGTCGCGACGTAGACAGTGAAAGAAGAATGGCCGGGAGAGGAGCGTCGTGACGTCACTGGTACATGCAAGATCGGTTTACGAGGCAAGGAGATAGCACAGGGGACGAAGAGGAGTACGACGAGCGGAAAGAAGCGGCAAAAGGAACGAGGCGAGCACAGACCACGGAGGAGGTAAAAAGCGAAAGGCGCGAGAAGGGGAAACATTATCCTCCCACGCAGAGCTTGGGACGGACCTCGAAATTCCACAGATAAAATCGGCGGTTCGCTCGACCGGCCAATATATTCATGATGGCCGCCCTCTCGGCTCTATTTCGAGTACGATACACGCGCGTCTCGGCCGGTGATAGCGATATTTCGAAATTGGAAGCTGGAGATAGTGCTGCACTTGCCTATACTTCGAGATTTCTCTGTCGTTCGTCCCAACGGGGATTACTTAAGTGGTTCTGACGATCGTGGTGTTAACGAACGAGGGAATGGGACGATAATTAGGGATCCTCGCGGCGGGTTTCCGCGCGGAAGGCGGCTCCAAGAGTCGCGGAGACGTTTCGCGGCCGAAAGGAAAACGGGATCAGATAGCAGCGAGGCCGTTTAGTATGCAGCGATGCATTCATATCAATCGAGGCATGCATATGCAACGAGCGCGCCGTCCACGCTTTGCCGGCGCGGACTCGACGCGTGTGCGACGACGAAAGGGAGAGAAATAGCAACGCATAAATTTCGCGCGCGTAGGCATGCGTGACCGCGTGGCGATCGTTAATTGCCGCCTTTCGGTCAGCCGAAAGTCGCGAATCCTCGTCGTTCGAACGATCGGGGGTCGGGGTAGCGATTACGATCATCGGTATCGAGTCGTCTTCGACCGAGCTTCAGCGATGCCGCGCCGTGAATCTGGACTGAAACGCTCGTGAGACGCGCGCGCCGCTCCGCACGCAATCGCAAACTGCGACATCCTGCGTCGCTCGCGGCTGCAATTATGTCGTAAGTAGTTCCGCGAAATGTTGCGTGCCAGGTCAATTTTCCAACGCGTTCTTCTGGACAATTCCTCCGGTCGGTGCTGAGAAATCCGCATAAAACACGGCGTTGAATATTCTGCGCTGATAAATCAGCTGGAAGACCGATTGTGAGAGCTATTTGCGGGGCTCAGGGACGCCCTTCTGGTCGTGAACGGTGTAAAAACCACGTTTTGCAGCTTGAAAATGGTCATCGTTTGTCCCCCCATAATTTCTTTTTTCCACGCCGCGCAAGATGGCCTGTTTGGACTTTACTCTTTTTGAGGGGATGACGGTATAAGCTTCCAGGAAGTGCATCGATGGCAAACTATGACGTAAAGTCGCGAAGCTTCGGCGCTGAATGGCTCGCGATGGCGCTTATTCGACGGACCGTGCTATATCATTCGTACGGGCATGAATATTCACGGGGACTTGGATGTACGTATAAATATGTGCCGGCGTTTTGCATAGTTGAATGCAGAGTGGCATCGTTATTTCGTGCGTCGCCGGAGATCTGATTAACGACGAACGAATTGGCTAATTGCCGTGACGGGGAATAATTGCGGATGACGACTCTTGAAGGGTTTCAAGTACAGCAGTCGTATCGGCAGCAAAATCTGCAATTCGCTATCAGTGACGCGCGCACGGGCAATTTGAATAGAAAACTGCAGGATGCATACCAGTGTCAGATCGTCATCAAATATACATTTGATAGTCGGCCAGAACGAATGGACACAACAGTTCACTTACCGGCTGAAACAGAAAGAAAACAGGCGAGTATGATACCTGTTCCAAAATGAACCACCCTCCCCATTTCAGGTCGCAGAACAATTAAAGAGACGCAAGATAATAATGGCACCCCAAATACAAGAAACGATCCCATTCCCTAGAAATCTCCCCATCGAGAGCGCCTGAAATTTCGCGAAAAGCGCGAACGTTTAGCTGACAAATCAGGCCACCGATGGTTAGAGCGGAGTCGCTTGCGCGGTGGTATTTTTCGAAGCTCGATTCCCGAGCGAAGTGTAGCCGAAAGCTTGGCTCCGCGCTCGCCGAGGGGCGAGCGGAATGGAAGGGTGGAATGTATCGGCGTCGACTCCCGGCGAGGGAGGCGAGACGCGACGGGGGATGGTGGACGCGCGCGTACGCGTACGTGCACGTATACGCGGGAGAGGGTAGGTGCGCGTAAAGTGTACACAGGCGCGGTACGACGCGGCTGGTAAGAGGAAGACGTGATCGATGCCCGTGGGATGCGAGGGCGTTCCTGGTGCGGGAGGCGCACGAGACAAATGGACGTCGCGCGTCTCCCGACCACGCCTTCCCGCGGCAGAAGAAACTCCGTTGCGTGTACCCTTGCCTTCGCCTCGATTCACGATGCCCTCTTCTCGAGCTTCTGCGATGTGTGCTCCTCCCGTCTCCTCTCGTTACGCCGCTTCGGGGGTGGAAGCGCCCCGAAACCGCGTCAGAGATAGTCCTTACGCGGGGGAATTTTTGGCCCTCCGCTTGGATCACTCTGGGGATGATGTTAGAACCGCGGGGGGGGGGGGGTGTTGGATCGAATCTCCCTCGATTGCTAGGCACCTTTGAGTGGTACTACGCTTAACTCCAATGTCACAATTCGAGACGCAGCGACAAAGCTTGGAGTATCGGCCCCCGAGCAATGAGTTGATTCTGACTGCTGAAAGGATAAAGGGATGAAGACTTCCCTTGGCGTTTTAAAGAGCAGCACTTGCAGACGAGTGTCTGACTACTCGACGGGCTTCAAGATGGAGGGTTGTTGGAGGGTTTTCATGGTAAACGACTTGCGCAACCCTCCTCGGAGCCCATTACCGTTAGGTGGTGTACTATGCTCCCCACCAACCAAAATGCGTACCCCCTGCACGACAGGTATTTAATTGGAAGAAATATAGAGAAATGTCAGAAACACTGGGGGATGAAGATCGCAGTGCACTCGAGTGACGAATGTCAAAAGCCCAGGGGAGGTTTGTACAATTTCCGTGCGTTTTGCGAATATGAATCGCTGTAGCTATATTGTTGAAGATATCACTACCCCACATCCCTTAGGGCAAATCCGGGAGACGCGGTCGGGTCGGAGAGTTGGTCAAGTCGCCATATTTCAGACTCTATACGTAAAAACGGGTTAAAGTGCAGAGCAATTACTTCTCTAGAAGCCAAATAGTTGAATGAAGAGCGTCATTTCGCTTCCTTCTGTGAGTTTCTGGATTTATAGCCTATAAAAGGTAAATTGAAGTTACATTTAACCTCTTCTGTCAAACAGCGGTGTACCCAATCGGATTTAAAATATACATCTAAGTTTATTTTCGTTTACTGTTTCGGGTAATAAGATAGCAGAGATAATTCCTCTCAAAGCTAACGAGAAAACCATCTCTCGCTGCAGAAAGGAGAGATGGTAGAGTTATGATTTTATTATTATTTTATTGTTATTTTTGTTTATTTAGTTTATTTATTCACTTCTTTATTCATTTGCCTTGATAATAGCCAGTAGGTAGTTCACTTTTTCTGTGATGTATTCGTTACTTTTTTAGCGTAAACAAATTAAATATCAATAAATCTGTATTTGTATTCACTCATAAAGAATTTTACTTTCTTCTTTGTTTTTTTCCTTGAATAATTATGTGAGTGGTCTCTGCCAACGACGGAAACCATTTCTCCCGGCACCTCGGGAGAGGTGGTCAGATGTCATGACTTCAGTTTTCAACCCGATTTACAGTATATATTATCTTAAAACAAATATCGACAAGTTTTTCTGAATCAGCATAAAATTCTGAACATATAGGTTTGTTCTGATAAAATAAGTAATATCTATATTAGTTTTAATAGCCATTTTATATTAGGTCGACCGTGTCTCCCGGATTTACTCTATGCACGTCTAATGTAGTTACCCCATAATACATCCACGTTACAATCCAGACATCGAGTGGTATCAACGACAAGAATTATTCCTAACTGGTAATGCGACACTCACGATAATGGCACATATAGAGGCAAATAGGTGGAAACGTCGTGGATATATCGTACAGACCGCGTGGACCTGGTTTATGCGGGGCGGTTATCTAAACATAGCCGTGTACCTAGGATATTTCCGCGATTTTTCTTTTAGCGAGGCAGGGCGAGCGGAGGCGCACGCACGCCGCTCCTATAAATAATACGAGGCAGTTTGCGAAGGCGAGGAAAAATGGAGGCGAAGGAGGCACGCGCTGGAACGCGAAAGCCGCGATATTTAAATTCAACCGAGCCACAACGAGCTACAAACAAGACGAACGCCGATAAATATTCAACGAGCTGGCCGAAACGAGCGAAGTCTCCGATGGTCGTCGTCCCCGAGGCTACCCGCTCGCTTCCCGATTCGGGCTGCACCTGCGATGGTAGCACGTGCTAGGAAATAGCGAACATCATCTTCATCTTGCATTCACGGTGTTATGTAGTAAAGCGAGAGCATCTTGATAACTTTTAAGCCAAATTTTAATCTACGCAGCGAACTACCCTTGGTAAAGTATGGACAGCCCATGCGAGGGAACTCTGAATGCCTTCATCCTCGTAAATGGCATAAATACATTGAAGGAAATAGTCGAAAGCTCTTCTGTCAGGAGGACACAGCAATTGGCCACGTGCTGTGACTTCGTCGCGATTTAATTTAAAAGTATAATATTGGTTCACTTAAAAAGTTGTCCCCAAAGGGACGGCATCGACATGGCCGCTGACGCTCGGCATAATTAACACGGACGCGGATGTCAAGATCAATAAGACGGAGGTGTGCGTGCCGTCGTCACGGGGTACGTCGAGGGAGGGCCGGGAATTTCAGAATCGTCGCCCGAGATATCGATCGTCAATCCCCGAGACAGGGGACGCTGCGACCTCCCAGAGGAGAGAACACCGTTAATTACTTCCGTCCTCGCGAAAACGTGTCGCTATTAAAGCGGAGCGGCAGACTCTCAACGTTCTCCAAAGTTCTGGCAGGGTGCCTTAAATGTCGAAGAACCTCGGGGGCCACCCTCTCGATCCTCCCTTCTTTGGTTTGGGTAACGACGAATCGTCTCGACTCGGGTCTCCCCTAAACGAATCGCGCCCCGTCCCAAGCACGGCGGAACCAGGATGTCTGATAAAAAAAAACGAGGAGCCGGGATTTGAATTTCGGCTGGCTCGACGATGCATGAGTCGCAGTTCGACCGAGAGCCGTGTCGCTTACAATGCCGGAGGAGTGGACGCGCGCGAGACGCGTCAAAATCGCGTTTCCCGTTGGACCCCCGGGGACCACCCAACGCGTCCATGTCCCGGGACGGGTCATCGTCTATCGCCGAGGACGGCTAACGATAGCGAAAACCTGTCCTAACAGCGGGATCCGCGAGATAAGGTGGTGAATGCAGGTGTTTAGCGCTCGGCCAGTCATCGCATTGTCATTACTTACGACTGACACCGAGCCCACTGAACCCGGGGAGTGGTACGTCACTGGACTCTGCGGGGGTCGGACACCCTTTCAATGATCGAGGATCGTGGAGATTCATCCGAGAACAAAAACGGTACAGCATGCAGCGGAGTGCTTGCGATCCTCTTCCGTGAATGGTATATCACTTCTGCGAATTGTATGATAGGGTGGATGTACCAGTAAATGAACACGTACCAGTGAATGAACATTTTTTATTAAAATGAGTAAAATAAGTTATTAAAGTAAGCAACTAATTAATTAGAGACTTCTTTTCATTTCTTGCTTCATATCCAAACAATTTTTGCAGCACGGGGAATCATTCGCGCTGCAAACATAATTTTATAATAGTGTTCATTCATTAGCCTTAACTGTTCATTTACTGGTACGTTTACCCTACGAAGAAGTCCTAAAGAATCAGAGGTAATTAAGGAAAATAACAATTCGTGCCTACTTTGCGGATAGACGAGGGGTACCTTGACACACGACGAAAGATCGTGATCTAAGAAAACTGATCAGATAACTCGGAAAATATTGCAAACAGGTACGACCTAGGTACTTAGGTATCAGGACTATATGTATACACTTCTGAATGCGATGTTCCAAGTGAAATTGAATGTGCCAAAGACTCCAAGAACCCCCGAACGTCTTCCCCTGTGGTGGGACGTCGGAGCGGATTTAAATTCGTTGGTTCCTGAAAATCGAAGAGCAAAGGGAGCACAAGAGGTGATTCGGCGAGGGCCACGGTATTCCTTTGATGCGGCGGTTCATGTGATTTACGATAGCCCGGCCACTTTTTTCTTCATGCCCCCACGAGCATCTCCAGTCCAGCGTGGGACGATAATTTTCCATAATTATTCTGCCACCAGTGGGGCATGCACGTTAGGGACTCGCTAACGAGCTTACGTCACGGAACGAACGAATCGACACTGCGCTCTCTATACCGTTACACTAGTAGAATTGCTTTTCGTGTCAGTGGGACAATTACCGGGAACACATTCGGGAGCGATTGTCGCGGCGATACGGGGGCGTCGGCGCTGTTTAAAGAAACGCGTCGTCCCGGGACAAAGTTCCTGGGCCCCGGCGTCCCCGTAAATCTCTCGGCTTTATCTCCAAGGCGCGAGAGGATTTACGAGCGATCAGTAATGACGCTTTTTGCATCGGCAACGGCTGAATTTATTAACTTCGTCACGCGTCATCACCTCAGGGTGATTTTTACGAAAAGTTGCCAAGGTTGAGTGCAAATCACCGGCCATCGTACGCGCCACGATCGCGAATAACTCTCCTGAATACGTGCCCAGCTTCTACACGATCGACCCCCACAAAGTACCTGTAATTGTCCGTGTCTAAGTTTCCGAGTACGCGTCAAGAGACCTTTCCCTCTCTTTTTATCGTACCAGCTGCATTATGCAAATCGGCTGCAACATTTTCAAGAAGTAGACTAAAACGGAAGAAGAGTAAAATGAAACGGGGTAGAAGATCTCGAACTAAACGCATCGAGGACTTATATGTACGTATACAGGATGTTTCAAAAGAGCTAGTCTCAACTTTGAGTTACACTTCTTTGAATTATACTCTGATTCACCCTAAAGGGTATCCCATTCAAGCTACTAAATCTCTAACAGTAATTAGAAAAGCGATATCTACAAAGGTATATTTATTTATTAATTTATTTCACTTGTGCGGGTAAAACCCATTTGGTAAGAAAAAAAAGAATACATCGAACATCGTAGAGACACGTTACTACTGAAAACAGAACAGAGTTTAGAAACACGGGCGATCGAAAATCGTATATGGCTACCCAGACCTATTGTGGTAAACTACCGCTGTATAGACGCTTTTCTTAAAAGTAGAAAGAGATCCGTTGAAAAAATCAACATCTTTGCAGTACAAATTAGTCAAGTTACATATCCTGTTCATGGGGTCAGTGTTGCCAAATCTGGAGGAATAGTCTAAAGATGTAAATAGCAAAGTTTGCCATATCATCCCTGTCCATAATTCTACAAAGCTATACATCACCCAAAACCGCCAACCATATTGGAACACCTTACGTGGATGGTGCACCATGAGTTGACCAACAAGCTACTCCACCTCAGCAATGCTTTCGCTCCAAAATGACAAGCTGCACACAGCTGGAGAAGTTTGAACAGCCTGTAGAGGCCGTGTCCCGTGTCACGCTCGTGCCCGAGCTCGGTCGTGTGTACGCGTGCGTGCTTGCGCGTGAATAGCGTGTGCTGCTCGATGCGTCACGCTCCTCTGACTGCGGGCCACCACGCCCATCGCGACCGCACTCGCTCGTCCATGACACGAAGCAAAGACGCCGATGTCGGTCGTCTCGCGACGCAAAAGACGTGTCCGAAGGGTGAACCCGGGGTGGCACCGAAAATACCCGCCGAGAAAAGTCGCCGGCCGGGAAACATCGCTGGAATGTCGCGCGTGCACTGCAACCATCGCCACTCGCTCGATCGTGCTTTTTCAGTCGGTTTAACGGCGCGATTCTCGCGCAGATTCTGCGGTTTCGACTCGTTGAAGATCCCGCGTTAACTCCGATCCCGTAACGATTAGAAGCGTCAGACCGTGACGGCCGAGAGGAGAAACTGAACACGCACGTCAGACCGCAGAGACGTGACGCTTGAAGGAGCGCGACTATTTGGAGAGTCCGATGGAAATTGGAAGATTTAAATATTCTTAATTACAGATACAACTAAAGGTACAAGTACATATATAGGATAAACTGGCCAAGATATTTGGAAGAGATAGGAGTAAGAGGAAACCAGAGTCTTGTGGCAAGAACAATATGCGGAAATATGGAAGAGGGGAATAGGTACTGGAAGTAGGTGAAGGATAGGAGGTGTAAGCTATGCGAAAGCATCTGGCGGAAGACTGTACAGGTGTGAAAAGAATAAATGTAAGTTTGGAAAAAATACTTCAGGAGAGAAGGGTGGAGGAAGTAGTGGAATGGCTAAGGGGTTAGGAGAGAAGGAGAGAAGGTAAATGGTACCAAAGAATAATAGTGTGCAATAGAATGAAATGGTAGGAGAGGGCATAGTTTAGTAGAAAAGCAGATAGTATGGGAAAGGGGATGCGTTAAATATATGGGGGCGAGATAGGGTAAGTGGAATGCTGGATGGGTGTGAATGGGGGTGAGCGAGCGTGTGAGGTGGGTGGTTGTAAGTTTAGGAAGACATTTGGAAACCAAGTCACATTTCTGAACCGCAAGGTTGAAATTAAATAAATATATATAATATTCTTAATTTTCGGGCCTGTCCCGTAAGCCTTTTCCCTATCATCCCATGGGTACTTTAGAATGTTTTCAAAGACCCCGGTGCAGTTCTCCACGCGGTTCAACCTTAGTAGCTGTTCAGAGTCATTCGGATAATCGGCACTCCACTTTGCCAGCCAGGCAAATTTAAAGGAAACTATACGCCTATCAATGGAAGGGAGTAGGTACCTGATAATCGTAGCAAAGCTTATCCACGGTTCATCGAGCCCGTGCTGGCGAGAGCAGGCGGAAAACGAGCGGTACGTAAGATCAAATACCGGGAGCTCCTGGTTCGTACGCGCGTGCACGTTTATATCAGGCCAGGAAACTTGGAATCAGAGATCCCGGTCGGATGGCGATGGGGAATAATTGCGCGTTTGCGCTCGTTGCGGGAGGAGGATTCCATGGCCGCCTCCACGACTCCCGGTAGTAATTATCGAATCCCTCCTCCTCCTCCCGCTCCATCTTCACCCTTCCCTCTTGCCCTACTCGATCGGTACAAGGCTCCTTCGCCCCTTATTTCTCCTCGCCTCGTGTATTATTATTCGGTGTGTGCACCTACTGGCTAGCTGAACACCGGCGGACGCAACACGGGCATCCAGCATCGGTGCTCCTCGGCCATCGGCCTGGATCAGAAGCCAGCCTGACACGAAGATTACTGGAATTAAGCCTTTAGTTCCGAGGCAACCGCGACTCGCCCCTACGAAGAAGATCGTTTCGAATTTTTCCTCTCGCTGGCTGGCAGAGTTCGACCAGAAACAATCCACTCGATCAACGAGCATATCTAATCCTCATTTCAGAACGGACAAAGTCGAGGGGCTTCATTTGTTTTAATAATATATGCAGCAGCTCGCATCTTATCTGCATTTGTCGCGAGAGCGAACCGCTTCTCGACAAGAAACCCGATGCCAACGGATACGCGGCAATGTAATTGCATAATTGGCGACTTCGCGCTAAGGCTCCACCTTCCGATCACAGTTCTATAGATTCCGCCACGCCGACGAGACATAAAACTGTCCTCTGCCGCGAGCCCGCCAAATGGCAGATCGAAATCATCGGCAACGTCTTCATCGAGAGGAGAACGACTGAAGATAACGTCGAGTTTCCACCCTGCTCTATTAAAACTTCCTTCGTCGGTGACAGGTAACATTCTCGTGTCGCCTCTGCTCCTTGCGCGGGATTAAAATGCAAATTGTAGCGAGCAATCCTTGCGGATCGCCGCGTCCATGATCGAAATCGTCGACGAAAGTGGCACCGAGGGGATATTTACGTTTAGAAACCGGGATAACTGCACGGTTGAATCATGCGGGCGTCCGGTAAAAAGTAAAATCCAACGATGGTGAATGTTCGTCGATCGTGGATGCTTCCCTTTTCTGCAGATCATTTCGCTATTCCCCGCTAATCGTCCTGCATCTACGTACCTACTCCTCGTTTCCCTTAATGGCAGCACTGCCGTGCGCCGTGGAATACCGAATAAGACACGATACCCCTGGAGGTTGGTGGAAGGAACTATTTGCAGGTGCGTGGCCTGGCCTAGAGCGGCGTCTCTTTACCTTCTTTCGACCACGTCCACACGCAATTCCGGGTCTAGAAGCCTGGTGAGAGGCCTAGAGGCCCACGCGCCAAAACTTTTGTCTTTGATTGGGGTCCTTGTACCGCCACCGCAAGCTCTGGTAATTACGTCCACAGAGATACCGATCTGCCGCTCCGAGAAGCCGCCAGGAATGTCTAGATGAAAGCCGCAGAGACCACCGAGGCTGTTCCACAGTCCAACAGGGGATCGAACGTTTATGGGATACAGTACCCTAGTTTCTCCTCTTCTGTTCTTCTTCCCAGCGAGAATACGAAGTCACCGATCTGATTGTAGAACTTTAGGTATCGTTGCGATTCCTCCTCTGTCTCGCGTGAATAATAATAGAATTCGTTTTGCAGCGAGCGAGGCCAGCAGCTGGCCGGTTTTGCGTAAACGCGTGTTGCACGACATTTCGAGCCGCGAGGAAACGTGGTAACGTGTCATCAGCCATGTTTGGCTGTGGTACGGTCGTCGACAGCTTGTGAATTCGTGATCCCCCCGTGAAAATCGCAAAACGACAACCGGCTGCGCTCACTTCCCTGCCCCACAGTCGTCGCCGGCCAGCAACGAAATCCTTGGAAGTAGGTAATCGGCCGACCGACTGTCCTTAAATGCTTCGCCTTAATAAATGGGACTTAAATACCCACAATTTCTGGAATATCAAAGTAAACTCTACCCCCCTCCCCGTGGCGGTGCAATATTGATGTCTTCCTTGACCACGATACCTTATTTTCAACGCTGGTCGCGATCGGTCAGAGGACTGCTGGCATCGCGGTTAGTCATTTGCCAACTCGAGGACGAAGTCTCGCAACGTATCATCTGCGGCCGTTGCAATCGGCGATCGCGGCCGGAAGTCACACGTGACGTATACATTTTTCCATTTCCATCTTTCCCCCCTTCCCCTGGTTGACACGTGGTATTACGTGGGCGTGCAATCCAGGCGACACGTGGATCGCGAAACTTTTGCGGGTCGTGCCACCAGAGGGGGCAAGGAAACTTTGCTCCTCGTACCGATTCTATCACCCTTAATTTTCCTTCAATCATCGGCAAACTCATCGCTGCGAAACTTTCCCCTGCCTGCGCCAACTACTTATTTAGCTTAACCTCGGCCACCCCTCTGGAAATTGTTTGTTAGCCAACTATCGGCCGGTCCCGAGTACGGAAATCCTATTTAAGGGCGATCAATTAACGCGAGATCGCCTCGATCACGGAACCGCCAGCCGGCGAACCGTGTCTTTGTTTCGGTCCGCAGGAAAACCGACGTTTAACGTCCCCCGAGGGCGCATTAGGGTGCCATGGGGGATGGCGGGCTCACCGCTCGTCCCTTAATCGTGGCCGGAGTCAATATCGTCGCCAAAATCGGCCTCCATCGGCGCAAATAGAGCGACTATAAATAACGAGCAGGCCAACCCGGGTGTGTGTTGTGATTGCATTACCTACACCAGGGAATCAAACGAAAAGAGAGACGGAGAAGACACCGATGATGCGCCGCGAGGGTTTCTGCGGAACAGGAGGGGGGGCTGTGGCAAGGGAGGAACCACGGGGGAGTCTGCGGCAGATTAAATCTCCGCTGGTTAGCGTTTGATTAAATCCGGGAGTGAGACCAATGTTAATGCTCGGCGCCCGATTGCGCGCCAGCGGAATTGACAGCGAACGACGCGCGTCGTAAAACAGCCCATCCCCTGATTTCCCTTTTTCAAACGAGATCCCAAGCTCTGCGGTGCCACCACCGAAATTCATTTACAGTCGCTCCCCGAGACTGTCGGCGAGGAACGCTTGGAGGGTGCACTAGTCAGGTTCGAAAATGGTATACAAGACAAACAATCAAGATGATAGTAAATAAGAAAGAAAATGTAAACGCTAAAGTAATGCACTTCTTGGACCACGTTCCGGTAGAAAGAAAAATTGTTTTTCACAGATAACGCTCGATGTTAGTCAACGGGGATGGGTACATTACCAACCCCTGTACAAAGACGTAACGGAGTTGGCGAGTACAAGGATCATACGTCTTGTCGGACGACGTTTCTACCTTTTCATTGCCCGAGAACGCTCGCGGGCGTGCGTCCACTAATTCATAACGCCTTCGACGGATTTGTTTAATTACTTAATTGCCCGCTGCGGGCTGGCCGATACGTTCTGCGAGCGTAATGCCGCGCGCTGGCAGATGTCGAAACCCTCTGGGCGAAGGAAGAACAAGTACCCTGCCGTCTTATCTGGCCTGCCCCCTCGAAATAAATTTACGCGACGACCGTTTAACGCGGAAGACGCATCGTGAAGAATATCTTCTCTGTTCATTCGTGGCGTCCTCGCGACCGAGTAAGTATTTACTGGGCACGAGGCAAGAACGATCGTGCAGCGCGGATCGGTCGCCTTTTCCCGCTCTTAAATTGAATCGAACTCGATATTAACCTGCTTGAGGAATCGCGGGGCGGCGTAGGAAAAGAATAAAACAAGAGAGAGAAGGAGGAAGGGGGGGAAGAGTCCGAGTCGGAGCGAAGGGCCTCACAATTAGCGCATACATCACTGGTTGAGAGGCCGCGAGGGGCTAGGAGAGGGCCCAGTACTGGCAACCTGTTATTATATACGCGGCCAGAAATACGCATGTATCACTCACGCACATACACACACGTGCGCGGGCCCTCGCTTGCGAACACGTACGGCCCGTCGGTGGATTAATTCGCACGCGGCCCGATCGCGAACGACGATGGGAGGCGCGCCACTTGCAACGACGAAACTCGATTTACGACCAGGAGGGATCCTTCGTCGTTCTTATCCGCGCGACCTAGGCTCCTTATCGTCGCGGAACCATGGACCATTTGCGTGAACCTTTACGGCGAAAATATTCTAAATCTCGCGTAGATTCATGGGTAATGAAGGTTCGATAGAAAATACGATTCTGAATTATAGGGGATGCTCGGTATTGTCAACCTCTGATCAAGATGACGATGAAAATACCGAAGCAGTGTAGCTAAAGTCGTCGTTGTCCCAGGATCGAACGTGAAAAGATTACGAGATAATTAACGGCCGAATCGTTGCTCGATAAATGGCAGGAATTTTTAAGGAACCGCGGTAATTGATAGCCTGGAATAATAAACGCGCGATACTCCCGAGAGATAGAGGCGGGAATTAATGCGTTCCTCACGACATTAATAATCGACGGGGCTATTGGAATCTACTTGTATCTATAATGCTTCATCTACGGTCGACGCAGACTGCATAAAAGTCGCCGAACTCGTCCTAATCAAACCTTTAACGAACTTTGGAGTGCTGTCGCGCGTTACCGTGCGCGGGACGCTGATGGAATGCCAGCAGACTGCTGGTCCAGTCGCCGTAAGAAGTAATTCGATGACAACAAGGACAGCGTCGTAAATAATTGATCGGCAGTCCCCGTATTAATAACGGCTACAGCATCCAGAGTACCAGGATCGTGTCAAGGACCACCCGCGGCGAGTTGGCCCGACAATGCTGGGGACAGACGACACGACACAATCAGGGACTCCCTGTTCCGCTAGCAGGCTCGCTAATAAATTATTAAAGGGACACCCTCTGGAAGTGACGGCGGAATATTACCAGGGAGAATGACTGTCCCGGTTCTCGGTGCCGCGCATATACGGCCGCATCGCCTATATCCCCGCAAAAACAGCCATCTCATTTCAAGGTGGCTACACAGAGTTCTCGCGTCGGTCCTCTTCCTTCTCAATTTTTTTTTTGTCGCTCGCCGGGGAAAAATGTAGCGAACCCCGACATTACCGGGCCCGGCACGTTGTCAGCCGGGCCGCACAGTGCTACATAAAGCGATCATAACTTTCGCGTCTGACACGGGAAAGATTAATTGCCGTATTAATTTTACCGCGCGTAGATTTTTCATTCGGGCCCGCGGTGCCTGTGACAGGTAATTAAACAGCATTTAAACCGGGCCGGGGCAAAGTGAAAATTGGCGAATCTCCATGGGCTTATCAGTCGCCGTCCAAAGTGAAAAATCTTTGACGATAAGGAGGAACCGGCGCTGGAGGAGCCTCGTTGAGGAGCGAGCGTCCACGAGCTTAGAACTATTAACAGGACGAAGGATTCGAGACGGTCGATTGGCTGACGACGCCCCGTTTCTTCCCTTTGTCTCACCGCCACCGGCAGAAACCGAACACCAGCCAGATTTTCCTCCCCATGGAAGCCGCGTTCTCGGCTCCCAAACGATTTCCAGACTTTCCAGATCCGAGCTGTAGCGCCGTGGACGCTAATGGGGATGCAGAACGCGCAAAGACAATGAGGCACCGTCACGCCTGCCAGTGCCCGGGCAGAATTTTGCAAATTCCCTTCCGGCCGGAGCAAGGATGAGAAAGGGTGATTGGTGATTCGTCGCGTGGACGTCGAACGTTTTGTCTTTGCGTTAAAGTGTGACGTGGTGTGACGGATTCTTGATGGAAGAACACAAGTTTCTCGTGAAAAATTTCGAGTACAGGTGAAAGTGCACCTTTCGTTTCTCGATTGCGGTGCTGCTTCGGGCGGAATGCCCAGCGGAAACGCTTTGGTCGGTCTGGGTTATCTAATCAGCGAGCTGTAATTACCGCGACTTAGAGGTGCCAGCAATTTCGCGATAGCGCCACGTGTCGTTATCTAAACCGGGGTCGAAAGTGCGCGCAATTTACGCGACGCTAATTCGGCAAAGCTTCATTAGGGTAGAGGCCCCGAGGCCCGTACTTAGACGACGCGGGGGGTATAATCATAGTTTAAATTCGGCTCCCATCCATTGAAAATCAGTGGCTCTGACCCGCTTCGCAATCAGGATACCGGTTAGGGGGAGATACAGTGGGTGGGGGCTATCATGGGGCATTTGATCCGCGGCGGGTCATCAATATTGCATGAGGGGACCACGGACGCGCGTACGATCATGCCAAATGCTGGGAATCAAAATAGTGACGGAGTTTATAGTTCGAGAGAGGGAACCGCTGCGCCCCAACCCCCTCGTTTAGATGACGAGCACGAGTCACGTTGCCCCGGTGCACGAGCAGAGGGTGCACCTTGCAAACGAAAAATGTCACGATTCAGAAAAAATTGGTCGTTGCACCTCACTGCTATGTTTTGGTATTTTCAAAGATGGAAAAAAATCGATCTTGTTCACTTTCAGTGAGGATCTTTCAAGGGGTGTAAACCAAGTAACCAAGGGTGACGGTAAAATCACAGGATCGCGATGCAAATACGACCCTCTTAAGGGGTTGGGGCACAGTATTGGGCGAAGAAAGCAGGCGAGTTTTAGACGCCGATAATCAGAAAAGTACACAATCGATTAATATAAAGTTTTGTGTGTTTAGTTCACTATATTATGAACTATACGAAAATCATATAATATTTACAAAATAGCATTTGTACGCCGTGCAATGTCTCCATTTAAAATGTCCTTTTTCCGGATGGCCAACTGGTGGGCCGGATTCTGAGAAATCGGATGAACTGTAACAAAAACCCCCAAAATATCATAAACTATAATATATTTCCTACGCATTGACGATCCAACATTTCAATTTTTGCGAATATTGACAAAATGGCCGATGTTTGAAAAATAATTATCAAATTTAGACAAAATTGAGTGATCTTTTTGTTTATATTTTGTACAATAATTAAAAAATTTCAAATGTTGGATCGTCAATGCCTAGGAAATATATTATAGTTTATGTCATTTTTGGGGTTTTTGTTACAGTTCATCCGATTTCCCGGAATCTGGCTTACCAGTTGGCGATCCAGAAAAAAAGGACATTTTAAATGGCTATTTTGTAAATATTATATGTTTTTCTTATAGTGAACTAAAACACAAAACCTTATATTAATCGATTGTTTACTTTTCTGATTATCGTCGTCTAAAAATCGTCTGCTTTCTTGGTCCGTTACTGTGTCCTAACCCCTTAACGTGACCGTGACTGTTGTCTGCTTAAGCAAGCCAATCCTCCGCGGTATCATTTCACGGAGAGAAAATCGAAGGCAAAAAGAAGACTCGAGCCCCGAGGAAACACGTTCGACTCGTAGGTACTTCATATTACGATACGATACGTCTGTGTGCGCAGCGAGTCGGCCACCAAGGTGGAGAGCTTGCAAAACGGACGTGGATGAGACGCAGGAGACCCGAACAAGAAGGCGAAGGAGAGGACGGAGATGAACAAGCGTGGGGAAAACAAAGCAAAGAAGAACCACCGGGTTCTTAAGAGAAGAGGCAGGAAGAAACGAGGTCCAAGAGGGGTGTAATCACAGTTACTGCGTATCACGACACTCGACGACACGGAGATTGCAAAAATGGGACGGAATATTGTGCAATACCGAGTTCACGGCACGCTACAACGCATTCGCAGCGACGACGCCCACACCGAATCACTCGGATCGAGAATCGACTCGTTTACCCTCCATCTTCCTCGTGCTTCTTCTCTTTCCTCGTGTTGGACGCGATGGCGAGGCCTGCGCGGTATCCGTTCCGTCTTAATGGCAAATAAAGCAGGTGGAGTGGAGCGGAGAACCGCTCGTGATTGCCGGATTAATTGGCTGCAGCGTGGCCGCACCGGTAACGGAGGATGTACACGGATTATTATCCATCCGTTCGACGGAGAGTTATCCTAAACGTTCCTTCCGTGGCTTTCCTTCCTCTCTGCTTCTCTCTCGACCGCCCAGCATCCTCCATGCACTCCTACCACCGAGGAACGGATGGAAAATCGCAGCCCCAACCGTCAGGAATGCACGAGAGCCCGCGAACCCCAACGATTACAATTTTTCAGTGCTGCAGCAGCTGCTGGCCTCCTCGTAGCAATAAACCAACGGAACTCGAGCATCTTCTGGTTAAATTACTGGAAGAACGAGCCTCCCGGACTTATAGAGAAACGCGTAATTAAAGGCCAGAACCGCGAGAAGAGGTGTGAATTGAAACTCCAAGTTGATGGCTCCGAGAGGTGTTCCCTTTTGAAATTCTTTTACTCGATCGAGTTCTGATTAAAACTCCGTGAAGGACCAATTAGGTAGAAGGAACTATTCGGTACCAACGCGCAGCCTCGACATCTTCACCCCGTGTCATTCTTCCAACGCTGAAAGTGGAGCTACAACGGCGAACGGGGAGGAAACGACGATGGAAGTGCTGACGCGGTAACCATCTTGGTTTCCCTGAGTGGCACTGCCGGTAAATGCCGCGGGATTCGAGGGTGAACGCGAGAGAGGAAGAGCCAGCGGCGTCGGAGGAGACGGGGGTAGGAGGGGACGGAAACGGGGACGGCAGAGAGAAGTCCTGAGCGACGTGACCGCAGGAATCGATGCGGACATTCCGTGGAATCGTGCACCCCCCGCTGCTGACGCAGTGTTTCCGTAATTCGCAAGAGTTCCGCGCGACACGTTGGATAACCGTTTTATATCGTCGTCCCGCCGATGGCTTTCCAATCGGGGAGAATCTACCAGAGCCTCGAGATACGAGCCACGGACCCGTCCTCTTCCTGGTGCGCCCCGTTTTAGGATCGTTGAATACGTAAGGAGAAAGAGGAACGAGGGGGTGCACTGGGTCACAGAAGCTGAAAACGTCTCGACGGTGACCAGACGAGGAGCGCGCGGGCTCTAGATGGAGAAACGTGCAAACGCCGCGATAAATGTCCCCCTTTTCCTGCGCAGATTCATTCCTAGAGGGGGAGAGCGTGGGACCCAGGCCGAAAGAGAGGAAAAAGAACCGAGAACGCACTTGAAGCACGAAGTGATCTACGATGGAGCTTCTCGAGCATGCGTTCGTTTTTGCCCTCATGAATTCTATCGACGGAATATTCATCGGGCTCGTAGTTTATTCCGCGCGCGTCGCGGCTAGTCGACCGAGACCGGATCAAACCGGAGCTTTATGTAACATTTTTGGAAATGTGGGTTGCGCGACGGTGACGCAATCCCCGTTTAAGAAATCCAGCACGCGAACTTTGCTCGATCGATTTATCATTGCAAATGCGAGCCGCTCGAGCGGCCACGCTGCTGGCAGCCTAGGGAACGGGTGTCGGCGCGTTAACAAACACTTGTATTCTCGGTGGGAAGAATAGGGTTGGACCCTTTAGCGGTGTGGGAATAATTATCGGCCGACGTTTTGTAACCGCGATCAAAAGCTGGCCGTATCGAACTAATGACAAGGCTCGCGGCAATTAACTGCGCCCAGGTGCTCGTTAAACATTAGCCTATATGCATAGGGAATAGGAATCCTGGCTGCGGTTATGCATGATCTACTCGTACACCTTTCGTAGTGATTTTTAATGACACTAAGCTATCGATTCTGGCTTCACTTTTGCATGGACCACCTTGGACATAGAACTTCGACACCCTTCTACAGGGTTCCTTCGATTTTCCTCACCTCAAGGATTTACTAAAGAGAATGCCCAAGAGAGAGAGAGAGAGAGGATGTTCGAGCAACATCCGGCCGCGTTTTCGTCCTTCCTCTGTCGATCTTTTACGTAATCTATCGGCAAAAAGGAGGCTAACGAGCAGTAATCCGCTTCCGAGAGGACGGTGGGTGCGCGGAGGTGGGACAGGGGAGATAGAAAGAAAAATGAGATGCCGACGGACACGTTTCCGACATTCAGAGGCAGTGGTAAACGTTGCTCGTCGTCGACGGGGGTAGGCCGTGGCTCAAGGCCGCGGCACCATGGAAAAAGAGACCCGTGGATCGCGTGTTCCGCGCAACTTCTCGCTCTGGCAATCGATGCGTATTCGAGGCCTCAAGACACATAATGACGATGTTTTCTGTCGGCTCCTCGCAAAGAGTCACGATTGGACGTCGACTGGTAGCTCTGTTACGCGGAAGCCTGCCAGCTAAATATTCCAAAAGGGAGACCCTCGTTCCTTCTCCCTCGTTTTAACGTCCTTTCGCGATTACCCGCGTTCCAGGATGCCATGGTCGCGCGACATGCGAGCGAGAGCGGCGGTTCAACGGGCCATCCTCGCCTCAACTTCCTTTCCTTCTCACGTTCGGCGAGCGCGTAAGCACCGAACGCATTAATCAAGAGCAAGGTGTATTTCGTTGCGAGTAGCGACTGAGAGTCCGCGTTCCCGTTTTCCACCAGGTTCCTTCGGTGGAAAAATGTTGGCAAACCAGTTCCGGACGACGATACAGAGCCGAGAGACGATATAGAAATCGACAATCAACTGTGACACGGTTTATCAGGAACGGGAGTACCGCTGCCAATTAATCTTCGCGTCGAGAAATCATTAAGCGGTACACTACTTACAGAACTTGCTAATTAGTCGCCTGTATTCTTGCCCACGGTCCTTTACGAGCTGCTACTCCCACGAATATAGACGAATCCTTGTGTAGTTGGTTCCCGATGCTGAATGATCGTCACGGGGATCGCGTGATCCAGACGGTTCAATTTCCTTTTGTAAAATTGTCAGCTCGGGACGCGACACACGGTAGTTCTGTGAGCACTAAACGGAGTCACCAGCTTACTGACTTCTAGATTTTACAGTCACGGTGCTCAGGTCGTTTATCATTGTAGCAAATTGTGCATATCTCCCGGGCGAAGTTCCTTAAACGTCACCGTTACCATTAGACAGTGTTGCATTCGCTTTGCAACAGTTATTGCAATTGGTTCCCCTTATCGCTTTAAACCTTGTACAGTTTTGTTGCGTAGGCGAGTTTTGAAGGCGTGTGTAGAAACAGAATAGGTACATAGACTGATGTAGCTGGTAAATTGTATCTAAAATCGAAGCTTTAAAACGTCAAACTCTTGTCTCTCAGCACAAGGAATCTAAGATTAAAATATCTGAGGCTTCTCCTCTTTGCACAGCTCGTAAACCAACTCTCACGGGGAAACAAGATCGCGTTATTCTTAATTACGCATGCAGTTGATGTCGCGTGTAATTACCCTCAATTACGCTCGATAGATTCATATGACGCTTAATGAAGCATACGTGGTCGTACGTTTTTCAGAGTCCGTACATAGGGACGTACGAAATGGATCTAGTTGAAACGAAGACACACTTGATTGGCGATTGCAGTTGGGCAGTATCCTTCGCACGATTTCGATTTCGATGCAGGTATAGAGCGTTTCATATCACGATGGATCTGTCGCTCGCGATTATAATCGTCCCGCGTACGTGTCCCTCGGATGCCAGCCCGATACGCGGCCGATCGATCTTAGAAACGTGAGGAGCATCGAGAGATCGGCTCCCGGCCGTGAGTTACGAGCTCGATTTACGTAATGACTGCAATCAGGGGGGTTTTTGCCCAGCGTTACAATTGACCTGCGGTAACCAGTTGACACTTCACGTAACTTTGTCATCGTAAATACAGAGGTATGTTCGTGGAGCGATCGGAGCCGGAGATTCGATGCGTATCGGTGGGCTGGTGAATGCAGTTTCGGTGGTCCCGCGGGTACAAGCTGCCCGAAAAGGATCTGGCCAAACGTACAGCAAGGAATCTTCAGTAATCCGCTTGTTCGGAGCTACTGGAATACACAAATGTTATGATATTCAATCTGGCAACGCTCAACGCGCCCTCCACAATGTACACGACACGCACGAAAATTAACACCAACCTCCCACCCACGACCACCACAAAGGTACATCAATCGACTATCCCGCACCGCGTAACGCGATTAAACCGTGCTCGATCGATACACTACAAGCCCGTGATTGCGCTATGAAATCATCTACACTGCGTTCCATATAAGAGTATACCAACGCCCCTACGGATTTGCGACCGATCTGCGCAACTCCCACGGATCTGACACACGCGATTGGTCATAGCACTTTCGTGATTGGTCGTAGCACTTTCCCTGACGGATTTCTACCAATCAACAGTGTGTCCCTGCGCGAAACGAGTAAGCTCTAATGTGGAACGCAGTGTAGCGTACTGTTCTCAACGATCTCGCTGCACCGGTTGGTGCCTCGTATCGACGACCGAGATCCCATTCATTGACTATCGATTAAAACGAGCAGAAGAATCGGCCACGCGTTACGTGTTCCATCTCCATATCCATCCAGGAAAAACCGGAGCTTCAACCAGGGGAAAGCAGCTTGGAAGCCGATCATTAGGCGAGAGCATTGGAGGACCGAAAATTTAGGAAGGAAATCGGTGGTCGCGGTGCCGTGAAATTACACCCGGGGATGCCAGATCCGCGGCGGAAGTGGATGTCTGCGGCGTATGCAACCGCCGCGTACAATTACCTCATTTTCTACAGGTTGGCCGCGAGGAGAGGAACGTTTTCCAAGCGGATTGACGCCGCTGCCACGAACCAGCGGTGGAGCTAATACGGGAATAGCAACTAGGTGTACGATCTATGCACGCGTGTACGGAGCAGCACGCCGGGTATTAAGTAGCGGTATTTACGAAGCCACAATTATCCCGCCGTTTTCATGCCGACGATCTCTCGAACACCGCGGTGCCTCGGACGTGGGACTACGTGGGAACCTCTCTTTCGAGGCTCTACGAAGAGATCGTTCGCCTTTGGGGAACGCTTCGAATCGTCTTCGTTTAGAAATTAGCTCTGGGTTGCATCTGATACACCAATCAACTCGGTCTTTCAAATTCTTAACGGGATTCGCAGTGCTTGATCTTTAAAGAAGAGGGTTGGAATGGATGCGGTGGATGGATCGAAGTCGAAGTGTTAGCGGATTTGGAGAAAAATGGACAGCTAAATGGGATTGGTACATTGATTGATCAGCGATCGATCGATGATATCGCCAGCAACAGTGAGAAACTTTCAGGCTACTTTCCGAGAAGCGTGTTTCGTCACCGAGAAATTCGCTCGAAAGGATGTCTGAGGTCCGTGATAGGTCGCCGCGAACGTGGGATAATTTTCAACTGCGGTGTGTTTCGTGGAAGGAAGAAGCTGGGGCTCGCAAGCATCAACGGATTGAAAAAGTCACACGAAAGGATTTAGACCTCTTCAGAGGCTTAATCTGAATCGCGCCAAGGTCGCCGCGATAGATGAGCACGCGATGGGGTAGACTTTCAGGTAGAACGACGAATCTCGTGCTGGGGGGCATTTAAACGGCGCGCATGCTTACTGGATTATTGTCGAGGAGGGCTGAGTGGAAAACAGACGAAAAGGAAGGCGATCACGAACGATCTTCCTCATCAATCCTCGCCCGAACTCTTACGCAAGTAACGTAACAGGAATACTCGCTGACCCGACCGCTTAATCTTACAGAACACGCTAAGAAATCGTCGGACATGAAGCGTGAGAAGTGTTCCCGACACCGTCGACGAAGAAACCAGGAGATATCGGTTTGCGAGCGCGTAACGAGCTCGATAGAGTCGTGAGAAGGCGCGATTACCAAGTCAGATGAAAGTTCCGAGGATGACACTCGAGGGCATCGAGAAAAATCGGTCCCCGCTAATAAAGTTCAAACGAAGGGACGGTGCGATCATCCGATTATCGGCTCTCTTATCGACGCCGCGGGCCGCGTCGCCCGTATTTGCATTGGCACAGTGATTAAGAGAGGAGGGCGGGCTGGAAAACCAGTGAAGCTGTTTTTACGAGCGGTCAACGCTCCTTCGTGTCCTCTCCCCCTTTCTCCTCAAGACAGCCCCGTCACCCCTCGGGCGTCTTGATGTCATTCCACGTTCCCCGCGATGCGGCGAGTAATTAAAACGTAGTCAGCGCTATTCGAGATCCCTCGACGGTGATTACGGTTTCCTAACTGATGCGCGTACGCTCCGGCTGACGCACTGTCCTGCATCGGCGTTCATCCTCGTTATTACGTCCAGCTCTCTCGTGGAATCTTCGATTCGTGAGAAAATCCTCGTGCCTTTTACCTTTCTCCGCGAATGTACCAACCCTGACGAGCTCGCGACGCATCTATCGTGCCAATGTCAAGTCTAAGAGCGAACCAGGATACAAGGGATGAAGATATCTTTTTGATGTTGCTTCTGCGTGAAGACGATTCTCGCAGCTTTATCTGGTGGCCGTTGTTCGCGACTGTCCAGCCCTCGTTCGCCGACACGATTACGCGGAAGAGGTTCAAAGCACTGATCTCTCCCCTTTCCAGCAAGAGGAGGCAGAAAGTCGCCGCTTGGTTCAATGAGTTCATTGCATTAAGCAATTATCTCGGAGCGACAACCTCTGGATTCCAGAAATCCAAAGGCTAGGCCCACCGCCGGGCCGAGTCTTCTCGGAATGCGTTCTCGTAACAAGACATCAAGCTAATAATAAACGGCACTTTGGGTCCGGCGAAAATAAACCAGCTGACAGTGAATGCCCCAGGATCCAGCTGGTATGTTCATTAGGGGTGGTCGCGTGATCCTGCATCGCGGTCTCCGCGGATTTTCATCCCTGACACTTTGGAGAGATGAGCAGAGTGACCAGATGGCTCTGCAACGCGTTGAAATTATCCGAACTTCTAGTTAACTTAATTTCTACAATTCATCACGACTATGTTTGACGGAAATTCTTGCCGAAAGTGAGGAAAGGAGTAGCTTGAGAAACCGGGCGCATATTTGGAACGTGAAACGAGGTTTCGTCAGAGCCAGATTCCCGGTACATTCGATATTCGGGCAACGTATTTAGAAAATGGCGGATAGCGTGCCTTGGGCCTGACGATTACTCAGGAATGAAGGGATACCGGTATCGCCACGCCAGAAACACGATCCAGCTGTAGCGAGAGAGCTGCTGGCGCCTTCCACACCCACGTTTCACGTGTGCGCTGTGTTCTACGAACGATTACGGAAGTCGTATCACTGCCGGCTTGATAAATTGGATCGAATGGAAAGCAGTGTTGCCTGCAATTTCCGATTTTTCAGAGAGCGCCGCGCGAAGAAGGGGCACCGTCGAGTTTCTCCGAAATAAATCTATTACACGTTCGTGCGAAGGGTAGAGGCCTGGTTGCCTGGGAGAGTAACGCGAACGAGTCCTGCATTTTATACGCGTTACCGTGCACGCGAATACTTTATGCACGTATTACGCGGATCGTAATGCGAGTTTTATTGCGGTTACGCGAACACCGCCACTTTTCTTCACGGCGCTCGGGGCGCTCGAGCCGGGCACGAGAACTCGGCTTTAAACAAAACGATGATATACTGCGTCCAACGATATTAAAAACCGCCAGACGCTGATGTACTGCGCGAAAATTACTGGCTGTCCTGCTCGGAACCCGCGAAAGTCGATCAAAATGTCCATTAATTGAATGCAACACGATTCCATTGAATTCAGCGTTCATCTTGGAATCTGCGCGGTATCTTAATACAAGACTACTTAAATGATCCTGCGAATCAGACTAATTAGACTTCGACGGGGCTCTCCTAAGGTGGGAGAAAAATCCAGATAAACGTGCAAGGAGTTCTCGAAGGACATCCTCGAGCAGGAGGAAACGTCGTGGATGAGTGGAAGAGGGCGAAGAAGCTCACTGATCTCGTGTGTGTATCGAGCTTACGTGCCTGCTCCCGAGATTTCCGAGAAACCAGCCGGAAACGACAATAAGAATAATCACTTCAACCAACTGAATCCAGGCTCGGTCTCTTTTTCTCTCTCTAGGCCACGTACACCCCGTTACCACATGCGGTAATGACACCTAATTACTTTCCACCGCTCTGCACAGAAACGCCGCTCGATTTCGAACAGCGCTGGCCGTTAATTTGCACGTGGCCCGGCATTAATTAATTCGAGCGGACGTCTGCGAAACGTGGGGACCGTCGGCGACGGCAACGTGCGCCGATTCGCGGTCACGAGGTTGCGCGACTCGGTCCGGGGGAAACAAAAGCACGTAGGCATAGGTGTGCTCGACTTCGCGATCTACGGTAGCTTGCTGCTTCTTTTACCGATTCTATCGTTGCCGGTCGGAGCCAGCCGCGAAACCTCGCTCTAACGACGGGAAGAAGATAATCTTCGCCCGTTCGGCTATATAGGTTCGTCACTGGAGAACGATCGACATGCTTTCCAGCCTCGTTGGTTTAATACCACGAAGGAAGCGGTCGATCGATAATTCGAGGAACATTGCGGACCGATGACACGATTTGATACCAGATGTGCGATCGTTCGTCGATCCACTATTTATTTACTTCGTGCCGGTTACGTTCAGGTCGATGATCGCGGGTCTGTGGCCCTTTATAGCACGGGAAAAGCCGAAATGGTCATGAGGATGTTGTCCATGATCGATATGCGTATGATGATCTTCTTTTTAAAGTTTTCAATAGTTTATTGCTCCTAAACTGGTGATTGGAATGCACTCGATAATCAGGGAGTACGTGTTTGGGGAAGAAGTAAACGGATTTCGTTACTGATGGTCCTCCATCTGCAAAATTGCCATTCGTCGTGGCCCTTTCTCTCTTATAATGTAGAGCTTAATAGCTCGCGGTCTCATGAGACGCGCTGGACGCTTTTCCACGAACTGGAGCTCGCCTCGTGGCTGGATTCGTGCAACTTTCGTCGTCACAAGCTGGCAAACGTGCCGTCTTTGAAGAAGACACCAAACGGACTATCACCATGCCCAAACGTCCACCGCGATGATCGCGGCTAAACGAGCGCAATTTCTCTGGCGCTCGTTTTTCACGTTCTGCAGCCGCGAGAGAAAGAAGGCTTAATGTTTACGAGCTACATAAAAACGTCGATACCACTCTCTGATAAAGTCCTGTGCTGCACGCTCGAGGGATTCGAAACTCGTTAGGCCGCGGTTCGCTGTGGAGTGTCCTTTTAAGCCTTTATCCCTGGAATCGCGCGAAAGCACCTTTAAACATCGACTTGAACTTGTTACAAAATCACGGAGAGGAACCGAGGTGTCGCAATCGCGATAAAATGTAGGTGTAATTACGTGGCCTTAGTTCTTGGGCGACTGCAGAATGATCAGATATAGCCCGCAGTGTCCTCGTTTTCTTGTTCCCCTGGCGAATCCACTTGTGCGGCATGCCTCGTCAATTATCCGTCCCTTGCTATACGCTTGTAATTATGCAACAGCTACAATGTTAGCTCGCCTCTTATTCCCCCGACTTCTTTTCCACCCAACGAATCTCCAGTATTCTAGAAAATTATTCTAACATCCCATACGCTCAGTGCTGCATCGGATTCCCATTTGTTCCTCCACCAGGCGGCGCAAGAAAGTTAAGGTGTTCGAGGCGTGACAGTAGCAAAAAGCCCGCTCTCTCAGGCCACCGACATATCAGTGCCAGAAGAACCGAGCGCAAGGAAATTGGTAAATAGATGGAGGTTTTTATCGCCGCGATGAAGTTGCAAAATTCAGGCGTCCCTGCTATTACACAAGACCATCGTAGCTAACTTCCGATAAATCGACTGTGTATACATATGCATGCGCTACTTTGTAGAGCTGCCTAAGTAGCAAACTAGTTAGGCTAAACGGCGCCGATAGTGGAAATGGCATGACAGGGTTATTGCAGTCGCGATAGTACAATACCCTATTGCATAATACATGCGGCAGTGAATATAATAATTAGAGGGAATGCAAGGTAACGCCGTGCTGCTAGAGACATCGTATTGGAATCCTCGGCTTAATCTTTAATCGTTTTCTATCGCGAGAAGAGAGTCCCGGGGAACGAGGGAGCAGGATTCCTGCACTCGCGGAAGAAACTCCGGCCCCGCGTTCCCGCGGATGGATTCTTCCTCGTAACTGGTGCGAACTTCGCAGTCCCGGCAATTATCGCATACTGCCGGCACGTCCAGTAATTATCATCGGTCGTTTATCCGCAACTTCGTACGGATTATCGCGGCGTTGGCCGTTTCGCGGTGCAACAACAGCAGCAACGTAGCAGCAACTGCCGTTTTCGATGGATACGCCACGGCTTTCCATTCCCCTCCTCGTCTCTCGCCGGGGTTTTCTCAGTCACTCCGCCGGGGGATCCTGCGAGGATCTCGGAAGGCCTGGCGGAGAGTCGGAAACTGTGCTCGGGCTGGCACACACGAAGTCGAAAGAGGCTTCGCAGGTAATTGCTAGGCCGACGGGTCGATAATGAGCCCTGGCTTCGGGGAACCGATTACACCCGGCCCAAGCCAAAAGCAAAGCCAGAGCCGAGAGCCAGGGAAGAAGAGGAGGGCGAAGGCGATCCCGTGGAGGGAGAAAGTCGGGTGGAAAGAAGGGAACGGGAGGAGCGAGAAACAGAGAGACAGAGAGAGAGGGCGAGAGAAGGGCGAGCGGTGTTCCTACGCCGGTGAGGTTTTTTCGAATCCTCTTCGGGGCACCGCGCCGCGATCACGGATAATCCTCGAGACTGTTCGTAATCTGGTGCGCAGGATGACGAGGAAAGTAGAGCGGCCGCGCCGTGGTAAATTCGAGAGGGTTCGTCCCAGGGTAAAACTCAGACATCTGCGACTATACATACAGGTTCTCCCACGTTCCCTTACATCTTGCAAACATCCAGATCGACGCCGGTACTCTGTGAGAACTAACCGGACCAGCTGAACTTCGAAAAATCGCTCACAATCACGCACAGTCGCTCCATATATCAATCATTTGCGCCGTTATTTCGACGCAAAGTCGTTAGAAAGCGGTTTCCACGAAGTCGCGGAAGAGCAACGAGCTCCTCGATAAACTGATAACGGAACGGTTATAACGGTGCCAGAAATGCGTGTCGAGAATAAAGGGGCAACAGGCAAAAAAAAGGTTAGAAGGAAGCTGACCGGCATCGCGGGAAAGAACGTGATCGGTAGGAGAGCGGTGGATCGAGGATGAGGGAAAAATCTTGGCTAATTGCTAAATTATCAGCGACAAGCTGTCGATGATAGGCGATCGACGACCAGAGGGCGGCAGGGGTGGGGGAAAGGGGGAGCGGAGCGGACAAAGAAGAAGAAGAAGCTCTTCCTGTGGCGTGCGATGAAACCTGCCTAGATCTCTCTTGCTACCGGGATGAGAGGTAGGTGATCTAATTTCCCGCGCAGTCGTGCAGAAAATGATCCAGCCAGCGATTACGAAACGGCTTCCAGTCTTCGCCGGGGGCAACGGTGGCGCCGTTTTTACCGTTCTCTTTTCGTTTCCATGGCACACCGACGTGCGTGCAATAATCGCGTGGCGAACGCTTGTCCGCTTCCCGTGAAACGGCCACGGCGTTCTTCAGCTATGAGGAAAATGAGGCGAAGCCGAACCCGGTGGCGGCCCGGACCGATCAGCCTCGATCGGGGATCGAGAGGACCCCGATTCGCGAGCGCGCGCCGGACCCAGATCCGCCGAGCATTAACCGTAATCCATCGGGGCAGCGCATTAAATGTTGATTACACTGCAACTCCACCGTGAGCAGGCTCGCTCCTTAAAAACCTTCCCCGCCAATTACCCCTGGTGCATCGACGCGGCGCATCGGTGGTTCGAGGCATTCCCCTCGTAAATAAATTTATCGACGTCTCTCTATCGAATTCGGGTAGAGAAGAGCGACAGAGGGTAATATCGATCGGGGATCGGGTTAATCGAATCGACTCGGTTACAGGCGAACGGAAAACACAACCGGCAGCTGGATGATTGCCTTGGCTTCCCATTTTTCTTTATTTTGCCCCCGCCCGTTCCCTTTGTGTCGTTAATTTCTCGCTTCACATAAGTTTGCTACTTTCTTTGCTTATGTTTTCTACGGGAATGCGACTTGTGCGGGGAGAGTAAATTAATCCGCGTCCACTAAGAGTTAGTGTGCGTAGCTTGCTTTAAATAATATCGTATGGGAGTTGACGTAACTCTGTAATCTATCTACGGTCTGTATGGCTGGAGGAAATGTATCTCTACCCTCAGGGTTCCACTCCCTTTGTAATTGTAACAAGAGAGACGATGGTACACGCGAAACGGTACCAGAGACTGTGCCCTTTCGTGGCCCCGAGGGCCGCTGGTTCCGCAATTAACATAATAAGGCAGAAAACGTGGATATTAACGCGAGGTTAGTTAATGCTGCACTTATCCAGACGGAAGCGCAAATAGACCGTGGTCTGCGAGAAGGATTCGCGGCGGAAACTTCTACCAACCCTCCATTCATTTTGTCACTTGGATGTTCCCAAAGGAGCGGTCGTAAATCAAAAGTGACAGAATCGGACTCTCATCTGCATAATCCGCTTATTTTATTCCGCGCACGCGCTACCATCGAGCCGTAAATGTTCGATGGCTCGTTTGCCCCCAAACAAATTATTAATCGTGTACATAATGCTAGGAGAGGTGGAGGGGAGGCCAGTTACTTTGCACCGCGTATCCTTCGATTCGTTGCTAATTAAGAATAATAGCTTAATAACGCAGGGATCCCTTGGGACCGGTGCATGTTCCTGTCACTGGCAACGCAGCCGAGCAACGTTCCGACTTTCTACCAACCACGTTGAATATTCCATTCATTGCCAAGATATTCTAATGAAATTGCACCGAATGCATTACTCTACGAGATTGCAAATTGACACTATCATACGGTTTGTCTACACGTTGAATTATCTGAATCGCCTACGCTTATCACAGAAATGCAAAGGGGACATGCTTTGCATCTACTTTCTCATGTTTCCGTGCTCAATTATTCCCGAAACTTGCACGTGCACTGTACTAAACAGGGAAACGGTGAAAAATACAACCAGTAAAAGTGTGATAAAGAGTAGCTACAATATTCGTGAGAGAATCTAAATAACACTTTCTGTCATTCCTACGAACACCCGGTGTCTCGCCATACCCCTAATAATAGAGACAGACTGTCCAGCTACAGACCTCAAAGTGTCATTCGTGTCGTCACGGAACCCCCGTTCCCCAATGACGAGCCCCAGAAACCGGCCAGCGTTGTCTTCGCCATCAAAGAAGAACTCGATGTCTTTATTCCCGAGCGCGTTGCATAATCAGCAACAGCTGCGACGACCCGCTCGTGGCCGCGCGAGAACACTCTCGCATCTGGCGCGGGCACACGCCGATTTCTCAGCCCGTAGGCAACGATCGTGCTCTAGACGGAGACAAGCCGACGCAACGGGGGAACTTTGGGAAAGCCGGAGGACGCGTCGTTTGCCGTTGCAAAACTGCGTGGTGGCAATTTGCAGGTGCAAAGTTCACGCGACGCTCACGGGGTGAACCGCTAATGAGGGTACGTGCGCGCGACGCGTGTAGATTTTCTGAAGGTGGGGCTGGTTAATTGGATCCGCTGGCCGGACAATATTATGGCGTGTGCTTTTTCGTGTCCGTTCCATTCTGTAATTCCTAACAAGTCCCGACAATGTAGCCAACGGTTATTCGAAAGTTTGGACGATCGTTGTCGAATGTTCCGAAGGAGTAGGGGAAACCGGGGCTGGTAGGCCAGTTTTTCATTTTTTCATTTTTAATACATTATGTGTACGAAATATCATTAAACCGGTTTGTATGTTTGATAGGGCATACTTTTGGCTATTTGATTAAATTATTAATGTTGTCTCAATGTGACAACAATTAAGGTATTTTAATGTTTTTCTAACACCTTCCATGCTGGTCAACCAGCCCCTTGATCGGGATGAGTTTACTTACAGTATGGGGTAGGTTGACTATAGGTACAATCAGTTACGAAAATGTTATTAGTAACTTATCTCAGTGGTAATAAAATAACACAATGTCAGAAGAGTTGTTACATTATAAAATTATTTCGTTATTAATTTCTTTCTTTCATATTTTAATAAGCTGAAAATTTTTTCAACTTAAACATTAGTTATAATGTATTTATAACATAGTGAAATTTAAACGAAAAATAAAAATCGTTTTATGAATAACAAAATAACAATTTAAACCTTATTAACGTTATTAGTCAATCAGCCCCGACCATTTTGACTTTAATAATCTATATAACCTTCAACTATTTATGTATAAACAAAAATACTATGTCAATAGGTCGTCTAACAAATAAACTTTAAAATAGTCCCTTAACATATATTCTATTGTAACTACACTGCGTTCCACATTAGAGCATACTGGTTTCGCGCAGGGATACAATGTTGATTGGTAGTTAACCGGCAGGGAAATTGCTACGACCAATTGCAAAAGTGCTACGACCAATCGCGTGTGTAAGATCCATGGGAGCTGCGCAGATCGGTCGAAAATCGGTAGGGCCGTCGTTATGCTCTTATATGGAACGCAGTGTATACAGAGCGCGAAAAAATAAAATCTTTAAGAAAAAATTTTTACTTACGCAGTCAATTTTTCGACAAACCCTGATAACTGTTAAAAAACGTGCGATCGCGGGGTAGGACATAAATGCATAGCATAGTAGAAGTTACTTCTTTCTACAGTGAATGTTTCTGCAGTAGAGCATATGTCGGTGCAAAGTTATTAACAATTAGTCAACCTACCCCTTGTGACAACCAGCCCGGTCTCTCCTAATTACCCTCCCTGTTCGGTTCCCTTTAATATCGTGAAGCTATGGTTGGTTTACAGTTCCAATAACTTTGAGATACTTTAGGTGTTTCAAGAAGATTATTCGACACTTTGGGTGTGAATTCTACACATCAAGAGGAGGATTGATAAGCGCACTCTTCAGAAAGAAGTTCATATGCTTTCTAGAGAATCTTCGAGAAGAAGCCTGATCCTATCCCGTTGCCATTCCCCATACCGAAAGCTAGGACCATTGGTTCCCGCGGTTCAAGAGCCGGTACCACAGCCAGGTTTGTTACTTTCTTTTCCTCTGTCGGACTTAGACGTCCCTAGTGGCGCCTCTCTCAGGATATAAATTAATTAGATTTGTGTGGAGGTGTGTCAGCCAAGTGCCGGCACTGTGTTTCTTGCCCTTCGACCGTCTGCTCGGCCACGTTTCAACTCGACCGAATGGCCTACTCTTCTCCACTGCCTACAGATAGTTCCACAATGCCCAAACTACGTCCCTTTCTCGATGCTAAAGCCTACCACCGCCTCTGAAACCAATAGTAACCCTCGCCTCTACCTCCCCATTAGCATACTTCAAATTCCCTTATGAATCCTTCAATGCATTTTCAAATAATTACAAGAATAACGTTTTGGCGAGAGACCGCTATAAACACGAGCTCTGACAAGGTTCAGGTTTATAAACAGAATGTTGTAGGCTACTTTGCTACTCGAGGAAAAGAGTAGCGGGAGGAAGAGGGGGGAAGAGGTTGCTGCCCGTGTTTCTGATAAATTCTTATCGCGAAACTTCGTTCAACAACCATTAGTTGTTGCACGAAGTTTCGCGATAAGAATTTATCAGAAACACAGGCAGCACCTTTGAAACGACGTGTACACGTCAGCAGGTAGGTCTGCGCATAACGCATGATGCATGGTGGGCGTGAAACGGGCGTAGCAACATAGTAACGTTCACTATATCGGCCAGGAACTGACTAGCGGCTCTCTTGGCGAGTTCGTGCGACCGGGCCACAGCTCTAGGATTAGCGACGGGGATCTTGTCGATATCGATCTCTGCCCTAACAAGTAAATCTCGGGTGATCTCTGCCGTGGGGGGAAAGAAGACTAAGAGACTCGACCTCAAATAAGGGAAAAGCTTTTCTGTATCGAATTGTCACGCGTTTCCCTACTGATAATCCACCTGCAAGGTACCTCTACGCCTCGGTGCATTACTAAACAGGTGGCGACGTTAATGACACGGCGTGTACCTTTTCGTTAGTCGTGGGATTTGTTGTAAGGAACACAAATTACCTTCGTGTACGCTTGTTATGGATCACGGATTGACAAAATAAAGGTATACATCTGTCCAGGTTGGTCATGTCCAATCGTAATGAAAGGAACAAACGTAGAAACCGTGCGGTTAGTACGCATAATTTCAGGTAATGATAAAAGCGGGGGCGGAAGTGCCTAATAGCTATCGATAAACGTAAAATCGATACACACTAGTTTCGTATGTTACGTACGAGTGGTATATTTACTATGTAAGATATTGTTGGTAATTGCATGTTGGTAATGAGTCTCAGCTATTGGGACAGGCTAAGGCATGTGCCACATGACAATTACACGATGACATAATATGTAGTAAAATAGCCAGAAATTTTGTTCCACTATGAGGTCTATTAATTCTGACTACGGACGTTTTTTATAGCAAAATATACCTATACCGAGTAAAATAAGCAGTTGACAGTGTGTGAAATATTTTACAAGTTATCTAACATTGGTCAAAGAAATTTATCTAAATATGCTTAACTAAATATAATGAAATGACGACAGAAATATTGTTAAATGGAGAGATTGGTGCAAAGACTCACATTTATATTGCCGAGATGCGTTGGAGGGCTGACACCCCTGCGGCCCCCGCCGCCCCCGACCTCAGCGTCCAGTTTGCCGGCTCAGGTGTTCCCGTGGGTCCCAAAAAGTATTGATACACAGCTGGGACGCGATCGCAGCAGCCCTGTAATGGCTCTCTTCGATCCTCAGAACGGTGTGTCCGTGCACCACGGTCCACACTGAACAACAACAACTACGAGAAACACTACGTCACAGCTTTCAACCCATCCAGCGAGATTCAGAAGCATTCTTTCCACGACCGGCTACCCGTATCGTTCCGCGGCTCGAGTCCAACTGAGGAATCATCAACACGTGTGCGTCCTTCGAAAGTATGGGGGGAGAATCAATAACAGGGGTAATAAAAGCAGTCCGCGGTTGCCGGTTTCGATAAGGACGCATTCGCGGTGAACGAAAGCACAAGCCGATAAGGCACCCAGCTATTCCTAGATCGTACACACTGACGTGCCAGCACAGCGGGGGTCGAGCACCGCAGGCAACGTGGATTGCCAGAAAGGTGGAAGGAATCGCGACGCGGGGGTACCGGGCACAGGTATACCGGGGTCGCGTCGAATCACTCCCCGTCCCGTGTGCACCGACATGTCGCGGTTAAGCGATGATTTTCTCGAGATCTCTCGGGGGGCGGGAGTGGTGGGAGGAACGCGAAGGGCGAACGGTATCGATAGTGATTCCCGCGCGAATCCCGAACGGATCGGCTAGGAATCGAGAGACCGGCCCCAGGCTCTACCGGTGACATGCGCGCGGCTACGAACCTGTTCGTCGGTATTTCGCCTCCTGGACGACGTCAGCGCGTGCATTCGTCCGGCGATGACGGTGAGGAGCGAGCATTCACGGATGTGGGCAACGGCGACGACGACTTCGACGACGACAACGACGTCGACGAGTCGGCGTGTTGCGTGTCCGCCTTAAGGGCCGTCCGTCGCGGACGCATGCTCGCGGCACGTCGCAGCCTCTCGCACTGACCGCGCGTAACACGTAAGAGAGAGCCGTGCACCGTGTGTACTTGTGCTCTCTCTCACTCTCTCCCTCCCTCTCGCCCCTTTCGAGGATGCTGTCCAACTTGGTCCCGTTCACGGTGAATTCCTCGGAGTCGCGCGATTCCCTCCTCGCGGTGGGTCGGGGCACTCGGGAGAAGGCGAACGGGAGACACGAGTAGCCTCGTCACTCTGTGGACTCTCTTTGAATCTCTTGCGCACTAACTTCGCGGCTATCCGCGGTACTCCAGCGGGGAACGTTGAACGCGAGCCTGGAATTGCCGTGGCGCCACCCCTCCTCCCCACCTACCCTTCCACCCATCCACCCATCCACCTGATCGTCTTC
Organism: Andrena bicolor; assembly: GCA_960531205.1. Lineage (NCBI taxonomy): Eukaryota > Metazoa > Arthropoda > Insecta > Hymenoptera > Andrenidae > Andrena > Andrena bicolor. The sequence continues at coordinate 28,450,677 of OY482665.1, forward strand.
CACCGGTGAGTGCCACACCACCGGGGCCTGTGCTGGCCTCCTCCGCCTCGTCCCTCCCTATTTTTCCCTATAATTTGCTCCGCGGCTGCCTCCTTTTTGTTTTATTCCGTTTTCGTAATCCTCTCCCCCCCTCTTGCCCACCCCCGCCATCCATCGGCAGCCTCTATCTCGCTTTCGTGCCCTCTTCCAGTCTCCTCTGCCGTCCTCCTCTTTCTCCTTCGCCGTCTAGCTTTCCCTCTACCTCTATCCTCGCGTCTGCCTTCTCTGCCTCTACCTCTACACGCCAGCCATGAATCCTTACCGGGGCTACGGGGCTACAGCGCACCGCCCCCTTAATGGGGCTACGGGGGCTTTTTCCATTCATCGTGCAGCCATCTCTTGGCGGGAATACGAATGAAACGGGCGCAGTGCCGTATGCGTTTCACGAATTTCCCTCACGGACTCGAGTTTCCACTGACCCCCTCGCAGTTTTCTTCAATCCTTTCGCTTCGCGAGAGGGGGGCGAGTTAACTCGCGAGGGAATTCAGCTAGAGAGGCAGACATTGTGCGCATTGCGGCGCTAAAGGGGCGGGGGATTTCAAATCTTTTCTTTCCTAATCTTCTGAAAACGCAAAAATGTAGAGCACGTGGTTTGTTTAAATTTGCTTTATTATCTTCCTCCTGGCTAATTTACAAACAAGTGACGGTCTTCGAAAGAATATAGGTGATCGTGAAATTATCGCTGGATGCATCTGCTCAAAGAATGTGTAGTATAATTCTTGGATCGGAACCTTCTTCGTACCGATATCTTTTTTAATACATCCTCCATATTTGAAGATAATCGCATCGGTTACGTTGTAAGGATAACTCTACGGATTTGGTGAAGACGCTTAGGGTAGTTTTTCCTTGGAATAATATTTTTTTCGTTAATCGGGATCGAAACACCTGCCAGGTAGGAAATCACCGAGGAGCAGCGAAGGGCTGGTCTCTGAAGTGCCTAACGTCGCATTGTGCTCCTTGGGCGGGACCCACGACGTATCGTATGACAGGAAGATGTCGGGGAGCAACCTGATATACGACAAGGGGATGATTCGTTATTATGTGAATTTTCACGGTAAATCTACGCTCTAGCCCCGTATAAAATTCACGTTCGTTCTGATCACACCCATCGCCGAGCATCATTTTACGACAAAAATTACAGAGTATTTATGAGGGTTCAATCAACGAAGTCGACCGTATCGTCAAAAATTCGCACTTTTTCCATATTAATTCGTATTATATAACTTAATTACATTCGCGTGAAGTCACCAGCATTTTACAAAAATATACAATCTTCATTTTATCTACAATAATTACAAAAGGGAGCAGGAACTTTCGGTAGGGACTGAAATATTTACAAAGACGGGCACGTGTACGGCTGCGACATGCAGCCACATCGATCCGACGCGACATCGACGATTAATTCTAGTGCGCCGCGTGGTACGAGCTACCGGTACGGGAACATTTACAAACGTAACGCGTCACCGCGATCCTAAATCATCGTGTACTGTCCACAAATCGGGGGATACGGGTTTTGGGCGGGCACCGGGGGCACCGAGTTCTCCTTGTTCGATTCCTTCTTGCTAGCGGAATTCTTCCTCTTCTGGTTCTCGTGGGTCTTGACGTGCTTGGTAAGATGATCGCTCCTCATGAACCTCTTGCCGCACGTCGGGCAAGAGAACCTCTTCTCGCCGGTGTGCGTCCGAAGATGACGCTGCAACTCGTCGCTCCTGGTGAACCTCTTGCCGCAGAACAGCCAGTTACAGACGAACGGTCGTTCGCCGGTGTGCCACCTGAGATGCGCCTTCAAGTGAGAGGTCTTACCGTACACTTTGCCGCATCCAGGCACGTGGCATATGTGTTGCCTCTTGCCGTCGACGCCCAACTGCGCACCGCTGTCCGTTTGGCAGTTCGGGCATCGACATCTCGTGCACTTCCTGCCAGATTTGCCAGCTTCCTCGGCAGCCAGTAGATGATGGTCCGCTGGGGGGGTCAGGGGCCACTGATAAGGGGACGCATGGTCTTGAGGACTCGGTGGAAGCTCCGCGGGACTTGGCGGCAATGAATAATGTTGAATTGCCGGGATAGTTGTGAGCTGAGGTTGAGCGAGGTGTGTTGGAGTCGTCCACGAGCTGGCGCTGGTCCCTACGCTCGACATCGTGTACGCTGGTGGAGTCAGCGGCTCGCTGATTTGACTGTGACACGTGGATCCAGGGTACCAGTAGCTGGGTTGACTGGTCTGAAGATGGTGGCTGCTTAACGCAGGATTGTAAGGTTGATAATGGATGCCCGGTGTTCCGTAATCCATCGCGGTAGGCTGATGCATAGGCATCGGGAGACTGGGCATCGGCGTCATGCCGGGCATGGGCGACATCGTCGGCATGCACATCTGTAATTACGAATAAATAGGTGGAGTTATATTAAAGTCGATTAGAAACTGTACATCGAAAGCTGTATCCGTTTCCCTTCGGTATTTCTAGATCTACGTAACGACGGAGACGGCCACTTTCCCGTAAATATATTGCACAACGATTTCACGGGAATGATCCCCTTGCTCGACACTACAATTTCATCTCTACGCTACGCGCCGTATTTACGCGAAATCCATTATTAACGGACCTGTTGATACTGCATCACTTGTGCCATCACTTCACTCCGTGAATCTCCACGATCCGCCGTGTTTCAGCAACGATTACTGTCCCGTCGATCCTTCGACACGTGTGGGCGCGAAGTGGATAAGAAACAATGTGTAATCCTGTAATCTTGATCACTGGTAACTGTGTTGCGACCGACGAGCGAAGCGAAAACGAAAACGAAGAGGAAACTGAAGAAAGCCGTGCGCTGATCGGAGCGTGCGCGGCTCCGAGCGTTCGCCAGATAATTGCTGGTTGCCGACCGTGTCGCCTCGGTTTTAATAACCGAGTGGACAAGGAACCGACGAAGAAGGGAGGAGGCTGAATGCTCTGCCGGGTTCCTCTATGGAGGTGGGGATAGACCCCAGTGAATCCTGTAGCCTGGTGCGCATGCGCCCTCCCCTCCACCGGCTCATAAATCAACCCTGCGTTCCGAGGATAGAGGATCGAGGCTACGCACCTTTTGTGGTCGTCCCTGGGGGCTGCCTCATGCCATCGAGGAAAGCCTTCGTGAATCCTACGCTACTCTCTTCGGAGCATCCACAGTTTTTACAAATCGTCGTCTTTTCCACTGGGCACGTACGATTGTTTATTTCTAATGGCGCGGATTGCAAAGGGATACAGATGCTTTTCAAGAACTATGCTTGGCCTCGTTGCATTTTCCATGCATGGCGCAAGAATTTGATCCTTCAACCGTTGGCACGAGTAGTATTTGAAAGTTCAAATGGCAACATTTTCATCTGCCAGACGGGGTATCGATGAACGCATTGTCAGTGAACACGTTACGTGGATTCCTTTGCGATTATTTTACGGTTTAAGATCTTACGTTTTAGGCTTTCACTTTTTACACCGTTGCTTTGCATCGTTGAAGAATAATCTTGGGGAAGTACACTTCCGAAACGTTGGCCGGATTCGTCTACGAGCTCACCGTAATGCGAACGCTTTTTTTCGTATCGCATAAACGGCGATCGACCTCCGGGCGAAATCATTGCTCCGCGATTCGGCCGACCCATGATTCGAGGAGCTGTCGAGCTGGTAGGTAATAATTATCGGTAGAAACGTCGTAACGGCAAGAGAAATAAGCTTAATCGTTCGGGGTTTAATTAGTGGATAAGACATTTGGGTTTAATTAGCGGTCCTGCACGCCTGTGACGTTCCGCCTCGGAACACGAACGCTAGCACGCGCTCTTCCTATGCGCGCATCCCCGTAATTACACGACAGCGCATTGTCGTATGTGGGTGGAAGTTACCTTTCACCTTGCACGAAACAATTACCGCTAATGTACTTGAAAAAGTCGTCCACCCTTTCTAATTTCACGCCCGACAAAATCCGCCGCCTGGTCCGTCGCGTTAAGCACCGACGATCCAGAATTTGCAGCAGCAAGTCTTGCGAGAACGCTTCACGCAAAGGTGGCGAAATGCTGGTGAATCCAGTGACTGGTGAAGAAGACGATGCCGGGGCACCGGGGTGAAAGGAGTCAAACTAACATTTTTACGGTATTTAGTGGTCCTTTGTTGGTCATCAACGGGGGTGGACGAGATTTGCAAAGACGTGTCAAAGCGTGGAGAGGCCCGCGACGGGTCCTCGGGTGCACGGAAGCACGTGATAACGGGCAGCAGCTTTCTCAAAGGTCTTGGTGCGCTTTGTGGCGTACGTCGTGCCATAAATCCATGAAAGATCCTGGTCCATGCTGGAAGGGAGCGTTCACAATGCATCCCACCGGTTGGGACTGTGGACTGCACAGGGCAGCACAAAGTCTTGGTTTATGGTGGCTGTAAAGTGATCATTGGCAGGACAAGGTGACGACACTTTCGCGCTACCGATCCGTACCAGATAGCCATCATTATTGTGCCATGCTGACAAGGGACGCTCGGCGTCACCCACTGTTTCTAATGAAACCTTGCACAATTCTTCACTGAATTTTGCTGTATTTGGTTGGTGCTACTTTTCGAGTTTAAGGGAGAAACCACCCCTTTTATCGAAAGATGCTTCAAAGTTATACTGTTTCTAAAGTGTAGTATCATTCCTTGAATGTTAATAACCGTTGTAATTTATGTACATTTATTTAATCACGCTGAAATTCATCGTAAGATGTAGCTTTACTAATATACGTATATAAAAAGTGTGCGACGCATGAGTCTCATCATTAATGACACATAGGCGAGGCCAGGGCTAAATGTTCCGGGGGTAAGTTGTTCCGACGGTTCTATCTTCAAAATGAAAAGAGCGTTGTACTTTCAGTTATATTTCCCGTATCAGTTGATCGCGCGCTACTCTGTCGCCCATTTCGAATCGTGTGTTTGTAAACAAGGCCTATTAGCCGTGTACCAGATAAGTAAATATTTTGCTATCATTATTTCATGGTCCATATCGGTTATTTAACGTCGATATTATTGATTGATTCGTTCTTATGGATCAAATGACGTTTAAGAACATGGTGTAATAAAGTTTATCGTTTCAATATATGTATAAGCAGAATAGTCTCTCAAATTGCTACATGTGTCGATAGGGGCTATTTGTCACTGTGACTTGGTTGTTACCATAATAATTTGCCTCACCGCAAATGTATAAATTGTTTCCGCTGTGCTTTAAATGCAAACATATGAATGAAAAGCGAAAAGAGCCACCATTTCCATCCAAGTTATGCATAAAGATAAAAACTGTCGCTAGAGAATTTAGTAGGTATCTGCCACTTGACAAGAAACTCTGGACAAGAAACCACTGTAGACTACAAGTACAAATCTCAATAAGTACGTACCCACAAATAGGTGAATGTAAGACTGATTTGTAGATTTTAGTTTTTATACCAAAGATAATGTTTAGGTATGATTATTATATTCTTTCGGTTTTCTTTTAAAGCTAATACATTTTTGTTGATCCGAACCTTAATAAATAAACATTATTAATAAAATTCTGTTTTATTTTATTAGAGAATCAAATATTTTATTAAAAGGCAACTCTTATATCTTAGTAACAACTTGCCCCAATGCGATAACAACTTGCCCCATAAAAAAGTAGAAAGTTCCGCTTCGACCAGCCAGAACTAAATTACTTTTTATGAAAAACCTATCCCAATATTTACATTTATATTACAATTAAATACAAGTTTAAAATCATAAAATACAATAAATTTAACAAGAAATTAGTCAATAATGAAGAGAATAACTATATTATTTTCCAGTCATTTTTTATGTTTTATCGAAATCGGAACTTTTAGCCTCGGTCTCCCCTACATGTTTATTCATGGACTGTTGGTTACGATAATAACGAACATCACAAACATAATTAGAGCCATAATTTTACACTCATACTGTTGGGTTCAAAATAAAAAGAATCCTTTAATTTGAAGTATGTTTCAATATACATCCCTTGAAGTCAAAAGACACAACCATTCAAATACGATAAAGTTCTTAACAACAGACACGGTCGCGTCTGGAAGCAAATTCCCATTCCCCCTCTACCCATATGCACACTGAGCGACCATATCTCTATACACGAATGATAGCGAAATTGACAGGTTCCGCAGCTATTTTGGCCTTATTATCTTATTTTAGGACATAGTCCCGGTGTTTTAACATGATGAAGCGAATAATTTTTTTTTTTCGAACCCATTTGTCATTTTACTTAATGTATCAAGCTGTTTGGCTAAAAGATAAAAGATTTATTCTGAATTAATAGTTATCAAAATAATACTTTTAGGAGTAAGAGTTTTCGTGACGTCACGTTTTCCTCCTCCACTTGACGCCAGTAGATGTCGCCATTCGAAAGCAGAATTTATCCAATAAATATTGGAACACTGAGAAATTATGCAACGTCAAAATCGATGTACATATAACACTTACTGAACGTCAGTTGTGAGAAGGCACAGTGTATTGGCAGAAACCAGCCTTGCATTTGACGCGTGAAAAGTTAGTTTCCGCAAATGATGATGGCTTCTGGGTCCCCAAATTCCACATATTGCGAACCTTGAGTCCCTAATCGCTTGTTGTACGCGTGGGTGGAGGCTGTATCGAATGATCTCTTCGAATCTTGTTTGTTCAGCCTCGGAAGAGCCACTTGCCCCCGATAAGTATCGCCTCGATAATCTGGGCAGTTGACGAAGGACATTGTTATCTCCATGACTGGCTTGGTTCTGCCATGCATCATGGGATTCAGACTCGAATGCGAAAATAATGAACTCTTATCGCGAGTCCGTAGTCCTTCCTTTATTATTATGCGTCGTTTAATGAATCTCGCGAAAGACAGTACGATGAAGTGGGCGCGTTCCAGTGACATTAAATGGCTCTCCGATGCGTCAGTCCCATACCGGAAAACGATTATCAATTTCCGGTGCGCGGGAAATATCATCCTGATGTCATGTGCACGTAGAGAGAGATGGACAGAGAGAGAGAGAGAGAGAGAGAGAGAGAGAGAGAGAGAAAGAGAGAGAGAGAGAGGGAGGGAGAGAGGGAGGTAGAGAGGAAGGCCCAGACCATCGATCTTTCGGAATATTTCCCGACGACCACAAGCAGGCTCTCTCAGGAGGCTTTGGGGGCTTGTTTGTCGAATTCATCGGAAGCATCGTTCTGGCAGAAGCACGAAAAGCATGGAAATTGAACAGTGCTGGGTGACACATGTCCGAGCGAGGACCAGTAGCGTTGCAACTGCAGCATCGTCGTAAATCTTACGACGGTGTCGCGGCAGAAGGGTGAAAGGTGGGGGCACGCCCAGAGCAACCCTTCACTTTCCTCTGCTTGAGCTGGCCACTGTCCCTTAATAAGCCGCTTAACGTCTCAGCCAGGGGTAAATTGCTCCACCGGTAAACAGTACTCCCACGCGGACGTTCGATTCCCCCGGGGGTTGGGAATTTCTCCGGAATCTTGCTCCTCCGCTACGGTTACCCTTTATCGCTACAAAACGTGCCATTCCGTCACCCTCGTCCTTGTCCCTTAAAAATACTCGGGACCCGATGCATTGTCAATCTTTTCAACGCTGCGATTAGTCTTTCCTCCTCCGCGCTAATTATTCACTGCCACCCGATGTACACAGTGATTCTTCGCTTTGTCGTCCTCGTGATCTCTTCCTCGATACACTATAGTTCGAAACTGATGCAGCTCAATATATTTCCTTGTGGATGTGCTGATCCTCGAAGAGGTCAGGTAGGTATTCGGTGGATCTTTTTAAACAGTCCATCCCCCGACTGGTCATTGACGAAGTAAGGGGGGAACGAGATGACCGGGGCACCGTTTTCGTGGGGTGTGTGTCCAATTGGTAAACGGAGGGACACGCGGGGGTGTAAAGTGCGCTTTGTGCGTTCACTGGGACGTTCGGTGTTACTGCGAAAGCCGCGCATTCTCGGGAGACATTCAGGGGCGGTGGACCGATGCAAATCGGAAGGACGAGGCAGGTCAGATTTCGGCTATCCGCAATAAGAAATCGACAGGGACCCCGATCTCTTGTATTTTTCCTCGATTTATGCGCGTAAGAACGACGCGCTCGCACAATATATTCAAAGCTCCGGCGAAGTGAAACAACAGCTTGGAGTTTTCGGTATCCCTGAATATAACGATTGCATAGAGATCGGGGCTGTTGGCGCGAGTTAAGCGAATGGCCAGCGGCGTTATTTTATAGAATGTGGACACGGGAAGTCTCGTAACATATTTCTTTCGGGCTATAACAGTCTTTCGGCGCTCTTTTGTGGAAGACCGTGGGTCCGTGCGCGCATAAACATGAGCTATCGGCCAGGAGAACTAATATTCTCGGAGGAAAAAAGGGAACGCTTTCCTAGAGTTTACCGTAACTCACAGACTTTTATAGTTTAGCTGGAAATTGGTGGTCCCTGGTCAGTTTCGTGTCGAATAAGAACCTAATGCACGCTTACATTAACTCCTCTAATATTCCCCCGCAACATGCGGCATCTTTTAATATTTAATAGAAGACGATGCAAACCCTTCAATTTTTTAACACTATCCTTCACCCCATACACGAATCCTGTTCTTTCCTTGGTTCCGTCAAATTCCAAATGGCATTTTCCTGATGACGGTCCGTTCGTCAAGACGTCATTATGGCTGAAACCTTTTCTTCCTCGCTGCGGGTCAATTTTATACGCGATTTACCTGGTCCGAAGGAAGCATCATCGGGATCAGCAGGTCACTAGTCTTGACGGGTTTCTAACTTATGCTCGGATCTGAAGGAAAACGCAGGACAAGAGCGGGCGCGTCGAAGGAGAAAGGAAGAGGATAGAAAAGAAGAAAAAGGAGATAGACGACGGCCGGGAAGAACGGTGAAGAAGAACAGGGAGGGAGGGAGAGGGCCACGTTCCTCGACAATGGACCCGACAATGGGACCAGTCTTCGGAGCTAATGGAGCGAGACTTTGCAGTTTTCACACGATGATCGGCGTAACGTAGTCGCTCGCGACTCCCCTGCAAGCAAAGAAAGCCTATTTGCAGGCCGATCGGATCGCGTAAACCATTCTGCGGAACAAGATTAGTCGGATCTGCGCCGCTAACTCGTACGTCGCTCTGCTAATCGGGTTAGGATTACAAGGGTGTAAACAAGAGATTACACAGTCTGCCAGAAGATCGTTAGATATCTTCGTACATAAACAGACCAGTTACACAGCAAGTAGCTTGAAACTTATGGTTACCTGACTGGTTAAATATTTGGGAAAGATCCGTGGTTAATGGCTAATATTTGCACTGCTTGTACAAAAGGGCGACGGCTCTACCTGTTCACCTTAATTTCAATTTTCCAACCAAGTCCCTCGTTCTCGGAAGGTTAATAGCGACATTAGGTGAACTCGCAGGCTATAGCTCCTATAAAGTCGATTCTAATAACGTTCTACTGGTCGATTAGCGTGCGGGGCCGCTGCCCCGACCCGTTCACGTTTAAACAAATGGAGAGCGGACCGTGCTTCGTCATTAATCACTTCCCCGAACAGAAAACGGCCTCGCTGGCGTATATAAGGAGGCTCTCGTGTTCTCGCTTTCGATATTCATTTGTTACACATCGTTTAAAAAGGTGGACCGTCGGCGTTGATAATCGATAACGTCGGGTTACGAAGGCTCTGTTGGTTCAACGTTATAAACGGAAGTCCTATCACGATCAGACGAGCTTTCAAGCCTGTCAATGATAATACACGATATGTCTTTCTCTAGGAATGCTACCCAGTGCATTCTCCAGTTATCAAACGCGCCGAAGGTGCATTCTGTGGTGGAATTAAGGATCTGCAAGGTGCGAGAACAGGGGAAACAGCATGTACCTGCTCTAAAACGTCGGTCCCAAGTCCATAAATTTGTGCTTCGTAGTACGGGCGCAAGAATCGAGAGCCGAAGGGGTCCACCCGCCGATTCCATTCGAAGGGAATGACACCCTCGTCACAATACGACCTGTTGCGTCCGAGATGAAGAAGAAAGAGGGGAAAAAGGAAAGAAAGACACGGCAGAATAAGAACGAGGACCATGGGGTAACCTCGGGGCACCATGGAAGCCGTGAGAATGTCTACAGTTCAAAGGGAGCCGTCACATTGTATGCGGATTCATTACGCAACCTGACCTTTGTGATCCAGCCGAATTAAATGTAACACTTGCGATGGCTTATGCGCCAGTATCTGTCAGCAAGATTTTCGAACAACTTTCGAGGAACATTCCCCATTACCCTGATTTCTCGCACAAAGGAAATAACGTTTGCGAGCAAAGGATGGTTAATTGGGCCCTAAAGTTTATGGCCGCCGACTATAACTTTAGAATATCGCATTATCCTGGATTGTCGACGGTTTGCACCAAATATTATGACGCTGTATACGTTCCAAAGCCGCGGGTACTTTTTCCTGGAAGCACCGAAATTCCGAAGGGTTGGGCCTGCCAATTGACCGTTTATGTTTGCCACGGTGGGACAAATTAACGACTAATCCGGCCAGGTAATTGGTTTACTAGCAATCGCGCCAAGTCCACGCGGCGGACAGCGTGAATATGAAAGGGAATACCCCGAAGAAAAGCGACTGTGCCCTAGAGAAAAAACAGACCGTTTACCCTTCGTCGGCTCGTCTTTCACTGATAGATTTTAATTAGCGGGGAGCAGGGTTCGCCGTGGCTTCTCTATTGTCTCAATCGTGCCGGCCAGCCGCTTTTGTTGCGAGGGTGCGGGGCCCCGGGACTATATAGTCCACGGGGATCGCCTAAACTTAAAAGGGAAGAAGAAGAGTTCTGGACCACAAGCTGGCTGAATATATGATTTGTGTGCCAACCTACCGGGAACGAATCACAAGAAACCGAAACGACCGTGGCCGGGACTGATCAAACAGTCCTGCACATCCGTGTATAACCTCACGTCAACTCAACGAGGAATTAAAATGGATAATTGCTTCCTCCCAGAACCTCGCCCCAGCGACCCACCACCAGTTGTTCCAGGTAGGGTCGTAAAAGGGTTTTGATATAAAATTAACGACTTCGCGGATATCCCTTGGCCAGCTAGACAATTTTTTCGCCCGTCCTTATAAATGATGTACCGAAAAAATGGCCCCTCCCCTGCATATTACTACCGCTTTCTCTCTGATAGTTTAAAAGAGAGGGGTGGAGTGATATCGTAGGCACGGATAAACCAGTGTTAAATTCTCATTAGAAGGAGGATATTTTCGATCTCCACCGAACTGAAGATGTATGTAGCTCGGCGGCTCCTGTCGGCTCTAATGTATTTTTCGTTTTTAGAGGAAAAGTCGGCGCGTTTTGTCGCGGCAAAAGTCAATGCCGCCCTCGAAGTCACGTCAGAGCTTTTCTCGGAAGGGAAATATTGTCGGACATGCAGAAGTCCCGTGGTGCATTGTGCGGTTTTATCTTTCAACAGGCTCGTTTGTTCAACTAGTATCCAGCGGCGCGACCGATCCAGTGTCAAAGAACGCCGATACTCTGGCGAGCAAGTGTCACCGTGACGCGTTGATGGTGATCATGATCTATTATAGTTTCAATTTGCTCGAACAGACGATGCTAATTGCTCGTATTTACGTCGGCGCATGGCGTACAAGCATCTACCAATCGCGAAAACTTGTGGACACGAGCAGAATTCACCAGCAAACTTTTGACGTGCTCTTATGGACGCGCGGCTGGTCCATTCAGATGGAAGATTGACATCGGCACATTCGAAGCTGAACCCCCCGCGGAGAGGACCAAAAACGTCGGCGACGAAGGGTCATAAAGGTCCCTACGAACTCAAAGTCATCCCGACTGCCGTCCTAGCGGAGCTATTGGCGGAAACTTATGTCAAACGAGCGCGCGTTTTAGCCCTAAGCGTTGGATACTCTTCGTTGCAACAATACGATCCGTACTAAAGTGATAGGACTGTCGAAAAGTTTACAGGCGTATTCTACGTCTATAAACTGAGAGATCTGTAGGTCGTAATAAACGTGGAGTCGTTTGTTTTTGGCTCAGAGCTGCTACTAGGTACTTGAAGCATTCCTTTGTAAAGGATATAAAATGACTTCTATTGGCAGCCACTTAATGGACCCCTAATTGCATTGTATTCTATCTTCCCGCATTTTAGCAACCTGTGAAATATTTACCCAGTTGTAACTACATTTAAACTTGACCCAGGTGTTTGTCGAAGCGAAAACAATTTAGGAACCCTCAAAGTGCAGAGAAGTGGGTCCCACATCGAAACTCAATGATTTATTGTGTCACTTTTCGCTTGTAGATAATGGAGCGCCCATTTAGATTCACTCCGTTCGCTAAAAATTGAATGAAGTTCGATCGAAGTAGTTATTGGCCCCTAGAAAGGAGTAATAATGGTTTGGAGTAGGTCGTGAATCATTAAAAGGACCTAGGGTCTCGATACGCCTCGGGTTTCGGTACGACAATGAGAGAACAGCAGTCGCACGATCCAGAAGATCCGCAGAATGAACGGAGAATCGGGAAAATTGGATTTCGTTGTAAATTACGGTTAAGCCGTGGCTTACACGACGGCGTGCCCGGTTCGAGAGTTTCGCTGCGGCTTCTCCTCGTGTGGTCATAAATTATTGTTGGAGTTGGTGCCCGGAGAGGCCTCGCACTCGTTCAATGGGGATTATATCGAGTAGGGCCGAGGGCTCACCCAGGTGTACCTGAACGTTGGAAATTTCTTTGGGGCAGTAGAAGGATTCCGTGAAGTCATGGTCGCGCAGCCATAACACGATACCCGATGAACGTCATTGTTACTTTCTTTCTCCCTCGAGTAATTCGCTTTTACACGGAGATTACGGATGCATGATTGTTTTATTGCACTCTGTGACGCGTCCTTTCTGCAGGTAAGTTTCGCTGCGGTCGGGGAAACAGTTGCTCATCTATCGCGAAGCCAATGCTCTTCGATTGTCGACGGGAAAGGTAAGTTGGAGTGTTGCGGTCGCGAACAGAGAGATCCTAGGGGTCTTCATCGTGAAAGTCGTATTCAAGATTTCAACCAGAGTCTATTGTGCCGCCCTGGGTCTGTAATGTGCAGCATTCGTCGCTTCTACCTCTTGCTCGGAACTTGTAAATCAACCCCGTTGTCGAATTCCGCGCGGACAATCGTTGCAATTTTCACGGAGATTAGAGAGCGTAATTGTTTTATGGGACCTTCCATGGTTCGTTCTTTATCGGAATTCGTTCTGCGGTCAGGAATATTTCCCATACTTCTGGGAAATACAGGCAGCGGTTTCTTTGTGTCGAAGAGAAACAACAAACTGTACAGTTGACCGTTGCCACGTTAGAAGGGATTAAATACACTTCTTATTCATGCCTATTTCAAGATACGAGACGCTGCTACTCTTTATACTTTTTAGAACGACCTTTGCACAACGTGAACTGTAGACTAGGGACTTAGAGCATATAAACATGGAGGAAGCATGCAATAGGCAAAAATGTAAACGGCGATAGAAAGAGAAACATATACAGGAGGGACACCCCCTCTCTTTCTAGCGCCAGCGTTTTTTTTCTATGTTAGAAAGAGAGGGGGTGTCCCTCCTGTATATGTTTCTCTTTCTATCGCCGTCTACATTTTTGCCTATTGCATGCTTCGTCTATGTTTATATGCTCTAAGACTAGGGACGACAAAACTCCCGCCAAACATTCGAATAGCATAGGGAATATGGTTTCTCACCAGGCTAAACGTGATAGGTAGCTATTGGTCAGTTATAGGAAATGTTAGCGGAGATTAAACTGAAAGTACCCTAGAAATCTGATCACTAGTTATAGCACATTCGGTAACCTGCACTAGTGTGCATTGACTGTGAACTTTTTCCCTTCCAATTGGCTAAAACTCGCATTCAATGCGACCGTCCGAATACACTATTAAAGAGAAGAGAACACACAGGGCTGCCAGTCGGTGAGGGATTAAACTGAAACCCACCGACTGAAAGCATGAGCTGAATAAAGAGAAACGAAGCAGGTAGAACTGCTCTCTAGTGATTTTGTGTGTCACTTGTGCCATCACTGCTAAATCGATATCTCGAGAATAATACCCTAGGCTTCGATTTACCGCAGATTCGTGGCACTTGACGCAGAGGCAGCTGCTTACTGATGGTTATTCAAAAAAGTGTTGCCTGATCAAGTTTATACTTTAAGATCACGAGATGCTGGCCTTCTGTGATATTTTCGACTTCAAAGTTCTTGTATTTGCCTGTTTATTGGTGAGTAACCTTTGAAGCTTAAGGAATGGCGTTTTATTAAAATGAAGTCAAGTGACACGTATTTTTGAAAATCGACACCAACACGTACGGTGACACGTATTTAGGAGGCCACGAATTCTAGAAGGCCACTTAACCGTTAGTAAAGCTCACTAATGACGCACTTCGAACAATACAGGACTTAAATTTACTATACACATAGCGGCATAACCTATACACGTACACAAAAATTAACCTCAAACATACGTGTATTAAACAAACATTTCGAAATTAATGTTAATAACTGTGTACGTTCGCTGAGTCTGATTGGTCATTAAAAAAGTGTCACGCGTGACGTTGCAAAGACAGAACAGCCAGAATCGGAGAATATCGGAAAATAAAAATACAATTTGTCATCCCACTCTGTCGCCTCGATTTATTCGTCGCCCACTAGATTATCAAAACCCGGTATCATGTGATAAATATTCCGCTGATGACACGTATAGGTGGCTCGTGTGATGCTTGAGAGCTCCGCAAATATGCGTACATTAACGATACGCGGAACTACAAAGTATTTCTCACTTTCCAGGCGTTTTTGCCAAACAATTTAGCGAACGATGCAAATGAAGGCGTGGTATTATCGCTTACTCAACAAAATATCGATACGACGCTCGGTGAGTTACGATGCGATAATGATGGATAAAAAATGCACAGATAAGTGCTTTAATGACCTGCCGGCGAACTATGAAAGTGACGTTCTTCATTTATTTACATTTCGTTTCAGCATCAAACGAATTGGTATTTATAAATTTTTACACACAATGGTGCCGTTTTAGTAACTTATTAGCACCGATTTTTGAGGAAGCTGCAACTAAAGTAAGAAAGGCTTTCCCTGAAGCACACAGAGTTGTAATGGCAAAGGTGGATTGTGACAGGGAATGTGAGTAAATTGCAGGAGGGAAAAGGCATATGTACATAAAACTAATTATAGTAGAATATGTATAAAGAACTGAAGCATGTAAATTGCTAAATAGGACATTATCTTTCAGCCTCTATTGCTTCGAGGTTCCACATCACCAAGTACCCAACGCTGAAAGTCATAAGAAATGGTCAGCCGACCAAGAGGGAGTACAGGGGTCAGAGGTCTGTGGAAGCCTTCGAGGAGTTCATAAAGAAACAGCTGGAAGATCCAATCAAGGAATTCTATGAATTAAAGGAATTAACTAATTTAGATGATAAAAAACGAATGATTATTGGATATTTCGACAGGAAGAATATCCCTGAATATGCAATGTTCAGGAGGGTTGCCACCAACCTGAAGGACGACTGCCAATTCCATGTTGGCTTTGGGTGAGCACCATTGCTTATTTATTTAAATTACTACTAATATTTCTTAACAATTCTCATCGAACGATTCTCTGAAAATGTGTGTAATTTGTATATTGTTTCCCTAACAAGCGTTTGCTCAGCTCAAAACTGTGAATTTGGAGAGCATTTTCACTTTTTGTAAGTAAGATATAACGCATGGAATAAGTGGTAGTTGCTCCTTGCACATTTCTTTAGAGTTGCAACACCTCGTTTCTGTGCTATCTCTACACCTTGTGCTTTACACCATCTCCCCTGTATTATGTAATAAAATCATAGGCGACAGAAATGTGCAAACGATTTATTTAATTATATTAGGAACGCAAGCCAAGCCATGCATCCTCCAGGAGAACCTATCATTGTCTTCCGATCTGATAAGGCACTTTCTAACGACGAGGATGTGACATACCATGGAAGTTTAAATAATTTCGATGAACTGAACGTCTGGGCGCAAGAGAAATGTGTTCCCGTTGTCAGGGAAATCACGTTCGAAAATGCAGAGGAATTAACAGAGGAAGGTCTACCCTTCCTTATATTGTTCCACGCTCCCGACGATGTTGACAGTGTTAAAACGTACAAAGACGTAGTCACAGGGACATTACTCAACGAGAAACGTAAGTGTCTCTAATTTTTAGTACCCTCTAATAAACCAAACAGACTATAAGCAATCGGTTCTCTGTGTTTCAGAAAATGTCAATTTCTTAACAGCGGATGGTTTGAAGTTTGCTCATCCCCTTCACCATTTAGGGAAAACTCCGGCAGATTTGCCCCTAATCGCGATAGATAGTTTTAGACACATGTACCTGTTCCCTAACTTCCACGACATTCACGTAGAAGGGAAACTGAGGAGCTTCCTCAAAGATTTGTATTCGGGAAAGCTACACCGGGAGTTTCATTATGGGCCGGATCCTAATAGTAACGAAGTGCAGCAGGTGATTGGGCAAATAAGGGTGCCCACCACACCGCCAGAATCCACGTTCAAAAAGCTCGCACCCAGCAAAAACAGGTACACGTTACTCAGGGACGAATTATAATGATACGTAGTTAAGGTACGTCAAGATATTGAAATTTATATAATTCTGTTCATGCAATTTGTTAGCTACTTCACGACGATGAGATTCAAATCCGTTGTATTATTAAATCAAATTACTAATAACGACGTTGTAACCGCGTCCACGTTCTTCTTATCGATTATGCAGTATTCTCATAACATTGAAACGATTATTTAGCGTATTCCAACACGGGCAAGAAAAAAATCACTGCGGTCAATTTCATACTAAATAATTTAAGGAAAAGTATATACATATATACATAGTTATATATAGATATGTATAATTCCAGCGTAAAGTCTCATGCCTCTACCAAATGTTACATACATGTATCGAAACTCTAACCTGTAAAGACCGATTACCCACGGGACACGTAAGGACCTCGGGAACCTTCGTAGAGGTTTCGCGACCGAAAATAGTAGATTTTATTCTATTTTTACATAAAATGTGCTTTTTACAATTAACTTTCCTTTCATACTCAACGCAAAGAACGGTATTAACACAAACGTAAATAATCGCGAACGAATGCCAGAGATTGTAACGTCTCCCAGTGTCGATACCCGTGGCAATAGGCGTCATATACCAATATTGTAACAGGATTTAATAGAGTACCATTAAGAAAAACGGCAAAATGGGAATCGGAGATATTACCCATCCGTAGGTGGAGTATTGTAGTGTATCGTTTCGTAATGAAGTGTTTCCCTAAGCAACTACTACTGGCACGATGGCTGCGTGTACGGCGTGGTTGCTAACGCGACATCCTGATTGAATATTGATTTGATTCGACGAGGCCATGGTAACGAGAAGCTATTCTTGAGGCAGTCACCTTTCGACACTTTGCAGTCACTTTGTCACCGAAATAGTTTTTCTATAGGACAACAGAAAATCGCGGCACGCGGCCGCCTGCACTTTCTCTCTTTCTCTCTCCCCCTCTGGAGAAGACGTAGCGTTGAATGAAAACGCGCGGGAATCTCGTGCTCTGATAATCGATCACGTTCGATTCTCGATGATTCGCCGGACGCGCGAATTAGCGCGAGATTTCGAATCTGTTCTCGCTCGGAGTGTGTCGCTTCTTGGGCAAAGTATTTTAGTATCGGCGCGTTTCAAAATACTTAAATGAGGGATAAGTGTGGCGATAGTGACGACACACGTTTTCGTACCGATTATTATCGCTAAGATACTCCTAAGAAGCTAATTTGTATGGATGACGGTATTAATTTTTCTGTTGAATAAAGAATTTCTAAGTCAGGCTGTTTCCATTATTATTGGCGTTGGTCATAGGACCTGTACATTACTTGCGCTTCGGCAATATTTCTTCTTACGTTTACGATGCACTTGGTAATCTGAAAAAGTTTTCATTTTTATTAGCGTTTAGTATTTGCTGGGTAATCGATAGTGAACAAAGAGGATGGATCACGGATGAATGTCCATTATAAAATGGCTGTATTTAGGGGTAACTTGATACATGTATTACATTCCAGCAGTACACGCCATCACCATTTTTTATGTTGTATTCTAATCTTACGGTACATAGCATTACACGTAACATGATTTCATACAGCTAACACCATGCACACTGCACTCTCGCCACAGTTTCCAGCACTTCCGCTTTTAGTTTTGTTTCTTTTTTTTTATGCCCACCTTACGACGAAACGTGAGTGGAGCACATCTGAGTAAAAACCTCTTCTCAATCACAGGTACCGCAGTTAGAGAACAGAATACCATTTTCCAAGGTACAAAGGAACTTTTTAACGAATACAGTGATAGTGGATTCGACAGAAAAGTGTAAAGATCGTGCAAGAACGTTTCACGATCATCGTCTATAGTGTTCTTTTCTCGTTTCTTGGCCTCCCCTGTCCCAAATCGCTTTCGAGCGAACGTAAGAAAGCACGAAGCGAAAGGAAGGAGCTTGTTCCACGATCGCAATGTTCTTTGCTCTCTGTCGTACCGTACTGATAGCCAGTTTCACCGCCCTCCGAACAATCTGAATCGCAGAAAACACTTTATGCGAAGGAAATGCGTATGATGTCTGTAGATTGGATAGATCTCTGCTCGACGACACAAACTCGTTCGCTTACGTAAGACACTTGAGAGGAAATGGGAGACCACACCTTCTCTCAAGCCGAGATACAAATCATGTAGAAGCGATTAACAGTGGCTATCAATTATTAAAACGATTGCTCGTACAGTATTCGCGTAGCTCTCGGACTTAGGCACGGCAAACGATATTTACAGCGATAGAGCCGTGAATGTGCATCGCGAGAAACGCGTTGGTCGCATCGCCTGTCCACGTTCCTCGTGAGCAGTCCGCGACAAGGCTCAAACGTTTCACAGCAGCTATTTATACATTTAACTATACAAGCTACTCATAGAGAAATCGCCGGGATGATGAAGTAATGCATCGAAGCGAACGCAACGCTTGCTAAAGGGTAAATATAATACGCATTGCATCTACAATGGACCTCGACTGCTTGTCGCTTGATAGCACGTTTCGTCATAACACAATAATAATCGTTCCGATATATACTCTAGAAAAATAATGTTATAAACACTCCTTACCGGATGGGAATTAGACGTTACAAACGTTATCGTAGCCATTTTCTTTTCTCAAGTAAAAATATAAATATTCTCGTTCACAGTGCGATATCTCTGGGTGTAACCACGTTTCACTTAGTGTTTACGCTATTATTTCATCTTTTGTTAAATACGCCTCATGGATAATCTTCGTTCTTATTACATCTTAACGCCCCTATCCCCGTCCCCGCTTCGTATCCGCTAGAATTACACATTTGCACCCCACGAAAAACCAAAGACCCCTCGGGAGGGTCTCCTTTCGCCTGGCTATATACTGATATACAGTTATACACGCGTATGTTCGATTATTCTTCTCCATTTTTTTTGGTTAACTAACACGAATTGTACTCGTGTTCGTTTAATAAAGTAATGAAAGACGTTTCCTTATTACGTTAATAATTATCCTTTGATCATCGTCGTGTGTTTCGGTCGCCACGGCTGTTAACGATACAACATTGTACTGTCTACTTGCAACGCTACTACGTTAGACCGATTCGCATTAGGCAAACCGAGGACAATTAGCGAAAGCGATAGAGCGAGGTGTACGCGAGGGAAGAATCCATCGACGAGATACAACGTGACTGAAATTCAATCTCGATCTGTCGACACCCGAGGGAAACACTTTTCAACTCGATCTGTATTAGTGTTCCTTCTCGAGAATTTCTCGAGAAATTTTATAATTTCTTATCTCTCATTGCTCGAGAAATTAAGTATAGTGTTTCTCGAGAATCTTCAGCGTAGGAAAATTGTTATAAATCCCATTTGTTCCCAGAAATGAATTTTCAGTTAGTTCAAATTGTGTTAATCGTGAACATATAAACACATCTACAATGAGTAATAAATGTTAGTAATATATACCAAGAATTGCGCGATTGTTTATAAACTTTTTAAACTTTTATCTTTGTATCGTTGATGCTCTATATACAATTAAACCAACGTCCACTCAAAATGAAAGAAAATTTTCTACAGACACAGATTTTGTCACAAAAAAAAAAAGTAGATTGGCTGACGCCACATTAGACGCATTGTGCTTTTGAAAAAACTATTTTAAAACAAAAAATAAATTTGATGATCTGTTTTTTCATTTACACAAGTTTCGTCTAGGTTGAACACGAATAAAAATTTAGATAAATGTTATCAACATTATTCCAAAAATATAAATTTTGCAATATTTTTTTAAATTCTTGAGAATTCTCGAGAAATATAATCTGATTTCTCATTTCTGGAGATGCGAAAAATATCGAGAAATCAGGAACACTAATCTGTATGCTTGTTTCCATGAAACTAATTCTTCAGTGGATTTCATTGATTAGTAACGTGCATATATTAACACAAATTCGAATGAAATAGGAATCCTATTGGTGTCTTGCCACAAAAACATCCCCCAGAAGTCTCAGAACGAATGCGACAGTGCATTTCACGCATCGTATCCGCCTTGAACGCGAAACGTGTGTTTGACAGTGATTTCGGCAAATCAAAGAATCGCGTTACGATGATCGCGTATCATTCGGAAGTCTCTGACGCCATTCCCGTCGGTTTCATTAAAATTAATCGCTCTTCGCCTCGGCCGATTTCGCGTGTCGTCTACGAGATCATACGCGACGAACACCGAAACTAGGAATAGCGCAGCGTCACCAATTTCAGCAGTTTCAACTCTCTTCTTCCCTCTAATCATTGAATCTTCCTGGCTTCGAGCACGCAGTCATCCGAACACATCGAATCGGCCGATCTTTGCAAAGTAATTCGTGGCATCGATTTCCTTTTTCGCCTCTCGATTGCATCCACCGATCGTTACCGATCTGATCGCGAAGCGCGGATACTCATACGTCGGCCAAAGGATGCAAAACGTAGATACATTTGATTATCACTAACAAATAACCGACCCGGGGGCTGGTCCGTTCGTTCCAGACGCCCCCGCGATTAATACAACGTAGTGTACGCTTATTCCAACGATTACAATTATCGTACGTCTAATTTAATGAAATGTCTTCGTCGTACCTAGCAACGTACATACAATTATTTGATTACCTTTGCATCGTTCAACTCGTTTGATATCAGCTAGTTTTCGTTTCCCCTGTTCTTGATCGTCCTCGATGCGCCTCTCCTCGGCTGAGATCGTTCTTTCTCTTTTCAAAGAAAAAGAAGCCACGAGCACATGTTTCGCAAGCTCGACTAACGGGGACATGGTTGAAAATTCTTCTGCGAGTATCACTTCTTCTATTTACTCTGCGAGTACTTGAGCAACCCTACCGGGGAAACCATTATGCGTGAAACAAGCGACACGACATGACACCTCCGAGGGCAGGACTCGATCCTGGCGAGTACTTAGGGCCGTCGGGTCACATTATGCAAATTAAAAAACTATATCGCACGCTTAATAATAAAGGAATCCAACTCCCACATAAACGACGTGTAAATGTAATTCTTTTTTTTTTGTAAACCGTAAAGGCAAAACATATTAAATAGAAGAAAGGTGCAAAAATTTTGGTGTTCAAAATTTTCTTGCATTGGGACGCCAACTATCCTGCCACCGGCCTTAGTGCATCGTGAAACTGAATCCCCTATACGTCCTCGACCCTAGGACAGCGCAGATCAAAAGGAAGACTTGCGGTACTCCTCTTAAGGAGCCTCTATTTTAATCAATTTGACGTGCAATTGCCGTTTTCTAAACGCACGCCGTTTGAGACGTGTGATAACTATAATGAAATCTGCCAGCAGAGTAGAACGATATACGACTTGTACACGCGCGTATATAACGACGTAAATGTAATGTAATAGAATATATAGAATACAATGATAATGCGTATGTATCTCAATGTATCATAGGATCCGATTTCGAATAGTATTCTATAAAAATACTTTTCGGCAGGGATTTAATCAACGATAAACTCTGTGAGGCAGGGCTGTCCCTTACACCATCCCCTCCGTTTCACAGAACCATTTGCATCCCGCAATCTGCCGTTACGATTTGTACTCGGGGGACAGCTCTGCGGTATGGACGTTCAACCAAGGGGACATCCTGCGCCCGCGGAACGGAACTCCATGTACATAATTGATTGGAAAAACCGTGCACGGGACCGGGGACCTCGGCGGACCGCGTGGTCTATATATAATTAATGAAATAGGTACCTATTACAAGCGCGCGTGACAAAGTGTGCGTTTAGTGTCGCGATACGAACTGAAGATGCGTCCGACGGGACGATCATGGCTCCTCCGCGTGTCCGACTCAACGCGTCATTCGATAAAACGGTACGCGAGGTCCCCGATTCGCGCCCGACCCTTTCACAGAGATATATGTATATACAGGTATTGACGATATCTTGTACTTGTGTTCTAGCGTTTGTCGAATGATCTTGCGTCGGCAAGGTTCGCGTGTTTCGAAAGGTGTGACGAGTGGATAACCGAGAAAGCTGATGGGGTAAGGTGGAATCGTGCATTAGTCGTAAACACAAATTAACCGGCCTGTTCGTCGTAATTATCCAACGAACACTTAGTGAATTGTAAGGATAGGTATAGGTGGGAATGATAAAGACTCGTGGAGAAATTATAAGAGTGCAGGTATAATTCAGTGAGGGGAAAGTAAGCGGATAGGGTGGACAGAAAGTAGACGGTGTCTAAGCTAAAAACAGCACCTTTCTCTTGATACCTGCATCGCGAAACTCCTCGTTCCTCTATTTCACTCATCTTCCTACAATCTATCTTGTCGCACACACGTGGCAAAACGTAGGCCTTCTCCCGAGGTAAATCTCGATTAGCTTCCTTTAATAAAATCGTTAAAGGTATTGTCTTCGGGACGTTATACATTACTATGTTTTTTGTTGCGACGACTTGTCGAGCTCCTTTTAACTGTCGAAGCGTCTCGAACGCTTTGCTCGTACATCCGCACGTTTTCTCGTGTATCGTTCCTACAATTGCACAGCCCGCGGCTTCGCGTCGCGCCGATGACGAACGGTCGCGAATCCAACACGTATGGAAATGTCTCGTTCAATGTTCACCGGTAATCAAAGGAGAATCATGTTAAAAGATAGATAAGACCGCCTCGGTCCTAGGACAAAACCGCTGCGCGAAATAAACGGAACCTTAGGCCTCGATGGTACTGTTCTCTCTGAAGAGTTACTCAAACTTTCCACCGCGAGTGAACGGCGCGAGGCAGTTGAGAAGGACGATCGCAGTGTTAGGTAAGTACGTCGATTTTCCCAAGACACCCCTTTCCAACATCTCGAACATACTCTTTCGTTATCTCGTCGTACCTTACCTTGCGGTCGAGCCGAACAACGCAATGTAACTATATGCGTGTCGCCTAACTAAAGAACAGAATTATTGTCTATCTCTATCTGTGTATGTGTGTCTGTGTGTGTCTTTTGTGAAAGCACCGCTTCGTGTGACCAACGTTACCAGTGACATACTCCCGTGCCATTCGTCGACGCTCTTTGTTAAGGATGACTCGAAATCACCCTCTATAACGCGCATAAGAGCTCCCCTTATTGTTTCCTCCTTTTCAAATCCCGCATGCCGAGCAATTTTCGCTATGTACATTCATCTCTCTTCCGCGCTTCGAACAACCAGCCAGTTTCTCTTTCTCTCGTTCTCTTTCACTCCCCTTTCTCTCTCACTCATTCTCACACTTTCGCTCTACCTTTCGTTCTCTCTCTCTCTCTCTCTCTCTCTCTCTCTTGTTGCATTATTTTTTCATCGATTTTTTTTCATCGTTTGTTCGTTTAAAACCATAAAAATATTAATGCCAAGTATACCACCGACGTACGGTCGCTAACGTGTATATGTATATATAATATATATATATAGATGTACGTATGTATGTATGTATATAAGTATATACTAAATATATATATGTATGAATATCCATAATAACGTTACCTCAAGTATCTTCGGTAGTAACACCATGTATAGGTCATATATAATAGGGTACGTGTATAATGCATCATTTATTACGTGTACGTATCTCCTCTATTGCGCTAAATTAGCTACGTTCTATCGCGAGCTACTGTGGCTGTGGCGTCTCTTATCTGTTAAAGGAGCTAAAGGATGTGCACGACGTGTAGTAGTATAGTTGGCATGGCGGCTGGGTTTCGAATGTCGAGGTTTTCAGGTGGACGGTGTTTTCGGTGTTGGGAGAGGCTGACACACAGGTGAGGGATTAATCGTCATCGTCGCCTATACTCGCGCCGGGACTAACAACAGGGATGGTGGGTACACAATCACGGGATTCGCACGCGGCTTCCCGTCGCGAACGCTGAGGGACATCGGGTACAAAACACGGGATCAACGACTAAATACCATCGGGGGCACGATCCTACGCGCCATTGGTGTCTTTAGGTACATTTAAGGAAAGATCGTCTACTTTGGTTTCGCTTTGATTCTCGGTTCGCGCCGCCGCGCAACGCGCACCTAAAACTTCTGCCACGAGTATATCATCGTTAGAGCTAATCTACTTTGCCAACGACATTCATCTACGTTTCAAGACAGATCGTTATAGAGCTATCCCGCGCGTCGAGTCCCGCGGCCAGAATGTTGAATGACATCAGTGTGTTTTTAGCGAGAGTCTGAGAGGATTCGTCTTATCTGCAAGCGAGTCTACGGAACTGGAGGAACAATACCGATTGATAGGAGTGAGAGGGACGACGAGGCGTCTGGACCGCCTCGTGCAAGGATCGAAATACGCAGAGACGCAGCTTTCCCAGCTCATAAACATTGGCCCAATACTGTCTCAACGTTCCGACGATGTATCAAGCCCGTCTCCTTTTACTACAGATCATAGTTGCAAAAGTGACAGACGAATTTCCAGTAGAATGTCGCGTCGATACTGTCGCGCGATTCTAGAATACGTTTGTAGACCGTCGACGACGATCGGCTTAAGAACGATACGCGAGACAGTGATGAGAGAAGTATCGCGTGAAGTGAGCCTGGGGTGAAGGATGACGAAGGATCGGTTCCTAAGAATATATCAATAACGACGTTGTATAGCATTAATAGAGATTATACGTAGGTAGGTAATGTAGGTAAACGCTAAACAAAGCTCAGTTGATTGTTTCGGGAGTGAAACCTCACTCGTCTCTCACGCACGATGTCGTTCCGCCTAGCTTATACTTGTAAAATGAATTCGAAGGAGCGAGGTGTGTATGCGTGTATGCGTGTGCAACTGCGGAAGTCGCTCTCCTTCGCGCGTTTTCCTTCTTTCTCCGTGGACTTGCTGCCAAGTCACCCGCCACCCTCCCACCCCGCCATCGAGAGACACAATTTCTACAGCCCTCCATCACTTACCCCCTCGGGAGGAAAAAGCAGCGCGCCAAAATCTAACTGATCCCCCGAGCCTTCCTTGTGCAACCGAATCTTCCAAGATCCAACGTACCTCCACGATCCCCGAGGATCTCCCCAGGGGTAAGCTTCCTGTATTTCCTTCGCGTCTCTTCGCATCCACGATTTCTCTAGGGGCGTCTTCCAATGGTGGGGTTACGAAAGGACGACCATCTTGCAGTATCAAGGAGGAACTTGGCGAACTTGATTTCGATTCTTCCACGAAGACTTACGGCAGCTTCGTAGCTTCGCGTCCGATCCACGGCCACCGAACTAATTCTTCGACGTCAGGATTGTCACGAATTCTGCGGAGGAATGGCACCATTGCAGGCAATAACGAGACATTACGCGAGACGAATTTCTCCCCGAGCGGCGTTATACTTGAGCGGCTTCGTAAATGAGCCACTCTACATTGAAATTGGCGGTCATAGCCAATTCGTGTGTTAAATCGAGCACGTGCTCGTTAAGCTCTGCCGCACGAAATTCTATCTTAGATAGTAATTAGTTCACGACGCCGCGGAACTTTACGATCTCGCCAGCGATAACTTTTTAAGCGATCGCGGAAGTGGGCCACTATATCGCCCGCTAATATTCCACAATCCCAAGGGACCAATTACCTTCGTAGTTCACCATCCCGTCGCCGTCCAGATCCGCTTCCTTGATCATGTCGTCGACCTCTTCCTCCGACAGTTTCTCACCGAGGTTCGTCATTACGTGCCGCAGCTCTTTCGACGAGATCAGACCGTCGTTGTTTTTGTCGAACACTCTGCGAACCCAGGAGCATCCCCCTTTAACGTATCTGACACCGATTTACCATGACCGCGAAATCGTTAAGGGAAATGGTGTGCAAAGTGTACCGGAACGCCTCGCGCAGCTCGTCCTCCCCGTCGGCGCCCTTCATCTTCTTCGACATCATCTGCAGGAACTCGTTGAACTCGATGGTGCCGTTGCCATCTTGGTCCACCTCGTTCACCATATCCCGCAGCTCCGTCTCTGTAATCGGCAATCGATCATACAAGAAATTTCAGTGCGGTCAGTTTGCACAGAAACGGGATACGAGAGGATCTAAACGGCGCGTCATTTTCCCCGTGTACGCTTTTCTAATTTCCCCGTGTAATGCATGTACACTCGTCGTCGTTCCATGGAAGACATTTAATTTCCCTCTACGTCCCCCGGAGCGGGGACAGAAGAGGCCGACGTGCAGTTAATTACCAGCGTTTGCACGTGCGCCTGGCCGTCACAGTTTCTAGCTCAGCGTCGTTCCAAAGTTAATTCTCCCTAAGCCCTCGTCACAGCCTAGTTTCGGCAATTCCGGCGTTTAACTCTCGCCGTCTTAGAAAACACCCGAACCGCCGCCTCTCCCGGGATATTAATTCAACGAGGGAACGCTTTCCAGAAGTTTGCATTCCGTCGCGAACTTCTGACGGCCTCGGTCGCGGAATCGAGAAGCTTTTAAGAGGCCACGGTGCCATTTGCTCGCAGCGACAACGACTTTGGGATTTCCATCGAACCGGCCGGAACAGTGGAAACTGAAACAACACGGAAAATAAATCCACGGGGCGAGCTACTTTCTCAAACTTCCACTTTTTGCAGCTTGACGTGCCGCGCAATGACGTTTCCTTGATATTGGTGTAGGGTTTTTTAAACGTGCTTCTTGTAAAAGACACTGATGGGCGATACACTGGCTAGGATGAAGCTTACCACCGCGGTTACCTAGACTTTTTGGCCGCACGTGGGCAGCTTTCGTCAGCTCGTGGCTTTCAGCCAGCTCGTGTCTACCTGGGTACACGGTGGACGACACGCGGCCGATATCCGCGTACATCCGCGTGTATCCCCGTTTCTCGAATGATTTAAGATACCACTTACCCGACGGTCTCTGTCCCAATGATCGCATGACCACGCCGAGCTCCGCCATCGTGATGGTGCCGTCTTCGTCCTTGTCGAAGAGCATGAACGCCTCCTTGAATTCTGAAACGATAAATCCCGTCTGCTGTGTCCCATTCTTGATTCATTAATCGGCGAGGGTCGCGACCTCGGCATCTCGATACGTTCCATCGCGAGCATCTCGTCCCGATAAATTGAAATCGATTGACACGAATCGAACACGTCCCCATGGAGCTCGTCGAAACACGAGATCAACGTCACAGGGATTCCTCTCCGTTATTAGCGAAACTCTGCGCCTCCAAGTGCAATCGCGCGGGGTTGGGAATCGGTGGAGAATTCCAGGGCTGTAAATATCAACGGTGGGGGAAAAAACTACGTCGGAAATTTGGCAGTGGAACGATATACAGGAGAGCGCCTCTGCCTTGCCCCCTCTGGGCGTCGCATTGTTGGGAATTCGCGGATTTAGATGTCTATTAATCACGGGAGGCTACCGCGCGCGTGTGTGCATGCTCGGCCACGCGTTGCTACTCGCGAGAACCTGGTCGAGATCGTGCGAGCGCCGGGCAAGTAGCCAGCCGCGACAAAATCGCGAGGGATGCGATGGCATAAATTGTCTAAAACTCTAAACGTCCGACGAACGTCGGGCTCGTTGGGAAAAACTCGCGCGTGACCAATGGATCTGGAAAAGTTCACGGGACCGCAAGGAAGCATCTTTCCTCAACGAATTCGATCATTCTCGGAATAGCTACTGTAGGTAAATGAAACTGCAGGGGATAGAAGTGATCTCGAGCGCAACGAAATCCAATGGAACCCACGTTTGAGCTTCTTTCCCCGAAATTTCGTCCTAAGAAACAACGAAACAGCCTGCGCAATTGTTGAGGGGACCCGAGGAATCCGCGAGTTTTTAGACGGTCAAGCGATCGATCGTTATCGTTCTCAGACGTTTAGTTTGCCGCATAGATCGACCCCGCATTCACCTCGCGTTTATCATCGCGTAAACAGCCGGCCGGTGTGCATTAATGTGCATAAACGAGCGGGCAATTTCTCTTTCAGCGGTTCCCCTCGGTTGGCTGGCGCAATCGGCGATCTCTGGTCGCGTGCCATCCGCGAAAACTTGCACGTTTTAAAAGCACCACCTCGCAAGGCCAATGCTCGCGGTCACGTGAACCGCGGCACGGATGTTTTATGCAACACGTTCCAGCGGATCCAGCGGAGAAACGCCCTTACGTAAAGCGACTCTCGCAAATTGAACGACCTTCCCGCGGCCGCCGCGTGGATATTGGTCGTTCTAATCCTTGCGACTCGCGGAGAGAACAGGGTCGAGGATCGAGGGTCGATTGATCAAAGCGCCAACCAGGGAAAAACCGGCGGAAAGGAAGCCAGAATAGAGGGAAATGGCTTGGACGCGCGATGCTCGGTGCAATTAGAAACGTTCTCGAGTATGCGGCATTGCGGTGGAAATCGTGAACAGCTCCTGTCGGCTCTAATTTGCGGAACGACGTGCGCACCTCGAGCACCGTGGCCAGGCCAACGTGGTGGCGAGTGTTTGCTCATTGGTCGAAACGTGAAAAAGCCCCGTTTGACGCCCTTCTCGTTAACGTCCACGAATTCTTGCCGCTGGAACAAGATCGTACGAAAGAAAGACGTTTCCCCAGTATTCATTTTTTCCTGCGGAGCCTGCAAACGCGGAACGACACACATAGCACCACGAGATCACTACCGAATCCATCGCACGCGTCTCGCAAAACGTCAGAAAAGTGTGGCCCCGCAGCGCCGGACACAGCGCGCTTAATTGCTGCTGGAAAAACGCTACGAGCGCTTCGCGTTGATGGGAAACATCGTTAAGTTCAACTTACCGGCCACTTGATCCTCCGTGAGCCCATATTCAGACTGAAAAAAGAGGAAAGTATACGTGATGAGTGGAATTAGTAGATCGTCGAAACGCCGCGTGATTTAATTAAATCGTTATCGCGCGTCAATTGCGTCACAGTGGTGTCTCGTCAAAACTTAATACGCATCGTCGCTTCCCGCCAACGCACTCTGCCGACCTGTTCGCGGAACGGTGCCAATTCCGGCCCGAAATCTCGTTAATTCGATGAAATTAACGGGGGATAATTTTCTCGCTGGTAATTACCATTCGTCGAGTGATTAATTTTTCCTCGACGTACCGCGGCATCGGGCTCGATCCGCGCGAGATAGAGCATAGGATCCGGCTCCCGGTGGAATTCGACGAATGCTGTCCGCGTCGGTGGTAAGTTAATTAATACGACTCGGCACGGCGCCTTTCGGCGCGCACTTAATCAGCCGGACGCGAGCACGGGTTCGCAGAATTCGCACAATCGTCGGCCATGTTCTAACTCAGGAATCGTTGGAGCTGCCATAATGGTCGGCTTATCCGCTTCCTACACGCGCCTCTGCTCGGCATTGTTAAATCAGCATTAATAGCCCCGGGATTAGGGAACATACGCCGTTAACGCGATTACAGGAACATTGACTTATCAGCGATTCCGCGAACCGCTATCAGCCATTACGCGTACATCGTCGCGCGAATGTGTTGGCTAAAAGCTTCAGGTTCAAATACGCCGAGTGTCAGAGGTGACGAAGAAAATTGCGGGGGCGAAATGGGCAGAGGAAAGTCGGCGAGATCCGCGACGAAAATACGCGGCCAATTGATTCCGCCGCAGCTATAGCGAGTCGCCATTCACTCAAGTTTTGGCCATTTGCCTGTTAGGCTCACTCATGCGTTACTTCGGCGAGATTGGTGTACCTATAGGAGAGGTCAGCTCGTGATTATTAATAATGAGGCGGTTGCAATGTCGCGATGCAGCACTATGCAACGCGATCGAGTTACGGGAGGAGTGGTCCAAGGATGCTGAGGATTCACGGACGGTTGAGTGCGGGAATTCTGAAACAGAGACGCGATTGACACGTGGTAAACATAACCGTTCTCGCAATCTGCTCAGCGCAAGCGATTCGGGCTGTCGTTAACGCGAGCTTCGTAGAAACAGCTTCCTAAAAGCGGCTGGCTAATGAAGCTCACCATAAGTCGGGCGGGTTGGTTAAGTTTGGTCGTGACTCAGGTATCGAGTGATCTATGGGCGCGACCGCATCGACGCTGTTGCAATTCCCACCGAAATAAACGATTATACTCAAAATATACTGCAATATTTCTCGCGACAGGGACAGATGGGCGTCCCGATTGCTGAGAATCCAACGCCAATTCCTCGTTTCTCTTCTCAGACGGACGAATACGATTTCGCATTAATTACGAATCGCTGCAGGTCCCGACACGACCAGCTCGTCCTATTTCGTATTCCAGGAGCGTTTAGGCGTGTCAGTCTCTGGCTAACTTTCACGGATTACCGTCCACGGATAGTCTGAGATGTAATCGTAAGCGCTGTGGGAAAGGGACACGAGTCCGTCGGATCTGCCTCGGTCGGAAGCTCCTGGTTCGATGCTTCGGAGCTCCTCGAAAGTAGAGAGAGTTGATATTCAACTGGGTCACGTCCTTTTCATGCGCTTCTCAGAGGAGCTCGCATAAACTTGCGAAAAGTCAGCCCGGGGCTTTGCGATTATACGTGCCTACGGCGCGTTTATACAGGGTGGACCCTAGAACCTGATCGCCTTGATTATTTAGAGCCTAGCGTGCCTCGAATAATCTGATTACCTTCAGCGTTTAACATGGAAGTCATGAATCATATTGCGAGCCTTTAAAGAATGTCGTACCAGGAAGTAGAGGATGAAAATGATCAGATTATATGGCCCGCCCTGTACATTCACCGTGAACCCTTGGAACTGCAGCCGTCGCAATCGCGGAAAGGGAATGCATACTGACGAGGAAGGAAATAGCAGTGAACTTTATGGGTTTCAACGCGTCGCTTGATAGGTACAGAACCGCAAATAACCTTGAAACTTATCGTCAGTCTACTCGGGGGTAAAGGAACGCGATTATTTTACGGTTCCTTAATTCTTCTGCCCGAAACGCTTTCGACTCACACTTATCTGTCGAATTTGACCGTCAATGGTGCTCGTGAGCCTCCGCAGCCTTCCGTACGCCGACGTGTACTTCTTCTCTGTGTCCATGTCGACTCTTCCCACCGATTAACGAGGATCGGGCTCCTTATAAGGCACGTTTTAAATCCACATCTGCCTCCCAGGGCACCGTCACTAGCTACTTTCAGGAGCTCCTCGCGTTCACTCGAACTTTCTTCGGCTGGCGCTCACGCAAGTGCCACGCCGCGCGTCAATCGAACTGCCGCGACAACAGGACCGAACACAAATAATATTTATGGACTAGCGGGCGGCAACGTCACCGCTTGTTCGCGGCGGTGGACCCGCGCGGTTTCATTCCGACTCTCCCCTCTCGCTCGCGCGCATCAGCGCTCAAGTCAACCGTTGTACAGGATGCACTCGCGGCGAATCATCTTCGAAGACGATTAATCGGCGGAGGAAAGCCGCAGGGCCCCCCGCCTGGAGCGGTGATAAAAGCGACGCGCCCGCGTCGTACCGGCGCGCGTATTATTCGGGCGAAGATAAAAGCGGGCACGCGCCTTTGGACAACCTTCGGCTGTTTTTAACTTGTCAGTGGTCCCCGACGATTGGCTGGCGATCTCTTCTTTATTTACTTCTCCCGCCGTCCTCCATCCTACTCCCATTTCGGTCTCTTTGATGGCAACCGGCTCGCGCCGGTGGTCCTGCCAAATGGCGTGCAGTAGGGGGAAGCTTCGTGCCTCGAAAATGTACGAGACCCGCCGCCTCGCCAAAGCCCACCTGGCCAGAAGTCTCGAGTAGGTGTCGCATTGGAAAATCACTTCAGAATGCGGGCCGCCAACGCCCGCAGTTCTGTGAATCAACCGCGTCACGGGTGATTTAGGCGGACATCGACTGCGATTATGACCACGAACGCAAATATTCGCGGCATGCCGCCGTTGGTACATCTTATGATCGTCTATCCGCCGGCCAGAATCAAGTTTCTTGAACCTCCAACGGCGTTCTATATCGCTCGAGAAGAATACCGATGCAGAGCTGGAACAATCGTTCCTTGTTGTACGGTACGAGCGATTCGATCGATCGCTGGCTAACGAGGAGTGTTTGTTTTCCTTGAAGAGATGTTCGATTGGTCCGTGGAAGACACCGAGACCGTCTGGGGCTATTTCTGGAGCGGGTGCGACGAAAAACCACGGGCATCATGACCCCCTTTGTCACGCGTTCCTCCGACCGTGGACTTCTTGGAATGCAGAGTCGCGCAGGAGCAGCTTATTTTTACGGATGTTCGACATCCATGCGGATATCGACGTTGCAACGATTCAGACCGATACATAGAAGCAATCTATATAATGGGGGACGCGTTTCGCGTTCGATTGAATCGCGGGTATTTGCGTCAGTGAATTAACCTTCGCATTCGACGCACGCTCAGGTTAAACGGCCTCAGTATCTTTTCCGCTTGAACTCTTCCGAGGTAAACATTGATTTGTTGCAGAAATATGATCGCGCGATAAAGCTGCGTGTGAAGATGGTTCTCGTTTTCGGACACGTGCTACCATCTGATGGAGAAGGAAGCCTAGGCGTCCGACCATGACTGTCCGCTTCTACTGCGCTCGGCTAAGTCGGTATTAGACTAGGGTACAGAGCAAACAGCGACCGGGAAAACTAGGAAATTTACTTTCCCCCAGTGTCTATGGACAGTTGCGAATGATATTAGCGTCGGGGCAGTGTACGGGATAATTGAGTAACAATTGTAGATGAAAGTCTTGGTAACAGTGGCTCAATATTATAAATATTCAAGTTTTCTTCGCAACTTCCATTCGCTATTGTTCTATTGTTAACGAGAAACACTGCTTTATTCATCTGTGGTGGTTGCAGAGCTGTGTGAGAGAGCGGGGAAATGGAATTCTCGAATGTCTGACCATCGGTGTTCCTTTCTACTGAGACTGTGTTCATATTCTTCAATTCTCTGTTACGCCGTTACCACCAGCTGTATTTTCCTCAATTCCTCTTCGTTTCATAGTGGAAGACTACATCACCTAGCTGTGCTAGCTACAGAACACCGTCTAAGAGACGGGATCACAATCTCCCTAGCGTCTGATCACGACATTCCGTTTCTACTGAAACTTCTCTTACTATCCTCTATTCTGTGCCATACTACTCTTTCTTTATATGGAAAATAATATTGATATGAACATGTGAAATTGATAATAAAATTATTATCGTTTACAACGTGTCTGACAACCACGATCCGATTCTACTCTGCACGATCCACGTGAAACTCCTACTCACGTCATACTCACCAGATTAATGGTGACAATAAGGTCATACTGCTGCCTCTGGCCCTTCTTCTTGTTCTTGCCAGTCTTGACGGAAGCTGCCTTGGGCGTGACCTTCACCTGTCCCTTCTGAGCGGAAGGTTTCTGAGCAGGTTTCGCTGCGACTTTCCCGCCAGGCGCTACCTTCTGCCCCGCTGCTAATGGCGCCTTCTGACCCGCGGACCCCTTCTGGTTCACGTGGCCGACCCCATCCGCTGGCTTGTTGCGAGCCTGTCGTTGTAAAAATAAAAGGCCATCGTTAGATTCAATTGCAATCGATAACTCCTCGAAGGTACGCCCGCAGGAACGTATCGACGCTCCGTTCCCCGTGCGAGCATATTCATGGGATCACGGGGATCAAACGAGGTGAGTAGCAACGACCGAATGCTATCTCGAGTTGAAGAAAGTGGCGATAACGACTGCTAGATTCGTGGGAGACTCCTCTTTCCACATTTTCCCTGTCCGCAGTCGAGCTTCGCCTTTTAACGACATTCCATCGCGCGATCGACGAATTTTTTTTCCTCTCTGCTACCAATTGTTAAGGCGCGTGGAATGGTATTCGATCTAACCCCCGCTGGACTGCAACGAGCGCAAAACGACGACGAAAGGTTCGGGGGAATGCTTGAAATTAATTCAAATTTGAAGGATTAAGGATTCAGAATTCAAGGGGAGTTTGCTTTGAAGAGATGCTCGTTAATGATTGCGTCCATTTTGGGCAGAGGTTCGCGTGGATTTATGAGCACAAAAGGTATTCAGATAAATCGAGCATCCGGAATTGCAAAAGCACCGTTGTTTACCGATCGTATCCCGCCGTTGTATTCCGAAACGCAAACTGGGCCATCGCCGATTGCGGATCTGTTCAGCCCTGCTCGCAAAGTTATCTCTGATATCCCAACCCCCCGTCTATCTACTTTTTCCATCAGTCTGCATTCAAAGTTATGCAGCCCCCTCCCCCCATCGCTCGAATTCTAATGCACCCAGCTATAAACTTTTTTCACCCTCCAATTCCAACCCCTAGCGACACTCGATGGAGCTTGCGCGTTCGTCAAAGAGAGACCGGCGTCCCTTGTCTTTCGAATAGCCATAACCCTGATTCGTAATCGCTCCACTCTTCTGTCCGCGTTCCACAATTAGTCATTTCATCGGGGCGAGTCTGTCCCCCTGTCGCGGAAAGCTTTAATCGAGCTTTTCCAATAATTCCACTCAGAGCGGCTGCAGTGAAGGGAAAATGCACAGGCCGCTAATGAAAAACGACCGGTGGGCAAAAATGAAGCGTTTCGGGATGAGCACAGCGTCAGATTTTCCCACCTCTCTGGTCGTAAAACAAAAATCCGTTTTTTCTTGGCTAGATAAAGATCTAAGGTCGCGGGACGAACAATACCCTTAATTACGAGCGAACGCCGAGTCAACATTTCGAGGTTGGCGTGCATCGCGCGCCATTGTTCACAGACCTCCGCTAATGACACGCCCCGTGGATTGATGCGCCTGGTAATTTCTCAGATTTTAGTCATTGCCAGCCGCCATTGTCTCGCTTTTTCCCCGCATCCCTTTGCAACGGAAATCAATCGTCGAAGAGACACGCTTGCCTTGTTCTCCCTCATTGAAAATTCTGTACGAAGGTCCGCGCTTGCTAGCTTCTCTTTCGCGTGTTATAGAAAACGATCACAATTAGAACCAGTGATTTACGTAACGGTGAACGAGCAGGGAGAGTTAATATCTTTCTGAGCACATTGCATTCTATATAGAGAATACAAACCCGGCAATTTTTTGGATTCCAAAAATCCCGGGATTTGATATAACTAATCCCGAGAATTTCAGAATTTTTTAAAAATGTGAATTACTTTTTGAACACCTGAAAAATATAAAAATAAACAGAATAAATAAACATAGTCATTTCATAATAATAAGAGCAATAATAATAATGATTTATTTAAATAATAATATTAAGTCGCATATAACTAACTAAACTATATATATTATAACATTGATATTCTCACTTTCCGCTATTGGGAAATCGCGCGAGTTGCAAATTGCAACTTGTCTGAAAAGATAAAGTCGAAACATTGTAGATATGTACTTTGAGTGTTTGCTATTTTTTCGTTCGCATTTTCAAAAATCTTCATAATGGTTTACTGATATTATCTATTTATTGAGACATTCTTCTTCTTCATTGTTCTGCTGTTTTTATTATTAAAAATGAGTTTAACTTATGTTTCAAACTAATGATAGGAAGTAAGTTTGTTTACTTTAAATTAAAAATTAGAACTTTAACACATAATAAATCATTTTAATTACAGAAATTTTCTATTACCCAATCCCGAAATTAGTCTCAGAATCCCGAGATAGACTTTAAAAAATCCGCCAATCCCAGGATAGTAAATATTAACCGGGATTGTATTGCCTAATTCTATAACATCTTTAAAATTTCAGTTCTCTTTGCTTTGTATCGTTGCTGTCTGGAGTATCGATTAAAAATCTCGAAGGTAATCGGAAGAGATGGAACGCGATCGACGTGGACTGAATACGTAAATCGAATATCATCGTTATCGCGGGATAGCCAGACAAGAGGAAGTCAGCGAACGCGCAGATTCGAATCTCTGGAATCGAGTCAGATTCCGATGGCGCGGATGCCCATCGAGAGGGAATAAATTGAGTTAGTTGATACGAACTGCCGGACATCCTGAAATCCGCTATCAAGGCTAACAGGAGCAGCGTTGATAACTGACGGAGGCAAGAGAAAAAAATGACCAATCGCTTCCCAGGGAATTTTGGAAGTTTAGGGGTTTCTGACAGAGCGTGGGAGCGGACCTCGGAGCTGTAGCGCGGAGCAGTGAAGCAATGGGGTTTTTTCGGGGCATGGAAAATTTTTACTGCTCCACTGCTACAAATTTCTTTTTTATTATTTGAATTTTCTTTCATTTTATAAGAGCAGATGAATGAAATGTTTTTAATAAATACCAATTCTCAATTTTTCATCATTAAATAAATATTTAAGGAGGCATAGTAGGTACTTCCTTTGCCCGAAAAGTAAACATTCTTTATGAATTTTTTGTGTGTATGAAAATGAAAAGCTAGAAAGATGGGGTTTGTTGCAAATGAAAAATCATTGTTTGAAAGTATTAAAAGAACTTTTCTTTAAAAAAAAGCAGCTGGAGCGGAGCAAATAAAAAATGTGTTTGCTCCAATCCCCTGGTATCTGATGCATTCTCACCTGCTCCAGTATCTACGATTCCCAAGTTCCATGCTGGACTTGACTCCCAATCGATTCCCAAACCCGTGCACCTCAATTTCCAACATTTCCTGCGTCATACTACGCGATGATCGTCGGAAGCACAAGCAGAGAGCTCGCATTAGCCAGTCCAAGACATCTCGAACAGGAATTTCGGGAGTGTGGATGGGAAAAGTTCGTCGGCCGTCCGCCCAATTACCTACTCCGCAAGGTAGATTCCGATTTAAATATAGAGCGACTCATGAGGTGCACAATCGGTATTGGACGTTCCAAAAATATCGCCGGTTTATTCAAATAATAATTCGCCGGAGAGGTGGCCGCAGCCCGCGTGGGTGGAACTGACGAGATAATTATAGCGTTCGCCGTCTACCGCGTTCTTACGAAAAGCACTATATCACTGGCGCATGGATGGCGGAAAAACGCGGCAAGAAACGCGATTTGCTCTGGTTTTCCAGGGTCGTGGGGCAACAATAACGGTTCGCCACGCTACGTTGCGTCAGGTTACACCGTTATGCAACCACGGCCTCCAAAGTTCGCCGGGTAAACGGGAATTTTCGCGACGTTTTAATTATTTTCCCTAGCACCGATCCATCGTGTACCTTGGATTAAGCGCCTCCGTTTTTCGATACGGCTCTTGAATTCTGCACCAGCGGCCTACACCGGTTAAGCGGGGGGAATCTCTCGCGACGGTAACTGCATGAATCCACCAGCATACGCGGATATTAAATTTCTCGGTAGGAGCAATAAAAAGAATCGGCGATATATCGCGGCCAGCGATGTGGCGGCTGAATGGAAAGCGGTAGTATCATAGTCTGGAATGTTTTGAAATAGCACCGTCCCCACTTCTTTCCGCCCTCCGGGTTCCCGGCCGCTTCCTATGACCACGCTCGCGGTGTACGAAAACTTTATTGCTTTTCCCTCAAAGTTTTTGGCAGCCACACCGCGCCACGGTAGAAAACAGTCACATAACGGTGATTCTAAATAATATTCCTTGCGCAACGCCTTGCATTTCCCGAATTTTCAATTGCACCGCATAAATTGCAAGGGGCAGGGGAAAAAACAGTTACGATCGACGTCTAAAGTGCCAATTAGTCGCGTCGATCTCCCAGCTTCCAACGATTTAGGAGAGTTCAATGAGGTTTCTAAAGAAAAGACCAGGACGACAATTCTAGAAGCAGTAGAATGAGACGCAGCTTCGAGTCAGCCACTTTTCTGGCGAAATTGCGAAGCCGATGACGAGGAGCATGCCGACGTCGGCACAGAGAGCTCGACGAGGGCTTTCTGAGGCTCTCAGTGACTAAAACGAGAAGATGATTCTAGAGCCAGTAGATTGACACGTGGCCTTCGGACAGTCTCCGTTTTCGCGCCCGTCGGTTAAACGTTTACACAGAGAACCGTAGCATTATAGCAGCCAGAAGACTGGCGACGCCTCGCCGCGCGGGAAGCCGCGAATTTCGACAGTTCGCAGGAAAGGATGAGAGGAAGGGAGGACGAGAGAGCAAGATTCCTCTCCGCCCCCTTCCATGCGTTCTAGCTGAGCTTATAAAAGATATCCAGCGCGGATAAGCGATTAGTGCAAGGGAGCCAAGAGCCGCAGCACCGTGTTCGCCGTTATCATCGAGCCAGAAAATGGTCAGTTCCCTTGTGATTCGGTGTCGAACGAGTCCGCTGAACGCTGTCGCGCGGAAACCCGTCTAATTGAAGCCATTTCGCGTCGATACCGCGTAACACCTATTTTGGCGAGACTCCAGCGATCCCCCGATTCTTTCATATCGAAAATAATTGACAGACGGGGAATTAAACCGCGAGGCAACTCCATAGAGACTGGGCTTCTATAGTATCCCCAGTGAACGCGAGTCTAGCAAAAGTGTCGCGTCACTCGTCTCGTTTCCGGCGCGTAACGCGCAAGCGGAACTCTCGACGGGAACCCACTGACGTGTTCGTTTTTTTTGTTTCAGGATGAGGAGCAAGTTAAGAGTAAGTACACCGCGTAATAGCCCTGCCTGATGGTTGATCGGAGAAAGCGAGCCAGAACGGGATTCCACGCGCGTGCAAATAGACTGTGCGCCGCCATGCGGTGCCCGTATTTCAACTGGATCACAGTCGCGTCAACAAGTATGGTTTATTCGCGAGGGAAGGTCGCGGGGTGCTTAAGATTTAGGTCATCGTGTATTTCACGTCGCCAGACGCGATCCGTCACGGTGACCACCTCGAAGGAACAGTCCAGATACGTCATAGAAAACGTGGAGCAGGCTCGATCGTCGCGGCTCTGCCAAATTACATCGCCTTAGAGCTTGAATCGATATATCGTGGGCGAATGATGAGTCGTTACTTTTGGAAGAGGTTGCTGGCTTCCACGACGCGGGGGAACTCGCGACGATTTCACGCGGCTAGGTGTTACGCAATTCAGCTTCCTATCGCAAAATAAACCGCTGATTGACGCGGCCGCGTTATACACTCCGCGTAAAAATTAAAGGAACACTATGATTTTCCGAAAATTTTGGTCATTTTTAAATTACTACATCGTAAAGCTAAAACGTATTTTAACGCTTCAAGTTTCCAGTTTTTGAATCAAGGGCTCAAATTTTTTTTATCCATTATGATACTGTTTTATCAAGATGAAGCGCAGGAAATGAAGTTTCAGAAATGCTTGCCTGGTTTGAACGTATGCACCAATCACAATTTTTTTTTCACGTAAATCCAATGAAGAACTCTTATGGAGCAAACATCATTCTTTAAGTTGTTGTTTTTTTGGTTCTGTTGTAGGATTTTTATTGACAGAGTTATTCGCGATCAAAGCAAGAAAGGTACTTTTCACTTTGAACACTAATAACTTGCGAACTCATCATCGTAGAGAAATTTTCACGATTGTTTTGGAAAGCTAAGAAAGTTTCCTTTCGGAACCTTCAGTTGGCAAGTTATCAGATTTTCTTTAATCGTATTAAATCCATTTTAAAATGACCCCAAAATTAGCATATTGACCATTTTTTAGAAAACGTGATGTCACTTCAAGGAAAATAATGGAATCATTCAAGTGTTCACGTTTCCTCGATGGTCAAACATGCAATATGGCCTAAAAAATTGAACGATCACTTGTTTTACGTTATATTTCTCTTCAAAACCCTTTTTTGGTTCTTGCGGCTTTTGATGGATTGGTTCACTTCTTTTTGTTAGTTCAATGTTATTTTAATAAAAAGACTTATAAAACTCGAGTTGGCGCATTTGGGTGGTGCTAATATCAGTTATCGAAGTACAGTTTTTGTCATAGCGAAGAGTTTGGATAAAAATGTGTTTCTTAAATTTTTAAAATGTTTTCTTTTTACTAAACTGACATATGAATTAACAAAAAAAGTACAACAATCGTTCAAAAGCCGCGGGAACGAACAAATGGTTTTGAAAAGACACATAACGTAAACAAGTGATCGTTCAATTTTGCAGACCATATCGCGTGTGTGATCATCGAGGACATACAGAAAAAAAATCTGATCGGTGCGGCCTTTTGCATAGTGTTTAAGGGTAGTTTTAACTCGCAAAAAACGTAGAAAATTGAATGATGCCATAATTGTATTTTAAGTGGCATCATGTTATCTAAAAAATGCTAAATATGTAATTTTGGTGGTCATTTTAAAATGGATTTGATACGATCAAAAAAATCTCATTAAATTGACAACTAAAGATTCCGAAAGGAATCTTTCTTAACTTTCCAAAACAATCATGAAAATTTGTCTACGATCATGTGTTCGCAAGTTATAGGTGTTCAAAGTGAAAAGAACCTGATTTTGCTTTGATCGCAAATAATTCGGTCAATACAAATCACACAACAAAACCAAAAAAAAAAACGAAATTAAAGAGAAATATTTGTCCTATCAGAACTCTTCGTTGGATCTACCACAAAAAAATTATTTGGCCCGTGCATGCGTTCAAACTAGGCAAAAATTTCTGATACTTCGTTTCCTGCGTATCATCTTGATGAAACAGTATGATTAGGGATGAAAAAGTTGAGTGGATTGAAAAATTGAGGGATGAAAACTAGAAACTTCAAGCGTTAAAAAGCGTTTTTTAAATATTTTTTTCGACCATTTTACGCGGAGATACAGCCATTTGAAAATGACCAAAATTTTCGGGAAATTATAGTATTCCTTTAATTTTGACGCGGAGTGTATTAATACGCGCAGACACCGCGTGTAAATACATAAATGCCGACGCGACGATGCGTTTCGTGCTAGCCCCGGTCTAGAATTCTCTGGCCGGCGTGGGATTATCCTGATTCTGGTGTCTGGTTTCATATTAGGCCCCTGGGGATTGTTCCATCTGCCTTCTTATTGAGAATCTCTACTTGAATGGGAATAATAGAACATTTCCAGATGCTTACCGCATCTATTCAATGTAACATTAGAACGAGATAGAACGGAGAAATGAAATTCCATGGTTAAGAAAGATCAGCCTTCGATCCTTGGAGCGTCGTATCGAAACAGAGATTCGTTGGATTTTACAGTGTTCAAGAGGGCGTTCTCGATGTTCGATAACACCAAGTCGGGCAGCATCGAGAAGGAAAAGGTGAGGACGATCCTGAACACCCTGGGGCACACTTTCGACGACCTCGAGCTCGACGTTCTTCTGAAGCAAGAAGACGACGCCGGTATCGTATCCTTGCTAGCTGTCCGCCCAGGCAATAGCTCTTCCAGTCTCCATTGCATTTCCCGTCACTGTTATAGCAATTTTTGGAGCAGGCGCTGGCTGCCTCGCGCCGAT
The DNA here is from genome assembly GCA_960531205.1 of Andrena bicolor. NCBI lineage: Eukaryota > Metazoa > Arthropoda > Insecta > Hymenoptera > Andrenidae > Andrena > Andrena bicolor. Next base: position 28,492,385 of record OY482665.1, read on the forward strand.
CGATGGTTTCGTTCGACCGAACGGGGCCAAATAATTCATGATATAATGGCTGAGACGCGGGAGTGCACGTGTATAAAAGCAACGAAAGCCGAGGGACGCGAGCCGTGAAAACTTTCCTAAAGTTTTTCCAGCTGAAAGGGGGCTCCCGTTCCCCACTCACGGCGCTCAACTTCTTCTGATCAATTTTAATACCCCCGGCTACGCTAACCGTCGCTGTTTATTTCCCCGGTGACGTATTCCAGGGATTTCGGCGGGGATATTTTAAACACGACGAAACGAGACAATAGAAATCGAACGAAGTAGGTACGTCGCGGCGGTAACTCGCGGTACCAACCCAGCTAGTTCGAGCATCGATCAGCCCCTGTATCGATAGATACGCGAGATATCGCGCTGATACCTGCACCGAGATTACCTTCGGCTACGGTTTCAAAAGGAAGAATGGCCCCTTTCAAAATTTCCGTGAGGATATCCTTCGCCGCGTTCTGTCGCGGGTCTCCTTTTCGCCAGTGAAAAAGAATTGGGTCGAGGCGAAGTCTCCTCCTTCGCCTCCTGCCTACTTTTTCCCATTTCGCCATCTTCTGTATCGACTTTGAGCCTCTGTCGGAGCGAATCACGTGTCACACGTCGCCACGGTCAAAGAGACTCTCACCCACGCGGGGATATCTGGTAAGAAGATTAAAAAGGCTTACTTGTTACTTTGAAAGCGTCGAGTTAGTCGAGCATAGGCGTGAGCCTAAGCCAAATCGCAAGAAGAACGAAGATATCTCATTCACGCGAATGCTTATCAGAAGAAAATAGTGTCTTTTCTAAAATTCGTATTCCTGCGAAGGAACTTTTCTTTCACAAGGAACCCCGCAAGTTTCGCAATCTATTACTGTACTTCTTATTGCAACAACGCCTACTACTCTCATTACTCTATTTACCCTGCTATATTCAGGTCAGGCTCACTAAACCCGAAGTCTCTCGCCTCGCCTTTACACTATATGTATCTCTCTGCGACTGTAGTATTTATATCACTGTCACTAAATTTGTAAAATGATGTATCCTACACGTAGAAACCTTAAGTAGCAGCATAACTGGAGCCATGAATGTTTCACAGGCCACTTCGCTATCAACTTTGATATAAAAGCCGAATGTTTATAAGCAGAGTGGTCGCACGAACACGTTAACCCTGCTTAGTGTGGGTGGGAATTACCGCAGTCCGTAGTTTCCATCACGACACGTCACGTTGCCCAAGAACCCGCGAATTCGATCGAACCGCTCTAGCCAACTTGCCTGACTACGCACCGACTACGACCACTTAACCGTGACGTCGATAGGTGACACCCAGCCGGACACTCGGAATTAGCGTAAGCCCCCTGAATTGCCTCGAAACGGAGGCAATGCTCGTGTAGAGCCAACCGCGCGTCCCATACTCGAGCTTTATCAGCGCCCATTACCGCGCAGATACTACCCCTTCTGTCTATCGCACACGGTACTTGGTATTCCGTAAAATCCACCGTGACATACTGATTCCGTAGAATCCAGCTCGGCGCACCGGCTCCCCCAGAAACCAGGTTAGCACGCCGAATGCGTAGACTCCAAACTTAACCCTCTACCCCAAGGACTCCCTCTGTCCATCGATGAAACGGCGATATTCTATCGCCCGTTATAAATATCAAATTTATTCGCAACCTTGCGCGAGCAAGGCTTGGAAGTCTACCAAGTGCAGTGTCTCGGGTGTTTTTCTATCGACAAGAAGCGCGAAGGAGGCTGAGGAGGAGCTTGTTTACCGCGGGAGAGTGTCTCCCTCGATGTGGCTGAGAAGTGGTTTTTAATCATCCACTGACTTCCAGGCAGCGGCAAATTGGACTTCGAGGCGTTCTATCGGGTGGCCTCGCACTTCCACGAGGAGGACGACGAGGCCTTGCAGAAGGAGCTGAAAGAGGCTTTCAGGCTGTACGACAAGGAGGGAAACGGGTATATTCCAACCAGCTCCTTGCGTGAAATCCTCGCAGCCCTGGACGATCAGATAACCCCCGATCAAATGGATGGCATGATCGCTGAAATTGATACCGACGGCTCAGGCACTGTTGATTTTGACGGTGAGCAACCCGTTCTCTTAATAGAATGATTATCTGCACCCCTGGAAACGTCCCCACGCGCTCCGCACCTCTTCAGACCCCATCAAGCCTTCCCTTCTAACCAGCTTGAACACTGTGTTACAACCTTCCGCGATTTCTCCTGATCCTACACAAGTAGCCCGGGTCCAAGGACCCTCGTACAGTACCTCCTTCCGCTTCTATCATCGTTCGCGTGGCTTAATTACGCGAGCAACTTTTGGCATCGAATCTCCCAGAGCAACGTGAACAGAAAGTTACGGTATCGGCCCGGGCGAACTTTTTCGTCGGTCTCGCATCTATGGAGCTCGTTACGGTACCTCGTACGAGGGCTTGATTAAACCCCGAACGTCTTAATACCGGTCTTTCAAAGCTCCTTTTCAAAAAAAAAATGCTCGGAGGCCGCATAAAGGGGCAAGGATGCGACCTACTTGCTTTCCAGCAGGAGCACTCATCGTGCGGCGAAATGAAAGGGGGCTATTTCGTGATAATCTTTGGGATCGCAGTGCTCCATTCGATGACGCGCGGGGTGGATAAAGTGCGCGAGAAAAATGGCCAATGAGCAACTAAGTCTTCGTTCATTATTCGCGGAGGTACTAACTACTTGGATCTTTATCTTTCAGAATTCATGGAAATGATGACTGGCGATTAAGCTCTGCGACCTAGCGTCAGGCGAACGCTTGCATTTCCTATCTACGATCCTGTGGTTAATTGTTGGCCAACAGTGGCCTACCAAAGTAGACTCCCATAGGGGGAAAGTTTCGGCTGAGTCTGGACAACGTTGCATACGGGATCGAAGTATTATAATCTCGCTGCACCTCATTTCACCTGTATATTTGTTTCCACTTCATGCACCGTCATCACTAATTAAGTACTCGATTAAACGTTATCTTTAACTGTTCCATCGCCCATGCTTCCATTTCGTGGATGTCAGTGATTAATGACCGTGCGTCGATCGGGCTTTCCACGTAAGTTATGGACCCCCGCTGGAGTCAGTGGACGACCATTACTCTCCCCCGATCTGTGACGAATCGACAACGGCCGGCGAACGTTGGGAAGGGTTCGTCTCGCCACCGGAAGCTGAGCAACCCTTGCCGAGTGGTCTCTGAAAACGGGTCTTGGTTCCGAACCTTCGATCGCGCCTAATAATTTTCTCGCCTCCTCGAAAGCTGTTGGGAAACTTGTATGGGATATTAATCAAGGATCTCGAGCAAATCGCTGAGCGTGCAGGGGCCTCGTGTTCGAATTCCATGAAGGACGCTTATTCGATCAACTCGGGCATCGACTCGCGAGCTCCGAGGCTAGCCTCGCGCTTTATGGCCTCGCGATGCACATGTATCGGGCGGGTTATCGGGCTTATAGACCATGATAACGCTTAGCTGGTAACTAGATAACATCGACGAGGCGGCTATATACACTGAAATTTCTGTTGAAGGGCGGGACTCGCCCCTACCTGTCGTTCGCACCTGCGTAATTCGAATAGCCCTGTAAATTCGTGCAGCTCCCCGTTTCAATTTCAATTACATAGCGGTTCTAACCGTTTCAAGGTTTCTAACACTGTGAATCGAGACCGAGAGTACGGCCTTCCCACCCCTTCGCCCGGAGGAAATTCACGATGATCATAAATTGTCCCTAGCTCGCCGCTTAAACCAAGCGAAATAGGGTCTCTCGCGTCGTTAATATTTCCAAAGGCTGTATGCAAAATGAGCGGGATTACCGTGCTCCGTAACGACTTTCTATTAGAGGGCGCAGCGTCGGAGACGCCGGGACACTCGTCAATGGGTTCATTCGTGAAAGAGCAGTTCCGGCCAATCGGTCTCGAATCCTCAAAGCCTGTTTCAGAACTGTCTCTGGAAGGATCGCCGGGAATAGAAGGAGCGAGGGAGCCAGAGGACCAGCGAGAACGCCCAGAAACATCCTTCTCCGCCCATCCCTTCTGCGCCCCCCCCTCCCATTTCAGTTTTCGCCCCTTGCCGCCTCCTTCCTTCCTTCCCTTTTCCACCCGGTTCCTCTTCAGCCTCTGGACCTGGCCGTTTCACCCACTCGAGTTTTGTCCGAGTGTTTGCGAGCGAGACCCGGAAGCCGCTTCCGAAGGATCAATAATTGGGGCCGACTGCAAGCCGTCCTTGAAAAGCTATACCCCCGTAAGTGAACGAGGAGGGAGGTAGGATTGGCGGGCCGTAAAAATGTATCGACGATACCGTGAACGATGGAGAATGCATCGATGGTCGTTGGAGGGAACTCGATTAGTTCGAAAGTCGCGTACAATGCTCGGGGGTATTGTCGAGGTTACGATGTTTTCCCTTGCCTGATCGTACACGTGGGAACACGAGAATCGTGAAAATTCTGTCGACCTTTCGATCTCCTCGGCCTAGCGGGGCGAGAGCACAGGAGCAGGTCCGACCGAGTAACTGGAGCGATGCGCGCAATTCGAATGTAAATGGTACAGTCGCGCCTAATTTACTACGACCAGCGTTGTCGTAGCGTGATTCTTAGAAACGTGGAACGACATCGAGGGAAACACTCTGGGGATCGTTTAGATTGATCCAATTGCCTCGGTATTGGGATCACGTATGCGCGCTCCTGCAGGAGCTTATCCAGATATACTGCGACTCTGCTCGCTGCGAAAAGTGTGATAAGTCTCGTTACGCGGGGAAACAATAGGAAAGTTATAGCCCTGAGAAGCAATTACCATAATTGCGACCTGGATTGTCCGTGCTTATACCAGGGGCGTCGTTACGCTTTCCGCTTTCCACGCTCCACCCAAAGGTCCCCGTGCCCCGGCGACGGCAGCTCGAAAAACCTTCGCGCTCCGACGTTCGATATACCCGGGGAAAATGTAGATAGACCAAGACTGTTAGCGCGTGAGCGATCGTTGGACGCGTGGATCGGGATAACAACCTATTGAATCGTATCTGGGGATTGACGCGTCGACGTGCATGACGGATATCCAATATATCCCCCGGAGAAAGACCGTTCCCGTCGGGTAAGTCCCCGGGAAAATCAGAGAAGCCCGAGCAACGTGGATCCCTGAATCCCGATTGGAAATCCCTACATATTCAACGGAAAGCATAACATTAACTCCCGAGAGCACCAGCGACGAAGCTCCTCGCAATTTTCCATACGATTATCGCGGTCCGCCTGAGTCAAGAGCACGCGAGCACCTCCCGAGGGCCAATAACGACTGAAAGCTCCTCGATGGGAGCCCAGGCGACTGAATAAACTTATGGAGAATCGTGGCCTTGAAACGTGTCACTGCACTTAGAAGGTCTGGAAACGGCTAGATACAATTAATAATTAAAGGAACGGCCGCGACAACACCGGGCAACGAGGGTGCAGCCGGGCTATCGATCGTCGTTCTCGACCCAAACCTACCTCTTCCCCACTACATTCAAAGCCACTCGCCGCCTCTCCTATCGCTTTTATATCCGACGACTACTTGTCAGAAGGGTGCTCCCCGTACGAGGACCTAAGGTGCCATTCACCCGGGCTTTCTTCTCTTAATCTACGACGGAGGGCGGCCCATTCGACCCGTTTGTTTCCGGAAAGAGGCTTTTCCGTCCCGAAAACGAATTCCCCCTGCGGCCACGCGATTATGCAGGGTAGCTCCAAGTGCGCCGTTCAACCGTAGCAGAGGCGAATCTACTCCTCGAAGTAAGTCGCAGAATTGAGTGCATGGAACGCCCATTAGCTTCGTAACGAGACTTGCATAATATTAGCCTCGATGTCAAGGAAGATGTCAGGGGATCAATGAAGCCATTGGAACATCGTTTCACAATAAAGTTACTTTCCTTCTTATACTACCCACATTCTTCGGACACCTCGCGAATTCCCGAATCCCCTTTCCCTTTAAGAACGCAGCGGACGCTAGATTCCCGCGGCGAATCGCGGCCGTCGCTTGCATTGCAGTCCAGCGACTTCGCGATAAAACGATTCCCCGTCTAAATAGCCCGCGGCTCGCGTAATTAATATGCAAAGCCGCGGGGAACCACTGCGGCCGAAGGAAACGATGGCTGAAAGTCGGGGTGGGAATAAATTGCGGGCCAAGCCCGGCTTCGCCCGGGGAACGAGGGAATGAAAGAAGCCAGTTAACGCGATACGTCTCTCGCAGTCCGGATTTCTTTCCTCGACGAGCTGGATTAGAGAGCCTTTCGGGCACGATTCGAAGAGGGCTGCTCGATTATCCAGATACTCGAGCAACTTTCGGGAGTCCATTTCTAGAGATTAATGGGCCATAAGTGCGCGTAAATAGCGATTGATCGCGCGAGTAACGTCTCTCGCGTCGCCTGTTGTTGGCGACGCGAAGTCTGCGAAGTTTCTCGCGCGTCCTCCAAGTTTCGGCACGTTTTCACGGGCGATTCGACCGTAACGGGCGGTTACTGTCTCTCTGTACTTACTCTGCGTGTCGAGAAGAAGAAGAAGAAGAAGAAGTAGGCGAAAGAGTGAGAGTAAAGAAAGGGGGATGCACCGTGTGGCCTAAGGTGAAACAGGCGGTGAATGTCATGCAAGTTCTACGGGTTCGTGTGATCTGCCGGGGTTACCATGGACGTGTCTGCAGATATCATGCCTCATTCAACATTCCTGCGAGCCCAGAAGAGAAAGAACCGTCAGCATGCATGCACGCCGCCCGCGTAACTACTGTTGGTCATGTGTCTTTGGTCGAGACGAGGCAAATAATCGTAGACGAGCCTACTGTCCGGTAATAAAGCGCACAACTATGGTACACCGATCGACAATCCATCGGTCGTTCGGTCTGGCTCTCTCAACGCTATTGGTGTGGCGATCATTGATCGTGGTATCGCGCTAGAACAATCGATCGTCGGGTAGTTCCTGGATGCGGAACACGAGACACTCGCCTGCTCTGCGCGATCTACGCACGGGCAATTAGTGTCTTCTCTATGGTCTAAGTGTCTAGCTATGATGTCCAGCTAAAGTAGCTAGTATATAGATGTTTATATATCACTAAGTCTCTCAGCTAGAATGTGGATTATGTCAATTCTTGGTATGTACCTGGCTCAGGCTTCTAAAGCTACTTGTACTGGCGCTGCGGGCCTGTAAACACAAGTACAGTACAGGTCACCAATCACCACAACACTGCAGTTGGAAAAGTACAAATAGAGATATGGTATAGTAGGCTATAAGATAGAGAGAAAGAGAGACATAGAGAGAGAGAGATAGAGAGATAGAGTGGATGGTTTAACAAATAACACGTAACAGTATCGAGCGTAGGGTGAGAGGGTGATAGAGTCTATGGCTTTGGTAATCTCCGAGGACACGGAAGGTACGCGAGTATACCTCGTTCGAGTACTATAGTTAGATGCGATAGCTAGACAGGGAGGAAGAACGTTGCTGTTACTGTACAATTGCTGGTAGATGTGACCCGAGCAGGGAGAGTCTTTTCCATCGTGGAGACATAATACCTGCAAATGCCAAATCTGGCCATCCAATCGTCTTTCGACTCGAGCGTTTAGCTTCCCATCGAAAAGACTCCCCGTGCTGGCGACGACGGTAGGTACGCGAACTGAGCTCGTGGAGTTTGTCACACATCCGTAAATACAGCGTATCGACAGCGGTGCACACCGAACATATAGGACAGCATAGCGTGAGTACTCAAGTGTTGGACAGTTACGAGGCCAGTTTTCGTGTCACTCGCAGTGTAGCTCGGTTCTTTATACAACGAAAGCATTGAGGAGAAGCGAAGAGACGGTAATCTCGTGGCGAAGTAGAAAGGAACGGGTTAGTGTTGATTCTCCGCGATACTTGTGCGACTGCGGTCCATCCACGAGGTCCGCGCGTCATCCGCATGAATCTCAAACTCTTCGAGGTGTCACTCTCGTTTCTTCCCCGTGGCTTTCTTAATGCGCATCAGGGTGCATGGTGCATCTTCGTGACACCCTGATTATTTATACCACTCGCCCCCAGTTATCAGTTATTCTGTACTTGCTTCGCGATGGTGTGCGTAATACTTGTTTGGTAGCTTTAACTTTGTTCATGAAACTCTTAGTTTATCAGCTGCGATGATCCTTCCACTGCACTTTCGATGGATCGTCGACATTCTCACATATGTAAGAAGTTCGTAGGTGTGTTACCAAAGCACCCTCGCCGCGAATGAATTAACTGAACGTTCCTGAAATGTAATTCAGCAACCTGATACTCTGCAGTGAAAAGGGGATCGTTTTTCGTTGCACTCGTCTGTCCAGGTAGCCGATCAAACGGCCACGCCGATGGATTTGAAAAGCGCGGATTATACTCGCTTTACAGCATTAACTGAAGCCAGTAAGCGACAAGCATTGCCGATCAAAGAGCAATTACTCGAATCTCTGTTCAAGTTGCTCGATCAAAAGTCTCGATAGAAAGGGGCTCGGCGTTCCTCTTGATAAAGAGAAACGGTTGAAAGGGACGCTTTAAGAACGACCCTGGCTAGATTCTATGATCGTTACGTAATTGTTATTCGCGCAGTTTCCCGCAGAAGTCAAAGGCATTGATTACTAATTAAGATTGAATGGGGGCACATCTTTTGATGAATGAAAATTTTATGGCCATACAGATAATCTACAGAATTACCCTCGCAGACGTGCATCAACTACTCGCGCCTATAATTGAACGTTTATCTCTTCCAAAATTAAGATTTCATCAAAGAAGAAATGTATTTCATACGTTTCGCTAACTACAGGTACCATACACTTGACACCCACATCACAATTCTTATACTTAAGTGTGTAAAACATCCGTTTATAGCTACCGAGAGTTGACGCAATAATTTTCAATGCTGCCTCCTTCGCAAAACACGCAAGAAATCGACCGAGTCAAACGAACGCGTTTTCACGGTCAATTATTCGCTCGTTACGCCGTGTAAGCGTAACGTTACGTTCCATGTTTCATACCTTTTTGCCCCTTCGCTCGTTTCCGAAGCGAGCCAGCGCTATTAATTGATCCGCGATACCGTGTCGACTACGAGAGTGCAAACTGAAACATTCCCGTGTAATTACATCATTAACCATCGAAACGCGATCGAAGATTTGACCGTCCCTTGCCACTCCCAATAGTTCACGAGCTCCAGGTGCGGCCCGATTCGAGCTTTACGCCCTCCGAAATGCCCCGGTGAATTGTGTGATGGTTTCTTAAAAAAATCGAGCAGTCACGGGGAAAAATCTGGTTCGATTGCGCGCTAGTACGCCGGGCATTTTCCGAAACATAAAGCTCGCCGGCGAGGAAAGATCGACGGTACACCGTCACGGTCATCGATTTCCGATAGCACTTACTCGACTCCGCGAGATTCTTGCTGGTCGAGTCTACGGGGCGAGCTTTCCAACTCGCTTTATAACATGTTTCAATTCGACCCGACGAGCAAGATTTTCCCGAGGTGAAAAAAAGCACCGCTGAAACTTCTAACTCTATTCACCCCCTACGCTTCACGAGAAATATATTTTTCCATTGGCATCATTCGCGTCCAAGTCTCGCGAACGTTCGCCATTTAACGGGGGAGACTTTCAACGTTCGGTGGTCCGCGAAGATCCTTTAATCCCCCGAACGCGACGAAAGAAAAGGCGTCGACGGTGGCTTCCGCTACCCGGCCAGCTCGGAACCAGTCGCGAGCCCATGGGATCGTTAAAATTCCAGTCACTTGTAAACGTGCGCTAATTGGATGCTCGCTGTGGGAGGTTGCGCGATGGACACGCTGAAAATTTCCAACGAAAATTTGCAAAACAATTACGCAACTCGGGAGCAATTTGCCACGGTGTACGTGCCACGTTCGACGCGCGAATGATGGCGAATAAACGCGAATTATCCGTCACGGTGCGCTGCCAGACAATGTGATCGTCACTGAGTGTATCGCTTTCGACTCAGTGCTTCGAAATACCGTAGTACAACCCATGAAAAGGTGATTCCACCTGAAAAAGTAACTCGAAATTCTGGAACAAATACACAGCTTTTTTATTCATAAAAGTAATTTGAAAAATCGCGTTATTATATTTCGGTCATCATTTTACTGTCAGTGTTAAGTTTGTTTAAATCAAGCTGATTTAAAAAAAGAAGCTTCCCATGTAAAATAATTTGTGCGAGTAGTTCGACTTACTTTCACACCTGGAAATACCCTCATTAGAGTTGCATTACCTTTTCCTCTGTACCCGGCACTCGCATCCCCGAATCCTTCCGATAATTTTACTCCGCCATCGCGGTGGAGGTAACTTTCGCTTTGGAGACCAGCGCGTCAGACTCTCCTGGGCGAGAAAATATGTGTAACACGCGTACGGAGTTCCAGGAGCCCGATAACCTAGGAGGACGGTAACTTACTGGAAGCGGAACGGCTTGGTTAACGCAAACGGGACGCGATAAAACGGTAGACGAGAGTCGAGATACCCCAGCCTGTTTTACACGTAGTTGAAGGCTCTCGAAATCGCTATTTTCCAGTCAAAGTATACAGGGTGTTGTGTTATTAGCGGGCGAGACTCAAAGGGTAAAATAATTGAATGAAACAAAACCTAACACTACTAAAACAATTGTTCACCCACCGTAAATTAATTCCACATGAAGTGAAACAAACTCCAAGCATAAAACGAAGAGAAAGAAGAAAAGAGAAAGCTCAGAATGAATAAAGGAGCAGATAAAACGACCGTAGCTTAAAAACTTTAGTGCCAGTACGCTGAATTCAGCCCTAAAATTTTGCCTACTAATCGCGAACAGCCCTGTATAATCCGACGGAAGTCGTGCCGCGAGTAACGCCCTCGTGAAAGAATATTCTCATGCGCCGTTGGAAGGAACGTGAATCCTCGATAAAAGATCCGTAACTGGCGGCGGGCTTCTTCGCGGAGATAAGAGCCGTATCCTTATCGCCCAAGAACGTTCCCCGGCGCTACGACTTGGCGAACGACGAGCACCAGGACGCCCCAAGCGGAAATTCTACTTTCAACTTGCCCGATAATTGCTTGGCATCGCCCGGCAGGCCCTCGATGGCCTCTTAATTAAAACAGATGCAGCGGTAAAGGACGCGGAAAAAGAGCAGCCGCATTCCATCGACGTGGGAGAATCGAACAACGGAATCGGGAAAGTTCGTCGTCCGGTAGAGGCGGATTTAATTTCCGGTCCAAGGTGGGACACAGCCACCTAACGAACTTTCTTATCGTCCCTCCGGCTGGCTCTGGCTCTAACCAGCGGTTGAACTTTGAACGATTACCCAGAAACCGCCATTCGGCCCCAGCTACAATCAAGAGTATAGTGTTCCACAATTTCTGATAAAGAGCGTTGGATACATGAAAATTTGCTGTAATTCGTTAAGGGGGGCAGGGGAACGACAATGTGGAAGAAACGCGGGGTAGTTGGATTAAACGACGCACGTTTAACACGCGGTTGCATTCATTAGTATGCACCCTGCGGTTCGAACCCTCTTGCCTCACGACCCTCTTCCGGCCTTCCAGGTGTCTCTGATGTCGCCCCTTGCACCGTGAATTGCATTCGCGTAATCTGCCTCTCCGTGCACGCGAGTAACGAGATTCATGCGGACGCTTGGCGGTTTAAGTATTCAAAGTTTCCTCGGTTATGTGCTTTCTAAATCGTGCAATTGCACCGTGATTGGGCAGAGGGAATGGGGGTTATTTTCTCGAGAATTTTGCGTGTTTCCTTCGCTGGCGCGATCATCCCTCGGAACAGCGAGGGTTGTGTAAGAAGGGACATGTGTCATGGACTGATATTATCGTTGGAGCTTGTTTTACAAGATAATAGTCGAGGAGGTACAAAAACTTTGGTGCTCCTCTGTCTCGCGTGTGCGTCCACTCTTCGAAGGAAAGAGAGAAAGAACTCTGAGTCACCCTGTGTGATATTAATTAGAACCAGTGACACCCACTGTCAACAGGGAACTATTTAAGTGGATTCACGTCGATGTTACCTTGCTCCTGTTTCGCGGGGCGAAGTCCTCCTTGCTGGCCTTCCGTCGCTTGTCCTTAAGGATCATTCTCGCCGCGGCGAACGCCATTCTGCCGGCACTTTCTCCGGCTTCCCTCGGCGATTAAAGAAGACAAGGAGCACGGGACGATCGACCGCGCACAATAAACCACAGCCGGGCACCGGATCCTCGGTAAACAGCGATACTTAATCGACGAAAGAACTGGATTCTTATTGCTTCTCGATCACACACGTTTTACTCGTCGCCGTTCGCGTGTATAAAGGTTGTATACGTGGTATACGTGGATTGGAAATTGGCGGCTCTACGTTTTGTACTACACGATATCTACGACTCCTCTTTACCGTATTATCACTTTTACTATGACTAGGGTACGCCGTCTCCTCGGGCCGCCGCGCTTATGCTTGACTATTCCACTGAGCGGCCGGTGCCTCGCTCCTTAGCGAAGAGACGTGTTCGCTGAACACTATCGATTACGATATTTTTGAGGGTAAACACAGCCAGGGGTTACGCGCGCGATATACTAGATTCCGTTCCTTTCTCTGCCTCGTTAATCGAGAGGCCTTTATCGCGGCGAGATTGGTGCCGAGCGACGACTCGCGTCGCCGTTTCCCTCTCCGTTTCCGATTGCTTCTCGTGAGTAGCTCGACGACGGGCTCTCGCGGAAGCTCGACGAGAACATTTGCCTGTCGCGATGTCACCGTCACCTCCGGCGGATCCTTCCTTCGCGAGCCGGACCCCCTTGATAGGTACAACGTTAACGAGCCGCCTCTCGACTTTCTCGCCCCGAGTTTCTGTTACGTGTACCGTGCGCGCCGACCGACTACATTCCAGGCGACACGGGCCGCAGCAGATGAGTCCTCATGGCTCGATCGATCGGTCGTTGGTTGCTGCAATTGTGGCCATGGATCTAGAAAGAAACAGCCCGGTTTACGGACCCGCCAGTCCACCATCTTTATCGCGTTGTCTCGATATCGATCCTCCGTGCTCGAGCAACAATGTTTCCAGACGAAAGAATGAGCCGCGCCGCCTGCTAGCGGCTGAATAATTGACAACGCGTGCCCCATCCTGAAGGGTCACTTCGCGTGGCCACTCCCACGCGATCCTCGGTCTAAAATTATCGCGAGGCATTCCTAAAAATGGGCGCTAACTTTCCACTTTGATTTGTTGCCAGTGCGATAAGCCATAGCATAGAATTCTTAAGTAATCGTCAGGCTAAAGTTATCACGAGTCGTCGCTAAAAATGGCAACTAACTTTTACCTTGATTTGTTTGCCAGTGCAGACACGTGTAACGCTAGTCCGCCGTCTAGACGAGGTCTACTGAACGGGCGTTCGCTCTTACGATTCGCTTTCCCGGGTTACGCTCGTGGTTGTTCTGTTTTTACGCGCAGAAAGGGCTCCACTCGCGTTGAAGTGGAGGGAAACGCAGAAAACTCCGTGGAAATGAGTTCTGGAGAGTAGTCGACGAGCCCTATTGAGAATGGTGGGAAGGCGAGTAGAAGGGGCCGCATTTGTGTCTGGCATCGCCCGCGAAACTTTCACAATTAAATTTGCTCGTCTAACACCTCGACAGATCTCGCGGAAGAGGGAACATTGTCAAGAGCGAAGCGTCTTTGCATTCTACATTTATAGAATATAGAGGGAGAAGAATTCGAGTGGTGAAAGGTGTCTGAATCTGTCAGACTCGGTACAACCTTTGAGGTACATGCTCCAACTGCTCAACTAACTCAGCACTCACCTAATTGTAACCTACACCCCTGGAGAGTAGGTATCCACAGTGGACACGCGCAGGGGTAACTTTGAAACCAAACCTGCCGCCGCCATGTGACACACTTTGAACTCCATTCGGTGCCAAATTGTGGCAAATACAGTCAAGAAGTATCACTTAATGTGTTTCCTAAATTAATCATAACCTGTTCTCGTGAAGCGGGGGTCGTAGCTCACCTCGAGAACTCAGAAGAACCTCGCACCAATCCGTCCTCGTTTTCTGTTACCACTATTTTTAAGATAATTCCAGAGAAAAGCCTCCAATTCCATGAAAATCTCCCGGAGCTACAACCCCCACACAGAATAATTCAATTTGCACGTTAATAGCGCGGCACCGCGCCCGGTTTATCTCGGCAACCGGCTGCAATTCGCGGAAAAATCGCGCCTGTCCTCCGTCAGTCAGCTCCGCCGGGCGTTCGCCGACGGATAACGAACGTCCCTCCGTCGCTGGATCTCGGGAGTGACGGACGAGGCTGTGTTACGCGGCAGATTGTAACGATTCCGGGAGCGGGCCAAGTTAAATCGCCTCGCCCACGCAATTAGACGCAGACCTCGTTGCCGTAATTCGCGTTTCGCTCTAACGAGACGCGAGAATCCCGCGATAAGCCCGCGTCACGGGTCAGGACGTGTCACGGGAACGGGGGAGGAAGTTTAAATCGATGCAGCGGACCGTGTTATTCGCGCCTAATGCAGGGCCCAGAGGACGACGCGCCTGTTCAGGACGTCCGATTGAACTGAATTTACGGCGCAGAGACGATTCGATGCCCGTGATGTTCCTGCGAAACGTGGGGTAACGATAATACATCATCGCTCTGCCAAAATTTCACGGAGAACGTTTGGAGAGATTGAATGGAATATGGAAATTTGAAGGTAAAGACTCAGCGACTCTCACAGCCCTCCTCTCAGAGCAGAGTACCTGCATTTGCTACGATAAGCCACTCCATCGAGAAAGTTGGACAATTAGATACGAAGCTAAATGATTAAACGTATCGCTACGTCACTTGATTCTCTTTTAGTCACTCTTAAATGCACGAGAAGTGTTTCGTGATCGCTGAACGATCCACTTAGCAGTTTAAAAAGCGTGCGCATGATAATCCGCCGGCCAATGAGACCCAATTGGGTTTAGATAACAAAGCAGAAGCCACGAAGTGGCGTTTTACGACTTCTGCACGGCGGGGAAACGTACAATGGCACGTTAAAAATGCTATCTGACGGCGGTGTTGTTACAGGTTGCCTTCCGAGGCGTGGCCGTGCACGTACGTACGGATCTACTTAATCGATTCCGCCTAGGGAAACAGCCGACCTACTGAATCCCCATTCGAGTACTACCTCCAATTGAACGACACGCTGAATTTTTCCGAAGCGACCGAAACGCGCACGTTCCTTAATTCCTAGTCACGGTCTCTCGGTTCCTCTGTAACGGTTGAATAAATTATGCCCCCGTTATCGATCCGCCGTTTGTAATCTAAAGTCAGACACGCGTGAATGTGTTTCCGCGAAAGCTATCTGGGTTCGATATCTGTCGCCAATGACATACCTACGCCGACCTCTATGCGCCTTTTTCCTGGGAATAATTTCGGCGCTGTATTTTCAATACATTACGTCCCTTATTCGGGCCATACGTGTTTCCCTTCGTGCGCAGCCGGCCAAGGAAAAAGGGTGAACGATTTGATCCTTCTCCGATAGCAGGGTGATGGCAGCGATAGTTCGAATGACGGAGTAATAACGTCGATAAGAGCGGGCCATTGAAAGTCTAATAGGATCTCTCGAGGGCCAGGTTCATTGAAAAATTGCAATTCCAGCCGGCCAGGTCTCGCAGCCTCCCTCCACAGAAGCGAGCGGATTTAATCGGATGCGTGGTCGATCGATCCAACAACCATTCCAGCCTCGAAATTAAAATATCGGATATCATCCGCTTACTCTGCCGCGGGTGCATGGGAACGAATCCTATCACGTGACAATATTTCCTTCTGGTCCATTGCAGGCCTGGCCTATCCTGAAATCGTGTCTAGAGCCTGTATCGTTCCGTCGGGCCAGCGAAACGATACGATAAATGCGGTCGGCCAGCCGCGAAATCGGATCGTCGATAACAAATTCTCGGAGGAAACCGTCCTGGAGGAATTCGAGGGGGATTACTTGGATTTTAGCTCCCGCTCTCGACGACGAAAACCTCGCCCCCGTTTAAAGCAACGACGTGTCCGAAACGGAAAGATTAATCTACCCTCTGGCCTACTTCGTGGCGAATAAAACAATCGTGTTTGATAAAAAACACGTGAACCTTTATATCAATGACCAACAATCGAGTTTTTGACCCTAGTCATTCGAATTACGAACTGTGACAGCATTGAGAATATTCAAAGGGAATATGCAAACGTTCTGCAAGCGCCATAAGGGTGTTACGATTCCTAGAATCATCTTTAGAATCACTTCTTCATGGTATAATCGATAATCAAAGGGTAATTAATAATGACGTTCAATAGGGTAGACTGGGGCTAAAAGTCCGGCGGGTAAAAAGTCCCGAATGCACAATCTCCATTAGTAAACACTCGATTGATTAGTGCAGCATAACTATGTTGATGGCAAGGGTAATGGAGAGGACCGCAGAGTCGCCAATCGTTTTTGGGCTTTCGTGCGTGTCATATGACGCCTTTGTCATTATGTAGATCATGAAGCGAAAAAAATACGTCGTTTTTGTTGTGTTATTCGAAGTAAACTACAATTTAACAGCGTATAATGTGTACATGACATTGTTTATTTATAAATAATATTTTCCACCACTGATAAAAAATGATAAATGATAATAATTTCCTTTTGTACCATTGGGACAAAAAGTCCCTTACTTATATTTTTGACTTACATTTTTATTTTTCGAAAAGCGTTCTTGTCTTTGTTGAAGCATACCCATTAGGTTGTAATGCCATAAATTATCTATCTTTTTTCCTTTTCTTTTATATTAAGATAATTTGAGTGTAAGAAATAAGGCTAAAGTGCTTAAAAGAGAGTTATATCTTAAGCCAAGATTATTGTGCAATTTTTTATTCAAGCTGCATCTTTGTCCTGTATTTTCATTCTTTTGTTTGAAAAAAGGTTCCCATAGTATTTCCTTTCAATATTGTATACCAAAAAAATTTGTTTAATAAATATTTGTTGATTGCAAGAGAGTTTTTTGCTTATTTTGTTTTATGTTACACGAAAAGCTGGTTAGAAGATATTAAGAACTTTTTACCCCAAGCAATGGACTTTTCACCCCATGCCCGTGGCACACATTTTGTGATATAACTCAATAAAAAATAACGCTATTAAGCAACAACTTTGTAAAAGTAAAACATAATAGTTGTAGTGTATACTAAATAACACCGTATATCTCAAGATTGTTATTACTAAATTTGACATAGGTTTATATGAAAAACGGGACTTTCGGCCCCACCCTACTCTACATCCTATGCCGAATTTGAAAGCATTCCAAGTCCCTATCCTGCTTGAAAGAACGCGTCGAGGTTTAACAATCTTCCAAGTGATTCAAACTTGTTCCAAGGATCCCGCATCTCACTTGCCATGGTTGTGTCAGCCTCTAAGTAAAAACAGCCGCGCATGAATGCGATCCTAACAAGAACGTATCCCGCGTGTTAACTCTGTCCCGCCGAGACAAGCAGAATTCGCAATCAGTTGTTACTCCTGTCACGATCCCCTCGTTTCGACACTGCGGGTCGTCGATGACGGGGCCTCACCTCCGGCGGAAGCTTGAAACTCGATTAAACGACTGCTGATGCGACGTCGCGACGTCGAGCGCGATGCCACCGGAAACTGGATTAACGTCGCTTTGTATCGGTCTCGCGTGCGTTCGAGGACGAACGTCGGGCTAGACAAAAGCGACAGGGGAATAATGGGAAGGAACGGCGGAGGGAAAAAAATAACACGGGGAAAGACAAAGGCGGGCGGGAATGGTGGCCGAGATACGGTGGGTGTGGCTGTGAACAAACCGCCAGCGACGTTCCCGATGTGTCGCGTTTGCACGGAAGATCGTCACGTCCATTATCCGTCGCGTAACAAGCAGCGACGGGCTTCGAAGGCCTTCGAGTCGCTTCTAACGTGCGATGGAAACTTTGAATCACTTCGAGGAGCGTTCAAGTTTCAAAGATTCTTTAAAAATTGACGGAGACTTGAAACTATTTACGCGTCCTTTCTTTTAGTTCCGAGATCGTACAGAGAACTAGTTAATACGTGAATGATTAACCACGAAAGTGCCTGGTCGGAAAATGCCCCAAAGGGTCCGCTGCTACTTGGCTGGATGTTCGATTGGCGTGATGTCGACGCAACAACAACGAAGCAGCGTGACGAGCGTGTATGCATGCTGCTGGTATGCAGAGAAACCGAGTCACTGGGCTATCGATGGCGTGGCTGGTTGTTTAGGTTAACAGCCCCCAGTCACGCACGACAGAACCAACGAATGGGACGAGCTATATGGTCCTGGACACACTACCCGCCCGCCCGTCCATCCCTTCAGCTCACTTTATCGCTCGCTTTCTGCGTGCTCCGATGGCCAGCACTGTGTCCTCGGCTTCGACCGGCGAGCTTGCGCTTGGAACTTGTGCAAAGTGTCCACACGTTGCGTGAAAATCGCCCGTTCGGACGATACTTAACTTTGTCACCCTCTGAAAGCTAGCTGGGACTGATTGAAGAGCCATTTCCGACTGTTCCTCGAGGTGAAGCTCTATCTTAACGAGCTGGTGCTGGAGGAGCTCATGAATAGCTTCAAAATCTTCTATTTGAAGGAAGTGCCTGTGTATGCGTGGCCAGATCGAAGAGTATCAACTATGGTTGCACAGTATGTTCCGCGAATACAAATACTCTCTTGTTTTAACAAGACCCGTGCCAAGAATCTTGGTCCACATTGACACGAAAAAGGCACTCGTGAAGATATGTCTAGCGATTCCTCTCCTAAATCCACTGAGCTGCCTGATCAGACTTTTTAAGTGAACTATAAGATAGATTCATTAAATGGGACCTCTATTTAGGACGGTAGGAATAAGGTGATCCTTGGAAATTTTTTTCTAAGAAGCTGTTTTACGGATCTTTGCCAAACTTTCAGGGTATTTTAGTTCACATTCAAACAATAAAAATTAAATTTTACACTGTTGAGTGTTCGGTAGAAATGAAGATATATAAACAAGTTCGTTAGGACTCGCGGACCGGAGTTGCAAATTGGCTATTGTAATGGTGGCCTCATTTCTTTCTTGAAATAAAATACCAATGATTTTCTTATTTCTAGTATAATTACATTGTCGATAAATTGATTTAAACAACTCTTTTTCCATAAATAGTACGAAATATTTTGGGGCAGAATCGTAACGTTTTCTTTCAAGTCCTACCAATTTGCCAACTTTTTACTTTCTTTTCGTTTGTTAGGTTCGTCGACAATGTAATTATACTAGAAATAAGAAAATTCAGGGAAGAAATAGGGCCACCATTACAATCACCAACTGGCAACTCCGGCGGCCGAGTCCTACTGAACGTGTTCATGTATCTTCATTTCTACCGAACATTTTGTAACGTAAAAATTAATTTTTATTGTTTGAATGTGAACTAGAATACCCTGAAAGTTTGGAAACGATCCGCTTAACAGTTTCTTAGAAAAAAATTCCCAAGGATAACCTTATTCCTAGCGTCCTAAATAGGGCTCCCCCCCCCCTAATGAACTAACGGCTGAGTTCGCCAACGCCTTCTAATATGTGCTAGTAGGACATACAATGGCAACACCCACGGTTGCACCCTGTCGTGTGACTCTCGCGTCCATAATTATCCGATAAATTCGCAACGTTGTTTCGATAGACATCCCCGTCCCCCAGCGACAGGATTGCTCGCTAACGCTTCGAACCTGTGAATTTATTACGCAAGATTTAAGCATAGTCCTCCGTTCCTCGTCAAGTATATAACCAGCGAAGAGGGGCGCAAGAGACAAATTCCCGCTCGTTCACACGAGAAAATTGCGATTTCGAGAGGAAATCGAGGTCCCCCGTCTCCGCCGCTCGGAACTTCCCGGGAAGCTCGTTATCAATAATGAGCGAAACACCGGCAGATCGGGCCCGTTCGACGAAAACGATAAATTACGAACGAAATGCCTGCGCCCCGGAATCGCTTAACGAATGTTTCATTAAATCCGTCTTCCTGCTTCCTGGAACACCTACAGGCGTATCGTCCCCGCGACATAGACTGGCTTCTGGGTATTTCAGCGGAGAATTTGCATTCCACAGAGGGTCGAACAAAACTTTTATCCGCCACGCACAGCTTTTATTCGTTGTTTCTGTGAATCAGAATAACAAGGTCGTTTGATGCCCCCAACGAGCGATTCAGCATTTCTAATTGAACTTCCCATTTGAAGAACCTTTTCCAACCACACTGTCCTCAATTCTGATTGCAACTGTCATCCCCGCGAGCAAGGAGTGTCTAAAATAACGAAGGATTCATTCAGAGTTCCCGTGTCTTGGTCAGGGGTTTAGAGTTCGCACACAACTTCTAGTTAGAGCTCATTAGGGCCATCCTAAAGTATTGGGGGAGGGAGGGGGTCAAATAGTCATCGAGCCGACTGTATCAACCCTGCTGCATCCGCCAATAGTTGAGGCTCGGCAATGATACTAGACTACCACTAGCGGCAGGCTCGAACAATTAATAACTACTTAGTCGACTCGCAGAGCAATGGCAGCCTGGCCACAGCTAGAGAGGAATCTTTCCGAAAATCGCGTCTTCCGCGCGTCCTGGTCCATCTTTGTTACTCCCGCGGGAACTTGGTGTGGAGGGTAGTATTGATCACTCCCATGCTGCGCCCACCTCCACCCCCTACGTCCTCCGACCTCTGTTTTCCATCCTCCGTTCTGCATCCTCCGTCCTTTATCCTGCACCCTCCACCCTGCCACCAACTTTTCATCTTTCGTCTTTCGCTCGTCTAACCCCCTCTCCCGGGCTCTTCATCGATAAGCGCTCAGAAGCGTGTCGCGATATAGGGCGTCTCGCGAGATTATCATCGATCTACCGCCACATTTCTCTGCAAATTGACGACCCGGCTACCCCCGCTGACGTCCAACGTCCGGCAGTTCTCGCTTACAGGGATCAGAGGAATTAACGCGCGGTACTTGCATGAGACTCGGTATTCCCGAGCAGCGGCGTTAATCGTCTGCCAGCAAAGGGGGCGCTTTCTCTGATAAAAAAATCTGGTAATCCCAGTCTGAATGGGCCGCGGAGCCGGGGATTCAGGAGCTTCGCGCTTTTTGTCCCGCGCGCGTGCCGAATCTCCATTTCCCGGCGAAAACTTTTCACGTACCGCCGCGACAGGATTCCCTCTGCCATCTGCGAAGCTACCCGGCAGCCCCCGAACACCGAATATGAGACTGTGGATCGAGGATTAGCGGCTCCGCAGCGACAAAGACTGCCCCTCGCGCGCAATCGATACACCCAGGTCGCTGAATATCGCCTGGCATCCGCAGTCCGACCGCGAGATTTACGAGGTGGATGCACAGTTTGCGGCGAGTAAGCGCGAAAAATATTCCTGATTCGCGCCCGATCTTCTATGCATCGTTTCGCGCAAGAATTAACCAGAAGCCCCGACGTTCAATTAACTCGGTCCAGCAACGCGCTCAGACGGGGATGAGGTATTCGTGGCACGCCGAGGGGGATGATTTATAGGGGATCGTCAGCGAGGACGGGTCCAGGGTAGTGTTTCGCCGCTGACGACACTGGATCGTCGCCAGACCCCTCGCCAACCCCCGGGACGCAAAATTTCCTTGTTACGTATTAAGTGAATCTTACGTGCATGTTGGGAGCGGATTCGAGGGTTTCTCGCGTGTGCCACGGGCAGGAAAACGACGGAACAAATTCGACGACGTGGGAACTCCTGACGTCACGGGAAGTTAGGGCACCACGTGCACGATGAAAAGGCGATTTGCGAGCGAAGGGGGAGCGTTACGCAGGGGTGACTCCGCGGAAGACAGTCTGCACCTGTTGCCGTTGTCAATAAACCTGCTCTGAGCGAAATTTCTTATTGTTCATGGCTGTCGGGCTGCGCCTGAGCAGCGACCCTTCTTTTCACGGCGGAAGACAATGTAACGTTTCATCATCTATTCAGGAGAAACGTTAACGAAGCGGGCCCACCAACTGGCGCGCTATCAAAACTACGTTTAACGACCGAACGCTTTGAGCAAACGGACTAACGCTGCCTACCCGGTTCCTGGGGGAAGCAATTAACTGACTATTCCGCAACATGTCACCGTTGGTATTCTACTGGATTGTTAAAGCAACGGTTGTGGAATAGACACGCAGGTCTATTGCGAAAATTTTGAAAGAAAATTCTGAACTTTGTCAGAGTTTCAGGCACTGCAGAAGGAGGGTAGTTTTTTAACGAATTCAAGCGGAATACTACAAGCTCTAGATCATGTCAAGTTATTCAACTCTTTGAAGGTAGTACTGAATGCGAGAAACCACCCTTTTTATGGTATAGTTGCTTATTCTTCTCACCTCTTTTCTTATTTGAAGAGACTCTGAAGTCCGCTTCACGCATTAAGAATTTACGTGTCGCCTGAATTCCACGGTCCCGATTGGCAAGAGCGTGTCTTCAGCGAATAGCTTTTCAATTTTCCATTCGAGCAGCGCCAGGACGAACAGTCGGGGCTCGTTATTAGGGGGATGGCACGTCCGGGAGAAGAAGAGCGGCAGCTCGAATTTGGGGCAACGTCTTCGACTGGTCGGGCAGGAATCTCGCGGGCGGTTACACGCTCCGCGACAGCTTATCGAAACACGGGGCTTTTACACCGAAATTGGCATGTGTGCACGCTGTGTGCGTGCGCGTGCGTACGGGTGCGCGCGCTAGGTATCCAGGTTCACGTCCTACTTACGATATCGAGCTGCAGGAGGGCAGGGCACGGCGCGAAACTCGTTCCTCTCATTGACTATTTATCTGCGAACGCTCCAACGGCCGCCCATTCTCGCCCCCTCGTTCAACATCCAGATGAAGAGTGTCTGAGCGGCCGTGAGCAACAGATTACGCTGTGGACAGGCGTTCGGGATTGATTGCGATAATGAGAACGTGTTTATCCGCTCGAGTGCTCTGATTCCCCACTGGAATGTCGAGAAAGTAGCCACTGGAGGACGTACAGGGAAAAACGTGAGAAATTAGCAGCACGCACAGGCTCCCATCAACCCTTAACTACACTGATCAAATCTGGAAAAGAACTACTACATGTAGGAACTACACCCACGGGGTAGTTTTCTAAACCAAATTTTGATAAGAGTTTTAACTGAACTGAAATGTAAAAAGTTGGGGCCCGTTTGTTCCCCACCAGCGTAGTTAAGGGTTAACTTTCTAATATTTATTCTGTTAACGACTGGCACACCTACAACGACGCTCCTACCTCACAGGGAATCCTTACCGAAGAAGAGACAGTTGAACACCGGCCAAGTGAAACTGTACGGTCATTCTCGTTACAGAAAGAGATCCTGTGATCGACTCCAACAAGATGGAAAGGGTCATGAACATGGAAATGGTAGCTCTGGACAGAGTCGATCGTTTCCAAGACCCAGTTGCCCGTCAGCATAAAGAACAACGATACTCTAGACCTGAAATATATCGCTCCTTCCTATTGTCCCTTCGCCCACGTTCAAACTTTTTCGAGTAACCCCCAATCCACATTCCCTAACACGCTTCCAGTGCCAGAAACTGGGAGACTCTCTCGAATTTCGTTCCCCGTCGTATCGATTCCCATCAGACCGAGAACCTGAACAGCTCCTCGCGTGACCAACCGGCCACCAGCGTTTCCGCGCGACGCGGAAGCGGAAGAATCGCGGGAGGAGCCTGGCTATTGAAGACGGTGCAGACACGGGGCGGAAAGACAGGCCGGAAACGGAGGTAAAAGCGACAGGGACATGCATCGCGAGGGGGCACGATTGTCCCTGGTTATCGACGGAATAAATCCAGCCTATTTAAAGCGGGCCTGGCTACTTCCAGGAGAAGTGGAATCGCCTTAAACGCCGATGGTGCGACGAGGCCGCCCGTTTATCGTCGCGCGACAATCCTCGCGCTGTTCCCTCGAGAGAAACGGAGAAATCCTCTGAAATCGTACGTCAGTTACGCGGGAATATCGACGTATTCATCAGCCACAGCCGTGCCGGCTCCCCTGAAGCGTGAAAGGAACTCAAGGAAAGCAAAGGCAGAGTATTGGAAAAAGCGCGACTTTCGTAATAACGAATTGTGTTACTAAAAACGTCAATCGTGTCTGTAGGAACCTTCCTCGAAGGCGTTACGCCTGACGTCCTATGTTTTTCAGGGAAATTTGTTTGTGGGAAATTCGATCTTCTTTATAAACTGTTTCACGATCCTGTCACTATTTCTTATTTCCCTCACAGAATGAGGTAATTCGAGTTTTACAGCTGAACTATTCGTTGGCCAGAGGCGGGGACGTTTCAGGAATTGCTCAGGGAAATATAAATGATATATATTTGTCAGGTGGACACTGGAAATATTTCTGCAAGAACTCGTCGCCTATATTCTCCAAAATAATACGTCTTCCTGAAAATGTGACACCCAACTTCAACTTCGTCAATAATTTATTCCAGTTTCTCTTCGCCGATGAACTTCCTCGAAGATCATTCCTGGAAATAGAATTGAGGCGACGAAGGTGCAACGACTCTGGTACTTCTTATTGCCATGCACGATGGTAGATAGTGACAAGGTAGCCCGACTTTCCGAGCCACCTAGAAACAGCGTAATCGCGAGACGCGTGGGAGGTCAGCGTTTCGGAAAAAATTCGTTCTCAGTCTCACGCGACCGTTACTCGAGGCCAATCGCCTAATTTCGTGTGTTTTGCATTAGGGTCGAGTACCTTAGGGCGCGATCAATGGCCCTCGTTTATTTCTGTCGTCAGTACGTTACGATCTTCTGATGCGTATCTACCACCATCGATAAATAATTAAACCTCAGGTCTCCAGAAAGTTGAGATTGACTCGAGATTGCAATATCGCGTGTTATTTCAATGAGACGAAGATTTAGGAGGTATAGGACGCGCGTGGGAAATATTTCCCACGGTCCAGTGAAGAAAATTCAATTCTGTGTTTGCTGAGTGGGCAGGTGTAATCTGGAGGAAAGTGTTAGCTCGTTAACGAGGGTAATCGGCGAATTAAGGAACATTGTTTCAGGCACGCGTGGCCTAACGACCATCAGCACGCAACACTCGTATTAATTGCTATAATTCGATGGACCAGGCAACAGGTTTTGCTGATTAGAGGCCGGTGAGTGGTTTTTGGGTTGCGTTCCCCGATATTGAAACAGAGACACGATCGTTACCATGATTGTCGGGCGAAAACTTCGCGGACCGGATAAGTCGCATGCCATACGACGAGATAAGGTAATGCCCAAAGCCATTTTATAAGTTCACCGGGCTTCCATAATCTGGTTATCGATTCAATATGCTAAACGACGGTGGGCGTATCTCTGACGTGCACGTTCTAACGCAACATGGTTACTGGTAGGCTCGATTCATAGTTTCGTGAACGTAACTCATTGATATTCCCTTCTGCTTGCGAACGTTGCACGAGAAAAAGTGTAGGCACCAGAAATTACCGAAAATCTGCCACTGCGGTACTTAAATCCGAAACCACGAGGTCCAACCAACCAACTTGGTCGTGCCACGAAATCTTATATTAATTACAAGCAGGAATACCCAGACTTATATTCTGAATACTTAAAACAGAGAAGCTTCTTTTAAACTCGAACTATTTTAATTTCAATCCAATATAGAAAGTACGTGCATTGCAATCTAATACGACTGTCATGCAAATGAAGATTAAGGAAATTAACTGGATTTCCATTTCCCTAATGTTCTTCCTCGAAATTCACTAGCGTCCTCTGCATCGAAGCCTGAGCGTTTCATTGGCGATTCTGTCACGAATTTCATAGCCACGAGTGAAAAGGATCGACCGAGATACCTTATCAATCTCGTCCACTCGCGGTTTATCGTGTCTGTCCAGGAACGTCTGTATTCCCTTGATTACGCTTGTCGCGTGTTTGCGAGCCGGACGCATTGTATCGAGGTACCATTCCCACCAATTAAAATGGACCTCGCCGAGCTAGTTCGCTCTCGAGCGTCGTTTTCAGCGTCGATTATCAAACACCTACCGCTGCACTGGCAACAAATCAGCATTAACAAAGGAAAGCTCTCGTTCCGGCGAGCTAGCGGAGAGTCAATCGTGGCTGGGCATCGTAAAACGTTGAACGCGCGGAATGCTTAAAAGCGAGTCGATTAAACGGCTGTCGGCTATTATTTTACAAGAACGAGACAGGCAGCGCGAACTCTCGTTATCGAGGCCCGAGGAATTCGACGTTTTGCGAGCAGAAATGCCCGCCGTCTGGGAACACCGTTGCTGAAATATTTCAGCGATTCCATTGAACGCTACGGTACCATTGGTTCGCTTTAATCGGGCTGTCTAAAAATGGAGAACGAGCACAGTGGAAATTCAATTATGTTAATTAATAGATGGATGCAATTATTCCCTTGTATGTGATATTTTGGATACCATGCATTCTTGCTAATTTCACAGACTACTACTTTCATATTCAACAGTAGAATGGTCAATTATTCAGTTGTTTCAATTATTCGGATAAAAGAAGTTTAAATAATCGAAGTTCTACTGTACTTGTAGAATCGATCAAAGTGAAGCTCGTTTCTTTTTTCATTGATATTGAACGTTAATTCTGGGCCAAGGAAACTCTCGTCGTATAATGATACTGTCACCTTTTTTTTCTCTCCTCTTCTCCCTGGTATTGTTAAACGTCGAATGCATCGTACGTTTGTGCAATGCGGAGCAAGTTAATGCCAAGCGATTCGAGCATTTCCTTGGCCAGCTCGAAGAAACGTGGATGCACGCACTCGTCCGTGATTGGGACGCACGTGGTCATCTTCACCCTCCTCGAAGGGGTAACTTGACCTTCCCCAAGACGCCGCGTGTACGCGCGATGGTAATATATCTCACTGGCCGACGTACGCGTGTACGAGAATGTTCCTGGAAATTTCGGTGCCCGGTCTACTCCAGACCCTCATTTATTATCACGCTCGAAACTGAGAAATTAATTCCATGCGCGGTGCGCGAGACGGAAAAAGGAAGTAACAGCTTGGCGACAAATTACGATCCCTTCAGAGAACACTTTTGCTAATACACGGAATGATTAATGACCCTCTAATTAAGGGGCACTTCTACGCAGGATCGTGCACGTTTCTCGACGGTCTCTCTTAATTTATGAACATATATATATGCAGCATATGGGGAAATTGAGCACGTCATGTGTGTATCACGTGCAGTACTCGTGCGACAAGGATCGGGGACAACTGTCAGGCTTTTTTATGCACGTTTTGGAGAATCTACTTGATACAACGTCCTGTGGGCTCGATCTATCTACTGACTTCATGACAGAATCAAATTTCTTTTAGAAATTTTGTACTGAGAATCAAGTTTTTGGATAATCCTATCGTTAACAATCACAAGGGACTTGTCAATAAAGTATCTCTAGGATTTCTTTAAACAATCTCACAAATAATTCAGTGAAACTGGTCGAGGAACGTGACAGAACCGAAATCTAAGTAGTTCGAGTCAATGGTTTGTTAGACGATCAGAGTTATCACGCTAATAACGCGTCCCGTAGGAAAGTATCCTCGATAGGCGATAGCCTCAGCCCTTTCATCGAGGGTCTAAGTGAAGAAAAAGCCGTTCGCCAAGAGGAAATCCATTTCCTGTCGACGGAGGGGCGGGAGAGGGCACCTTGGCTCCCAAAACGGTCTCACTCACTCGGCCGGAACTTCGATTCGCCCCGACTTAAAACGGCCCCACTCTCGAGACGGCACAAAAGAACCGCGAACACTTGCCCTCAACTGCACGCACACCCCTCGTGCACCGTTTCGCGGATAGGGGGGGGGGGGGTGCATTCGCGGAATCGTCCACCGATCCCCGCCATTTTCGCCATAATCACTGATACCGCCGTCGGGTGGCACGACCCCCTTGCCACAGGCGTCCCTGATTCTCGTGCACCACCGGAAATCCCATTCTCGTCTCGCGGTACGTCGGCCATGTCGCGATAGAACTAACTAGGTGTCTTGGGGGTTGAACACCGAGGAGGATGAAGTGCGAGGGTGACAGGAACAGTGACAGAGGTGGAAGGACAGGGTAAGAGAGGGCAAAGGTGAGAATACCCAGGAAGAATGAAAGAAGAAATGATGGTGGTGTTCTGGAGGGCGAGAGGAGGGTTAAGATAGGGCTGCTCTAGGGAACTGGTTTCACAGGGGGTGAAATAAGTAACCGCTAGCAGACTTACGTGCTCGATGGTGGGCAGATGGGCCGTGACTGACACCCCCGGTGCCGCCACGCGCCCCCCGCGCACCAACTCCGCGATTTCCAAGGGTGAGAGTGCGCAAGCTCGAAGCCCCGCACGACCGCCACGATCAGAGCTTCTCCGGAGCTTGTCCCGACCCCCGAGAGCATCATCCCTGTCGGCCGACCGTACCAACGACCAATGTGCTCTAACGCGCGTCCTCTCCACGTTTACGCGCGCCATCGTCCAGGGTTGAACGTCTTTCCCTTTTCGGCTCGTGGCTGCTGCCGGGACCCAGCTTCCGGCTGGTCACCACACTTTTATCCTCTCAGCGATCGCGCGAGACACTCGAGGGGGAAATGGAGGCACTTGTACGGTGGATCGCAGAGATGCTCCAAGTTTCCAGCGTGTAATACCACGTGGCTAGTATGACCTCCACTAGGGAGAAAATTGAACCTGTTAAGTGGGGTGGAAACGTCCCCGTGTGTATTCAGCAATGATGAAACACGGATTAAGTCGTTTTGTCTACAGTAGATGCTAGAGGCTGGTCCCAAAACTAGTTTCACTCCTTTTTGCCAAATGTTTTATTCAACTTTTAACTGTTTTAGCTATTCTACCGATCCTGGGTATCAAGTAGACCTGAGTAGAGGAAAACCAATCCATGAAGTAAATCCAGGCCCTGATGGTTTCCATGAACGACAACCATGGACAAAGGACTCGTTTATTTGACATTTCATCCCCAGGATCCACCGTCGAAGTACCTGCATTCTCGCCCCGTGAAACAAATCCATTCGAAATCGCATCATCGACGAGAGATTCAGCAGGAGAGCTCGTGAAACGTTGGAAAACAGTTAGCCCGCAGTGGAACCCGGAGGATTCAACGAGATTCGATTGAATCTCGATGCTCGCGACACGGACGTTCTTACGAGCCTGACCCGAGCACCCTCCAGAGATCCATCCAAGGTAAAAACGCACGCTGATGTCTCTATTCCGCATCCGAGCCGATCGATCGGTCGAAACCGCAACGACTGCCATTGCGGTTTTGCCTGGCGATTGTGTTTCGCGGCATCATCGAGGCGGTGTACTTGACCGTGCCCCCGTTCCACGATTAGCTTCCGGCCGGGATCCTGATTTCGCGAAAGCACGCCGCCGACAGTGGATGCGTGCTCCTCGATCGAGCACGTGAACAGCCAGAGTTATTGCGTTGTGAGCATCGAAAGTGGGGGTGTTATAGATAGACCGATTTCCACGCAGGTAGAACCTACCCCCGATCATCTTCACCGACGCGCGATGCCTATTCAAGAAGTGGATGATCGAGGGAAACACCAAGGAAGTTGAATATGCAATGCTAAGAGAGGAGCAATCTTCATGAAACGAGGGAGCTCGCGATATTTGCAGCTTTATAATTCCTCCTAGCCCTCTCGCTGTGTTTAATTACTGTTACCAGCGAACAACACCGCCTCTCCTCCACTAAACCTTCCAGCTAAACGAGGGAACCGTGTATGACTAAGGACCCGACGCTCCGAGAATTATGGCGTCTTAAAATTTGAGCAGGGGAGGAGTTCGCCTGCCAAACGGGTCGTTCTAATTAAAACGCTGCTTTTCTGTACCGCGCTCTCCGCGAAGCAAGTTGATACCGGTGGCCATTGTACGTACGGCTGGAAAGTTTAAACTGGGTCCAGGGTAAAATGGTTTCCTCCGAGCGAGTGGGTGGTTCGTTTACAAAGAACGTCACGCGGCGAAGGAAAAAATGTATACAAAATGGGGGTGTATTGAGTGTCGAAGAGCTGGCCGCGTTAGCCGACTGTCTTCTCGGGCTGCTGGGGCGCTTTTGTGAAACTTCCTTTGGAAAATATTGACAGGTGCCACCGGCGCGCTCGCCTGACGTGCATTACACAAACGACTTCCAAGAGCCGCGGAGCTTTCCGATGCTATTATTCCCCGACGCGGAATGAAATATCTCTCGATTTCCTTTCCACCGACAATGCTGCGGGAAAAATAAGTCGAGCTTCCCTAAATGCCCAACGATTTATCGGAATTTCTGCTGCGTTTCTCCCGATGGTTGGTCAGCCATTACAATTTCAATCAGCTCGAGTGTCGATGTTCTTCGATACTACTCTTGCTCTTCTGTCAACTGACATCCCCTTCGGACACGTCGATTGTCTTCCGGCACGACACTTCCCTGTCACCTCTCTTCTGTCAACTCAATTTCCTTCTATAAACTTAACACTCTTCTCTGAGCATGACTTTCTTCTACCAGCTCCCTTTTATCCACCCAACACTCATCTGCCTACTCCTCCTGTCTCCACTTTCAATTCCCTCCTGTGAAAGAAAGACTCGTGCGCCACCATCGAGCCAGCGAGGGTCAAGAGCTTCGTCCAGGCACACGAAATCTTTGCTCGAGGCGGAAAGTGGCAAACACCGTTGACCTACTCCACTGTGAGCCTGGAACGTCGCAGTTTCGCGACACCGGCGACAAAACCGCCCTGTCATGGTCCAAGGTTCTGTTAGTTTGCAATTAGTCAGCGACTAAACGTCGCCAGCACCGCCGAGCTGGTGTTTAAGCTTCAACGGCAATGCTGTACGCGCGTGCCCGATGGATGCTGTTCAATTTCCTCGGCAACGAGCGAAGCGTCGGCATTTTCCTTTGACCCGCAGCGGTTCGGAAAATTGACGGTGGAACGAGTGTGAAAGGGCCTGCGAACGTTTTCACTTCTCTCGCCAGGGCTCATGCAGCGTCCTCTGACCTTGATTAAAGAAAAAGTAAAGCACATAACGCGAGAAGCATTGCATCCCAGGATAATCTGGCTGGAGTGCTCGCTCGTTCCTTCCCAAACGTCTCCCCGAGCGAATTTGCATTCACTTGACTCAGACACCGACAGAAACAGGCGTGAAATAAACGCCTCTTCAGTTTACCGCGTTAGATATTAAAGGGGAAAGAAGAAGAAACGGGGTTTTAAGGAAAAGTGAAGAAATTCAAAGGGAAGCTGTACTTCTTTTCTTTCTTTCCTCTCTTCACGTCAGAGGCAAGGTAAGTATCTCCTCCGTATCCTTTTTCAATGTTGCAACCACTCTGCAGTCGCGGAATGAAGAATTGGTCCCTCAGAGATTCTATCGAAGAGAATACGAACTGACTATAGACACGACTATCTCGGCTACCCTAATCGACCGACAGTATATATGTAAATCGCAGGGTTGAAATTAATGTTTTAGTAACCGTTTACGAGTCGCCCGCCGAGGATGCGCTCATTACGCTTTCATAACGCGTGGGCGACGGCGGGGCAACTTTCGATGACAACTTCTACCATAAATTAGTCGGGGAATGCCATTAAAATTTAAACGCCTACCAGTTCGAGGGACCGCTGCAAACAACAACCACGACGACGCTCTTAACTTTCCCATGCGGATCTCGATGGGAAGGGTTAGAATTCAGCGAGGCCGTGGTACCGCGAAATCTTTCGATGGATCCAGGAATGGTATTCGCCTGCAACGACCTCGAGGTTATCACGGGAAATATAAATTCTGGACTTTGCGCCCGCGATAAAGCATTCCCTTCGAGGAATGCACGATGCAAGACAAAGTTTTCTCTAATTTCTGCGCCAATTCCCGTGCTCGCGATCGATGCATTAATATTCACCATGGAGTGGCTGTACGAGACCCTGTGTAAGGTGGGATGAAAAATGGCCCGTGTCCCCGTTTTCGCCGAGTAGAGCCAAGGGTAATCGGTCTCTCAATCACCTGATGTCAGAACCAGTAGTAACTCTCGCTCGGTATAAGGCCGCTCGAAGGTAACGTCTTCCATAAAAGCACTTCTACACGGAGTCTAATCAACTCCTCTTTTCCTGAAAAGATTTCTTTCGAATTTGTACACTGCAGCTACACGGGAGCTGAACCGTGTCGGGGAAAAAAGGGTTTGGGTTAAATAAAGGACCACTTCTTCTCACAATTAAATTCAAGGAAACAAATGAATAAGATATGTGGTGACAGTAATTTTCGTGCGGAGACCTTCTCGAAAAAGTCCTCCTTTCACCAGCAGTAACTTTTCTGACGTACAAAGAGATTCCAGAATCGAATCACCCCCATGATCTCACGATTCATCCCCGTCAGACTTTCTATTGTTCCCCGATATTAAATCCACGTCGGGATCCAGAGGATTCAAAGACTCAGTGACCGTTTAAAGAAGCCTGCCAAAGGAATCATTGGAGGCTTGATGATCGAATCTCGTATTATATTTGCGAAGCGTATAACCGAGGAAACAGGGGGGCATATTCGTCTTTCGAGGCTCCGTAACTCGCGTGCAATTTCGACGTGGAGTAAACGGCAGGGATTCCTCGCGAATTCTAATTGGCCGTTCGAACGACACCCTCGGAAATTCTGTGCATGTTGGACGCGCAGCTTTCCAATAACGCCAGCTGCGACGGAATAATAAGCCCGCTACGTCTACACCTCGGAATGCTCTTTCCTCGGAGCGAGTCGGTCGCTGGACGCGAGACTCCGCGATAAGAAGCTCTGCTAGCCCCGTTGATTTATACCCCGTGACTTTATCTAGCCAGGCACGCGACCCCACCAGGCGTTTATCAAAAATTTTTTCAGCGTCAACCGAGTCGCGTTACGAAGCCGGCCCAAGTGGCTCGTTCTTTTTCCTCTCCCTGGCTCGATCATGCGAATAGTAACGATCGCGCGCGTGTGTCCGCCGAGAATCGCTCGAGACCATCGGTGGGAATACTAGCACGCGTCCTTGACACGGATACGCTCCTTCCCGTACGCAGAAATGAATAATTTACCGGACACCGCGACAGTAGTATCGCTCCGCCGTGGTCAGACGGCGGCGCCTCTGACAGGGCGCGGGGCTCATCTACTGGTCCACGTTTGTTCTCTCGAAGGGAGGAATTTTAGTGTTTGGATGACTTAGGGTAAGTCCGGGTGAGATGGTCATAGTTTCATTTAGAGTCTGCTACAGCCAACCTATTTGAAATAAAGCAACGAAAATGATGTAGAACAAAACTTCAATCCTTTGTCTACACGTCCATTAATATCAATAAACGAAAAATTATTATGTAATATACAAATTTTGCAAATGAAAAAAAAGTGTCATTGCCCATATCTCCCTTAATGTCCGGGAGAGGTGGTCCACCTTTCGTCCACCTTCGTTTTGACCAGCTCAAAACTTCTTTCGGCTCTTGCTGTGAGTCTTCTAATCCGCATGTATGATACACAGTGTCAAACTCTGCAATCTGCATGGACCCAATAACCACATGACTTACATCTCAGCCAATCTTGTTTTTTTTTAGTTTCGAAATAATTTCCTCCGAATTTCACCAAAATATCTGAAATTACATCAAATATAGCTATGGCCAGCTCTCCTGGACAACAATTGATCATCTTTCCCTTAAAGCCCTGGTAAGATAGCCATTCCCCTTTCGCTTAGACTAACAAACGTAACCCCGAATACTTTAAGGTTAAAAACAGTGTAAACAATGCACTGTCGAAAATACATCTTGAGAATTAAAAATATTCAGCATAAATAACACAAACAAGATGACCAAAATATTGATCAAACATTTTGAAGTACTAGCTTCAATTTCACAGTGGATTTACAAACCTTTATAAACGTTCTATTCCAACACTTTGAACTAAGAATGTTACTTTTCTATGACACTTTGTACCCACGTCGAGGCAGCGTAATCAGGCTTTGCCTTCTAAAAAATACTGCCCATCCTTTCGTATGACCGTCTTACCCTGACTTACCCTATCTGTGAGTTTAGGGAAGGTGTAACGCGTCTTAAAATGAATACGCTGGACCTAATTATAATGTTTTATGTAATATTAAACTGTTGGTTGAAATGCAAAGTGTTTTAGATAAAAGTTACTGCGTTTTGATTATAAAAGTATGAAACGGTAAGAAGATTGTATTTTCATTAATCTGAAAGGGTTCCACGATCTTCCATGTGCCGTCGGCTGTATCGACTTTTGAAAGTCCTTTTCAATACTTAAGCGAGTCGACATGTAATAGGATACCTCCGACTCCTGTCGACAGCGCGGCGGTTATTTGTATAACGTGTCTGTCGATAGCCAAGCTCCATCGAGTTACTAAATTATCCATGGTGCCTGAGAAAGGGAACCAGTACCATATACGAAGCAAGTACAGAAAAACGCGTCAGTTTTTATTCACCTTAAGCTAATTGAAGGCAAATTTACTCCACCTCCATTCATGTTCCCAGTAATTGCAGTACCCGCGATACTACTATTCCTTCTACGCTCTGGTTTTAATTTTTGCATACCATAAGTGCTTTCTCAATAGTCAGTAAATTAGCGCACACACCGATGCACGGTGCTGTATCATAATTTCAGACAATTACCAGACGTCGCATCCGCCAACGCGGCTGGCAAGTAGTGAATGCGCGCCCGATAACCCCGACGCAAGTAGTACAGGTCGAGCAACATACCGACAGTGCCGGTACACGAGCCTACAGAGCTTTCCGTCTGCTCTGACGTACCGACCGCAAGCTTCTCGAGCTTTTCCGCGGTACCGTGAAGCTTTAAAGACTTGAAAAGCTAACTTACCGACCGGCTAACAGGATCGTGAAGCGTGGATGGCACTTACCTACAAAAGAAAGGGTGAAACGTTAAAAATATCGCCGAGGAACGCTTTCAGCAAATGCTGCATCGCACTAGAAGGGTTTCTCGTGGTAACTAAGATGAAACGTCGATGGAACGCATCGAACATAAACGAGGGTCATGCTCAAGTTTCTCATGCATCGTCGCGTGGTCATGCTGCATACACGCGCGGCGAACCAAAACGTAACGCACGGGATCGACGGAGGGCACAATCGCGAGTCCGGTGTAGAGATAGCGGGATTCAACAGATCCGATCCCCTCGAATTTATTTTCCAAACGACTCGTCGGATCCGGACTTGTGTGCTCGCGAGACTTGCTACTATCGCGCGTCGCGTTCGACGGTAATTCTGAGCGAAAAACGTTACACAACGCAAACGCAT
This sequence comes from Andrena bicolor, assembly GCA_960531205.1. Classification (NCBI taxonomy): domain Eukaryota; kingdom Metazoa; phylum Arthropoda; class Insecta; order Hymenoptera; family Andrenidae; genus Andrena; species Andrena bicolor. The sequence goes on from OY482665.1 coordinate 28,527,489, forward strand.
TCTACGCATTCAGTGTTCTAGCTATCACTAAAGTGTCAGATGAAAGCGATCTATCGGACCCGATCGCGCGATGCTTACTAAATCGCGTGACTGGTCGTCGTAGGTGGCTAAGAAGTTTCGCCTCGCTCTACTGACAGCGAGGCAGGGAAACGGACTCCTGCCACCTACGCAAACTAAGTGCTACTTCATCTAGCGAACGGCCGCATTCTAGCTGAAAAAGGAACAATCTAAGACTAGGGGCGCCTAGCGCGCCCCATTTCTGGTGCAAAGAGAATTCGGAAACTTTTGCGTGGAAGTGTTTATACCTGCACGACTGCCGGCCCGCGATGCGCCTGTGCAATAGAAACACAAGAAAAGAATGTTATACAGACAGATAAAAGACAGAGAATCATAAGTGATAGAAACAGGAAAAAACCGTGAGAGAAAGTCGAACGAGAGCGAGAAGAGTTAATGATTGATCGATCGCGCATCGCATGCAGTACGACTATAGGTATCCGATTCGACCCCTTCGCGAGCTTCAAAGTCACCCTAATTTTCGCTGAGAGGGAGAAGGCAGTGCTCCAAATAGTGGGAGCACGCGAAGGGGTTGAAATATCTTGTTAACCGTAAGAAAAATATTATTCCGAGACCGATTGTCTCAGAAACTGCATCGTGGTCTCGCAACATCCTGCTGCTCGCGCATTTAGCTGGCAGACGAGCGGAAATTAGAGACCATGCTCGCATCCGCTCCACATTTCCCTCGCATTCAGCGTAATTGAGTAAACCGCGAAACTCGACCACCACCGCGTATTTAGCGTCGGTATCTGGAATTAAAGGCAGACACTGTGCACGTGCTGGTTCTATTCGAAATTGGCTTGTACTCGTGATGCCCCGCATGCCCCATTCTGAATATTCAAACTATCAGCCAAGAGGACGGTGCAAGAGAAGGATACTCTTCGCCTTCGCAAATAGTGAAACGGTATTTCAAGTGAATTTCTGTCGACTTTTTTTTATCAAGCTTCGCATGCAATCGTTGGATCTTGCTGGATCCTCGTTCCAGGAAAGCCTGTTCACAGATAACGCATGGAGCATGAACCTAAACGAGCCCGGATGAGAATTTTCATGTGCCTAGCAATGTCCCTCGGCCGTCGCGAAGGGGAAGTTTCGCCGGTATCTTGATTAACCCCAGGATTACAATTTCTCCGCCGGCGCGTCATTATTCAGAATCGCGCGCGATCGGCAATGAATGTGGCGATCAACAGGGAAGCCAATTTACTTTCAAAGGATCCCCTTGCCCCCTGCCCGCGGCCTCGGGCCCACGGTGCGCTGAGATTAAAATGTAAAATCGTGCTTTTATCTGTCCAGGAGCCTGTAAATGAAGAGACTCGTGCTGGTGCACAGGAGGGACAAGGGAAAACAAAAGACACGAGGCATCTGGCCCGAAAAGCTTCCAGCGCCCCCTCTGCAGACAAAGGGGGGGAGTAGGTAGGCTAGCTAAATATCCAGAGGAATCTCGATCACGTCAGGATCTGTGGATCGAGGAAACATCCGCTCCAGATTGATCAGGCGGATCCCGCTGATACCGTAATTACTTCCGCCCGACTAACCCAGCGTGTGGCTTGACTTCGTTCCATTGATTTTACGAGCCGCTTCATATCCGGGAATCACCATGGAAACCGGCCAGATACGGCGTTTCAATGGAAAACCGAGGAGCAGGCTGCAGGGGATCCGCCGCGACCGTGAAATTTTCGCACCTCGCCTTTCATCCGGGCACGGAATCTCGTTCGACGGGTCAACAGGGCGAGCGGATGGGAACAGGCGAGACGTGAGCAGAGGAAAGGACTCCTTCCACCTTCGGTGCGTCTGCTTTCGGTCTCTATGGCGAGTCTCGGGCGAAAATCGAGTCTCCCCGTGGCGCGCATGCGCGTTCAAGAGAAAACCGAAGCACGGGCGCTTTCCAGAATGCGAAGCTATCGAGTAAATGGCACCGGCTGCGGGCAGCAAGTGCGCTCGGCGCTCGAGGAAGCTTCGGGAAACCGCGTACCTCTACGGGATTTCTCCGCGACACGTGCTCAGAATGAACGATGCGTTCATCGCGGGGCGAGCACCCAGTTATTATCTTCCTGGAAGGATTCTCGAGCTTCGGGGAGATGGGGGTGGAGTTTGAAGAAGCGATACGCGCTCGGGGGAGAATGAAAACGAACCTGAGCGGCGGCTTGTTTTTGTTTACCGACTTCCAGGCATTTCTGCCCGATAAAACCTTGCCTCTGGCGGGATTACGCGGAGGCGCACGGTCCCTTCTATCCTTGTAGCTGGCTTTACGAGGGACCGGAGTCAAGGCTCCGCCAAATTAACCATTCAGCCTGGCAGCGGCTGAGGTTTAGGGTCTACCGAGCCCCGGTCCAAGACGAGGGAACAAGATTAACATCTTCTCGTTACATTTATTCCGCCGCCCTAAAGGGCTTTGGATACGCCTCCCAAGCAGATGCTGCGTCTTTCAGAGCGACCTCCACGCGATCACCCAGCCTGAACTTGCTAGTGTCACCGCAGGAAACAGCGATGGCGACGACGGCATGAGAAACGACCTGTAACGCGAGAAAGGGTGGAAGGACACGAGGGCGATATTAACGGTGGACTACTCGGGCCGTTTATCGAGTGGTGGCTAGATAAATATCTCGCTGCAACGTTACGTACGTCGCGGTGACACTGACAAAGTGGCTGCTCCACTTTTCAGCGGTCTAAACGCGTCCATGCAGAGGATAGCGCACGAAGCAGGTCTAAGGCTGAGCTCAGACGGACCACTTTAGAAGCCCATCACAACCACAAAACGGTTGTGGGCTGTCGTTGGAATTAACTTCACATATAGGTATGTACGTTTTTCCAACCACCAACAGCGACAATTTCGTGATGCAGTTTTTTGTCGTCGATACAGACTCCAAACGCAAAGTTGATTCCAGCAACAGCCCGACCACTGTTTTGTAGTTGTGGTGGGCTTTTAAAGTGATCCGTTTAAGCTCGGCCTAAGGGTAGGAAGACAGCAAGACGTGATGAAGGAGTCGCGAACATGCCTGGGGAAATATGTTCGCATTACATATTATCTAGTCACTTTTGATCAGTTTTATAGAACGACAGCACGAGCAACGAATAACTGCGGTCGCGTGCCTCGACGAAAGTTTCCGGGATTCTGATATACGAGCTTCGTGGCGGTCATGAAAAGCAATCTAGCTGGAATAAGCACTCTCCCTCGTAGCTGGGGAAATAAAACGGGAGACTCCGGCAAGTATCAATCGCGATCGGAGAGAGACGCGAGCTTTCCAGTCGGGTCACACCGGATCCACTTGTGGATGGAAGAGCTTGCACGGGTTTCAAGAGGGACACGGGCGTTCGAGAGGGAAACGTGTGGCTCCCCGAACCTTTTGAATATTTAGAATCCTACCCACAGAGAAGGGAAACTCATGGACCGTTTGCACGGGAAACGATTAAGCCTGAATCAAACGCGCGACGCACAGACAGTGGCAATTAAGTGGCAGTAAAAGTCCAAGTTGCTTGGAGTCTGGTTCAGCAAACAGCTCGTCGTTTCAATTGTGTATCGATCCCTGGGATGGTGGAAATCGAAACCTTCCACGGTTAAGCGGCTGTCACCGGCCGGCCAGAGGGAGCTCTACGGGGTGTTAATAAAAACGCGAGGAAAAGAGGAATAATATATTTTCGTTAAACAGTATATTATTAAATAATGCTCCGTAATATGATATTCTGCATGCTTCAAATGAGAGTCTGAAACGTCTATGGGAAACGAAACTGAAGCACACGATTTCTCAATCCTGAAGTAATATCCCACAGTTTTATTAACACCGAGTGTAACGCAGTATCCGCGGCCAGAGTTTACAATGGGCGACAGGCTTTATTGTCGTATCGGGTTTCACAGGCAATTGGTGATCAGCCTGGTCATTTGTAGCTTTCGTTCGAATTGAATCTTGAGCACGTTGGACGTGAAATTACGTTGCAGTCACTTGTTCCAGTTCAGGTGATGTTACAGTGGCCCGTGGGTAATGATACGTCCTTCTCCCTCGGTGTATCGTGTTTCCTCAAGGTGGAACGCCTGCAATATGCTTGAGGATTCTCTCCGGAGCGTCGAGATTCCATCGGGATTCTTGGGAGAGCAGGGAAACGGAAACGCGAGAGCACGGAGCCTTTCCTGCGGGGCTATGGAAACCTTCAACGAGAACTGGAACCACCGCGCGACCCCTGACATTACCTGCCCTACATAAATGACCCAGATCCCCATGACTCGCGCTTGCAATTTCCACTGGACAATAGTGCGATCCAATAAGGATCGTACAACGCAGTGCTCGATGGGGATCGCCGGGTCGGCGCGAGCCGCTAACGATTCCCAGCTAATAATCCACTTAAGAACCATCCGCGGTGTATTCAGGTATTATTACGCGTAACTGTAAGCCTCGGAAAGTAGTCCGTAGTTACAGTTATGGAGTACAAGCATTGTAGTCGTCGTAACTCACAGCCGCTATCCTGAAAGCCTTGATCCATCCTCGAAATTCGTTCCGAACGCCACGGTAATGCTCTACGCTACCTTGCTTTTGTGTCGAACTACGGGAGGAAGTTCCCTAAGTCCGGTGGGAAACGTGCTCCAGGCAGAAGCCACAAATTTCCGAACTAACGAAGCCCATTTGCGCGTGTACCGTGCATTTAATTACACGAAGATCTTCGCTGCAAATCCTCAGCACTTCCGCGCTATTAACGGGGCACGTAGTACTGCTAGTAGTATAGATCAACGTTGCTCTAGACTCCGCCATATGGAGATTTCGCGTGCATTAATCGACAGGCTTTCCAACCATCTTCACCGTAACTCCTCCAACTTTTCCTCGACTGTCAAAATCCTGGGATGAAGCGGAGGGGAGCCGTTGATAATCTCTTTGACACTCCGCATCGCGAAACTTTTCCAAGGATAAGGACAGAGACGGTTGCGCGCGTGACTGCGAGAAATTTCATATAATCGAACGGGATCACGTAGCCGACACGTGCCACTGGTTCCCTTAGCAACCGCCGCCCATCCCCGGGTTTCTCGCTATGGATGCCTGATAACTCGCTCCAACTTCATTACAGGCACGCCTGCAAACGAGATTTAGGGCCCGGCCTTTGCTAGACGGCTTTGGAAGCTGATGCCTAGGGCCTCCGTCTTAATTCGTCGAGACTTCTCCTCCGGTCGATGGTCGAAAAGTTGGGTAACTCGATAAGAAAGCGTACTTTGCGCTCGCGACGTTCGTTGGGCAACGACAGGGCATAATTGGCCGGGAGAGAGACGGGGAAGATCGCAATGGTTCTTGAGAAGTCGCTGCTGGGGAACGACTGCCGGTGTAAAAGGCTTCAAACTATTCTTCCGGCGGGTAAGTGGCTCCGTTTCGACGGTCGAAGTCGACGTTGCAGCGCCGTCGTCGACTAACGACGGAGCAATTAGCGTGCCTAATGATCTTCCCTAGCTCTCGTCTCTTTTGCAGCTTCTTTCGCGAGAGAGGCTCAACCGTAACTTCCACGTGATTTCGTCGTTCCCCGTGCGACGTTTCTTCGACGATGAACCGTCGGATGGAGTACAGATGCAGGAGATTTTGTCCCGGGGAAGTTCATCCAGCTGGAAAGTTCCGGAGGAAGTTCGTGACTCGTCGGTGGAACGACAGTTATTGCGGCGGCGCGGACTTGGGGAAAGTTGGAGAGGAATTTGAGACGCGAGCGAGCGCGGATTTAATTTCCGCGGAAACCTTATTTCCCTTTCTGAAGAGGCCCCGCGGATGGGCTCCGGAATGTCCCCGGCGGAGAGCAAGGCAAAGAGCAAATATTACGCCCGACTTTACCCGAAGGGTTTGGTGTATATTTAAAGAGACGTGGACAATCCGAAGTCCATCAATTTACAACCACTCAGGCGGCGGAACTGGCGCGAGCTAGGGGAGCATAAATATTTAGACTCCACTTCGTCGCGAGGCTCGGTGGAACGCGTTGTTTGAATCCGATGGTAATCTCCGTTCGATTATCTCGATTTGCCAGGTATTCCGTTGGAAATGAATGGAAAGGGAGACTGTAATAGAGTGAAAAATTCAGAAAGAGCCCGCGTTTAAAATATCTGCCACACAATACCGTAATTCTCTGCAATTCTGTAATCACCATCTACTCAAAATATGCTAATAAAAGCGGGCAGAGAGAAATTCAATGTTTTCATTCGTGATAGAAGATATTTGCATGCACGCAACTCACAAGGGAACATCCCGAACCCGGAAATTCAAAAAATTCTGAAACTTTGTGAATGTGAATTTCCTTCTGATTATAAGGCAATTTTTGTTTGCTGTCCAAATTCACTCCAAGGAGGTGTAATTGACCCTTAAAATTCCGGTTATTTTCCGATTTTGAGTTATGACTCATGAACTGTAAAATAATTTTTTCACCAAATGGTAGATATAATTAAAAGAAGTAACTTTTGTCTTGAAACTTTTTTCTATTTCTTATAGTTGGCGAGTTATAACACAAAATGGAAAATAGCCGAATTTTCAGGGGTTAATTGCCAAGCCCTTCTAGTGAATTTGGGTAGCAAACAAAAATTGCTTTGTAATGAGGAGGAAATCCCCTACACATTCACAAAGTTTCAGAATGTTTTGAATTTTCTGGTTCGCGATCTTCCCTTATCAGTGTGGTTTGTTTTCACACGGAGAATGGCACATTGCCAAAAGCACAAAAACTTTACCCTTCCTCCACAGAAATCGCAACCCTGTCGTCCCCAATTATAAATACAAGCGTAACTAAAGACCTGCTAAAGCACCCCCAGCCTTTTCCACACACCAGCGTGTCGCCTCGCAGCTAGGCAAGAGACCGCCAGCAAACGGGTCCATTAATCACCGTGGCCGCGTCTACAGTGGAATTAATTTTTCCCCGTATCCTGCATCGGCAACCCCGAGTAATCGAGAAAACGAGACGGCCGTTTCAACGGCGACTAATTCGACCCTCCGCGGGCCGGAAATAGAGCTCGGCGGGGAGCGATTAATCGCGGGGCGCGAAAGGATTCGAGTAGGACGCTGGAAAACGCGAGAGATGGCCGGGCGATATAGGCCTAGCAACAGGTGGGCTATGCACTTTAGGCCGCATACACAAGCAAACACGCAGCCACACCAAGAGCTCTCTGTTGCCGCGTTCTTACGGGCCAGCCTGCTCTGCACCCTTGAACCACGTCGAATTCACTCGTCCCTCGAGATACGCGCGCCTTCGCGTCCCTGTTAATGTTCCCAGCTCGTTTTTGCACCGCACTGCCGACGCAATATCAATGAAAGTTAATTACGTGATCAATTAAGAGATTGTCCTCTTCGCCTTGTTAGAGGGCCGCTGGGAATCGTCTCGCTAATAATTATTAGGATGGAATTGCGACCGCGAGGAAATTCTCGTTAATTCCCTTATCCCCAGCGATGCAGTGTTCCCAATAAACCTTTTTCTGTCGCCTCACTGTTCAGCTCTGAGCTAAGAAGGGTTAAGCTCTCGCGTGCCGAATTAATTTCCCTGCTTTTACAACGCCTGATACTAGCCATATAAATTTTTATTACCATTATCGTCGTTACTATTCTCTTTAAATATGGTTTTGTACATTTCCTACCATGTTTAGCTGATATTTCCGTGTAGATTAAATCCAGCCGGGTCTAAGCAGCTTTTTCTGTTAGAGAAGGTTAACGAGGCAGACCTGGGGAGCTCGTTACTTCTATGCAAGTGACAAATACGCCACAGGGGAAAGAATAAGATCCAGGTTCCAAGACAAAAGGGAAAAGCGGAGAGTAACCTTGACATCCTGCTGGCGGCAGATAGCGACGTGCCACGCGAGAGGCTAACGAGTGTAATTGCTGCTTGTATCCGTAGCTTTGAAGTGTTTCTGTGACGGGGACACGCCGGCGCGAGTTCTGTCTCTCACACGATCCGAAATACATAACGAGAGTGGCGTGAGTTGCTTGAAAATTCACGTGTCGTCATGCAAAATGGGTGGGAATATGGCGAGACGCTTCATTCTCTATCGCGCTTAGAAATCTAGGATCCTCCTTCCACCTTTGATAATTCCTTTCCCGGCGATGTTCCTCGTGAATACTAAATCCTCAGTCTTTTTCTCGGCAAAGCTGCGCCTTTAATTAGCCCGACGTTGCACGCAAGTCCTTCTCGAGACGCTTGTACCGCGGCCACTCTAACAAATGCTCTTACACAGCAATACGTAGCTCCTGGTCGTTCCGCAAATCTTCAATTGTTCTCCGCGATCGACGAACCGGCGGAGACAGAAATTGAGTTTTCCCGACCGAAAAATGTAGGGCCATTTCGGGAGAGTGATACATAAAATTAAAGAGTGAAACCAAAAAAGTAGAATCTAAGATAACTTCAACTAAGGGAGAGACTAATTATGAAGAATCAAAGATCAAACCAACGAGCAAGTCAATCAAGCCTGAAAAAAATATAGAAGTAGGGAGAAGGGGGTACAAATAAACAAGTGCATATGTCCCAGGGATAGATGAAGTTTCTCGAAGCTTCTTAGAAAGCTTATTGCAATGTTAAAATAAAGTTTCTATAGACTATTTTGTTAAAGTGATTTAAATAAATAATTAAACAAAATTTACCTATACTGTCAGTTGTTTTTATCTAATACTTTATAAGCAATCAATAAAACGTGGCGCGTCTCTGTCGAAATGACCCTATACCCGAAGATATAGTGACGCAGAGGCGGTTTTAAAAGATGGCCCCCATTCGCGGGTGGCCTTTTCCCGCGTTCGAATCCCCCGGCTCCTCACGAGGCTTCATTTCGTAGCCGTGGAAATGAATAATTCAACGAAACCGTACAGGAAACTGGCCGATCGTTCAGCTTTAGAAGCTGTCTGCTTTAAAGCTACCATGGGGGATGGTGGACGCGCAGCTTACAACGTCAAGAAGTAATTGCCACGGTCCGTGTTTTTTCCGGCTGCTGGCCCTTTGCGCGCCACCGCCGCCGTCCAGCGGCCATTTAATTCTCTTTATAGCGGCCCGCCTACCCCTGAAAGAAGCTGCACGCTATCGGCGAAACAATAAAAGGCAGTAGCTCGGTAAATTGCGGGACGAGGTACGGAAACGGAGAGATTCGGGGCTTCCATTAGAACCTCCCTGAACAATTCCTGTGTCTCTGTTCCCTCGTTTCGAGAAACAACACCCTGTACGCGTGGGATGCTAGAATCAGTAAATGATAACTTCAATTTCACGTAGGAATTACAAAATCGTAGATACGTGAACTTGATGCGAACCGAAATACCGTGGCTCTTGGATTAATGTTTCAGCTTTCCTATTGCTTTTCCATTCCCCAATGATTACCACCCACCTCTTAATTAAAACACTGGCGAAAGACATGTGCAGCTGGAGGTTCGATCGGCATGAAAATACGGCGACAGTCTGTCTGTAATCCAGCAATTAGGTTAAAAGGCAGCCGCGAGTGGCCAAGACGTTCAGGAAACCCCTGTCGCTCGCGCTTGTCCTCTGTCACCGACGACACTTTGACTCCGCGGTATCGTGCCGCAATTCCGTTCCCCGTTAGCCACCTTAATTAAGCTGATGGAAATGCCAGGACTCCGCGCCACAGGATAGCTTGCATGCCGGGCCCCTGGACATGCAGCATTTAAATTTCCACGCCTACTCGCTGTCACCCCCCAACCACCCTGAATCGAACGAAAAATACGACGAATCTACTTCATGTCGAAACTTTATGGCCGTGATACAGCGAGATTTATAGAACGAATCTGAGGTTTTTCATTTAGCACGGGACTGGCTTGCCCCGCGTGGTGTTTCTGGCCGTTTTGCGACGTACACACGCGCGTCTCGACAAATGGCCCACGCGTGAATAGCTCGCCAGTCGTTCGGTGTAAATCAGCGGCGCGGAAAATGGAGATTGCAAGCGTCGATACTATTCCATTCGAGGGAACTCTGGGTGCGGACGGTTCGATGGACCACATCGAAATGCGACTGGTTCACATAAAGTCTATGGAAGTTGAATTTCTGAGAAGTAAGACTGGCAAGATCGAGAAGTTTCTAAGGGACGACAGATTTTTATGGTAGAAGGAGTCCACCGAAATGAAGAAGTTTGCAAAATCACGAGATTCTCTGGCACCAGCAGTTTCTCCAGATCGACGAGTTTTCAGGGTTCGACAAATTTCCAGAGAGCCATTTCTTCTCTCGTATACGTTCACCGGATAAACCCGAATCTGGAGGTATCCTCTCCACCTTACAGTCCCCAAATATTACCCTCGTAATCCCTGAAAAAATCCCTCCCTCTCCCCCCGGTTTCCCAGAAGAACAGAGCGATCTCGAAGCACCGTGCAACGGCGCGTTCCCCGAATAATTGAACACATTCCGAGTCGCTTAGGAATGCTTTCAGCCACCCTCTCTGCGCGACGATCGCTCGTCGGACGATAATTTCTATTATTCGATCTGAACCGATCGCCATTTAGAGAGCGTGCCAGAGAGAGCGAGGTGAGAAATGGCCGCCTGTCCAAAGAGAAATAAAAAAAAAAGGAGAAGAAGAGGAATATTCTCACGAAGGATGAAATTGAGGCTGATTGGTTCCCAGGCGAAAGAGTCGCCCACGCTGTATCACGAGGAATTGGATTTCGGTCCCTGAGGGGGACGTACACGTCGAACGAAGGGCGAAACGATCCTCCGTCGGCTTTTAAAGGTGCGCGTCGCGACGACTCCTACGTCGCCGTTAGATTTACGGGGCCTGACGGCCGGTAATCCTTGAGCCGCGAAAATAAAGCGACGATTTATCGCCCCCCGCGGGGACGCGGAGCGTGGCGATGAATCGAACACACGGGGGAAATCGTTTTTCGCCGTTGAACGAGCGGAAAGCGGACGGCCGCGTTTATTGCGTCGCTCGCACTTAACGTCGCCCCATTATTGCCGATTTATCGTCACGAACGCGCCCCGAATGGGGACAGATTGCCCAGTCCTTTCTATTCCGTGGACATGCTCGCGGCAATCTGGACGCGACGTTCGGCCCGCGATCGCATTCAATCAGACGGAAGACCGGCCCCCCGCTCATCGGGGGTGATAATGTTCTAGACGGCTGGAGAATGAAGCCGTCTGGATCTGATAATCGCGGAAAAAGCGTCGCTCGTGGCCTGGTTTTGCGCGAACGCGAGGATCGTTGTGTGTTGCCTGGACAAGATTCAGGGCAGTGGTTCTTCGCATCTTCTGTGCTGTACCTACCGTGTCAGATTTGTAATGTTATTTAACATAAACGGTTGAAAGTATTTGCGGATACAGGCACGTTAACAAAAATACAGAAAGTAGAGACAACAAAGAGTAAAGTAAAAGAGGCCCACCAATAAATAATTAAGTAATTATTATGTTATGGTTAGGCTTATTAACAGTTCTTGCTGCGGCCTTGCCTTTACTCGTTTCTTACTTTCTCCTTATGTACTATATTTTCTGCTAACGAGTAGTAAAGGCGAAATAATTATAATAATATAAAAAAGAAAGTGAGAGATACACGTTTCGACTAACATCGCTACCAGAGCGTCCGGTGTGCACTGGTCCTGAATGTGCTGATCGATCGAAACTCCAAAGAAGAAATCTAGACGTTTAAACTGTGTGTTGCCTAAGACGCAGATCCTATGAAGAGGGTCAAACAAAAGAGGATAGCAATTTTAGTCGACACACAGGACCAAGCATGGCAAATTAGGTTAGCACTTTGATTTTCTACAAGATCTATGGCTGTTTGAATGCCTCGCCCTCTGACCTTTCGTTTCCCAAGAATCTTCCAAGCAATGGCATCGTGACGCATTAAGGGCGTCCTGGTGAACTAACGATGCGCAGAACCCCAGGCGATATTTCTTAATATCCACGTTTCGTTTTCGATTTTAATGGGGTTCTGGTTCCTTACCGACCATTGCCCCTCTTTCGTCGGCTTACTATCGTTCGTCACGATCAATTCATGAAAAAATAAAGTCTACCAGTTCCCTCAATCGTTATTCTCGATAACACCGTTCGCCCAGAATAGAATAGACACTGTTCCCCTCGAGTATCCAGGAAATAGAACGTCGCATACGGAAACGACGTCTGTGCCGTTCCTCGATGAAGAATAAGGTGGCCCTCGATCAGATCGGAACCTCCTCGAGAGCTTCTCTGCAAATATTAGAGACTCCATTCGCATTCGATCCCCCGTCTATATCTCTCCCTGCGACTTTATGGAAACGTCCGCGGCGTGTTCCTCCTTTCAAGAAGGGATCACGGCTTTGATCGTGCCCGTGGATAGCGGGAAATGCTCGGAACGTCGATCGAACGATCGCGAGAGGAATTTCATATACAAGCGTGGTGTTCCTTTTCTACCCGTCCGCCGAGTCCTTATTTCACAACTTCCAGGGGAGAATTACGCGACGGAAAGGGACTCTGAAGGGAAGGGCTCGCGTCCCCGTTTCGCTGTTCCGCTTCTCGGAGCAGCACGCGTGTGTTCGCCGTCGCAATTTCGAAAATTCCGGTCGTACGAAAGTTCCGCCGACACTAGAGGACACGCAGCGGAATAAAACGTGGTGCCATTTTCCCGATACGTGCCCCACATGATATTCCCGAGGTAAAGCGCGCCTCAAGGGCTGTTCCCGGAACGTGCGAGCTCGATGGGCTACGGCTTTCCAGAAAAAGGAGCGAAATCATCGTAGATAGGTAACAGTTCCACCCAAACAGTCTACGGTTACTAATGAGTGAATCCCTTGCTCTTTTCGTCCACCCATAAAGTTCAATTTCCGCGACCGTTTGGGGAACGTAGCAATTCGGCCACGCTGAAAACTGGGACGAACCAAATTCGACGATTTTATCGCTATGTGCAAATGGGGTAGAAGGTTCTTGGTAACCTCCGTGCAAACGCTGTGGGATCTGGCTGAGGGAAGGGCTTAGGGAAATTCATCGGATGTACATTGAATGGAATAACGATAACAGTAAAATAAATATAAGTAAGAAAGTTTCCCCTCTCTGTCTACAGTACAGTGCCTTTTATATCTGAAATCCTCTATGTTTAGGTAGTGGTACAACATCGTATATTCGACCAGATCACAGTATCGTGGAAATTTCGCCATGGAAAATTCCTCCGGGCGCTTTCCCACGTTGCTGTGCATAAATTCCTAAACCCGCGAAGGGAGTCTACTACACGATAATCCAGAAGATCGGCGAGTCCAACAATCCGATTACATGTCCACGCCACTGTACAACGTGAATGCGCGACTGCGATCATCGATAGGTAGTTGGCGCGAATGGTTGGTCACTGCCGTTTCTGCTCGCTGTAGCGTATTCAACGGCGACGGTTCGACGTGTTCCCTGAATAGCCGGTTTTCACGGGTACACGCGCTACACGGCGAATTCGGTGCCCGGATCAATTAACTTCCGGCTTAATTGCATCGTGTCGCACCTTAGACGGTCAATATTACCCGTGAACGCCGGTGGAACGGTTGACAGTACGGGCAAACACGTAGAGGCAATGTCGACGTGTTCCTTCACGAGCCACGCCGTCCAAGAGGAAATCGAATTACTCCAGTCGTTTAAAAACTTCATGCGCCGGCGTCCACGGCAGAACTTCGGAAATTACTCTCACACGCCGTGCAATTAAATGTACGTAATTCCGACCTCGTTCTACAGCTCTCTGTCTTCATTTTGTCGTGGGACGTGGTATCAATCTTCATTTAATTTCGGTCGAAGACGACCTGAGGAGAATTAGGGACAAACGCTTTTAATTCGCTAGAAACTTCTGGAAATTAATCGAAATGGTGTATCTATCCAAGAAATTTGCTATTAATGGATTCTATTTTCTTCTTCTTTGTTTTAACTATCTATAATTAAATTTTAACAAGGTTCTTTAGAATTCCCTTTCTGCCCTTGCATAGTCGATAGATTTAAGAGAGAGGCGAAAGAGAGGATGCGGTTGATGCTGGTATTTCCTGACCGGAGTAACGAACGAAAGATCCGTAATTCGATGAATCTACGTTCCCGAAAATCACGTTAGAGCGCGGCTGAATCGACGGGGTAACAGGGACAAAGGGGGACCGCTGGAAGAAGACGAGTCTGGCCAAGGACGAGTGGCCTGTTTTCCCGGGGAAATGAGAAAACTTCTCCGGTTAGCCAGCGTCGTCCCGCAGGAGACGCGGCTACTGGGGAAGGTAAAAGGATTTTCGAGACGTCTGTACCCTTATCGACTCCTCTCGAGTGCACATTTTTCCAGGAAATCCGTCCATTTTCCACGACTCCGTGAACAGAACTAACGCGGAGCGCATTTCCAAGGGGAACTTAAAGGGTAGGGAAGAAGCGTCTCTGAATATTCTCTGGCTAACGTAGAACACTTTGGAACGTGACGCATATGATCAGTGCGCTTGAAAAAGGTACAAGTGTGTTTAAACTGTTTAAAGGAAAGCCTGCCGCAATTCGTCACTGCAGAATCCCCCTTCGATTAAATTCACGAGGGAAACGAAGCTTTTCCGAGCGAGTGGAAGCTCCAAGCTATTCGGAACTTTAAATATTCTCGTGGAAAGCGTGAGAGAAGAGCGGCGAGAGGAGTTAGCTGCCTTGAATTTTGGATTGTTTGCGGTACGGCTGGAAATACCTCTTTGTATTCTATGTAGAGCGCTCCAAGGGGCCGCGTGGAAAGCAAGTTTTACGGGCGTTCGTGACGCGAGCCCTCTCCGTATTTCGCACCAGTCGGACGGAGGCAACGCTTTCCCTCGAAAAGTGTCTGGGTAACACCCCATTTCGCCCTGCCGAAGTCGAAAAAAGCGCCACATCAAACGAGGGAAAAAGGAGTACCCCTTCGATATTGCTCCGCGCACCAGGGCAACCGATCTTCAAACCCCTCGCCACGTTCGCCGTAAGAATCCTACCTTCGCGGCGCAGTGAAATTAATAATTAAAGGGCGAGTGGCGAAAATGGAAATTACAATTTAATTTCGAGCTCGAGTGGCGCGAGTTTGGACGCGAATCGTGGTTATTAGACCCGTCCTGGACGAAGTCATTACAAGTCGAATTCCAGGTCGTCGAGTTTACCGTGTCGTATAACGCGGCTGCCTTTTCCAATTTAATCGTCCCGGGGAAGATCTAAATCCAGGGAAGGCTCCTCCCAGGGACGAGATCACCTTGGACGCGCGATTGCCTCGAGAAATCTCTCCCGTCCGCTTTGTTTCTTCAATTTCCCGAGATACGATTGAGAAACGAATTATCCTAGATCCTCCATCATTCGATCCACCGTTACTCCAACATTCTACTATCTGAACACCCTATAATGGTGACTCTACCGTGCTTCGACATTCCAGCAAAAGTTTCTTTCCCTCGGCGTGAAAGACTACAGCGGTACCTGTTACCTCGACGTAATCCCACGGGAATGGCTGCGTCAATTAGTGCCGCTCAACACCGATATTGCTCGCCGATGTATGGAAATAATATCCCCCCACAATATCGGCCGTTTCAAGGGTAATTGATTGCCAGCCACCATTACGTAAGCTGTGCACCGCGACTGCAGCTGGTGCAAGTAATTTTCCACCTAAGAATTCCCCAGCCGTGGGGCACACTCCATCTCCATCGTTTCCGCGAGGCTATACGTTCGCTACCGGGGCTGTCTCGAATTATATCGCAACGCGCGATCCCGGTTGAATATGCATTCGAATGGAATATGCATCGGGTGAGCCACCACGCCGAGCGTATAAATCAGGTCTACTAAGGATAAATTTCTGCACGCCTAGATACGCGCGCATAACGCCGGCTAGGATTTTTGCCAAGGGTATTATTTATGGTGTCGCCGTTTGGCGTGGTCGCGTGATGAATCGCCATCGGATTTCATAAACAAAGCGGAGCGTTTGTCGTTTCGAGGACCTACCTAAACGCGCTCGCGCCTCTGCGCTTCGACTCCGGAATTAATTCACTCCGGTAATTCGAAATTGGAAATTAACGCGTGGAAAACCATGCCGTTACGGTGAATGATAATATTTCACTGTTCTGTTAATAGGTATGCAGGAGACATCTATGTGTATATTTTACCATTGCGTTTTTGGTGATTCAGAATAATAAAATAAAATGAGGTACCTACGCGAGACGAGCATTGACTTAGAAATAAGCGCTTCGCGATTCTTCCAGAGAGACGGGTGTCCAAGGGTTTACTTCAAACGGAGGGAAACTGAAGGGTCAATTTGAAGTTACATATTGAGGAAGACAGTTTGTAGAATCTTTATCCTTAATTCATTGAGGAGATGCGTGTCTCAAAGAAACACCCACCGCGGTTTCAACCCTCCACCCTTCAAGTTTCAACCCTCCAGCATCGTACATTCAAATGGAAATCATGATCGTTTCCGTTCAAAGACGGCGTTCCCAAGCACAGAATGAATACGTTCGCTCACTTACCCGTCGCATGACGCGCAGAGAGAACGACGAGGTCTTCATTTTGGTGGTAATCCTGGCAGACTTTGAACGGTGTGCTGGTCCCGGATACGCTCGTCCGTGGCCTCCCGCTGGTGTTGGCGTGTAATGCTCCCTCGACGACCCGAGGTCCGATTATGCGTCCGATTCCTGGTGTTACAAGAAACAGCTGCTCTGCCCGAGGGTGGGCGGGCAGGGGGAGGCTCGGGTCCCGTGACAGAGGTGGCTCGGGGCCACAACTACAGGTGGTCGCGCGTTGTCAGACCTTCCCGCCGATCTTTCGTCACTCCCTGATTCCGTTACGCGCGCTGCTGCACGGGCAGCGTGTGTCTTTCGAGGGGTGACTTCTCTCAACGAACCTTGAAGACTGGTAGAAGCCAGGGAAAACGGTTCCAGTGAGAGAATTGTGCAGGATTCCTTTGACAGACGAATCTCCGAGCAGAGAGATCGAGGTTGATCGAGCTGATTGTTGGAGATGAGAGAAGAGCTTTCAAGCAGAGGGATGCAGATAGACTGGAGCACGATGGTGAAGGGACGTCGAAGCTCGACGTCGAAGAGTGCCACACGGAAGGACGTTGACGCGACTCTGGCCTGAGTAGCGTCTGACCGGCTGTCCCGTCTAGCTGGTCTCCGAGCAGCCGAGGTAGAATCCACCCCGACGCTTTCTCGCGCACGCTCGTCGCGACGCCATAGCGACGTACCCCAGGGCCGCGCCTACTTTACAGACGCCTCGACCAGAAGTGCCAAGGTCACCGAGCACCAAGGCCGTGGCGACATGCACTGTATCCTCAGAAGCGATCCTTCTTCCGAACCCGCCAAGGTTTAAGGGTGGCGTATGGTAACCGTATGACAGGGACAACCCCAGCAATGAACGACGGCGGCATGGATTCAAACGGCCAATATCGTATTTCATTGGTACTACAACGTTCTCTGCCACTATTATGGACTCGAGGTCTCACTGGTTACTTGTGCAGGCAGTGATAGGGTAAGTCTGGGTGAGATAGTCGTAGTTTCGTTTAGAGTCTGCTACAGTCAACCTATTTCAAATAAAGCAACGAAAATGATGTAGAACAAAACTTCAATCCTTTGTCTACATGTGCGTTAATATCAATAAACGAAAAATTATTATTTAATATACAAATTTTTCAAATGAAAAAAAAGTGTCATTGCCCATATCTCCCTTAATGTCCGGGGAAGATGGTCATATGTACCTTTCAGGCTAACAAGTTGTGGTTCTTAACTGGTTATCTCAGATTCTTTCTAGTTTTCGTCCACCTTCGTTTTTGCCCACTCAAAACTTCTTTCAATTCTTGCTGTGAGTCTTTTAATCCGCATGTAAGACACATAGTGTCAAACTCTGTGCAATTTTCATGGGCCCAATAACCACATGAGTTACATCTAACCAATCTTGTTTTTTTATGGTTTCGAAATAATTTCCTCCAAATTTCACCAAAATATCTGAAATTACATCAAATATAGCTGTGGCCAGCTCTCCTGGACAACAATTGACCATCTTTCCCTTAAAGCCCTGGTAAGATAGCCATTCCTCTTTCGCTTAGACTAACAAACGTAATCCCGAATACCTTAAGGTTAAAAACACTGTAAACAATGCACTATCGAAAATACATCTGGAGAATTAAAAATATTCAGCATAAATAACACAAACAAGATGACCAAAATATTGATCAAACATTTTGAAGCACTAGCTTCAATTTCACAGTGGATTTACAAACCTTTAAAAACATTTTATTCCAACACTTTGAACTAAGAATGTTACTGTTCTATGACAGTTTGTACCCACGTCGAGGCGGCGCAATCAGGCGTTTCCTTCTAAAAACTACTGTCACTCCCCATCTCTTTCGTATGACCATCTCACCCTGACTTACCCTAATATCCTGGGTGTTGGAATAATTCAACCCCTGCACTCGTACGAGATATTTTAGACGAGTTTCTTTGTCCATTGTTAAGCAGGGTCTTCAGTGAGCACTGTGTAATTTCATCTCGATGTCGCGGTCGTTTCTTCCGCGCTTCAACGTCGCCATCGAGATTTTTTTATTATCCACTGGCTCCACTTTTCTGGCTCATAGAACCTTGATCCGGTGCACAGGGAAATCCTGCTCCCGATGCTGGTACTGGCCTTGGGATTATTCTTCCCGTTAAGAGGATGAGTCCCCTCTGCCAACCGATGCTCGACCACTTCTTTAAATATTTATCAGTCGCTCTTAACGTCTTGGGAAAACTCCCTCGCGGTCCTTGAGCGCAAACGAGCGAAAGTTTTTCGATTTCTTCCTTCTGCATCTCGCGTTCTATTTACTCGCCCCACGACCGCCGTCCTTCGGGGACCGTAATTGGTAACAGCATCGCAGGGAACGAATTTCGATATGGGAGACGGAGGCAGACTGGCACGAATCGCGAAGGGCTTCGATAAGAAGACGATCATGGTCGCGGTATTGGAACGCGACGCGATTAAGATTCTCATCGCGCTACGCTTTTATTTCCTGTAAGGGAACTCGATTAAAGTACACAGAAATACGTGACCTAATACGTTTTGGTTACGAGACATTTGACACACGCCCTGCTTCCCAGCCTCGAAGTATAAGCTTCTGATTTGGACTCTAGACCTGGATTGCAGACCGAATGAGAAGTTGAAGCCTGGGCCCTTACACGGAAGGCCCCAGCTTAAAAAAAATTATGATTTTATCCAAATGTTAGTGCTAATGTGCGCAAAGCCGAAAAATGCAGATTATCTAGGTAATCTGAAGATTATCTAAGCAGACACGTTAAAGTGCGAACACATAGCTTTATTTCTCAGATCAACTAAGGTCGGTATCATATATATTGGCCGGTGAGTTTCGTGATGGGTATTCTCCCACCACTAGAGCTGTTCGGGTATTCGAATATTCGGGCGGCTTGAAGCTCGGAACGAGCCGGGATTCGGTTTTCGAGCTGAGCCGGATACCCGTCAAATTCGGGCGGCCCGAAAAATCCGAGTAGCTCGAATTTGTTTCGGGCGGCTTGAAAAATCCGGGTAGTCCGAATCGTTTCGGGCCGCCCGGAAGAATCGGATAGCCCGAATTGTTTCGGGTGACTCGGACGCAACGCAGTCGCACTGTTCGAACCACATTCAAGGCGTACGGATTTTCCGAGTCACCCGAAACAATTCCAGCTAGCCCCTTCTTTCGAGCGGCCCGAAGCAATTCGGGCTATCCGATTCTTTCGAGCGGCCCGAAGCAATTCGGGCTATCCGATTCTTCCGGGCGGCCCGAAACGATTCGGACTACCCGGATTTTTTAAGCCGCCCGAAACAAATTCGAGCTACTCGGATTTTTCGGATCGCCTGAATTTGACGGGTATCCAGCTCGGCCCGGTCAGTTTTTGTCGAGTACCCGAACACCTCTACTCACCACACAGTTTACCTGCCTCGGCGCTCCTTTTCTCAACGTTTTCTGACTCGCTCTCGTTCCATCTCGTTCTCGCCTTCGCATAACAAGAGAGAGCCAGAAATGGTGGGGATAGTGCCAAGCTTCTGGGGTGCAGGCCAAACCGACCTGTCAACGTAGAAATACACACATCAGAATAGGTGTGCGTTAACTACGAAAAAATTCAGGAGCATTATTGGTCAGAACATTGATACTTTCTCGATAGCTTCATCTCGTATTGGTCTACGCAGAGCTTCGTAACGCACACAACTATTACGCGAAGAATAAATAACAGCCAAATGGCTAGGTTCAGGTGGAGCCGAGCAGCGTTCCCGTGACCCCACCATACCCTGCGAGGGCCACGCAACTCCAACAGACAAATCCACGATCATCAGATGGTGGTGGCCGATTTCTTCTCGATCGCTGCTCGCGAAACAAAACTCACCGGCCAATATATTTGATACCGACCTCAGTTAGTCTCCAGATATCCTAGGTAATTCACAGATTACCTACTGAGCGCTCGTTAATGTGTAACGAAAAGGATTTAACTAAAATAAAAGATCGTGGTTATGTACTGTCGTTTAGATTTACAGTCACATTTTTTGAAACCCTGATCAATACCAAGTGATTTTTTTATTGCCGTTTGACATAAACAAATTCCTTCACTAGGGACACCTTTTTTTTTAAGAAACCTTTCGGCAATTATTTAGAAGTTGGTCTTCCTCACCGATTTTGATGGCCTTGAAATATGTTGTCAAGGCTATAATTCTGAACAAATTTTCCTAATACATGTTACCGCCGCTCAACCTTCGTTTCCAAGATATTTACGAAAAACTGCTGTTCACTTATTTCGACACAACGCATTCCACTTTTCAACTTGTCCCGAGTATTAGTAATCTGGGGCCAGATTAGTATAGGGGGCGCGCGCCCGCCCGCGGGCCCGTAAAACATGATAGCGCACCGATGTGAATTTGGAGATTTAAACTAGAAACTTGCAAACGGGCGTCAGTTTTTGCTCTATCTACTTCGGGTACTCGAATTCTTAGAATGACACCACCATTCCCTAGGTAAAATGTAGATTTTGCATTTTAACTGAGTACACTAGGTAATCTTCAGATTAACTGGTTAATGTGCACACTAACCGCATTATTTTGTTTCTCTGTGCTACTATACTTTACTTGATTTTAGTAAACTACCTCCCCATTTTCCCGACAAAAGTTTCCCTCAGAACGTTTGCGATCTGGGCCATGTTTCTCAAATCCGCCACTGCTCCCTACCTCTGTTAAATATGACAGATTTCTCAAATGAGAGTAAAATTACATTCTAAGTAATTTTCTGGAAATAAAATTACGCCGCGATGAAGGTGCCAAAGGGATAATGAAATTTGTGCTAGCCAATGAGGATCAAAGGACGGAGATAGGTAGTAACGACGTTTTAGTTGGTCACTTTGATATTCTTTGAAAGTTTTCTTTAATCAACGGTCTCCTAAACCAGTGGAAAAAAAATGGAAAGCGAAGGCCGTGCGTGCATAATAAACACCCGAGGCGTTTGAAACCGCATGAAGCTGGCTAATTAACGGGGTTGCACTTAACCACCGGCAAAACCGCTGTTCGCTAGCATTCGTAAACGCGGGCCGAGAATTATGAAGATACCTCGAGGTCGGTTTGGCGAGTCGAGAACGAATATGGTGCATCTCGCGGCGTCCCTCTATGAAATATTCATTTCCCACTGTTTCGAGCCACCCACGCAGAAGGTAGCCCTTTCCTTTCCGCATATTTTATCGCTGTTCGCTGGGAATCCACCGCTCGTAGGCGGTTAAATCGATTTCTCGTCTAGCGTAAGTGAATTTCGTCATTTTCCTGTTGCGTCGCGCTAGCCTCCTTAGGAACCTTCAATTATCAGTACGCCCCCGCTTCCTAGGCGTCCCTTTCGATACGCACGCGTTATTTTCTACGCTCGTTGCAGGGTCGAGGAGGAGGAGAAGGAGGAGCATCGTCATTCACCTGCTGCTCCCATGCTCGTTGACGTCAATGCTGCTTGAACAGTACACCACGGGCTAATTGATCCACGATTTATCGACGAACCGCCGCGCATTTATACCGGGAGATCTGTGATTAACGCCGTTCATCATCTAGAATCTAAGACTCGCCTTTGGCTGCGTGGCACGGTCCTGAAATCTGGGGAGAGTTAAGTGAGAAGAATGCAGCGTAAATTCTCTTTTACTATCGTTAAAGATTTATTTCATAATATTACACCAACAACTATTATTGAATTTTTATATAATAATAATTAATAATGATAATAATCAATAATAATAATCAATAATAATAATTAATAATAATAAAGACAATAATATTCCTTTTGTTTTTACTGCGTGAAAAATACGAATGAACGCTTACGTACATACATCAATTAATTGCAATGTCTTACAATTGATCCGAGAATAGCCTAAAGACGCGACGCGCGTTAGAAAATATGTCGACATTGTGTGTCCGCCGTATATATAGAATTTTTCTTGTATATATATGTATATATATATATATATTGAACTATGTATCATTTCTCTCTCTCTCTCTCTCTCTCTGTCGCACTCTCTTTCTCTCTTCTCCGTTCGCGCTAACTTTACCGATTTTTGATGGCGCGATTCGATCGTGCACGCCTCGCACCCCCACTCGCAACGATCGGTAATTGCATTCTCCCTTTTTGCTATCCTGCAACGTCTCGAGGCGCTCCCATCCCTCGCTCCTCCTCGATCGCGGCGAAGTTCGTTGGATCGATCGATTTATCTACGGTAAAAGAAAGAAAAAAGACTCCACAAATCGCGCGACTCACGAGCGAAGCCTCCACGCACGAAAGTTTCTTTTTTCGTATACACTTATTCTACATACGTTAAATACACACACATCGACCTCCAACCGATTTTCCACCTCAACATCCAATTCCACCCTTCGCGTGACCTCCATCCCCCCTGCTCGATTCTCGTCGCGTTCTCTTCTTTCGTAATTGTCGTCTTTGTTACGCAAGAAAGACAAGAGGTACGTTTTGCATTACAATGATAATCAGGAAACGAAAGTTTCCCCGGAAGGTTTGCATCCGCAGACGGCGAAACGACCGGGCGGAAAATTCATTTATATATATATATATATTTTTTTTTATTCATTCATTAATGTTTATGCGTTTACGCGATATATTATAATGTAATATCATTAATATGCAGGAAAAAGAAGCTCGTTAAGTCATTACGGAGCACACTGAAGAATTTCACTTGTGTCGGTGTATGTAATAAACTGCAAATTTATTCGCAATTGTAATATATATATATATATATATATATATATATATATATATATATATATATGTTACACGGATGGTATTATAACGGCGATAACGGAACAATATATAGAATTTCTCATTTATTCATTCATTCATTTATATATCTATACTTTGTATTCTGTAAAATATAATAATACGGCGACTGTTTGCCAGCTCGTGGTATACGCGCCACGTTCCCCCATCTACAGTGTGTTCGAAAACGGATAAAGCAACCCCCAAACCACACGACCCTTTCTCGACAAAGTATTCTAGAATTCTCTGCCTCGGAGAAAACCCGAACCCCAACCCTTTCGCAGTTGCATTACGTATTTCAGAACCCCCTGTAGATCCGCGAACTTCCTGCAATCTTTGCCCACCAAAGTTCCAGTCGCGACCTCCGCAACTCGTTCACTTCCGGTTCGTGCTTAGTAGGTGCTCGAGGGAACGTCGCGCACCAACCTGCTCGCATTAATACTCAGACAATGTAGTGACAAAATAGAAGACAAGTAAGTACAACAACTATTGTAGCTTAGATGAGAATCTGTTGTTGCCGGGCCTCGGACGCGGAACGTTTCCTTTCAGCATGTCGCTCGGCACCGAAATGACTCTGTCGACGTTTTCGAGGGTATGTTTGGCAGTGACGTCTTCGCTTTGGACTAACGATCCACAACGATTCCCGGCGCGTCTCGTTCCCAAGCGACGAGAGAACGTCGCCCCGCTCGCGAAAGGAGAGGCGCCCCTTTGGGACATCTTGGACATTAAGCTTCGCCGTGTAAAGATTCGTAAGACTTTGCTCGTCTTTGTCTCGATGGAAAACGTGGTGATTGTGGCCAGGTCAATGAAATTTCACGCGAGCTCCTCCTCGTGACTGGCGGGTAGGCGAGACGCGCGTCGGAGGAATGACACCGTTCGCGCGCCCGGATGTCCGAGGCCACGGCAACTGAGGTATTTGTGAACGAACGCACGCCGTGTGTCGCAAATTTTCTCTCCTCCTTCGTACACGCTGGACGCGAGAACAGCGGCGCTGCTTTACAACGGAGGCTCGCCTTTTCCCTTCCGCTCCCTACGATTAAAACGCTTTCGCTCTTCTTTTCCTTCTTCTCCTTTTCTCTTTCAAATCGTTTTCCTCCTTTCTCCGCTTTACCTCATATTTTTTTTTATTTATTTATTTTTTTGATATCTTAACTACCGGAAATCATTTCCATCCATTAAAATCGAAGACATGCTCTTTTTTTTTATGTATTTGTATTCGTTTTGTACTTGTACTGTTCAGCAAGGCAGCGTGTTGCACTTTGTTTACAATTACAATTATAGTCGGGCCGTGATTGTCCACGAAAGATTCCACAACGTCGCGAGAACGGTTCCCCTTATTCTCCCTGTGCTCGCGTCTTCTCCTCATTAATATCGACGATACTCCCTCATCGGCGAGAAACGTGAACGACTCGAGAATAGGTATGACGGGTGATCGGGAATCGAATTACTTGCGACTGACGGCCAATTGCTTGATGGAACGTCCAGATTTTACCGCGACCGATCGCCACCGAACCGAAGGGAACGTTTTCTAATGGACTCTAATGGTTCGCGCGAGACCCGATCGCGTTATTCGCTCCCTGGAAATGAAATGGGCAGCTGGAGACGATGGAAAAGCGACTTCTAAATTGTTGCAACACGTGGATCCTTTTGCGCTCGACGACCCGGTCTATCTCTTAATAATTTGTGCTTCCTGTTACGGTTAATTTTATGGGGAATAATTAAAAGTTAATCTTTACAAAACGGATGGAAACCATCGTATATATATATATATGTATACTATGCCGACGCTTCGTGATCATGTCGAGTGACAAGGAAGAAGTAAACCGCAAGAAAACGCAAGCGAGAAAACGGATGACGATGGATGCTCACGATGTGTGGGCGATTCGCAACAGGTCCGATAGTAGATAACGCGACGCACAGCTCTAGGATCTCGATCTCGACGAATCTCATCGTGCGCGCACACATCGCGGTCGATCGACTTTACACGAACAGAAAAGAACAAAAAGGAAAGCAAAACGAACGATCACAATCGATGATAGAATCAATAATAAAAAGAAACTGAAGTGATAATAATTCTAGAACTAATAATTATTATTACAATAATTATAATAGTAATAGTAATAATAATAATAGGAATAATAATGATTATAATAATAATAAGTATGATAATGATAATACGTATCAAGTAAGTTCTCCTTAACGCGTTTAAACAATCATTCACTCTCTCTCTTTCTCTCTGTCTCTCTTTCTTTCTCGCTCTCTCCCTCTCTTTAAATCGCAGTAACAAATCGACAAGAAAAGAGATTAACATAAAAAATAAAACCAAGGAGAAACCTTACAAAATAGGCCTATATATATATATAATATGTATAATATATAATATTTTATGCGTGTTATGTATATATAATACGTACATATATCTGCATATATATATTTATGTACATAAAAAGTTAACATAACGTGCCAGCGACTCCTCGTCAAATATCGTTACACATCGTTCCCTCTCCTCTCTATTCTCTCTCTCTCCCACTCTTTCTCTCTCTCTCTCTCTCTCTCTCTCTCTCTCTCTCTCTCTCTCGAACTAAATAAACGATCTCGATCCCTATTATAATTCGATCCAATAGCACAGTCCTGCGTACTGATATAATAATAATAAAACAACATCACTGATATTATATAACGTTGAACAGACTCGATAAGACAAAATTCGGTATATTATTAATAATAATAATAATAATAATAACTAATAATAATAATAATACACGGAGGCGGAACAACTTAAAAATGTGGTTCCCGACAGAATCTACACAGACGTCGATGTGACAGACGAGGATCTGCATATCTATATCGAGTACGCTCGCAGACGATATGTAGAATCAAATGAAACGATGATATTCGGATGCGATGCGGGCAGAACGGACGAGTTACGCGCCGTTCGGAACCGGAAACAAGGGAAGATCGATGACGAACGGACGCGCCTGCGCGGGAACGAAGATGGAGCGTTCTCGATTCTACATATTTCGGCAGTCCCTCGCGTTCCTCGCCTTAGGCAGTCTCGCAAACGCGTCCATCGCCGTTACATAATTCCTTCCTGTTCCCCTCTACACGTTACTTTACACGTTAAACATTGGGAAAAACGCGCGTACCTCGCCCGTTCGTCCTTCCTCGAGCGCGATCTCTTCTCGCACTCGCGTCGCCGTTTTCGACGGAACGACAACCGGTAAACCATCGACTCGATTCTTCGTCGTTCACTTCCATCCGGGACGGTTAAATCTTTTATAACGCTCCAACGTTGGTGAAGAGACTCGTAAATAAATAAGACCCAGAAAAATATTGGCAAATAGAACGAGTCAATGGTTACTGATACCGGGTGACGTTCGCGCAACGGCGGCGTGGTTCCCCGGATTTGGCAAGAACGAAGCGAAGGATTATACACTTCGTACGCGGAAGAACGGCGGGTGTTGTTGTTTCTTCGTGTTTTCTCTGTTTCGTTTTCTTTCCTTAGAATTATTTCACTTTTCGTTTCTTGTGATGGAAGGACGCACGCTACGCGGCTGGTGACAGTGTTTACATGATGATCGGAGATGCGATAAATCTGTTGCTGTTATTTTAATCCTAGCTTCTCTTGTAAATGCGACACTCCACTTAAAAACGACGCGATTCTCGTCCTTAATAACTATCCGTTTACGGTTAATTATCGATAGACAGTTAAGATGATACACTTTTTCCCTCCTCTCGGCGTTTTCTTCCGTTATTATGTTCTTTTTTTTGTATGTTTTCGTTTTCCTTCGCAATTTTCCCCTTCCGATAAATTTAAAAACTTTTTCTCGTAACAATTAATTTATACTTAAGGTCTCGTTAATATTAATTATGGCACAATATAAATATTATATTTAAAGTCTTTTTGAAGACATAATAAAAATAAATCTAAGTAGTCTTTCTCCTATATGCTCGACGTTATTATTATTCTTTTTTTTCTTCTTATTCGTTCGTTTCTGTTTCTTCTCACCTATCGATTTCACGTAAAATCATACATCCCTAAGCAACTCTGTTTTCGATTTGAAGATGCGTTCCATTCTTCTTTCCCCCGTCTATTTTCTCATTTTTCCGCTACGTAAATTTCACTTTTGTTTTCGTCTTTTTGATCCCCGTTTTGATAAAAACAATACAAATTTCGCTTTTCCCCCCCTTTTTCGACCGAAACCGAAGAATAATATATCCACGCGACGCTCCCTCGGACTTTCGCGGTATCCAGCACCCTTCGAGCCACGTATCGATATGTCCTTCGAGATTGCACGAGATCGTAGACGCTATGTGCGCGCGGCGGGAACGGTTTCGCTTTTGGCAGAAATGGAACGAACTGATTAATCGCGGAACGATAAAATCACGGCCCGCGCGCGGCTGAATTCTCCATATACCCAAGATGGATACCGGCCGAAAGTCCGAGAAGCTTTCACAATTTCCCGATGCTCTTTGGTAAGACAATATCACATGATCAAGAAGAAGTTTAAACCAATCGAAAAACCAGTCTAATCAGTCGATTACCCCCTAAACGTAGGGATTTTTTTCTATATAAAAAAAAAAAAAAAACAGAGTCTGGAAACTAGTAAAAATAACAATTTGAGTCCTTAATTAAACGCGTCGACGTTTCTTTAAAAATTATAAAAATCAGCCTTCTCGAAAGTAAATTCGCGTATCAAAGTATTTCGTCACAGCGCCAGGAAATATTTTAGCTCTTGAGCTTCTCAGCTGCTGGGCTTGAAAGAAAAATGCGATTGCAGGAGTCGTTGTGTTGAACGACGGACAAGCAAAGAAATCAGAATCGCTGCCAACGTGAAACGTTTCACGCGTACGTCGACGTTTACCAAAGCCACGGCTCTCTAACCGATCGAACGGAAGTTAGAATCTACTTGCGTCGTTTGTCGCGAGGGATCCACGAATCGTGGGGCGTCCCGCAATCGTGAAATAACGTCACCGAACGCGCGACGTCCAGGGTTGACGAGCCTCCCTTTACAATGATTCTGATTGTCGGCCACTGTGGCCGGGAGCTTCACGATACAAAATGTTTGCAGCTGGTTTCACCCTCGTGGCGATTACACGACCGACAAGAAAAAAGGAAGTACGTGATTCGAATAGCGTTTCTTCTCGAGACAACAATAACCACATATCGTCCACACAGAGACGCAGAGCCTTTACCAACGTCCAGTTCGCACGATTCCCGATACAATATTTTAATGCCTATTCAAGTACCAGTGTTACGGATGACATATCGCCCCCCATCCCTCCCGCGCGTGAATTCACGGCCAGAGGTACACGTTGCTTACTGGATATCTAATATTTACACGCACGTGACATTAGAATGCAAATAAAAATAGTTAGTTTAAAATATTCATCTTCCCTGCATCTTCCTCTCATCCTCGCTAACCCCGGCTCCCTCTCCCTTTATTTTTCTCCCTCCTCCTCCACACCCACTTTGTATATAGCGTACGAGACGAAAATCCATGCATTAAAGTTTGAAAAAAGTTCCTCGATAATAGCTCGTAATAATATTCGCTTTAAACCCTAGAACGATTAGTAGTAATAATAATAATGTTTGTTAATATTCGTTTCAGAAGATGCGACGCGTCTCTAACTACACCTTCCCCCCTCGTTTCTTCCTCTTCACGTGTAAATAGTAAAAGACCTAAAGTTTTCCCTTGTTCTTTTTAGTTCGAAGACGTTGGCACATTGGAATAGATTCTGTGTGTATGTGTATATGTGTGTGTCCTTTTTTTTCGTATTTTTCTCCCTTTTTCGCGATTTTCGATTCAACACTGTGTCAGCGTACACAACGGGCCCCGATACCCTGAAGAGATATGTTATACGTCCGAAACACTGAGCGACGTCCCTCGGGATCTCCGTCGACGGCCGATCGAGAAACGCGTTGTCCCACCCGTCGTTATCCTCGGAGAAGCTCGTTTTACACGCTTTGGTCAAAGCTTAAAGAAGAAAACAAAAGAGACGAATAAAATAGTCGCGACAACAGTCAAATCCACTTTGGTATCGTACCGATCATACTTTTTTTTTCCCCCTCAGACAACTTCCTCCGGCAAAATTTCACACGATCGGCGTATTTTTCAGTTCATCCGGCGATTTCTCGATCCTGGATACGGGCACCAACCGATCGCCCGATCGATCGAGGGACCTCCGACAGTGCTCGATTTAAATCTTCCCCGCCATAAAAGTCTCCCCTCGGCTTCCTGTTTCCTCTCTTGTTTTTTCTGCCTATACAATTAACTTACACAACACCGAACATCGACCTAATTCCGTATACTTTTTTTGTTTTCATCATATACCTCTAATATTTTTCGTTCTAGTATACCCAACTGAAGGACATCACAGAATTTCCCGATATCGATTAACCAATTAAGTTTTTTTTTCCTTTTCGCTAATGTAATTATATATGTATGCGATTAGCACACGCCGGCAATCATAATGTGGAACGTTCGCGTCAATCTTTTTGCTTCTTTTTCTCGTCCCTCCCCTTCCCTTTATTCCCGCGTTCCCCTTTCGTTTTGTTGCGCCGAATATATTATATATATATCATATCTTGAATGCTCCATCGCGTTCGACATATATCACAGAATTATAAAAAGGGTTTCCAAAAATGACTAGGATAATTTTCACTAACGAATTCCATATATATTTAAGCTTTTCCCGAGTCGAAAAGAAATTTTCCGCAAAGCAAAAGTCCACCCTGACGCGATAGGAACGTCCCCCTCCCAATTTTTTTTTATGTTTCTCTCCACATTATGCTTTGCCCGGCCGCGGAAAAGACGTTTCTCTATTCTTTCCAGTTTATACACTACGAATGTATACGCGATATTTTAAAAACTCCCGCGATCGGAAGGCGCCTAAATCTAAAATCGTATAATCTTTCTTTTCACGGTATACTTAGCGTTCGCGAAGATATGTTTTGGAAAACTTGTCGTTCCCTCATCCTCCCTTTTGCCGCGTTCCTTGTATCCACCTCTCCGTTTCCATCCCCTCGCTTCCAACCCCCTTAAATACCGAACCTCTCTCCCCATCATCCCCCCTGCAACTACGGGACCTAAGAATTAGACGTAGACGAATAAATTGTTTTTATCATCTTTCCCCCTCGAATAATTTGTACTTGCTCGTTAGTTTATAATGGCATTTCCTTTGTTTCTTTTATCTTCTTCTTCGTAACCCCCCTCCCCCCTACGATAAAACATCAACCGCGTTTCTTCTGTTTCGTTTCCTTTTTTACAGTGAGCTCTAAAACCTGAATACGTTGCGCGATAAACAACTTTTTCCTTCCATTTAGGGCTTCCTTTTCATCTTGTACGTTAAGCATGGATGCGGGTCGAAGATTTAAAAGGAACAGGGCAGTGTTCGAGTCGTTCCTCGCGCGCCACACTTTCACCCTCCACAACCCTCCCCCCAGCCCCGCGCACCGTCGCTTCCCGAATAAAGTCGAAACGCGAGCTTTCGATCGTTTCTTCTTTGGCCGAATCGATTCCCCTCCGCCCCCGTTGTCCTCCCTCGGATTTCTTGCACTCGAAACGATCACACGACGAAACGAGGAGAAAACGAAATCGAGAGGAGAAGAGATTCGCCGTGTGGGACCCGCGTCGCCTCGAGACCGATCTCGAATAAACTACCCACCTATCCTCCCCTTGATTCACCCCTTACTCGTAATATTGCACGTTCGCCAATGAGACGCGAATAATTAATAAAACCGTACCGATCTCGCGTTGCACTCGACTTGAAAGGAAGAATGGTGGACGCGGGAGCTCCACTGCCCTGCCCGCCGTGGTCTATCTACGTCGAGACTAACTTCGTTTCCTCCCCTCCTCCTTCTACACCACCCCTCTTATAAAACCTGAACAAGAGAATATCATCGTTATATATATATCAATAATCGTACGAATATAATATATATGTACAGCTCAAAATATTACTTTTAAAGAGTTAAAAATATAGTCTGTGTAATTTGCGCGCACGACGGACCTGTACACGTGTAAGAGCCCATATAACATCTACTTGCACTTTACCATTTGCTCCTCCCCCCCCCTTTCCTCTGTCCCCCGCGCGACAACCCCTCGTTCCATCCTTACCCTCGTCCCTGCTTCACTAATTCGATACATACCGTCCCACAACCCCCATCGTTCCTCTGAGCTCGCTCTATCGCGATCCCCAACCTCGATCGACGAGACTTAACCCTTCCCCCTCCCGTTTCCCGAAATTTGAGCACATGTTCGTAGACTTTGTAATTGAAATTTTTCGCTTAGGCCTAAGATCC
Source organism: Andrena bicolor (assembly GCA_960531205.1). NCBI lineage: Eukaryota > Metazoa > Arthropoda > Insecta > Hymenoptera > Andrenidae > Andrena > Andrena bicolor. The sequence goes on from OY482665.1 coordinate 28,558,958, forward strand.
ACGATCCACCTAACGTCCGAATACTTGTACGCACACGCACGCGTATCCCCACACGCGCGCCTTTACATGTACACATCATATATGTATATATGAGCAACGCGAAACGCGTCGATCTTTCTTGATACGTTCCCTCTCCCTTTCCCGATCATTTTCCGCTTCGGTTAACTCGCGCTCGAAACCCCTTCGCGAACGGTCGAGAGGATATCCCGCTGCCCAGCGACGTGCATCGCTGGCTGGATGGTATACCGCGAATTGACGTGATTCCTGCGACCGTCCGGGACTCGATCGATCGACGCGCAGAGCGGGCGAACCTCGGCGAACTCTGACTACCCTAAAATGGTCTACTGGCTCGTCTTTCGACTTCTCCAACCCTCCCGCCGCCGAGACGCGATACCGGAGACGGGCCACTTCGCGCAACGTCCCGGAGCGATAGCCGCCGTTCGAGACCTCGTTGTGATCGGCCCGAGCCCCTAGCTTCCGGTAGCAGGGCTTAGAACCCGACGCAATGGAATGTATTCTCGGCTCACGCTCGCTACAGCATTCACGATCGACGGGGTCCAGCTCGGAACCCATCGACTCAGTCGATTCTCTCTTCGTTTCTTCTTTGGATTAATCGCAGTCTTGACTCGAGGAGAACTACGAAACGACGACTACAACGGGGTTGCTGGGGGGTGGAAGCGCGATTCTCCGGTGGAAGAGCGTCGGGGAAGAGCCGATCGATCGTTCGGGCGACGATCGCACGAGTGCTAACGTCGCTCGAGACCTGGCCGTTGATGACACTGGCGGCGGGCCGGCTCGTGGTCGCTTGGATCGTCGACGATGGCGGGCGACCGACAGCCAGACGGTGCCGCCGACGGTGAGGATAAGAGTGTCGAGAGTCCGGGACGGGATGACTGCAACACGGTTCCGACATTTTCATTGCGGCTGCTGCTGCATCTGGGCCTGTTGCATGCTGCCTAGAACGTTCTTGATCGCCGTGGTCTTGAGCAGCCTCTTGAGCATTCCGCTGGAGCCGCGGTGCTGGAGGCTCTTGTGCGTGGTGAGCGAGTTCTTGGTGCGGTACGTCCGGTTGCAGAACTCGCACACGTACAGGGTGTCCGATTTCTCGTGCTTATCCTGGAAATGACGCTTCAGGGAGTAGTAGCATGAGAAGTTGCGACGGCAGTACGGGCATTCCTGAGGCACGTTTATGCCGCCCGTCGTTGGCGGCGGCATCTGGTACATGGCAGAGGGAGGCGTCGACGGTGCTGGATGCATCCCGTTGCCCGTACCTGAAAACCGTCCGTCTATCGTCAGAGAAAGGCACTGGAAGCCTATCATCTATCGCCCTTCCGCGAGAACAGTCTCATACACCTTTCTTCGTTGTACATTCAATGATCTTGGGATTACACATTGGATCCGTATGAATCCATAGACGCTCCGTAGCGTTTAGCAGTTCAGAAAACGAAGAAGGGTCATGTCTGTGGACCGATGATACTGTTCTCGCGTGAAAGCGTTAAGTATCGCTCTTCTAGGTATTAATGTTCCTCGAACGTCCGAGGGGATGCAAGGGGAGAAGGGAGAATCTGTTGAATAAAGAGGGGACGAAGTCTGAAACGACCTCTGTACCAGGAATCTCGATGGAACATCCGCTGTATTTGTGTGTTAGCAATTAACAGGGACCTCGAACGTTCGACGCAGTCCGCGATTAAGGTTCCGCCCGTTCCATTCTCGAGACGACCTCGGCTCAATTATAATTCAACCCTGCCGGCTTATCTCGGGATCAATCAAGGATTTAGCGCGGGTTAATTCTTCCGTTAGGCTTGCGCACGGTTTGTGTGTGCTTCGTGGATTCGATATGGGCGATCCGCGCGATCGGAAGTATCGTTAATTGACCGAGGGTAGCGATTAGTCGGGTGAGTAGAGATGAAGAGGACCAAAACCACCATGCCAGACGCGTCCTGTTTCCGCGATTCTTCCGGTGTTAAGACACTCGCATCGAGATGAAAATGTTATCCAACGCTTCGAGGCGCCATTTTGTGTCTAATCAAACCAGCTATACGTGCAGGGGAATGCATTCATGCGTGTTAATGGGGTGGTTAAAGAGCCGATACGCGGACGACCAACAAAGAAGTTAGCGCATTGCTGTTAGAGAAAAGGATGATATGAAACAAGGATTAATTATAGTGAGTGGAATGGCGCGGGCGCTGTTTTCTGCGGGATGCACTGTATTCTCATGCAACGATACTGACGAAGACGGGGACGTTCGATTCTTGAGAGAGAGTGAAAAAAATGTAACAAAAACAACTATAAACAGTCTGAAACCGATCGACCAATCCGGTCAAGGAGATCGATCCACCGCTCTCGAAACTGGCATTCCGGTGTTAGGCGGCGTGTATCGAGGCTGCAAAACGAGCATCAAACGACGGTACTACACATCAGCATGCACACAACATCGAACATCGAGAAGCCACGGATAGGAAGAATTAAAAGAAAAAATAAATAAACAGGATGATAAGACAAGCGAAACAATTGAAGAAATAAAAAAGAAAGAAACAAAGCACGTACATGTAAATAGGGTTCTGATTGCCACAAAACAATTTATCCAGAAAATAAGGTAGAAGGACTTGTGGGTGGGGGATGTTAGTGAGGAGAACCTGAAGCGTAATAATCGTACACCCCGTTCGATTACGAGCGAACCAGGCGTACTCGGAATTATGTGTAAACCCCATGTATCGAACGAACGGTATTGGTCAATTCAACGATCCTTCTCTCTGATCGACGAAGGACGTGGTGCCCGACGCATCGATCCCGAGAATCACACCGACAGGGGGTATAACGGAGCTGCGAATACCGGAAGAATTCGATCGGCAACCGTACGGTACCGAAGAGAACGAAGGACGACGGGAGGCGAGAGGAGAGACAAGCAGTTCTGCGGAAGAAGGACGGAGGAAAGCTCGACAGCGCAAGAAGAAGAGGCAGAAGAGGATGAAGAAGAAGAAGAAGAAGAAGGAGAAGACGAAGAAAGAGAAGAAGAAGGAGAAGAAGAAGAAGAAGGAGGAGAAGAAGGAGAAGGAGAAGGAGAAGAAGAAGGAGAAGAAGTATAAGGGTCGGTGCACGTGGGAGTTGAGACCGGTTTCTCTGGCATGCACTGTTCGTAGAGGAAGGGGAAGAGTACCGGAAAGTGGAAGAGGGAGTAAACTCTGCGCGGAGCCGAGGTCGTTTCGAGCCAACGATTATGCGATTGTGACCTACGCGGGAGCGTTCTAATGACGTTTTGTAGGTTACTGGAGCGGGTTGAAGTAGACGGGACGAAAGGGAATGGAGATGGGAGGCGGGAAGGGAGCTATGGAGGTTGAAAAACGCGAGGAACACGCGCCGTGAAATAGTTTGTGGCGTGAGAAGTAACGTGGTCCCTACCTTATCTAAACCTTCAAAAGAACTTAATGTCAATGTCGCCGGGTCTGCTCTTATGATAGGTATATATATGGGTCATCAGGGAGTTACGCGAGCAGTACACCCGCTCGCAGATGACGCATCTGTACTCCTCCTGTCGCTCGGCGTGCTTGTCGGCAACGTGGCGTTTCAGGGATGCTTTGCTGCATAGCACCTTGCCGCACAGATGGCAGGTGAACAGCTTCTTCGCTGACTGGGTGTTCAGAGAGTTCAAGGTCAGCCCCGTCATAGAGCTGAGCACTGAAACACAACAATGCACCTCATGCATCTGTAACCCCCACACTTATATCCCTATCCCGTTCTTATCAAGTGGTAAAAACCCTTCCCCTTCCCTAGTTGTATCTCACCGATCCATTCATCACTCTCTCCCTCTCTCGCTCTCTGTCTCTAACTCGCAATCCTTCTCTCACTCCCCCTTTGCCCGTGCTCGTATTCTCCTAAATAAATGACGCGATTAGGTTCGGTGAAGGTATCTTGAGAATAGGGACGTTGCGTTCATAGGAATGATGGACGTTGGTCTGACTTATGTCTTCCCTAACTACTGGGACGGATTACCATAGGATGAATTCATGGTGAAAGCACGACAAACCCTAGAGGAACGTTCCTCGAATCCTTCCCTCGACCCTTCCTCCCTTTTCCATCGCGAGGTTCACGTCCGTTGCCATCCCCCCCCCCCCCTCGTGACCCATTATTCTCGCGTCTTTTCAAATTATTCACAGACTTCCGGTCTGCCGTGGATGCAGCCAGGATTCAATCGCGACGTCTCGTCCCGAGGTTTTTGAACGCCTTCCTCTTACACGGCCGCGCGGATCGGCGTGGAACCGCCGAGCAATCTGCATTTTCCGCGCGTTTTGTGCACCCATCCCCGTCGCGTGCGCTGTTTCTTTCAGCCGTCCCGGGATTGAACGAGGCTAAAGTTCGAAAGAAACGGCGGGAGAAGCGGGAAGAAGGAGACGAGGCGCGTTCGATACAAAAGCGAAGAAGATTATGTGTGTGTACGTATGCGTTTGTATGTGGAAACCGTCGACGACGCTTCGAAAACGGGTCGCCTTTCGGGGGACGGGGAGCGAAGTAAGAACTTTCAATGCCAGTTTTCTCCAAAGGCTGGAAAGGGGGTTTCGTAAGACGTGCACTCTCGCGCACGCGGGAAACAAGTGGAATGACTCCGTCTGTCACAGACGCGCTGGATTTTACTGCACACGCGGTCGGGATAAAGAGGCCGAGGGAGTAGCGCGGTCGGTCCAGAGGGGAAAATTAAGGGGTTGTGGATGAAGGAGAGGACGCGGGGACGAATTAAACGTCAATAAGGAGGCGCGCGGTTCATTTGTAACGGCCGCTGCTCGTTAATTAAAAAAGATCCGGTCAGACGATCCTTCAGCCTGCCGTTATGCGCTACCTGCGCGTGACTGTGTGTGCGTGTGGTCTGACTGTATAATGCGGTATCTGGCCTTTTCTCCTTCGCTCTTTAGCCATCGAACGCGAACCAGGCGAGGCCCCCCGCCACTTCGTCCCAATGGCTTTCGCTGGAAAAAGCTTTTTATCCAATTTCTCGAGGCCGCGTGTCTCGTTAAACCTCAGGGGGGGGGGGGGGGTTAAGAAACGGTGAACAGCCGCCTACTCGCTGATGAGGTCGACCCTGGAGGATTTCGATGGAATTATGAAATATTTGTATGCAGATTCTCGCGGGCGCACACTTACACACGGCGACGACAGCTTGGCGGACGAGCAACGGAGGACAACAATCGGGTTTGTACAATCCGGCACAAGTAGTATAAATGCGCACGTAAGGCACTCTCTCCAGCCATTCTAGATGCAAAATGATGTACGTGTGCTTCGTTAGGCGTCGCGAGCGCGTCGGTGCCCAACAAAACGCGCGGGATCGTGTGGGGGTGAAAATGGGGGGATAAAAATTATATGTATATATATATACGAGAGAAGAGAAATAAAAGGAGACGACGAGAAGGGAAACACTGAGCATTCTGGGTGACACTTAAAGCATGCAATTCGAAGGTAAACGTAATAGTATGCGTGAGCGGCGTGGCGGCTTAAATCGTTTCTCATTTCGCGTGCTTGCGCGAATGGCCCTCGTTTACTCTCGCACGGTCGGCGTTGCGTGAAAATATCGAGAATGCGTGGTCCTTAGCCCTCCGGCACCTACATCGCTCCCGGTCCCGTCTTTCCAACGGACGAATGCTTCCTCGAAAGCCCTCTGTTTGTGAAAGCCCGTGGCATCCAATGGTTCGCTTCTCCTGGTGAAACCCGTTCTTACTTCGATCTCCAAACGCGACCACACGCGTGCCGTGCCGTCGATTCAATCAGCGAAAACGAGACGGTCGTTGGTTAGATTTCTGAATGGAATAGCGCCAATGAACGACCGCCACTCGAGATGGAAAATCGAGCCGTGTCGCTTTCCATCGGCCAACGTGACCGTTCCGCGCGTAACTTACCTTCCCAGCTGAAAGAAAGAAGCATGACGCGATGCGTTCCTCGGTGATTTGATAACGGGGCTTAGGTACACACACGCAATGGGGTTTTAGGGCGGGGAATGAAAACGGAGGCGCGCACCCGGGGTGCGAGGCAACGGTGCGTTGCTGCTTTCGAGGATGTGATAGGTTCTCTAAAAGTGCGCAAACAGAAGAAAAAACAGAAATGCAAGCGAGTTATTAAACCAAATAGTACATTTCATATTATATATATATATATATATGTGTGTGTGTGTATATATATATATAGATCTATGTATATATATATAAAAAAGGTGAAAATATATTAAGATGCATTTGACATTGCTTAAAAATAAAAAATAATAACTATAATTATAATATAATAATAATATTAATAATAGTCGTCAATAAATATATATATTATAACCAGAACACCTTGGCAGATAACAAATAATAAGTAAGCACGGTAACGCTCGACATACTCGCTTAAGAAAGAAACGATTTGTACCCGAAAACGGAGTCGTTACCGGAAAGAATTCAGACTTTTTTTCTTCTTTACCCCCCTCCCCCTGTCTTATGTTTCTCGGATTGTTTCGAGCCGATGGCACCGGTGTTTTCCTATTTTCCTTTTGTTTTTCTTGTTTTATTTCTCAATACAATTTTACATATCCGACGAATTCCGAATAAGCTCGATTTTTATACTCTCTCAGTGCTTCGCTGCTATTTTTCTTTTTGCTTCCTCTCTTCCCCGTTCTCTCCCTCTCTCTCACACACATACACTCTCTTTCTCTCTCTATCTCTCTCTTTCGTTCTCTCTATATCTCTCTCTATCTCTCGCTCAAACTTTCCCTCATACTCTCCCCCTCTTTCTCTCCCTCTCCTCAAAGAAAACTCAGGATTACAGAAAATGATTCTATTCAACGGTATTATCGCGGCGTATATCGTTATGTTTTTTTTCGCGCAAGGTAATCATTATCGTTGATGGTGTATGTCTGCTCGGTATCGGTGGATGGTCGCTAATTTAACTCTAGGGTGATTAAAGCCGGGATTACGGCTTACTATTACTTTAAGGAAGCTGATTCTATACGAAAACTGCTGCTTGCTTTCCCGTCTGTACTGTGTAGATAGCTGCTTGGATTACAAAAAACGATGAGTGAACATAAATGAAAAAAAAAAGAGTATGAACAACGTAAGTTCCTATCGTCCCTATTGCGTAAGTCTACGGATTAATAATTAAGTGAAACAGAACGGAAAAAAACACATGAGAAGAAGAACCTAGAGATGTGTGTAATATGCGTGTATATAGAGGTGCTTCTTACCCTTGACCATAAAATAGAACTGTAAGTAGTGTCTGTGCAAAAGCGTGTCGTGTAAAAAATAGTAAAGGGTGGATAAAAAAACACAATTAAACGAGAAGCGTACGAAGGAAACGTGGACGTGTCAGATGGTACAAGAGCGACAACAAACGTGCGTTGCACTTGAACAAGAAAAAAGGAAAAAATGAAGATCGGTCGACGCGCGTTGCGCCGATCCTCTTGATCGAACAGCGCGCCTATTAACTGTTTTCTGGTTTCGTTCCCTCTCCCCCTATCTTCCCCTCTTTCTCAGTGGATTCGAACTCCTGCGGTGCCCTGCCAATAAATCGGATATCGCGTTCGTGCTTTCCTCTCAACCGCGCTCAACTTAGAAATTAGATACTTTTAATTAACAATCGTTTGGTAACATTCAGTCGATGAAAACGTTTATAAAGATCAGTCCAATGTAGAGTCGACTAATTAGAACGATTAAAAACAAAAAAAAAACGTAAAAGAATAGAGATAAATCAGTCCAATTCAGTCTGACAACCAAATCGTGTCGCGGATGGCGGCGACTAAATTATAAATGCAATCAGGTACGCGTCTTGTGCTTTTCTCCCGTCGTCGTTTTTTTTTTGCATTTTTTCCTCCCCTTCTCCCTCGTTCTCTCATTTTCTATGACCCCCGCGAACACACTTCTCACATCGCCCCTCCGCTCGAAGTGAGGGAGGGGTGGAAAAACGGGCAGCCAGCCGCGACACGTTCAATTCAACGATTCAGTCTTTCTTTCGTGGTTCGAAGAACGGCTTCGAACGATTCAATATTTTGCACTGGCCAATCGTAAAAATTAGCATAAGGAAGCACCGTCGTTCCTTCGCCATTTGCGCGCAAGACCGACTACAGAGGCGCGAAATTCCGAGAGCGGCGTTCGGCTTTTATCTTTCCTGTGCCCCCGGCCGACGGTTTTTCCCCTCGTCGCGGTTCAACGAGCCGTCGTTATAATTATAAATTGTCTAATAACAACCGCGGTTTCCACGGCTTTTCCCTCGAGCCGCAATTTCACAACGCGATTAACGTAGAGCGAAATTAAAACGAACGACAAACAAGAAGCAAAACAGAACAAAAAGAAGAGACTCAAATAAACCTCTGCTAATATATAAATTTTCAGTTAAATATTCAATTTATATTAATTTCATTAATAATTTATTATTCTCATAATATAGCGCCGACCGCGGATCGGCCGGCGAATATATATTTCCGCAATTATATTTGGCCATTCTTATGTTCGTTTCGTTCTCTCTTCATTTCTTTCTCTCGTCTCTTTCTTTTTACAGTAGCCGCAAACCAATTTCTTCGAATAAATCTACTAGTTTAAATATTTATCAATATCAGTTCTTTCTCCCAGTCCCGACTACTATAAAATCGTGTTCGTCACACTCTCGATAATTTAAAGCTTCGTCCCTCTCCACCCCAACCTCTCCCCTACAGCCCGAACAAAGAAAAAACACCACACTCCCTTCTCCCCACATCGTTCCTACATTTTGCCCCCACTCCATTTATTACTTGCATAATAATGCTCGGCGTCGAGCGTAGTTTCGAACCGCTAACTAGAATCTGCTAAACGATCCCACTCCCCCGCGTCTATCCAGATCTCGCGCGACAAGCGCCGAAACTATATACCCAGCCCGGAGGCTTGGAAAAGAAGGGGAACCGATGGAGCGTCTTCGAAAATACGAGCGACGCGGACCACTTGAAACGGAATATAACCTAATTTAAATTATCATAGCCTATCTAACGATGTACAAGTGTAGTCTCTTCGTGTTATCATGTTGTTCCGTGTCCGTCGATAACTATAATATATCGAGACGTATGTGTCACTAGTGTGTAGATGCCTGGCTGAGCTCACCGTCTTTTTGTACAATGACGAATATGTGTGTATGTGTGTGATTCGGTACGCTGTAAAATATATATATATATATCGTATCGCGTCGTGTCTGTGTGTGCTCTGCGAATTATTCTGCGATCAATCTTCTACAAACGCCGACGCACGACGGGACCTAGTCTGTCTATATGTTTATCGTTCGGGGACCATCGAGAAGCCTTCCTGGCGCGCCATCGATCGTTTTAGACAATCGATCATCGATAGTGGGAATAAAATCAACTGGCCGCACCCCTCGCTGCGAATAAGCCTCTGGCTCGTTTCTCGGCTTTAAAGTGACAGATAGCGTGGACGTGAAGGTGTACGCGATTTCAGACGCGAAGCAAAGTGAATAGAGGGTAGTTAAATTGTGGCGCGTTTGTGAAACCTCTCCGACAGCGGCCGCGACTGGCCAGAACTCTTTACGGGTAGCTTGCGCTCTTCAAGTTCTGACTGATGAAGGTAGATCGGTGAGAAAATTGATAAAAGTGGTTGCGAACGATCTCGCGGCCACCAGGAAGTCCTCGCGAGGTTGCTTATCAAAGTTCTACTAAAATATAGGGTATATGCTATGTAGTCGGTTAATAATGTATACATGGCTATTATCGTTTAGTTATATAAGTAACCTGTCAGTGTTAGTGGACCGTGTTTCCTCTTTCTCTACCACCCCATCCCTCTCCCAAGTGTTTGAACTGCCCGAGAAACCCAAAGGACCGCCTGAAGTTACCGCGACGCGGTCTCGCAAGGTTCAACGAAGAAACGGTACCGTCGCCGCGACGTCCCCCTCCCCCGTGCCGCGGAAAAAAGAAGGAAAATTCGAAAGCAGACCGGGGATAGGTGGGCGACGAAGTATGGCGAATGAAGAGCGCGTCTTTCTTTCCTGCTTTCCTCGCTGTTGCGCGTTGAGTATTGTTGAGGTCGGACTTTCGAGATGGTCGCGGCGCGTACGATCGGTGTCCGCGAGCCCTGACGTCGCGCGATTCCAACGGGAAACGGAAGAAGCGGACGAAACAAACGAAGGAACAAGTGGCATTATACACGACGACGGCGCGAGCGTGGAAAAAGGAAAAAGGAAATGAACGTTCGATACTAACGACGACGATGACGATAATCATAATGATGAAAGTTCTAGTAATAATAATAAAATAAGGTACTTTACGTAAAGCCCGGTGTATACCATTTAAATGAATATGTGTCTGTGTGCAAGGTACCCCCGCTAAAGCATTTAATATGGAATGAATATATTAAGATAAAATATATGTGTATATATTATATTATATTATATCAATGGATCTCTCTCTCTCTCTCCTTTCTGACGTTCCGTCGCGGAACGAGCACGGGATCGTCGCGGAGGAGCGGGCTAACAAAACCCTCCCCCCGCCACGGGTATACCCTGACTCGGTGTAACTTAACTTTCGTTAACGTTTTATATACTTTTTACAATCGTGCTCCCGTCGATCGATCCGCGACGGAACTTCAACCCCCCAAACCCCTAGCTCCTTTTCCGCGTGCAATCCATCCCCTGTCCCTCCCCCCCTCAATCCCTCTACATCCCTCCTCCCTCTGCAGCCCTCCATTCGACATCGAAACAATGGAAAACACTCGTGTCTTCCGGTCATTTGTTTACAGTCTTCTCGAAACGCTTAGTTTCCACCTAAAGTTAGTTGGACGATGGTGTCGTATCCGCGACACCTGGAAGTATTTTGTTTCACAATTTTTTCCTTGTTTTTCCATTTTCTTGTTTGCGATACGTTAATAGCTAACTACGGTATGTATAGTTTATATTTATAATATGTATATAGCCTGCGATTAAGCCGTGTATGTATCTCGATACGAAGAGTCACGGCGGCGCGCCGCGCAGACGGATACGCGGGCGAAAGGACGTTGCAAAACGGCATGCGAAAGAATTTCGTCCGAGCGAGCCGCGGTGCACTCGGCGCGCCGACGATCGCGCGAGGCCGCGCTATCTCCCCTCCCGATCACCGTCGACGCACCGCGACGACGACGGCCGCAACCCGGAACCTGCCTACTGCCCGCGAATTTCGTGGAACGCGACTCCGTTCAGTCTTTTGGGGGCCATTGAGTCAGCCTCGATATCGTCGAAAGGTTATCGCGGCTCCCTTTGTACCCTCGTACCGCGTGAAATTCGGAGTCTCATCCCCTAAGTGTCGTAGATAGACCGAGGGAATTGCGGTATAAAAGTAGACGAAAATAACTATACGACTTAGCCTAATTTACTGCCCTAATACGCCGCGCGTTGCCCGATCGTCATCACCCAATCCCTCGCACCCAGCCTCCGCGAAATAGAAACCGTAAAGAATTCGTGTGATCGCGGCGGATCGTCGTCGGGGTAGCGTCGAGTGCGAATCGAGCTCGAAGCAACGAGCAGGCTTCGACTGCGGACGGGAAACGCCCGGAAGATTAGTCTCCCTGTAGACTTCCGCGAATGAAGACGGAAAATGACGCACGGTTTTCTCTGGGAGATCGGAACCCTCCTGGTATCGCACGAGAATCCCCTACGACCCCCACCGACGAGGCCACCCCCATCTCGTCCCGGGATAATTGTGATAATCTCATTTTTAACGTCGCTTACCCCTAACAACCGATAACATTAGTCTACGAAGACCGAGGCCAAGTTCCCGCGGATCCTAGACACAGAATACGCTGCAGCGGCTGGATATCGGAACTCGGTGAAAATATACGGTGAACGGAGTTGTGTCCGTCGAGTGGTACACGCGACACTCGACCGCGGTATTAGAATAAAAACCGCCACGGGTCCATCGTCTTCGTCTGGAAGCACTGATTTTGTTTCTCTAAGCACAGTCCCATTCGATCGCCCCAAGGATCCTCGAGGGATGTCCGCTTCTCGTGGCTGCTCCATAGACGGAAACGTTCTCGGCCGCGGCGCCAACCTCGCAGATTTATCCTACATACCCGCTCGCCGTCGTCCACCTTCTCCTACCCTCTCCCCCGACCGGATTTAATAGCTATCGAACGCGAGAGAGATCTCGTTTACTGCAACTGGTCCCATGGTATCGCCAAAAAACGTTAACAGAGCAATCGTCGTCGAGCCGACGAACGCCCGCTGCCGCGCCACTTGGCCGCGACGCAACCGATCGTAATAACTAACAATGTAACAACAATTCCTCGCGGCTCACCGCCCAGCCGGCCGGCTTTTAATCGGCGGGGCGTTCACGACGAAAAAATGGGACGATATACAAGAAGAAAGGCAACCGCGTGCCAAGCGCAATGTCCCAACGCGAGCCACCGGAAAGGAAAGTGAAAATGAGAAAGAACACAGCGCGATCCCTCCCGTGCCGGCCACCCTCCAGCGGCCATGCTGCCCGACGGAGCTGGTCGTCCTCGTCCTCCCTCGGAGCCTCCAGCTAGTCGTCGTCCATTGGCACCCTTTCCCCTTTCCGTTCTTTCTGTCTTTCCGTCTCTCTGCCCCTTCTGCCACCCCCTCTGTCCCTCTACTAAGCTCGTTTCACAGCGTTCCACGGCACGGCGTGAGCATAACGCGACGATAACCGGCTCTATTTCTGCCTACGGTGGTAGATGCTCTTGTGGTTGTTCAGGCTGTTCAACGTCCTGAACACCTTGTGGCAGAGCGCGCAGACCGCGCTGTTCAGGGGCTGAAAGTGCTGCTGCTCTTTGTGCCGTTTGAGGGTGAGCTTCGTGGAGAGGGTTTTACCGCAAACGTCGCAGGTATAGCATATGCCCGGGGGCAGAAGGCTGCCGTGCAACGGGTGCGACAATCTCATCGCGAGAATCGCCGACGGTGGACCTGCTGCATCCCCGTTAATCGATGGCAAATATATATTTTTTTTTTCATTATCAAACGTGGAAACGCGTTGCCGGCGCATTTCAGGTGGACCGAGACGAGATAGAAGATCACAGGTGGCGCGAGGTACAACAAATAGGCGATCGATGATTAGACAGAGGAAATGAAAGAATAAGATAGTTTATGAAACGAAAGAGAGCTCGTCGAAGGCAAAATTTGAAGCAAAGAGAGAAAGTGGTAAATAAAGTAGCAATGAAGAGTTACAAGGAGATATTAAGAGAAAAATAGAGAGAGACCAAGCACCAATATATGTCCGTAATAAATATTCGACACCCAATTAAAAAGAAAAGATATGTTTTCCGTTACGAACCAATATTTGTGGCGCAGGAGGAGGCACACGGAGAGCCACGTGTGTGGATGGACCCCCAGCGCAAATCCGTGTTCGTGAAGGTAGCGGGTAGGTACACACAGAACAATGACGAACCAGAGCCGAACGTATAGCCGAGCGAGCGGGACCGGGAACAAACAAGAACAAAGATACGACTGCCATTAATATCACTTGGACATGATTAGTGTACGCTGATGGTGTTCTCCAATGCGCAAGGCCAGGGGGGTTTTGATGATGATGATGATGATGGTGGTGGTTGTGGTGATAATGGGGGGTGATGATCGTTAGGGCTAAATGCGGAATTCAATTGGAGGACGTACGTGGTACAGGTAACGAGGAAGGAGGCGAAGAAAGGGTTTAACGTTCAAGGTACTAAAAGAGGAAAGGATTTACGGAATTGACAAGGAGATACACGTGTCGAGGGGCCGCCAATCGCAGCCGTGGTACTCGAAGGGGTTCGTTCCAACCCCCTCGGGGGCACCAGAACACATAGTGCGGCCGCTCGAAATCTCTTTTCTCTGTGCTTCTATCCGCTTCGATCATACCCGATCGCAGAGAGAAAGGTGGCTCGGGGCTCTGGTTTGTCATTGACCAATAGGGTAACGCAACGATCGCCGATCGTCGCCACCGGAAGACAGGATTCTCTACGAATCTCCAGGCACGCGTTAACGATGCGCGTGCACGTTCCAGCGCGGCCCTGAGCCGTGACTGTGTATGTAGTCAGGACAGAGAGATAGAGATAGAGAGAGATAACAGAGAATGAAAGACAGAGAGAGAGAGAGAGAGAGAGAGAGAGAGGTCTCCGCTGCATTCCACCAATTCCTCCCTTTTCCCGCGCATTAAACGCTCTATGCAAAAACGATTAAAGTCGCATTCGGCGCGACGTCTGGAATGCAACGGAGGCCTCGAAGTGGCGAGGTCGAGAGAGTTTCCCTCGCTTCGATTTAACCTGACTGGACGAAAGCTCCTTCTGCTCGGGGCCGCGAAGGAGGCCCACCACTCTATCTCTCGTCACATTAAGTAAGTCTATTATTATACGCTCGCTGTCCCTTCAGGAAGCGAACTGTCGCTCGTGTTGACATAGGGGTTGTTCTAAACGTGAGTGACAGTCGGGGAAGTGGTCTTCATCGGCCACATGATCTCGTCCTCGTGGGCACCCGCCACTGCAACACCCTCCGTAGCGGGTGGAAGAAATATATAGAGGTCTCGGTACACAGTGAAGTGGCGCGTGAGCCGATACATCCCCGGGGATAAAAGCCACCAAATGTGTTGTTCACGTCTCATTACAGGATCGGACAGTATGCCTCATTATACTGCTTCCACCCACTACACCGTCCCTTAGGGGCGGGTCCATGTAACGGCGTATTCCTCGACGGCTTGACCCTCGGGTGCCTCGACGCGTGAACGTGTTCACCCATTGACTACGGGGGGACGAAAGAATACGGACGAGGCAGCGCCTCGGACGAATATACGTGTCACGGGGTCTGGGGCTGGCGCGCGAACACGACGGGGGTACGCGTGTATATGTGGGTCGGCCGGAAGCGCACGCAGGGGCAACGAGGTGTAACGCGGCCAAAGAGAACAGAACAGAGGAGAAGAGGGAGAAGAAAAGAAAGAAAAGGCAAAACGGCACACCACCGTCCTCCTGGTTGCATAATCCCGCCTCGCGAAGGTTAACGAGCGGCTCACCGCGTTACCCGCGTGCACCTTTCTCCGGACACGTGAGAAATAAGACGGGCCGCTACCTCTCAGCGTACAAAAGAGCCATTTTATTCATAAATAATAGTGGTGAATCGTGATAATAATAATATTAATGTTAATATAATAATAACAGTAAGGATAATGGATAATCGGTAATTAAATTCGCTCAAGAGTCCGACTAAAATAATAGCAGTGAGTACGAGAGAGAATAAACAAGGATACGATAAGCGTACACGTGCGTGAGTACTATTGGACATATGCGCCATCCCCGAAAGCCCGAATAACAAAAAGTAATAGGGATTAAAAAAAACAAAAACAAAAGAGAATAGAGAGGAATCGACGATACTAGCGATAAAAATAAATGTTTGTGTCTCTCTCTCTCTCTCTCTGTGTATAGATGTGCCGCGCTTGTGTACCGTGTCTATAAATTTCTCTATACATATAGTTACGTAATTACGCTCCTCTATCGATAAATTCAGATATAAAAGACTTTCTTATTTACATGAGTGCGCACGCACGCACATACGCGTGCTGTTCTCGGCTCAACGGATTTTATTTACATTCTACGTACAGGCGACGCTCTCCCCGTCAAGGATATTCTACACGCTCGGAGTCGGTGTTTTTTTTTATTTTTATTTTTCTTTTTTTAAGCCCGAGCATCGACGGTGAACGTCAAAAGAACGTCTTTCTTGATCCGAGCCTGCTGCACCTCGAAGGAAGGTAACAGAATTATCACAGATCTCGTCTTGATATCGTAATCGTAACGCGACGGGAACGTTCGAATCCTGATAGATACAAAACCGCGGTTATCGACGAAATACGCGACGAGATGTTAAGAACGAAATGGAGGAAGAAGAAGGATGTGAATTTCGAAAATAAAAGAACCTGCTTCGGAACGAGTAAATTAAAAAAAAATCGTGGCGCGAACAATGCTACCCCGTGTTGAGCCTAATCGAAATTGCCCGAGCCAAATGTAGCCATTAATTTAGCAAACGCCGTTGATTGTCTCGGCGAAATTGTCCTCGCGATTGTACAATATACATGGCGATCGTTCTCGTCGTTTGGCGAACTCGAATCCATCCGTCAATTCCAGAGGGAGAAACTAACGCGCTTCTACGTGCTCGTTGCACCGTTGCCTACGAGACAGGTATTAAAAAAGTTTCCTTTGGCTACACTTTAACAGGTACCCACGCGCAGGTTCTTCTTCTCGTTCGATTCTGGACGGGAAATGGGGGAGAAGATGGGGGGTTGGGAGGAGAATAAAAGAAGACGCGTTTACAGTCCGGACAAAATTAATTCGCCGTTCAAAGTCGCCTTCCTCCGCTCTCATCGAGTCCGCTCGATAAAAGCGAAGGATGGAGAGGAGGTAGCCTCTTTATAACCTCGAGTAGCCAGTGGATCTTGTTCCAACTATACCAGCTCGACTTGCACGCGCAGGATACGAAGAGCATTGCGACCGCTAACTTAGGTACATCAGGTTAACTTATAGTTTATTTTCACGTTTGTACTGCGACTTTCCTCGTGACACCCGTGGCGGGCGATAGGCGCGCGCGGCTACCACCAATCACCACCCCTCGTTAAACAGAACGTAGATAAAACAAAAAAATAACAAGGGAACACGTTGTTCCTCCTATCCCTCGATCGGAGTTAAATAAAAGAGACGTCTTCCAAAGCCAGAAGAGTTCGACTGCTCGACCCGACCAACTATTTACATACAACGTAACGAATATGTATATTAATGTGTATATATATATATATCTCTCTCTCTCTTTGTAACCTTACAGTAGAAAAATTAATTTTTCACCGCGACTCGAGCGTCCCGAGCTCTAAACTTCCTCCCTTTGATATTCCTCCTTCGAAAACTATAATAATAACAGTATCGCCTACTATCACATAGTCCTCCCACGCGATTCCAACTCGAAGACGCCACCCTCCGCGCGGTAGCCACGGAAGGATGGACGCGAGCCGATCCACGGTTACGCATAGAGAACGCACGCGAGAACCGATAGACTGCCGCGCGTAAGTATCCCGAGTAAAACAGGACGCGTTCTAAGATATAACTCAACGATATTACCGATGAAACCGAGAAATCCGAGCGGCGTTTAAAAGAGATTCTCCGTCGGCTCGCCTACACGTATGTATAATGAAAGAATTAGCAACCCTGGCGTGCTAGATGATCGAGAGTAGCACCGCCCACGTGCCTCGTTCCCGAGATCGCTGCCGATCGAAATGTACGATCGACCTACACGTCGAGCAGCGCCGTCATCGTTCCGTATATGTATATCTCTCAGATCCATCCTAGAGACGCACGCGTAATCGTTCTATGTACATAGTGCCTGATTCGATCGCTGAAGACCGCGGAACCCAAGATGTTCAGGGGAGGGGGGAGGGCAAGAAATCTCGACCGAGATTTCATGGCCGTTGGGTTCGTCGGGTTTATCCCAATCGCGACTGTTGCTGCTGGTGCTGATCCTGTAGCTGGAGCTGTTGCTGGTGAGTGCTTGTTCTATCCGACTGTTCTCTCTGCTCTCTCTCCCGCTCGCGCATCTGTTCCATCTCCTTGCGCTGCTGCTCGTTCTTGCTGTGTTGCCGATGATAGATGCTCTTGTGGTTCCGCAGGCTGTTCAGGCTCGAGTATACCCGCTTGCAGATGTTACAGATCGGTTCCTTGCTGGGCCTGGTGTGCACGTTCTGTATGTGCCGCCTCAACCGCGTTAGGGAGGTCAGGATTTTGTTGCAAGGCTCGCATCGAAACTCATCGGACGCGCCGCTGCCGGCCAACTGACCTGGCGGCAGAACCAGACACAGGGGGTTACTTTTGGTTTTGTTTTTTGGGGGGCTGCGAACGTCAGTCTTTGGGCGCACGCGTTGTGCAGGTCGAGCCACACGTACGTTTACGCGGAACGGGGGAACGCCGTCGGCTCCCCCGCCGCTCCTAGAGTCCTCTCTCTAGTCACGTATCGCGTGTCCCGCGACACGTCGCTCGTATTTTGCATGTTTTTTTTTTATTCGTCACTCTTAACACCACCATCTACCACCTTTTTTTTTATCCGAGCCGAGAGAGAGAGAGAGAAATTCGTGCGCCCTTCTCGATTAGTCAGTGTGTCGCGCACGTTGCACCGTCACCCGACCAAGCCGTGCTCAAACTGTCTGTTTTGCGTTACTTTGGAACCACGTGATGATGCTTGCAGGTGCTACCACAGCATCCTCATCGTAATGCCCATTTTATGTTTCGTCTGACACCCTCGGTACCAGGCGCCTGCTTCTCTACGAAAGCGCCCTCCGTCAGCTTCGTCCCGCCATTGTCACCGTTTACGTTCGATTCCGATAAACGTCCCTTCGGCCCAGGACGCCATGGGCACCCCCGTTTCTGTTCCCTAAACCTCTAAAACGACTAGAAAGAATATGCTCGACGCTATCGGGCGAGCCGACACCCCGTTATCCTTTTCACGGGGAACGGGAAACGTTTTAAACTCTACAACGTTGCCACGACGCGATGACAATGGGCGACGATCGGGTGTCCTGGAAGGCACTTCCGGATCGAAAGGGCAGCATGCCGTACCGTTTCTTATTCACGATTCATCGTTGGGCTCTTTTACCTTCGCCCCTCCGGCCTGCTTGATTTTTTTTTATAGCGCATTACGGATAGTAGAGTGCAAGCAATTCCAAGATTCCAGTGAACGATCGTGAGCGATGACGTTAGTGTTTTCAGAGCACCAGAGATGTATCCATAATGTCGATGCGTATTATTTACAGCAAGACAGAGCAGAGTAGATCTTGTAGGTATAACGTGTGTGGATAATATATATATATATATAATATTATATTTACAAGAGTGTGATATATTTGGGCTAACAGGATGATGCGATGAAACGAACAGCTCGATTGTCGATCATTGATTTCGTTAACGTTATGGCTCGCAGCGATCTCTCGGGGACACGCCTGCCTACAGGGGATCCGAGAGCTCCATGCGATTCTTCGCGACCCGGGTTGGTTGTGTTTTGTTCAGTGAAACAACAATTATCCATTTTCCTTTCGAATCGTCATTTATTTATCTCATTCAGCCTCTAACGAACATTCACGCTACGTGCTATGTAACAGTTATGCCTTAGCGTAACTAACAGTTTCGCGAGCGATCGTCGATGATTCCTGGTAAAGGGAAATATGGCAAAAGAACGTCGGCAGACCGTGCATGAGAATGGCGAAGAGACAGGGTGAGGTGCGGAGAGGCGGACGGAACGATATGGGGGGGGGGGGAACGATACGAGGAGGAGTGTCCGTATCTGGACCGAAATATTATTTTTAAAGGTCCAGACAGATAGATGGGTTACAGTCCAATCGACCGATAGATAGATCCGTCCTTGGCGAGCATCATTCCCGAACGACGAGAAAGAACGAAACGTGGCAAGAATTTTAGTGCAGCTCTCGCTCGACTGCGACTCGATCGGAGCAACTCTGTCACGCCCGTCCCCATCGATAAGGGTAGCGGCGTATGGCAATCGGGTAGAAAGCTACGGAGTCGACTTTATCGTCGGGGGGCAAACTACCCCCGGTCTAACCCCAGGGGTGGATGTGGAAGAGCACGTTCGTACCGTGGGATAGAGGTATCGATTCTGCTAGGGGAAGACGCCGCAGCCGTGAACTTGCCACGGCGCTAGCCCAGATGGCGGAACTTATTTCGAAATCCGCGACTCTCGGTGGGACGCTTCGTCATCGACCGACGATGAGGCGATTCAGGCTGGCGCGTTGTACATTAACCTATGCTCTCTTTGGCGTACATCGAGGTAACTCGTTATGGGGTCAGAAGACTAGCAAACCAGCTCGAATAGAACGGAAGCATTTATCAAAAAAGAAAAAAAGAAGAAAAAAAGAGAGACTCGAGCTTCCGCGACTATCCAACGATATTTACAAAAGCACCTAATAATACTAGAAACGTGTGCTCGTCGAGGCGTCTCTTCGATTTCTCATGCCGGGAAAGCCCGCGGGGGTAACGCGCCAACGAGTTCCATCCCCGTCGCACGTGGTCCGCGGGGGTGAGCCGCGGAGCAAGACGGAACCTCGGCGCGAATTCGGTCACTAAACCGTGGAGGTCGGTCAATACGTGACCTCGCACTGCTCCTCGTGCTCCTTGCGCTCCTTCTTCGCGTGGTACTGGCTCTTGTGGCTGACCAGGCTGTTCCTGGACTTGTAGCTCCTGCCGCACTGGTCGCAGGACAACGACTGCGGCACGTAAAAGTGCGTGTCTGCCAGGTGCCTCTGCAGCGACCAGGCCCGCGAGAAGGTCTTCTGGCAGAAGCTACAGTAAGTGCCGCTGATCGAGCGGTTGCTTTTGGCTTCCTGCTCGGCTTGCGGTGTCCTAGAGGCGTCGCGCGCCTTCGGCGCCGATTGCTGGCCACCGCCATTCTGAGTGAGCCAGCGCAGATCGGCGAAGGCGACGGTCTCGTTTAGCACCACCGTCCTCATCTGCTGTTGCTGCCTGCTGTTACCGTTCCCTGACTGACGGCCCTGCTGGACGCTCGACAGGGACGTGCCCCGGTCCGCCTGCGCATCGATCTGCTCTGCGAGGAGACAGGTCTCGAGCTCGTCTATCTTCGGCGACAGAGGCTCCGACTTGAACACGATCTGCATCTGATCGTTAATGTCGTCTAAGAGATCGATAATGGGCAGCTCCTGGTGCTGCTGGTGCCCCTGCACCACCACGCACTGACTAGTCCCTGTACTTTGGCTCGATTGGCCGCCGGTCTCCCGTTGACCGTCTCCGTTGGTAGCGGACTGCCAACCCCCGTCCTCCTCGGCGACCTCCCGGTCTGCAACCAAAGAGGAGGGGGCTGAGTCCAACCGAGATTCACGCGGATTAATCGTGTACGTGGACTACGATTCCTCGTTGACTCAAGGTATGTACTCGTTCTCGGTGTCTAAATACTCGCGACCACAACAGCGACCGAGGGACACCGGGGGGTGGGGGTTGAAGATGCGCCGTAGACAACGGAATGGAGGAAATCAAGAGAAACGCGGGTCGCTTTCCGACTAAACGGACACGGATGTTGTTAATCGTTCGCGAGTTAAAGAGGAGCCTACAATGGGGCGGGTAGGGCGAAGAGGGGAGAGAAAGACAGACCGAGCAAAGAGAGAGAATAGAGGCAGCCGTATCGAAGGGTAGCAGAGAGAGATAGGGAGCGAGAGAGAGAGAGAGGGGGACGGAGGGTTGAAAGGTGGGCTAGGGGAGAGCTCAAGGAAGGAAGGCAGGCAGGCCGAGTGTACATTCATCGTCTCATAAAAGCCAGTATAACGTCCGCGAGGATGAGATGTCGATACAACGAGAACGCGGCAGTAGTGTAACGGGCGTATATAAGAGCAAGAGCAACAGCGGGAACATAACGGGCGATGCTTCTTCTTTGCGGGATTTTACCCAGCCGGTTACCCTAGCAACCGAACTCCCCGCGCCCCGTCGCGAACCACTCGCTCCTTCCCCCGTTTTTCCGTGGCCGTGCAGGAAGAGGGGGGGGGGAGGGATATATACCTAGGATGCGTATTATTCTTAATAACCCCCCGTATGCCGTTGCGCTGTATTATGACTGATGTTGACTCTAAGCGCGGAGAGCCACGGCGATCGATAGCTCGCCGCGAGACTACGAAACCGAGGAGAGAGCCGACGACGACGGGAGGGCCAAAGGAGGGTTACGAACCGGCCCGAGAGGGAGAGGAGGAGTAAAAGAAAGGGGGAAAGAGTTGGAGGATAGGGCCGACGGATCGGCGGGGAGAGAAAAATCTAAGTAGCTTCCGGATTGGTTACGCGAGTCTTACGAACTTTTTGAAAGAGTTACGTCGACCGGTGGTGGGGGCGAAGAAAACGAGGGGGGAGGGGCCCTCGAAACGAGGAGAACTACCACCCTCCCTTTGGCCCTCCCAGGACCTCTTTACAGCCGATACGCGGTTGCGCGTTTCAGCAAATCAGTGCGATCAAACGAATAACTCCTTCTTTGGATATCGAGCGTGCCGTGGCGGTATCGCAATGGAATTGTAACGAGCCGCCGGCGCAGTGCTACGAATCGAGATTGTCAGATGTCAATTTTCTAAGGAGACAGTCGAAATTTGACAGGAACCTAGATCGCTCCCCAGATCGTGAATTATAAAGATAGGTATCATGATTGCTGAGATTTCTAGATTGTAAAGGTGTTCTACAGGTTAATGATGTTCATGAGAATCCAGATCCAAAAATGGCCCGCTAAATAGCTGCAAGGGATCAATAATCCACTATTCCTTGGAAAGGGATTTTCAGACGCGGTCCGGCTCCACTTCGTTCGTCTAATCGGCGACCGTAGCGGCACAGTATCGACGCGTGTTCAATTCGCCAGTCACTTTCCTTAAGCGCGGTGAATTGCACAGAATGTTAATCGGCTGTGATAAGACGCGAGTGGGTACATAGAGGAGGAAGAAAAGAAGACGCGAGGCCAATTTCTTTGCGAGAGACGTGCTGCCAGAGGCTGGCGGCGCGGGTCGAAACTAAAGTACCTCAATGAATTAAGCACCGCAACCAAGTAGACCTTCACCTTGTCTCTCTATAGAGAGAGAGAGATAGATAGAAAGGGGGAGAGACAGAGAGAGTGAGTGGTGCACATCTCTCGCGGAGATCGCGAATCTGTCGATACCGTAAACAAGGCTTTATCGATTTCCGATCGCGCGATAAACTGCGCGTCCCCGCTCGCGAATAGACGAGAGAGACGCTTCTCCGAAGGCGACCCTGCGATTTTGTTCGCCTTGAGCCTTACGTAACTCGTTTGAATTCGCGGCAAAAAAAAAACGGTCTCGGGTCGATTAGAAGAAACGCCAAGGTCGCATCCGGGCCGATCTCGGTCCTCCGCGGCGGTCTTGTAGGAAGAAACGGTCCTATCTGGCGTTTTGGCAAGTGTTGCAGAAATAAAAAATGGAAAAAAGATTGGAGACACGACGGCAAACGATATAGAACGAAAGTGTAAACCCCCTCTCTCTCTCTTACTCTCTCCTCTCGCTCTCCTACCCCTCCCTGGCCCCATCCTAGCCTTCCCCCTTCTCCTCCTTCTCTTCCTCCTCCTCCTCTCATTCTCTCTCGCTCTGTCACTCTCTGCCCGACACCCGCGCTCACTGTTGCGCAGTTTTCGAGGTCACCTCAAGTTCATCATCGATAATAGCGCAAGGCGAAAACAACCAGCTAGACCTGGGCGTCCCCGATAAAAGTACACATACTACGAGAGATAAAAAATTCCGTCGGATTTGGTTCAGAAAGCGAACTTTCGTTCGGCCTTGGAAGGCGCCGCTCGCGTCCGCGCCCGCGCCTTCGCGAGTGCTCGAGCTGGCGCGCGCGCGCGCACCAGCGACACCCGAGGAGCAAATTGCGGATCGTCGACTAACCGAAACGAAACGAGACGCACGATGAAACCTAAGGGACAAGACGAAGACGGGCGAAGTACATGGGAAAGAGAGAGAGGGAGAGAGAGAGAGAGAGAGTGCAAGATGAGTAAGTATCAAGTAAATAGACGTATGCACAGAAAGGAGTACGTCACGTAAGCAACGGCCGCAGAAGTTTTGCACGCACGCACACACACACACCGTCATGAATCGCAAACGTCGACAGATGGCAGCATGAATTTTGCGTTTCGCAAACAGGGGGCCATTAGCAAACGGTTACGTAACCCGAAATTTCTTCGCGTCGACTAGTTTCGCGAGTCCCGATATAAAATGCCTCCTCCTCCTCCGCCTCTCGAACGCGTAGATCTTCGCGCGAACAGGTTTATCGATCGCGAGTGGGACTCGCGAAACATCTGAATCATGCTCGAACGATTGGACGTTTCGCGTCTCCTACTAGCTGCTCCGCCTCGGGGAACCAAGTTCCTGGGAAAACCGTATGGGAAATGGAGAAACTGGACCCAGCCAGATCGGTCCCTGAGAATCAATCGGCTGTCGAAAGGCGAGAGGAAAACCGAGGCGCAGGCCGAGCGAAGAGGCAGACGCCGGCGTGTCCGGCACCGGGAACGTCCCGTGAAATAAATATTTGCTCGATGCGCGCTGCAGCGCGCCCTCCGATACAAAGAGACCGAGAGAAAGAGGATAAAGTGCTCTCGGCGGTCCGCACCTCGCGGAGGAGCCTTGTGCCCGCTATTTTTATGCGGCCGGATTTTACAACAGGTTACCGCGGATGCAGCCGTTCGCGGAAAAAGAGCAGAGAACCGGAGAGCGAGGAAAAATAGAGGAAACAATGCGGGCAGGGCGAAGAGGGCAGTGTAGAAGGTGGCCGTCATAGGCGAAGCGCGGGACACGATCGCCTACTAAACGGGTCCCGTGCGCGTCGGTTTTTTTAAACAATTTCTGTGCCACCGCCGGGGAAACGGGGCTAAGAATATCGTCTAGGCAACGGAGAGGAAATTATTTCTTCTCTCTTTGCGATAAGGACACATCGGCGCGGCATAGAAGCCAGAACGCGAGCGCGCGGGGGCAAGAAAGCGGCGGAATGAATAGATTTAAAATTAGACCGCGATAAACGCATCTTTCTCCCGAGTGTCGGCTCTATGCGAAACTTCTCTCTTGGGCATGCTCAATAAACAGCGCGGAGAGGGAGGAAGAGAGACCGAGACCGAGAGAGAGAGAGAGAGAGAGAGAGAGAGGCTGCGAGGCCTACGTCGCCGCGTAGGAAAGAATACCGCGTAAAACGTCGCGCTGCGTCGGACTCGAGCGAAGACAGAGACACCAGGTTCCGCCGGCCGGGCAATTATTTTAATTTCAAATATCGCGCGCGAAATTGAGCGTTTTGAGGAGAGGAAACAACACTCCGAGGGCGAAAGGTCGGCTCGATCGATTGTATAATTTCCATTGTTCGGCGCCGACTCCTTCTCAGTCCCGGGTCTATAAAATCACGTATTCAAGAGCAATAAAACGAGACTTTGGATTACTTAGGTTTCGATCATTTTTCACCGATTACAATACAATTCGTCGTGAAAATGGGATCGTGGAAAGGTCGTCGGGATCCATGGGAAAATCGAGGGCGGAGCCGGGTGCGCAGCGGCGCATTAGAGCGCCGGGATCCGGTGGGCGAAATTTTTCGACGGCCCTCAGCAGAACGAATCCGCCTAGAAACCGTGTGCAGACTGCGAGCATATGCTCGCAGCCGGCTGTCGGAATAAAAAGATCGGGACGAAGCGAGCAGAAGCGGCGCGCGACGAACAAAGAAGCTTCGCGAGCGTTTAAGGCCGATCGCGGGCGACAAGTGGTCGTACGTTGTACTTTCTATCTGGCACGATTGTTTTTTACGTAACCAGCCGTTACGAATTAAAGGCGATTAACGAGCGCGCGCGCGAAAGCGATCCACAGCGCCGCGAATAAAAATTTCACTTTATTGGTCTGGCTGATAAGGTGCTTTCTAAAATTGATCTACGAAACTTCTAGACCTTGCCCTCGCCTTTCGATTACACGCTCGATAAGGATCGGCTCTACGACGCATTTACCGAACGCGTGAATTCAGCGATATACAGGGTGCTCTCTAAAGAATCGCTGTGCTGTTTTTTTTTTTTTTTAGCAATTGGGCAAATTGTGCTCCGCATCGTGAGCTGGGGAATCAAACGATTTTCAGAGACGGTAATAGCAATGCATCTGGCCCAGACACGAGCAAACGCGAGAGACACTGTCGCGCGGAAAGTCGAGGCCAGGACAACGTTTAATTTCGACGGTTATCGTGGTTAACGAAGCAGGATAGGTGGAAAGTTTCGCGGGACCGACGACCCTTGCAACTATCTCGCAGCGTTCAACGCTTGAAACGCTGCCAAAATCACGTCGTTGCAATTCGCTACGCGCGAACCGAAAAATGTCTGCTCCGTGATGTACGTGCTCGTTCCTCGCGATAAATAGGCGGGCCATGGACAGATAAAGAAGCGCTTTCGTGTCGCCTCTAACGTCCGAGCAAATGACCGATTACGGGCCCGATAGCGATCGGAGAAATTTGAACGCCGAAATTTTCGCGCCGTTTCGTTCCCACCGGTCGTCCAAACAACCGTCTATTTTTGCGTCGCGAAACGCCGTCCTCCGCTCGTTCGCCGCGTCTCGTTGTCTTCGCGAGCCCGCGGATAGAGAAAGAGAGAGGTGGGATTTTTCGAAAGGAAGACGTCAGGAGAAAATACGACGGGATGGGTTGTGCGGGTCGAACCGACAGGCTCTCTGAACCAGCCGCGTATAATTTAATGTGTCTAATGATTCGCAGCGCGCCGCAGGAACGTGAGTGGCGTACCAAGGTCGTCGTATTTTTAGTTAGGCCAATGTTTAGTTGGCCACGTTCGCTGGAGATAGGGGGACCTTGAATTTCGCGGATAACATCTGCGGCCTTATCGACGGCCCCTGATAACTTTTTCAGTACTAACCTAGTATAAGCCAGTCGTTCAAATATTAATCGAGAAGACCAGCCGGGAGGCCACACCTGAATTTACTTAAAGACGCGAGCGCATTTATTAAACGCCCCATTCTTCTCTCCCAGAAGCCGATCCCGTCTCGGTGAAATTCTCCCGGCGAGCTGTCCCGCCTCGTTTCGGGCGGAAACAACGAGCACCAGGCTCCCTGTTAAAGAATTCAACCCTCCCTTAGAGAACCCATAATCCGGGCGTAGAATATTCACGACTGTAACACCGTGGAAAGTACGCGCGCCGCGTCCACCGCCTCTTCCTGCACTCGTCTGGTTGCAACGGGGCAATACTACTTCCCGCCGTCAGGTCTACGCGACTACGGTGCACCTCGCCGTGCACTCTCGTCGCAGAATTTCGGTGCTGGGGCCGTTTTGTGCCTTTAACCGTGCGTATAACGTTAACACCCGCCCGAGGAGAGAGCGGAGGACTCTCCCGCGATCGGGGCGGGTTGGAAATCTTCGATAAGTCGAGACATACCGTGCCGTCACCGTGCGGTGGCGGCAGGGTCAAACGTCGCCCGAACGTAACGCAGAACAGCGTGACAAAGTTGGGCTTGCCCTATCACATCCTCTTTCATAATTGGGAACGGGAGTACTACTAGCGCGACGCGCAACGAGGCGATCCTTCGCGACCTTAAATCACGTGCACGATTGTTACGGTGTGTACTCGCGAAGCTCTTAGATCGGTACACACGGCAACGTCTGCAAAAACTCGTGCAAATAAAGGAGCCGTATATACAGTTGGGGTGCGCGCGCTCGCGCCCGGCCTACGTGCCGGGTGCGCGTATACGCGGAGAGATATATGCATGATTATTCGTAAATATAAAACTGTAAGCAATGCCATAATGCCGTCGTATCGGTGATATCGCGGCAGCGGCGTGTAATTCCGTTACCAAACCGTTAATGGGGGGACAACAACACACTGATATACAAAGATACTTGACGACGAATTGGACAATACGAGCACGGCACGTATATAAATGTGTACTACGCACAGCGTCGACGATCGATCGTCGATAGAACGACGCTCGACGCGACCACCGTTGTCACACGAAACTCAAAAAAATAAGAGAAAAGCGGCTCGTACACACAGAGAGTATCGGTGCGCAGATCGGCGTGCCTTCTTTTCGAGGACGTGAATTTGTGCAGGAAAAGAGAACAGTCCGCAGCTGCATCGTTACTCGCCGACTTCTTCTGCGCGCTCTTTCTCGTTTTTTTTTATTTCTGCCGGGTTTCAGGGGAATTCTCGCTTTCCTCAGACATGGGCGGAGATCAATAGTTTTGTACAGCGATGCCAAACTGATGGTTTCCTTTCGTAAACTCGTTTCCGTGCCAATTAGAATGATCATAGCGAATTCCACAGCCGATCGAAAGAATGTGTCTGCTGTTCTAGCCTCTTCTAGCTTGTTGATTATGCGCGAGTTAGACAATAATACCGGCAACAACATTCCACAGGGGACGTCTCGAAACTAGGAATCGTATCGATCCCTCGCCTCTCTGCGTGTTGTTGTTTTGGGACGCGAGCTTCGGATAGATTTGTAAACTCGATCCTTTTTTGTTCCCCCTGTCTACGCCTGTACAGTAGGCGAATATTATTATTGAGAATGTCGTCGTGAAGGCAGAAGGAGCGACGAATCAGCAGATAAATTCCTTCTAGCGGCCGTGAATTCGTTGATAACCGCGAACCGTTATGACATCATGAGATGCAAGAATGCAGGCGAGTCGCGAAAAATGGTAACCATATAAAGGAAATGATGATTGTCGATGATTTTTTGTAAACGCATGCCAATTAGAAGAAGTTTTAATCGTCCAAGCAGACAGTAGTGCTCTTTCACCGCAACCAAATAAATTAAAAAATATGTATATATATAATGTATGTATATATTCATTTTTGTAATTCGTGATTTGTTAGTTTGATATAACTGCACAGATCTTTTTTTAGTTACTTTTTTTATTAGAGCGAGACCGCTACACCGCAGACGATTGCGGCCACGATGTATCGACTGTCGGTGGAGAATAATGGAATATATAGCATAGAGGTGCCCTCGGTGAAATCAAAAGGATCGAGGGTCGAGTGGAGTCGAGTCAACAAACCGCAGGATCATAGGAATCGATATTCCGGGGTGGTGGATCGCGTGACGAAGGGGCGCGCGGACGTGCAGATGCAACTCTGCTTTCGCGAATCCTCGAGCCGTCGTTCCTAATGATTTCACAGGGCGGAGCTGATAGAAAACGTTCTTACCTTGTGAAGTTCCTGCTAAGTCCGGTGGTTGCAACCCGTGGCCCAATCCTGGAAATTTCACTATCGTCACACGTAGCAACGAACATTCTAACACGGCGGGCGGTCGAACAACGGCCTGTACGCAACATCGCAATTACGAGAGACTGGGGGGTTAAGGATCTGCTGTAATCTTTTTCTGTAATGGATTATTTAAGAAGAACAAGGAAGGAAAATTAGCGACAAGTGAAAGGACAGTGAAACACTTGTCCCGTATGGATACCCTGCCATTGGCGCACCCAGAGGGGCTAAGGAGAACCCCCAAAAGAAGGGGCGGTGTAAGAAGAAAAGAAAACTAAATTTTATTTCTTAAATCAATTTTTACAATCACCTAATGAATTTCATTGAATTTGCATTAAAAAATATTTTTTATCCCTTCAACTCGGCTCCCCCCAAGATTAAATCCTGCCTGCGCCACTGATACCCTGCATCCCTAGAACTCCTAAACTTCACCTCACAAATTCAGGGCACTTTGTTGCGGACATTGTTTCACTACAGAATTTTCCTAAAGTCTAAAATATGCAATGAAGAACATCGCACAGGGGTGCCCTCAATGGATCTCTCGTAAATCGATACTAAATTGAAAAGCAAATGTAAAGGGAAGCTAGACGTTGACTCCAACCGGATTGATGATTGAACAGCGAGAAAACTACACGCCGAGTGGTGGGTGCGGTGAGAGACGATCGAAATTGGTCAATGCGTACAGGCCCACCTCGGGGGCAACTAAATCGGCCTACCTGACAACGGCGTGTGCTCCGTGGCGAGGGCGGCCATACTGAAGTTAAAGCTCCCAGGCGTGGGTGGGAAGATCTTCGCCTCGGAGAGGAAACTCGGCGTGGAGATGTGCTCGGACTCCGCTTCGTGCTCGTTACTGCTGGCGGACGCCGGCGGCCGATCGGACGCCGCTGCTCCAGAATCCGACGAGTCCTCGTTGTTGCCGGCGTTCCCACCGTTCCCGCCTGTTAGCTCCAACGGCTCGCACTTTATATTGTCCTCCAGGGGGCTATTCTCCTCGTGGACACCGTTGCCCTCGACCTTGCCCGACAGATGGTTGTTCTTCACCATCGAGAAGTCCGTGGGCGTCGCGTCGTTGTTATTGAGCGGCGGCGACTGCACCCTGGACTTCTTCGCCGATTCATCGTGAGGATCGGGCGTTCGTCTCTCGTTCCTGCGTATCTGCGCTCTGCGTAGCAGTTGCTGCACGGTGGTCGGGGTCGGCGTGATCGGCGTGGGCGGGGAACCACCCCTTGGGAAGCTCTCATCCAATTTCTCGTGGAACGGAAGATGATTCCCACCAGCGGCCAACGCGCGCACGTGGGAGAGCTGGAAAACCAGAAGAACAACCCGGAAAGAAGTAAACACGGTAAACGGGGACTAAGGATCGCCGTGGCCGAAAGCAAGGAGCAACCGATTTTCACTAATTTCGAGGAAACACGTTCGTCTAAGTCTAATATAATCGAATCCAACAACAGGATACGCATGTTTTGCCCACGGTGATTTTTGGGTCGCTTCGAATCGAAGTACCCCCAAGGCACCATGGGCCATTTTACCCTGTTCTAGGGCACCTCGCATCGCAGCTGCGAAACTTCTCCGTTCCCTATACGCGGCGCAGCCGGTTATCTTTGTTTGCTTGACCTATGACAATTATGGATTGGAATCAAGATGGATACACATTGTGCAGCGAGATAAGACGGTCTTTAGCTGAAAGTCACGTCTCTATCAGAGATAAGATGCAAAGGCATAATCAAAATTTGCCGGAGGTGGAGGGCGCGAGAGAGCCTCGCTGATATTACGAGCACGGCGAACAACGAAGAGGAGGCGACGATTGTAACGGGAGACTTACCTCGTCCCTGTCCGTTTGGTCCGCCTGTTGCGTAAGCCCCGATACCCTGAGGACCTCGGCGGTCTTCAGGAAGCTGCTGAGGGAACGCTGGTGCACGTTCACTTCACCGTGATAGATGAACTCGACCAGCGCGTGCAGGTCGCTGAACGCTACGTCCTGAAGTACTATCACCGGGTGTTTACACGGTGTGCTCTGCAAAACGGGGGAGGCAAAAAGGGAGGAACAGAAGAGGCACGTTCCCGTATTAGTTAAACATTTAACGGTGCGCTCGACGATACATCGAGTCGATTCAAAGAACCAGAAGGGGGGGGGGAGGCGAAGTGATAGAGGGGGATTGAATGGAAGAGTGGAAAGAGCGAACGATCTTACCTTGAGCAATTCTCTGAAGTAGGGACTGCAAGCGGAAAGTACGACGCGGTGCGCTTTGAGGCTCTTGCCATCGCAGGCCAGTGTGACGTCCACGAAATCCTCATCGTCCCTCAGGTTCTCAAACGCCGACGTGATGCTGCTTTGGTAATTGTTCCATCGCAGGCAAAAGTGTTGCGTATCTACCATCGTTATATCTATTCACCTATAATCAGAAATAACGTACGCTATTTAAACCAGCGCTGACTCGGACCGCTTATCTTATCGCTCAATAAAATATTATGCCTCGCCTCGAGTGAATTAACGAACGATTCTTTTCTCTTCGCCTCTTTCTTTTTAACTGGCCGCGCAACGAAACTCCCGCCTCGAGCGCCCCAGGAGCCCGTGCACCCGTGGCCAGGAAACGAAATCGGAGAGCGCGAATATTTTTCTAGGTGCACGATAAAACAGCCCCACGATAAGCCTGAAAACCGATAATTTTTCGATAAACCGCTCTTTCGAAACGAGAAGAAACAGCGCGCGCGCGCGCGCGCTGTTGCAACACGATCGTGCAGCGATCGCGACTGTACCTGGCCCCGGTCTAGACTGAATCAGAAAGAAGAGAAGAATCGGAGAAAAGAAATGAGCTAGGGTTTGTCGTAGGTGTGGCATTAGAACAGATGTTAATTCCTTCGACGCTTCCTCCGTGCCACGTGAAAATTTATATAAGCGAATTAATACGGCAGATTCGGCCCCGAGGGACAAAGTGGACCGAATGTGTCGCGCCTGGAACATATGTTGTTAATTCCGAGGGAATAAAAATACGGGGGACCGCGGGCCGTTCCTCTCGCCGCTGCGAAACGGCACGTCTAAGTTCGCGGTATTTTTACGTCGCGACCGAGGAACGATCTCCGCGCGAGTAGCACGCGAATCTACCGCGGGAACGTTGAAGGAACACCGACTCGTTGCACTGGAAAAACCGTACGAATGGAAATCAGGTCGACTGACGTCGAAACCCGTACGAACGTCGGGCTAATAAAAATCAAAAGAGTGCAATGTCGTAAAAATAGACGCAGAAGGATTACACACTACTTTTCTCTCTTTCGTCTTCTTTTTTTTCTCTCTCTCTCTCTCTCTCGCTCTCTCGCCCTCTCTCTCCCACTCTCCCCTTTTTATTTGTGCACCATACAAGAAAATTAGGTCGACAGGCTGGAGCGAAGCCAGAACGTTACGATTAAATAATTCTCTCCGCCACTTATAAAAGCGCAAGCAGTTAAATGTATGCTGATAGTGTTATCTTAGCGAAATGATAAAAAAAAAAGGAACGAAGGAACGATCTTAAAACAAATTTACAGTGCTCGCTGCTCGCATCACGTATGTGGTGGTAGAATGCCATGACAAAAGCCTACTCTATTTTTTTTTCTCCCGATACACATGTATTCCGTGACGCGTTGTTTACGATAAGTAGTCCGCCACGGATACCGTGCACTATTTTATAGCGTTTCCCTTGATAATCGGTATCGCCGATTCGTAAGGTATTTTTACGCTCGTCGCCGACCACACTCTACCAACTCTGCCCGTGCAGAAAAATAGTAATTGAAGTAGACTCGGGTTCACGGGGACGAGCGGCGGAACACAGACACGGTGACGGGATGGAGCGGTAAATATATTTACTCCAGCATTTTGGTTACGTTCGAACGATTATCGTGACACGACGAGTCACGACCAGAGAGAAAGAGAGAGAGAGAGAAGAAATTTCATTTTTCGATTACACGTTTATCATAAGCCGCGGTGCGATTCGGAAACTGTTTTCAGGCTTTTTTAGGTTCGCTATCGCGCACTGCTAAATTTATATGTGACGAATACGCGATAAGTTTCGCGTCTCCGTGAAAATCCATGCCCAAAACAGCTCGATAATAGAGCCCGACGAACTAGAAACTGTCGACGATCCAGAAGGCACGAGACACACAACGGGCAGAAAGAATGTCGACTTTATTTACCACAGTCGTCGCCGAATATATATTGTATTTCTCGCGCGTCACGCGACAGCTCTCGGCGGAACAGACGAAAAACACGGCACGTTACTTATACACAGCCGATTTTTCTGCCGTTTCTGGGCAAAGCCAGGCGGCAAGCTGTCGCAGAAAATGATACGGCTAGACGTGAAAATCAAGGGCACAAATCTTTCCGGCGACATCGGCGCGGATCCGCTGTCCCGAACGCGATCTATTTTCTAAGGCGCTAACGATTACCTTTTCCCTTTTTCGATCGCGTCTAAAACGGCTGTTCTCGTATTTCTAAGGCACATTCACCACCACACTATCCAGAGCGTAATCACAGTTGGAAAAAAGCGGATGCGTTATCGCGAAAGCACACCTATCACTCGTCATGCCGCGTAAGCTAATGACCGTAACCACACAATGTGCTGAATCGAAGCGGTCCGCGTGCGTGTTTTATCTCCACAACGCCACCTCGCAAAAAAGTGCGCACTTCACAAGTTCGCGAATAAGTCCCCTACACTCGGCCAGTAGTGCTGCTGCCTCGTGCCGGATAGTCATATCCACGGACGGGGGCCGATCCGCGATCGACGCGAGTCGCTCGATCCACCGGCTGGCTGCCTCGTTTTCTTACGCCGTTCCCGCGATCTTGGCTCGGTAGGCCCGCGGTGCCGGCCTGTTTATCGATCGATTAGGATTTGTACGTGGCCGAAGAATGGAGGACAGGCGAGCTGGGCACGAACGATCACGCGTTCTCGCGGTATTTCGCCGGTCAGATAGCCCTCCCGGAAGGAAATCCGCGTAACCACGCGCGTGGGGCACGGCGCGTACGCACCAGCTACAGACGGCTAGGCGGGGGAAAGAGAGAAAATGTCTAAAGGGGTGGGGGAAGGGGGACGAGACACGGCGGTAGATCAAAAGTGCGTGTTTCCCGCTTTCCTTTGGCACGGCCTCGCGATTCGTCGATTCGCCGATCGAGGGAATCGCGACACGAGGAAGGATCACATGTCGCGCGGCGCCACGAGAGCAACGAACCAACGATCCCACGACGAGGAAACGACGACGGTGGTCGTCGTGTCGAGAGCAGAGGCTAGCTGGGGCCGAGAAGCGGAAATGCGCGACGATCCTCGAACGGAACACGCTTGGCGAGAGTGCACCGAGTCAGTCAAGTCAAGTCCACCGGTGGCCCTCTTTCTCCGTCACACACCCGTGTGCGAGCAAACTAACCCCCGAAACGTCACGTCACGACTGTGTGCCGTCGACGACGACGCGGGCGTACGTCGCGGCGCGGCGCGGCAGCGAGGCCGCACGAAAACGTACGAAAAGCCGGCGATCGCCGGTACGACGGAGCGAGAACGACCGACACGGTGGAGAGAGAGGGCCGGTGTTAGCACCGTCTGACAGAGAGCAAGAGAAGATCCACGCACACGAGCGTGCCGAGGATACGTGCAAGGAGGGAGAGAGTAAGGACGGAGGAAGAGAGAAGGAGAACTAAGGAGAAAGAGAGAAGGACCGCGCACCGCGAGGAGGACAGACGAGAACCAGGCTAGAGGGAGGAAAAAAGAGAGCCACCGGAGGGCACGGAGGTTGAAAAGAGAGGAGGCGAGGGAATTTCGCGGAGAAACGGAGATGAACAGCACCGTCGACACTGGCGCGTCACGAAATTTCGCCGACGACGGAGAGGGAGGAAGATCGAATTTTCTTCTCCTTCGAGAAGATTGGGTCGCGCGGAGGAGAGAGCCGGAAGAAGCTCCCTGCGCCCAAGGGAAGGTAACGAGGTTTACCTTGCGGCACCTGTCAGACGCTCACGTGCTCCTCCTGCCTCCTTCCCTCGATTCCTCGGGGCACAGAGACGCAACCCTCGAGCGTTCGGGCTCGTTCCTCGATCCTTTCCCCACTGCCGCGGCCGAGCTTGCCGTTGGAAAAGAAATTCCACGAGATTTCGTTGCGCCGCGGGCCGCGGTGCCGTCGTGTGGAGAGCTGCGGTCGGAGCGGCGGTAATGCGTTGCCTAAAAAGCAGCCCCCCTTTTTCTCCCAGTGCCACGCACACGTTCGATCCGCGCGAGAACGAGAGGAGGGAAGAGGGTTGTCGGAGGACAGAGGCCCGGAGGCAGAGGCACGAGGGGAGAAGGCTCCTCCGGCGATACTACGCCCAAGTAAGGAAAGAAAGAAGCAGAGAGAGCTTTCTTGCCTTTCAATTCGTCATACGTAGTTCTCCCTCTCCCTCTCCACGCGCTCCATCCGGCGTTCCCGCGAAATACGAAAGCAGCGGCGGTCGCGGCACGCGCGGGAATTTCGAACCGCGTCTCACGCACCGCCTCTACCCACCTAAGCCACGTGTTCCTCCCGTTCGGGATACGAGCAGCCACCGTGACGCAAATTGCCGCGCGCTCCGGAATGCCACGGCTCTCCTCCGCGCACTCGTATTTACCGCACTGCCTAACCACCACCACTGCCACCACCGCCGTCAACCATCGACCATCGACCACCGACCACCACTGCCGAACACCGTTCCCGGGGATAAGAGAGGGCCGACGTGTTAGCCAGGAGTGTAGAGACGCGCACCGGTGGCAGCCCGTTGACACGCCAAGGGAACAAAGTCACTGTCACGGCGGCGCAACACGTTCCCCACACTGGCCGCGCGTTAGAGAGGGAGGTGCCCCTTAGCGGCGAGGGTAGTCGGAACGAAGAGGAGCAGAGGACAGGGGGAAAAAAGAGATTGGATGCGTAAAAGCGTAGAGGCGTAAAAGTGTAACCGTAACGCGCGTGTCGCGTCGGTGTCGCGCGTCGTGTCCACGACGACACCACGAGAGCCACACGAGAAGCGACAAGAGTACGGGCTGCAGCTCCCGAGCCTGGTTAGGACTAGCACGCGGGGGGGAAAACGCCGCCCGCCTGGCCGCCGTTATTCTTTATCGGAGCATGAGACATCTGTCGTAATAAGTGCGGACTAAAAAATAGTGCGTACGCAGGGAGAGAGAGCGAGAGAGTCGGGGAGATGGAGGGTGGGTGGGAGAGAGAGGAGAGAGAGGAGAGCGAGCGGCCTCGTTGGTGGGGGAGAGCTTTATGCCTGTGGCCGCATCGGCCGTGCCTCCCCTTTCACCCCGCTACTCACAGCCCTCCTAACTCTACCTCTCTCTCTCTCTCTCTCTTTCTCTTCTCTCCTCTCCTCTACTCTCTCTCCCTCCTTTGCACTCTCCTTTGCTACCCTTCTATTCTCTCCTCTACCAGGCCCACCCCGTTTCATCCGTTAGCCCGCGAGACGAAAATGCGCAAAGCTAACGACTTCCAATTAGAAACACTGGGGGTTGGAATTTTTTAGGCGCCACCGCGGCCTATCCGCGAGTACGCTCGCGTGTGCATTGGGATTATCGTCCGATAGATCGACGGCTATAGGTACACACGAACATGCTGACACTTGGCCATAGATTGAACCAACGACCTTTTCGGGTCAGGCAATTTGCAGGTAGCAATTGGTCTATTGGACAGGGCTGGTTTCAACCCCCGCACTTCGAATTTTTCCTATCCGGTGCACGCCTGATGCAGAATACACGCAGGTACTTGGCCAGCACCATTGCAACAGGGATGAGAAACACCGATCATTGACAGTGTTAGTGCTTATCAGGAGTTCTGGTCGAATCGAAGGAAACAAAGCAAAACACGCGGCTCCTCTGCTTTCCCTCTTTCCCTCGGCATTTAGTAGGTGTCAGCGATACGCGTGTTTGTGTAGGAGAGTTCACGCTGCGACTGTCGCCGCGGAGTCTAGACCCTGTTTAGAGGCTGCATTCCTACTTAAGAAAGGGGCCATTGAAAAGGTTCGACGCGGAGGGTGAGTGACTTACGTCACGCTGCCGAAACACTCGCATTAGGTGTAGGTTTTATAACAACAATCGGTGCTGAACCTCGATCACTGTCAACTGCCTCGGCCACGTTCCGTTAATATCGTATATACCCGGTGTTACGTAACGGCCCTCTGAGAATACATCCGCCGAAGAGAGCGCAGAACTTCCTCGCGGGAACGCAGAATATCCAGCGGTGCTCGAGGCCGAGCAAGCTTATAACCGTTAGCTGGGTTCCTTCGACGAAATCGACAGGGAGCGCGAAACGGCGCTTTCCGTGGCCGTTTCCCTTCGCCCGAGCCTAGCCATTTCATCCATCTATTCCAGCAGTCGGCTTGTCTCGCGATCCCTCCTGCCATCCTGCTCCTGCCTAAGCTCGCGCCCGCAGCTACTACCCCCTCCGTCGGTGCTGTGGGCGACCCCACTCGATTCGCCCCTCAAAAAATCATTACGCCCTTCCGCGGGCTGCGCATGAACGCGGTTTTAATTCGCTACTAGAAAAGTAAAATGTAAACGCCGCTGGATGAGGGACGGGGGAGGGGAGGGGGCGCGGAGGGGGTTCGGAACAGGGAGAGTCGGTGCGGGCTTAGGAACAGCGAGGGGGGTAGGCAGTGGGAACGGGGAGTCTAGAAGGGCGGAGGGGCGAACGAAAGGGAGAGAGAAAGAAATAGGGACGGCGGCGAGGAGTGGAGGGGCGAGACGGGGGGGGAGCGAGCAGGAGAGACGGAGAGGCGAAACCTCGCGGACGTAGTCGAGGACGAGGCGAACGAGGACGAGGAACGCGACAACTGCGAGAGCGCGACGTACGACAGATCCTTTTTCCACCGACGCGACAGCAAAAGGAGTATCGGCCGGGAGAAAGAGAGACGGAGAAAGAGTGGGGTCGACAGAGAGGTGGAGGGAGCAGGGCGAGAGGAGGCTACGCTCCCCTACTTCTCTAGGGGTTCCATTGTAATATTTATTGATTGGATTCCTAGGAGCCAAAGCTGAGGGCTGTGGCACCTATACTTAGACTAGATCGCCTAGAAACGTTTTCTTCCCCTCCGCCCGTGCGACCCGTTTTCCGGCGATGCTGCGTTTTCCACGTCCATCCCGAGGAACCGTTCCCCCGCTGACCTTGGTCGAATAATTCACGGTGAATAGCCATGAGCGGGATAGCAATTCCGCGGCATATGAAATAAATTCTGGGTAAAAATACCCGCGTGCACGCTCTGCCGACTGTTCATCCCTCGGAAAGTTAAAATAAAAAATAGAAAAATGAGAGGAGGAGGAGGAGGGGAGAAGAGCGAGCAAGTATTTAATCCCATCGCGTAGAAATTAATTCGGCGGATAAAATATCTGCAAATGGAACATTTATCGTGTCGCGCGCGATTACGCTTGAAAAAGAAGGAAAAAATCGACCGCCCGAACGCGATGAATCACGCGGCACGCACTCCATTTTCCCCGCGTTAAAACGACTCTGCTGCGCAAAAACCGTAATTGCCAGCTATTTCGCTGTTCTTTTTTCTAAACGTCAATTGAACCGGCCGGACCGTCGACTAGCGATCAAACGATCTAGAAAAGGAGATCCCCCTTAACTACATCGTCATCGTCGTAGTCGCGGTCGTCGCTATTCTCATTCAACGACACGCCATTGACAAGAGAGAAGCATCGCCTCGCCTTCTCCGTCTCCTCTCCCCGTGCACCTATCGGCGGGCGATACATTCAACAGCATGTTTCCTATGGAACACGCCACATCGGCGAGTCTATGAGTCAGTTGCCCTTGAAACGTGCATATTCAGGATGCCCCGCGTCGCTTCCCGTGCACCTCCGTGTTTGCAGAATCGAGGCTACGACTGAAAAATTAATGGGCCGTCCCTCGACGGGGAGAGGAGACGCGGGAAGACGGTGCAGGCGACGCGTATCAATCGTTCGCCAGTTTTAGAGCGTCAAGTATCGGTAAATCGCGGCCCGAGGTCGCCGCGTAATAACGAGAACTGACGCGTCTGCGGGGGAAATTGCAGATGTCCCGATGTGTACAGCTTCACGGCTCCACCTGCGTTAGGCTCGATCGCCTGATACCCATCGATCCTCCCCTCGTTGCGCAAAGCCGCAGGTGCCAGGATTTTCAGGCGAGATCCGCCGGGTCGAGTGGTGCGCGAGCGAAAATTTTCCGAAGGCGATCGATGAAATTGCGGCATTATTTATATCGTCCTCTTTGGCCGTCTGGAAATACAGAGGGGACAATATTTCCAGCCCGATCGGTGTCGTTTCAATGCGCGGTCGCCGGTAATTGGGTCGAAAGTGTCGGAGTCCTGCAACCTCGGTCACGGTGTAGTTTAATTCCAATCGGTTTCACGCTAAGCCGGAATAGGAAAACGGGAATATACATCGCCCGGGCGAAGTGTGCCGCTGTTCCCGAGTTCAAGGCTACCCATCATGAAACACTGGACCAAGGCATTCCTACCCTGCAACCAACCCTATTACTTCAATTCCGTCTCTCCAGCTCACTCGCACGCACTAACTACATCCCCGCCAACCCTGTGTCACGAGTCTACTTCATCGACCACCCTTCTCACCCCTGCACCCTTTACGTTCCAAGTAACGAGGTCCGCGAAATCGTGGCGATGCTGTTTTCCGAGAGAAGTCGTTCCGCATCCGAGAGAACTTTATCGAGGAAATTGAAGCTTCCGTTGCGTTGGCCGAAGGCGGCTGCTCAGAGTGATCAACTCCGCGCCACTTCATCCCAACAAGGTTGAAAACGAATTCCCTAGCTTCCGAGCGACATCCGAATAGTCTAATGTACCTTCGCGGTACAGAGAAACCTACGTGCTAAACCGGAACATTACGATTCTCCACTACTCAGGATTTTTTCCCGAGCGAGCTGGCTACAGGAGACCGTAGTAGGCTGCTCCAGGTTTCGCCTTTCAAACGGGCGGCTTTCAAACCGAAGCGCGACAGAGATTTCAATGTCCCGCGATTAACCGGCGACGTTGGACCAATTAATGAAGGGCAAACCGAAAGGAAAAAGGGAGAAAATCGTTTATCCGTGCCCGTGGGTGCCAGGCACACGCAGAAGGAAGCCTCAAAAGGGGGCTTTTTCGGCAGTCTTGAGGGGCCGAGGGGCGCGGTGTGCTCATTAAACCAGGCGCACCTGCCAGTTAACGCGCTCACCAACGACCGCCGCATGAATTCGTCCCAATAGACAGAAACTGCAGCGATAAAGAATATCATCCTCTTTAGGCAGCGAGCGTACACGCGTCCTAAATGCACACTACACACGCGACGAGGGAGGAAGGGGGGGGGGGTGGGCAGGGGGCTCCGGCCTGGGGAGGGGGAGGGGGTGAGAGGCATCGGCCAAAAGAATATGCGGGGTCTGAGTATCTCCCTTTCTCTCTGTCTCTCTGTGGCTGCATCGTACGTGCCCTCTCCACCTTTTCCCTTCCCCCCGCTCCCCCTTCGCCCTCCTCCTCGTTCCTCCCCGTCCCTCCGCGACGCCAGTAACCTCCCTCGTTCCTCATCCCTCACCGTCCCTCGGCCAGTGTTTCGTTCGAACCGGTACCCTTTCCCCTCCCCCTCCTCTCTCCGCTGCATTCGCAAACATTTGGCGGCCGTTGACCTCGAACGGGCTAATCCGCCGACAGCCAAACAACCAATTATTTCTTTTCGCCGGTATAGAGCGGTGCCACCGGCCCGATACACCGCGCGCGAAACGTGGGAATGTGTTTTTTTCAGAGGGGCGGGAGGGCGTCGAGGGACAAGGGGCACGGGGATGCCAGCGACGCGAGTCAGGTGAGAAACGCTCGGTCAGTTTCCTTGCCAAGTATATATCCACCGTGCTGTTCTCGCGCTGGCGGATCTTCCGCAAGCTTCTTAGAACGCAGGGGACGTCTTCTTCGTTTTCCCTTCTCGAACAGTGAGAACGAGGATGAATGGCGAATCGCGGGGGCCAATGTTTGCCCGGCTCGAAATAGCCACCGGTGTCGTCGACAGATTGGTCATCAGATTCGTATTTTGCTTGCTGGCCTCGATCAAATTGATTCGTTTTCTGCCGTGAACGTAGGTTTTTCAGTACGTCTATACATATATGTGTGTAAGTCAGAAATAGCGAAGAAGTCAGGTCAGAGTGATAAACGGAGTCCCGGTCACTTATTGTCTTTTACATACTTATTGTTAGAATACCGGAAAGGGTTTACGAATGTAGGAGTATCGCGTCGTACCTACATGCACCTCCCGTCTGCAGCACGTTATTCGATGGAGATTATGTCGGTAACCTGGCGGGAGGTAGCGGGAATGATTAAACGGTGGGAAAAGTGACCAGAAGGCGACGTGAGCCACGTGAATGGCTAACGTACGCAAGGGCCGTCCCGTTTTCCTGTCTGCCTAGTAATAGACGCGTGCTACTTGCGCCGCGGTCTAGTGCGCGTCTATTCCGATACCGTCTTGTTCCACTGAAACTACGGTTAACTATCGCTGCACTTGCACTACTGCAGAGCCGTTACCCATCCGGCTTCGTTGTTTCTACTACTTCCCTGCGTCTCGACTTATACTCTCGCTCACCCAGCGCGATTCTCTGGTCCATAAAAATGATTGTATTTAGGAAGAGATTTATTCTATCGATATTTCAATCAGTTCCATGTTGCACCAGTTCAATTTCTTTGGGGCTTGATAAAATTAGTAGGCGTGTAAATTGTTTGCACTCCTGTGCAATTCTTAGCAACGCTTGTCCACAAAATGCACAGAGTAAGCTGGGAAAGGTTTAAGCAAAAATACGTCGATCGAATTAACCTCGTTCGGGGGACTTTTTAGCCGAGCAGACAATCAATGAGTGAAAATTTGTGTTCGTGCCATCTTGCTTTTCCCAGCGTGTCCCCGAGCCGCGCGTCGACCCACTTTCCCATCGTAGCCGCGATATTAATTGAGATACGATGATCCACCGAATATATTTCCGTCGAACGTATCCCCCGGCTTAAAAATACTGAAAATGGGTCAGCCACTGTATTTTTAATTGTGCCGCAGACATCCACGTAGACGGTGTCCATCACTCACCGCGAGGGCGACGAATAGATGGACCCCGTTCGATTAAGGGCTCCTGTGATTCGTCCCAGTCTCTAAACGTTAATAAAAAATTATAGAAGCTCCCTTTCGGAACCGTTTACATTGGCGGGACCAAAGGAGCAAGGAACCCCCATATTACTTTCGAGCAACACTCCCTAGATGCCAGGAACTCGAGCCGGGCCAAACGCAGGCGCGAGTAGACGGGCCAAACGAGCGAGTTAAGCGCGAGAGCGCGGCGACAT
Organism: Andrena bicolor; assembly: GCA_960531205.1. Lineage (NCBI taxonomy): Eukaryota > Metazoa > Arthropoda > Insecta > Hymenoptera > Andrenidae > Andrena > Andrena bicolor. Next base: position 28,600,923 of record OY482665.1, read on the forward strand.
TTTTTCATCGAGGTCCCGCCGTGGGTGCGCGCATGTGCACATGTGCGCGTTACACGAGCAAGAAACAAAGAAGCGGCGAAAGAAGCCCGCGACCGCTCGCATAAATACCCGAAGGCTCTCTCCGCTCTTCTACGCCGCCGTCGAACTAACTCTGCCCGCGCTTGCCGCATGATTCGTCACGATCAGCTGTGCAAGCGGAATTTTAAGCCGCGCGAAACCGTCCGCCCATTGTTTCCCTCTAATTCGGCGGCGGTCGGCCACAATACGCGATGGATACTGTTACCTTAACGATATGCGCGCGGCGCTAATTAATCGGGATTCCATGCGACATCCGGCCGCCTTTGCGCCCGGAAAGAATTCCTATCGGTGACAGGCCGAGCGCCGATTCGCGGAGGCTACGCGCCAACCTTGACGGCCTGTCTTCTGCCAAATAATTCCGTGACGTTTCCGCGCGAACACGAGAAAACACGGTCCCCCGGCGCAGAGGCGTGAATTCGTTTTGCGCGTGCCGCCGAGAGCGGTGGTTCTCGCATGCGTACGATGTGAATAGCGCGATGCCGGGGCCCCGGGGTCCTTGAAGCTTCCGGTCTTGGGGCCCGTATTACGGCATTGCTCGACTTCTCCAGGCATTACAATCGCCTCGCATGCGACGCATCGAGGGCATTGGGATTTTTTTAAACGGCGCAGCCAACGAATGCATCTATTCCCACTGGCCCTTTCTCCGAATGGGGTCGCCTTTCAAAAATTCACCACGTAAACTAATACCGCCGCGGCCGTAATTAACACTTTATCGGCCGGTGTTATGCATGCATGAGCTCACGGCTTCGCTCCATTATCGCGTGTAACCCTAGATATTCCATCTCATTCCGTATTTATTTATCATTATCGTATTATTAATCACTGGTCAGAATGGAAAGATCTTAATCCCACTCGCGAGATCGCATTATAAATATCCCCCGCGATCGATTAACAGCTCGGAAAGCTGCGAAAACAACGACAGCTGCGAGTCCGCCTTCGGGGACCTACCTGTGCAAATAAATAAGTGAATCTTAATGTTTTGAAAATTCACGGTTTCTCTCTCGTCCTTGAGCGAAACGTTTGGCGCCGCTGTGAAAGCTCGAGGCGGCCGGGCTCTCACCTCGAATGGAGTCCGTGCTCTTTCCTTCCCCGATCGTCCGTTTCGACGGTATAAAGTTCGTTCCCGCTGGCCGGCCAGATCAACGCGCACATTCAAATGCATGCATATTCGCGAGCGTCTCGCCAGTGCCTCTCATAATGGCCAGTGTTTCTCTGTAATGTGCCCGTTAGGAGACTGCACGGGGGCCCGCGATGAATTTCGATGAGCGGCCGCGCGAAATGCATATTCGCCTAGCGGCCGAACCTGACCGCGATAAGATATCGCCCTCGGCCAGGCGATAACTTTTCGCGCGAAACGACATTGGAATGGCGAGTAAAAAAAAGAGAAGGGGGAAAAAAGAACCAGGCAAGAAAGTGTTGCGAAATCGGCGGATCGCGGCGTCCGCCAAAATAATCGAGAGATTTACGGGGGAACCGAGGAGGATCGTAAATCGCGAGGTAAAGGCCAGGCCGTTTGATACCCGGTTATTCTAGCATCCGGCTCGCCTAAATAACGTATTCAACGCTGGGCTCTAATTTCACAGATAACGCGGCCGTCGCGTAATCTAGTTACTAGGCGTCTAATCTAATCGGTCGATTCGGATTATGTGCATGCATACCTGCGCGTAGCCGGTGTGCGCGGGGCCGAGAGCACTATGTCGCCAAACGACGAAAGAAATTCGACTAGCCCGGGCCGAAACACAGCGTGACTCGGCGAATGGCTCGCGGATGACGGCCGTCGCTCATTAAATTTAATTAGACTTGCTCCCCTCTCCATTTTAGTTTTAAAAACGCCTCTTAACTGGGTCGATCTCGTCGCGGAACCGTCGATATTCCTGCCCCGATAGCTCCCCGCGCGATTCACGAAGCCCGCTCAATGTAACCGCGACGGCGGGGCCGTTATCTTCTTGTTTTCTCACTGCTTATCGCCGATAGAAAATTTCGACTAGCTCTAGGACCTTTATCTAAGCCCAAGTAATTTGTCGACCGGCGAATTCCAGATCAAAGGCGACCGCCTTGTCCTCTACTTCCTCTTTCGTAATACCGATCGCGGCTGGGCCAAACCGCTCGATCATTATCTACTATCCTCAAACAGATTGGAGACGATAGATGCTCCAGGATCGACCTAACCGCATTGATATGGGACGACGGTTGGGCTGGAGTGCTGGGGAGGGAGGCGAGAATTGTTGGCGAAACGACGAAACGGTGGTGGAGGCGACGAGCATTCCGAGAGGCACGGTTCGGCTGGAGGACTTGAAGGAAAGGAAACGGGCGAGCGGAGAAGAGAAAGGGAGAAATAACGGGTGCGAGAAGCAGTGCCCTCCGCTGTTCAAGGAGAGCAAACCGTTATCGGAGGATGTATACCCCTTTCCAGGTGCAGGTGCCAGGAGGATAGGATCGAGAACGCGTTAATGCCAGAGATCCCCGCGGAATATCCGACGGTATTATAGTTCCTTCGGAATCAATCTTCGACACCCGTCTCGACGATCATTATCGTCACTACTTAGCTGCTCAAATTACATATTGTGTAATCGTCATTTCTTTCCCACAATATAATTCACCCTGAAACTGTGTGTCTCGCCCCCTTCCGTAACTCATAATGCAATGAAAGGTTTCTAGGATCTAATGAGTGGTTGCGTAACCAATGTTGCTCATTTGCATCAAGTAACGCGTAATAACTGTTCCCCCTTCATTGAAATTCTAAAAATTCATTCCTATGTATCATGTGGTAAAACGAAGTAAAAGAGCTTCCACGTTAACGTATGCAAAGTATACTTTTTGGAGGCTTGCTATCCTGCAAAGTAGTTTGTCTAGTTCATACATCAGCGTTTGCTTCCTCAGAAATGTTAATCACTAGAGATGAGTGGCCGAAGCTGAAACGAGAGAGGCACAATTTGCAAGAAAAAAAGATTTTTAAGCTCCAATGGAAAGTGCACACTTCCAAGGGGTTAAAGTTGACGCGAAACGTACGTCGAAGTCGCAGGTGTTCAAGGAGAACCAGCCACAAGGATGTGATTATCAGTAGATAGAATAAGTCACGAATGTATTCGGGGCCCCGTCCATATGGAAAAAGTTTATCAATACTAAGTGCACTTCCCCCAATGATTAATGCATAATAGCATGACAATAATTGGCCGTTCGAATACATTTGCGACTTTCACATGTATCCCCGAATAAATTCGTTCGGGTACCGGTTTGGTCGCTCCGCGGGCGACGTTATCCTGACGCGAGGCGAAAACGAGGCCAATTGCAAATTTAGGGTTTCGGAGAGGGGGGGACCAAGTAGAAACATCGCGGAGTGTTTTGCAACGACGGCAGATTACTTTCCCGTGTTTATTGTTTTGCGAATGCGCGATAAACGGCAAGTGGCTGGTCGGAATCGGCGAAAAGTGTGTCGTTAGATCGGCGAAAATGAAGCCTATCGGAGGAAGGATCGGCGTTTCGAAACGATCGCGCGAATTTGGTCGACGGCGCGCGGAGCGTTTCGCCGACTCATCGAACGGAGCGTCTCGTTGCTTAAAAATGGCACCGCCGATGCGCCCGCTAGCTCGCTTGCTCGTTCGTGCGAAAAGCCCCGACGATGCTCGTTTGCGGGGCGACTCGTTGAAAAGGCGGTTCACCGATGCCACGACAAAAGTAACGCGTTTGGGTCCTTCTCCTCCGTGTTTTGCGTCGCACGAGTTTTGCACACACCGGCGCGAGCAGAGGCGTGCATGTTTGTCCCCTCTAGTGACGTGCCCGCTAGCTCGCCTGTCTGCTCGCGCGAGCATGTACGCAGGAAGGCAGGCAGGAGAGCACCTGGGCATCTATGCGTCATTGTGGACGATAAAAAAAGCCGTGAGGCTGGCATAACGCAAGGAGAACGTCGACAAAACAGCGGCTCGACTAGTAAAGCTGGTTTGTCTTTTCCCTCTTTCCTACGGGCGCTCGCAGCGTGACTCAATAATAGCGATCATCGACAGGGAACACTCTTCACGGTGTATTTCGGGACCCTGACCGCGCGTAAACAGCCCCAAAAGTCGTGGCTTCGGTTTCAATAATATTTTCAAACCGAAGGATCGCGCGCGAGAGTTCGTGTCTGCGAATTGCTCGGCTATCTTTGTCTTTATCTTTACGAATTAACGGCGTTGGTGACCGGCCAGGGATCCTCTACTTTTAGGCGGGATTCGGTGCACCGCGCTCTCGCAAACGCGTCTGTGTATACCACTCTTCGCGGAGCCTTGGAAAAGATTTCTTGCTGACGAGTGATTGTCTCAGAAATTTGGATGAAAATTGCAACCAATCGGAATTAGAGCACGAAAGACTAAACAGGAGGTATCCATACCTTGGGGACGTCAAATTCGGTTATCCGAATAGACGAAATTATACCACCGTCCTCCGCAACGACGCCAGGCTTTCTGTCCTTTGTCTAGCCGCGCGCGTGAAAATCTGAGCGCAATTATCGAGCCTGCTTTCCAATTTAAAAGGCTCGTGCAATGCCAACGTTCAACTGTCTCCCGTGCTTGCCATTTTACTACCGAGCTATCGTCGAGATCTAAAGAACGGAATACGAAATAAAAGGAGACGGGGCGAGAGAGAGTAAAAAAGAGAAGGACGGTTATCCTTCTAGCGAGGACAGAGAATCGACGGCTTCGTAGGCGAGCGTCGAAGCCTCAAGGCTCCTGGATCTCGGTTCCAAACTCACGTTCAAGGATCGGCTTTGTACAGAGGAATTTTTATTGGCCACGACACACGGCGTGGCCGCGCCGCGCGGCGTCTGACGCTCGCGCATAATATACGCGTGCAAGCGGCTGCGTGAATTTTTCGAGAAGCCCCAAAGACAGAAAGAGAGACGCTCTTTATTTTTTAACCACGCCACCAGCCATCCCACCCTCTCTTCTCCCCCCTCTCTCCTTCGTCCTCCACCACCCTTACCCCATCTCTCTCTTCACCCTCGCCTTTGCATTTTCCATCTCGTGCGCGCGTTCGGTATATCGCGAGATCTATTTATACATAGTCGGTCGGTGTTTTCAACTTGCACCGGCACATCGTGTAACAAACGCGCGTCCATCGTAAAAATAGGGGATACGCGTTGTGCACGTCCGCGAAAGAGAGCGAAAGAGGGGAACGGAGGAACGGAGGGCAGGTCGGGGGGAGAGCGCGGGAAAGAGCGGGAGAAATTCGTGAAGCGTCCGGGGAGCCGTAAGCAGGGTCGAAACGACGCATCGTGGGACCACTGCGCGTTCCCTTTTTTTCCGACTAAGCGGCGAAAAGCAGGAGGGACGGCGTAGAGGGGAGCCTGGATCGCGATCGAAAGGATCGAAGGAGTATGGGGAAAGGGAGGGAGACAGGGTATCGCGCGATTTCGAATGCGATCTCGTGCGACGACATTGCTAGATCCACGGATGACCTTGCGGAGTAACCGGCGATTTCCTGGTACGGCTATTTTCGGCCGTTTTTCCTAATTCGCCGGTGCAAAAACAAGACGCGGGCGCGTCTCGCGGCGCGCAATAAAAACGAATCATCGCCCCGATCGCTGGCGACGTGGCTGGTTTAATTGAATCTCGCCAGCGGGGCTACGTCTCTCTCCCTCTCTCTCTCTCTCTCCCCTTCTCCATGCGTTTTCTCTCTCTCTCCCTCACGGTCAGAGAGAACGTCGTTTTACGAGACGCGGAATTTTTCGTGAATGAACCGAGAGGGGGGTAGGAAAAAGGAGAGAAAGAAAAACCGAGCCGCGGCTAGTGAAAGGGGGAGAGATGGGCGAGGGAGAGAGAGAGAGAGAGAGAGAGAGAGAGAGAGAAAGAGAGAGAGAGAGCGGTGTTGTACGCAGGAGCGACTAGGAAAACCCCGGAGCAAAAAACACACCGGAGAAAACGAGAGTGAACGAGGTGAGCAGGGTCGGGCTTAACGTACGGTACGGTACGTACACACGCGGGCGCGCTCGCGCGCGACAAAAGGATCGGTCGCTCATTCGCTCGCTCGCGCGCACAGACGGATTACGTCATTTCCCAGGCAGCCTCTAACGTCTGGCATTATATTCGTCTAGCGGTCGTCTAGCCACGGGGCGATCCCCGCTCGGACTAACACACTAACTACCGTCTCTCTACCTTTCACGGTCGCGAGTACGGCCGGCGTACTCTACCCGTAGTAGTAAAGGCACGCGGCCGCGAATAGAAACGTGTGCGTGAACAGCGGCAGCGAAACTCCTACGATGCTCTCCGCTCGCGGACGCGACTGCATACATACGTGCACACCACCCGCGTCTCAACAGCGAAATTGCCAACGTAGCCGTGATAGCGCGCCTGTACAAGCGTGCATACGTTTCTCTCGCACCCACGTACGCGCGATCTGTCGTTTCCCCTCTGACACGCATATTCGCTCTATCCACCCATCTCTCACATACACACTTTCTCTCTCTCTCTCTCTCTTTCTCTCTGTCTCTCTGTCTTTCACTCCCTCTCTCTCGTGTACTCTCTATCAGGCCCGACAGGCAGCCGAAGGCCACCATTCTCAGCTGTGTGGACGTACCTTGATCGTCGTGCGCGAAGAGTAAAGTGTGGGGCTCCTTTGCCCGGTGTCCTTGTCCTCGTCGGTGCTAAACCCACCGTTTGACTGTCCGGATGCGACGATCGCGGGATCTGCTTCCCTTCCTGCTTTCTGTCGATTTTTCTGCCTGGCCTCCTCCCTTTTCCACTACGTTCCGGCACGCGGACCGCCTTCGATTGTAGATCGAGCTTCTCCCTAAGCCACGTTGCCGTTGCTCGCGGTCTCGTGCGTTCCGGTGAATCCTGAGGACACTCGTCGGTCCATGCTTGTGAGAAACGGGGCACGACCAACGTGAGAGGCTGGTCGTCGGGTGTCCTGGATCCCTCGACGAACGTCCTTCACAGGGCAACTAAGATCGCTCACGGTTTCACGGATCGACGAGGTTTCTGGGGTCCACGGTATCACCGTTGATCTCTTTTCACAGAAAGTACAGTCCCTCTTCTATGATCTTCTTCTTCACGTAGGACCACGACGCTTGCTGCCGCGATCGACGAGAAAAATCACACTTTGTTCCTCGGGATAGACAGGGTACACTAACCCTTCCAGTTGCTTTCACTCTGCCGTTCAGTTCTGCTCGATCACCGTTAGATCTCCGTTAGGAGGGTTTCGTAATACGCAAGGTGGATCTCGGTACACGGGGGTGGTGTCACTCGCGGCTCGAAGGACTCGGAGGACGAAGAAGACACGTCCGTGTCGGCGTAATCGTGGCCGTATACCGTAACACAGAGCGGGTACACCGTAGAAGGATCTGATCTGTTCTTCTGGAGGATCGGCTTCCCTCTATCTCCGTGCGACGTGCCGTTGCAACTGGATCACCGTAAACAGAAGGGTATCCGCGACGATTTCCCGTAACGGCTTCACTGTGCGGCAAATATTTCTTCCTTCTTCCGTCTTCTCGGGTCCGCCAACAGAAAATGAAAGGGAAAGAAGGGAAAAAAGAAAAAAAAGGCGGATATACGCGGTTACGCACTCCCGGTGATCTCTCTTGGGCGACGCAGAAAGAGGACGCGGAACGTAGCGCGGAGCGTGGGGTACGGCGCGCGTGTGGTTATCGGCGATCGCGAACGACGATCGTGGATGGCGAAACGATTGATCTAGAACGCAGGACTATCGACGAAACGTAGGATTCACCGTCGACAAGTGCGAAGGATCCCGCGGCAAAGTATCCGGTATTATCTTGCGGGTCGACACCATCGAGCGAAGGACCAGCTCCCTGCCGCTTCTTTGGGACACACCGGGGGACTACCTAGTCGTAGAGTGATTGGGAACGCGACTGGCCAAAGCACTTGATTCGCGCGCGGTTCGGTTTGCCCGTTGCTGCGCCTCTCCCGTGCAGTTTTTTCGGCGGTCCCGTGGTATGCGTGCATGCGCGTGCATGTATGCGTGCGCGCCCGCGCGCTCCTCGCTCTCTCTGCCTCGTGTGTGAGTGCGTGTCCCTCTCGGGCCTTCTTCTCGGTCTCTCTCCTTCCACCTCGCTCTTCCTGTCCCTCTCTCGCTCTCTTCTCGCTTGCCTCTACACAGGACAGACACAGGCCCGCGCGCACGACCGTGTTTTCTCTGCCTCCTGCACGCGCGTACTCCTCGTCGCCTGAATTTCCTGAACGTAGGTGTATCTGTCCACGCGCGTTTATGTCTGCGTGTGCACGAGGGCCTCCTCTACGCGCGCGTTTCGCCGCCTCCGTGTGCGTCTTCGCGCGTCCACCGTCCGCGTGTGTCCACGTCGGGATCGTGTATAATACGTGTCGTCGTCGTCGACGTCGTCCTCCCGAACCCGCTCGTCGTCGTCGTCGCCGTCGTGGTCGTCGTCGTCGGTGGCTGCGTGCGTGCGCGGCGCTGGGTAGGCGAGGGTATAGTTACCGAAATGTTAACCTCGTGGAACCACTTTTTATTGAGTGTCGCAAAATTCATAGGAACCTCGCGGAACGAGGAGAGGGGCAGCGGCCCCCGCTCCCTCTTCCTCTCGTACACGATCCCTCTCTGTCCGTTGCTTCTTGCCACGCTGGCGGGGTTAACGCGTGAGAGGGGCGGCAACCCCCACCTAATCCCAAAGCTCCTGCCCCCCGACACCCCTCCGTACGCTCGACTACCCTCCTCCTCCTCCAACTCCTCCACCTCCGCCGCCTCCTTCTCCTCCTGCTGCCGCTGCTACGAGCAGCCTGGTCCTCGCCAATTCTTTGGCCCCACCACTTCCTCGCTAGTGGCCCCCCGGCCCTCGCTTTTGTCCCTCTCTCTCCCTCCTCCAGTCATCCCTCCCGCCCTTCAAACGTGCCGCACCGTTCCATGCAACTCTCTTCGTTCGTTCCCCTCGCCCGTCACGAGTCTCGTCCGCGTCCGTCCGCCGTCCTGCTCTCTGCCGTCGCGTCGCCACGTCTCTCTCCTCGTCACCCCACACCCCGAGCCGCGACCCCTGGTCCCCGTTCTACCGTCTCCTTCTCGTAGCCGCCTTTCGCGAACTCTTCCCTCTGGCATTGCCTGCACACCCTTCCTCTAACCCTCTCTCTGTTCCGCTCCTTCCTCATCCTCCCTTAGCCCCTTCTCGCCCCCTACTCCACGCTGCCTCGCGCTACCCTTCTCTCCCGTGTCCCTCTGTCTCACCCTCGCGGATCGCCTCCTCTCCTTCTCTCTCTCTTCCCTCTCACACCCTTCCCTCCACCTCAGACCCTACAACCGTGGCATTTAGCCGTGCATAGCCGAACTTGTATATGTACAGTTAGCTGCACGTCGAATAGTCGTGCCGATTTTTCGTCCGGCCGCGCTTCTCAGGCGATCAACGCCGACGTGCTTTCGGCCGTCGATCTCCAAACCCCTCGCTTTCCTCCGGGAAAACCTTCGAGGGGTTGTAGGTAGATCCGACGGATGCACGACCTCCATGGGCCGGCTGACCTGAAAGGAGGTTACTACTGGTCAATCGGATGAAGATTCACGTTACACTGTAACTCGATGCAGTCGCGTACTAAAATGATCTCGTTGGAGTCCTTCGATAATTACGAATTTTGAGCCACGATCGTTAACAGACGTCGCGATACACCTGCGAATTATCCACACGAGTTAGACACTCGAAATTAACGCATAAATCTTTCGCTTCTCACCGAAGCGTATCTGTTGATCTACAAGCGAAGTATCTTTTGACGTCGGTTCATTGCTTCGATGCATCTGTGTCAATAAGCTGCAAGGTGTTTACCATTACCCGCAGGTCCCGCGTAGCGCTGCCTCACGATTAGACCGATAACACGTGAATGCATATTCGCCGCGTCCTTCGAGCCGCCTCGATCCCTCGCCATCGATAATTATCGCCCGTCTAATTGCAGCGCGACGTATCTCGCGTCCCTGCGAAGAGGGCCGCCGACACGCCGCGCCGGCCCCCTTCGAAATTAGGCACGAGCCGCGATCAGCCGCGAGGACTCGAGGCGTCGCGGATCTCGCGCGGGCCTCCCGGCTGTTTCCAAGAAAGCCGTACTAAACCAGACCAGCCACGACCTCGATTACATGCTCGTTTGCAGATACAGCGGGGTCAACCAAGATAGCTGCTTTTAAAATACCGATGCAGCTGGATGGAGCCGCGCCCGATGCCACCGGTCCGTCAAAACTATTCCACCGGTTGAAAGGTTAACGTGTTGCGGTTCTCCTTTCGCAACCTGACGCCCCGGCCCCCCTTTCGCCGCGTTCTCGCGCGCCGACACCGATGAAGACGTTCCCTAATGTCCTGTTCTCTTTGTCCTCCGGCCGGGATCGCCGAGGCAGGTGTTCCACGCGAGACCACGACTATCTCGAGTTTCGTTTATGGGTCGATCCGCCTTCGAAGCCGCGTCCCAGCGGCCAATTAATATCTTGCGGGTCATTAGCGAACTCCCGTTCGACCGCCCTTAATTGACCGTCTTCTTCGATCCGTTCGTACTCCGAACGGCGAGCACGTACTTTGCGAATCTAATTGGCGGGTAAGACGCGCTCGGCTCCGCTCGAGGTCGGCGATGTTACGTGTACGCCCGTACGCGGGAAGTGCCTTCCTTTTTCGTCGTATCGCCGCATCGGCCATCATCGCGGCGGTTAATAAATTGTTGGATAACCGGCCTTCTGTTGCTCGGCAATCGTTTACGCGCCCCGCCGATAACATCCACCGATACTGTCCCCGAGGTGTTCATCGCCGTGCTCACTTTCCGTTTCAGGGACCAATCTCGCGGGAACGTTGATTCACTCTTCTAACGTTTAAACGCCAACATCACCCTGCTTCGTTATGCAAATTCATCTGGAGTGCGTCCAGACGAAACGTGTCAATTTCCAAGAAAGTCTTTACTTCTCTGCTCGTCAACAAATGCTGTAGAAAGTCTGATATCTCCAGAGTTCAGCGTGTCAGCAACTAATAGATGACCTCCGAATGGATACGACTCGTTACTTCAGTGATTTTAATTCGCTCCTCGAGTTCTCTCCGATTGAAATTGGCGGGAGTCGGAATTCGTTTCTGGGTGCACCTCGTTGCGTGCATCCCCGAAAATTGCGCGCTCGGGCAATCGGTTGGTGGCAGAGGTTGCAAGTGGACGCGGCCTTCGTGGCCCGTCGCGCTCCATTGTTATCGCGAAGGAGCTGTTGCCAAAATATATTTTATCATAGCTACTTCCCTGCCCTCTTTCGCGCGAGGCCGGTTGCATTGCGTGTCCCGCGATAAATTCGCGAAACCCCGTCGATTGTTCCACGACACGAACCACCGTGGCCCACCGGTGGCGCGGCGGTGCACGCGCCGATTCCTGCGGACGTGTGTACCCTGCACAAGCGCGCGCGAAAATGCTATTTCAGAAATGGTATTTTTAGAAATGGCATACATACACATCAACCCGATGCAGAGGTAACTTTTTATCGACGACGAGCCGTTTCTTTTTCCAGGTCGCAGCCGCGTGCACGAGCACCGTCAGGCCATCGCATTCCTCAATTTCTTTTTAATACGTAGAAAAGTGTTGGAGGGGTTCGGCGTTGCCGGTGCTTGCAAAGAGGTGTCGCAACCTTCTCAAGTGCCCCGTCACCGTCCACTTATTCCCTCGCTCGAATTTAACCGAGAATTGCGCGGAATCGCAGTCACTGTTGCGACGATAAAAGAAGAAAGAGAGCCCTAGGAACGAAAGGTTGCGCAGGAGGAAAAGAAAAATTTCGGGATGCGAGATGCTTGTCGATAAGGGTTACGCTGGTACGAATTTTGGCTGCGAAATAGAAAGTGGGCGACGGTGATTAATAATTCCGGAGCGGAACGATTGGGCAGAACTTATCACTGGACGTGTTCGATGACTCACGAGCCAACAGAAGGTTGGCACGCAGACGTCTCCCGATCAAAAGGACCGAATCTCGCGTGTCCGATGAATCCTAATCCGTAACTCTCTTCCACGTTCCGGCTTATCGAGCTTCGAACCGCAGGATCTCCTCAGCCATCGACTTCCCTGCGGTTGTCGAAAGGTAAATCGAGCCGGATCCCTGGTCCGCGACGAGTCCCCGAGCGTCTGCTGCCGAGTTTCGTATTACCTGTGACCGAAATTCGCTGGCTCAAAAAAGAATGACTGCATCGGGCGAGAATCCAGAGTTCGATTTATGCGATTCCTCCACCTGTGTGGCCAGCAACGGTTTCGTCTATCGCCTCCTTTATCGGGCCTCCCCGCTCGTCCCCTGCTCGGTTAATCTGCCTTTCTAGAAGTCGCCTATTATCGCGACGATGCAGAATTAAACCTATCGCTTTCCTGTGTATGCCGACGTATTTATAGTGTGACTAACGCGCGTGCAAGATAAGATTATAATTTCGCGCTCGCCGAGATCTCTCGGTTGCCTAATGCCACCTCGTCGCGGTTAGAGTCACGTATTTCTTTTTTATTACTTCCCAGAACCGTTGCTATGCAATCGTTCTAGCTCCTCTAATTCCGTCATTCTCCATGGAAATTAATATCGTACGAAATTTGCTGACTGCTGTCCTTTGATTCGGCACGCGTGCGATGGAAATTCGAGTGCCGATCGTGTCGTCCAACGATCATAGTGGACAGGGAATTGCTTGGGCAGATCATTCCGCGAATAATCGATCTTTGCGCGAACGATTTGAGCAGGGATCCTTGACCTGACTCACCCGATCGGGCAAGTGAAACGAACGTGGAGCGTTGCGCTCGAGCAGAAGCCACCGTTCCGTCTCGACGTGAATGAATTGTAAATTATAACGCGGCCGTCCCGGTATCGCGCTGCTCCTTGGCAAATAAATCTTTAAAGGAGGAGGAACAGTATGACGGAATAGGATACACGTCGCGAACGCGCAACGGGACGAGCCGGAATTTCGCGTTGCTGCGGAACAGAGGCGCGAGTGTAGCCCGGAGAACTGGTTTCTTCTGTTAGACTCGCCCCGACGATCCTCCTTACTTTCTCGTCTTTTCGCTTTTCCCCTCGTCGATGATTCCCTCAGCAGAAACAATAAAAAGAAAGGAGAAAGAAACAAATACTGGGGAACGAGTTAATCGAGGCGAGGCAGGCCCGAGCGAGATGGGAGACCAGGAGCTGCTCCGTTTCTCCCAGAATCGCGTGTGAGAGGGCCAGAGGAAGGCTGGGATCTTTCGGCAACTGCATCCTAGACGCGCATCCCGTGACGTCTTTGAACGTCGATTGTCTTGTCTCACGAGTCCGCGATGAATCTTAATGTCTTGCCAAAAGCTTCTCCATTTCTCTTGTGATCGCGTGACAGGGGAATGGTATTCTCTGCTCGTTACTATACTCTTCTATGGCAGCGAGTATCAAATGCCTCAAAGGAGGGATAGATGTTCCCTTCTAACTACTGCACCCTAGATGTGCATCCTGCAGCGTTCGCCTGCCATGAGAATGCATCTGAAGGAACAGGGGGAGGAGCAGGTCGCTGCATCCTAGATGTGCATCCTGCGGCGTCCTTGAACGTCTAGTTCGACTCGCACGCTCGCGAAGGATCGCAGCCTGTCGAGGCAAGGCTCGACGCGGTCCTTCGCACGGGCCACGCTAGCAGATTGGGCAGGATGGCTTCCTGCGAGTTTGCTAGTCGACAGAGGGCCATGAACCCCGAACAGGTTGCCCCCTTGGACGTTCACCTCCTGTGCCGCCTCGACACCCGTCCCCCTGGCCCTTGTTCTTGCTCTATCTCGCTCCGAAGGGTCCGTTCGCCTCGGTCCCTCGCCTCCCCTCCGCTCCCCATTTCTACCACCATTTTTCTGGCCAGCTTCAAAAGCTAGCCACCCTGCACCGGGGCCCCCGGGGGCCCCCAGTGTTTCCCCTCCCCTCCCGAGTATTCTTCGTCCTCCTTGCCTCTCTCTCTCCTCTGTTTCGCCGCTCTGGACTCGCACGGTTCGCCTCTTACCGGTGGATCTACGCTATATTCGCGGCCGGTCCGCTCGGTGTTAGATAATCTCTCGCGTTAAAAATCGCACAGCGGGCCCCCGGGGCCCCAGAGTGCAAAAATTCCTCTCGCTTCAGCGACGGAGCATCCTGTTTAGGATGGACCGAGCTACGATTCGGATTCCGGTCCGACCTCTTCCCCGGCGATCCCTCTTTTTCTCTTTTTTTCCCTCGGTTTTTTCGGAACCGTTTACCCGTCCATCGTGGCCCCGAGTGACCAAGTAATGACGAGAATTTGCATGGCGAGAATCGATGCTGGTTTTTAAGGGTAATTGCGGAAATTAGCGGGTGACAGCAGATTTTTCGGACCGCGGCCGACAATCGGACGGGGACCGCGGAAAAATTTGGCGTTTTTCGTGCTCGTTGGGGTCGCGGCTTTGACCGAGCCGATCGCGACCCGGACATTTCCCGAATTCCTCGATCGCAGCCGCGTGCCATCGACACCAATTTCGCAATAGGAAGCGATTGCGACACCTTGTGCGCACGAAAATCGCCAACGATTCGTGGTATGTGTTTGCAAACGATAATAGGACAGCAGGCTCGCTGGAAAACAAGGGTTCTCAAAGGCGATGAGTCGTGGCAGGTTGAAATCTGCTGGAAATCTGCAAGGTGGTTTGGAGAATTTCCTAGAACCCTTGGAATATGAATCCTCTTTAGTCACATTGGACCATCACTCGGTTTCGACCGTCCTTCTCGAAGCAACCTCTACAACTCTTTCGCGCGTCAACGATTACAGCAGATTCCTACAGCTATCTCCTCTTCCCCCGTCGCTGTATCTCGAGTCCAACATTACCACGATCGATCGCACGCGACCGCCGTTCATCCGTGAATCGGCCTCCGTCGATCTGCGTCGCGACCGTGACGTCCACCGCTGGATTTCCTCGGGCAAGATCGCGGAAGGCACGGTTGCGAAACGGTTTGGGAACCGCTGTGCTAGAATGCAGCGACTCGTCTAAATATGCGCATAGAGAACTCTTAGGCAATCGCGCGAGCCTTTCCTAGAGCTTCAATTACGCTGACAGTGTTCGCGGACTTGGCTGGCTAACTCCGGGTAGAACGTTACAAAGGAGTATCACGGGTAGAGCGATATTAAATTATTTTTATGCGATTGCGCGAGGCTGCTCCGAATGCAGCGTCGTCAGTAGAATGGGAAACGTTCAATGAAGAAATAGGCGTTCGAGGAACTGGAACTGGATCTCTCTTTCACAACCTCTCTCTCTCTCTCTCTCTCTCTCTCTCTCTCTCTCTCTCTCTCTCTCTGTTGTTGCCGTTTTAAAAAGGTTTATTACCGGCACATCAGATTTGGCAATCGTGTTCGTCCAGGCGATGCATCACTGTCACTGCCACTGTCACTGTCGCTTCAGCTCAATCCGCTCGTTTCCTCGCGCTCGTTACCATCCGCCCAGGCCCTCGACACGCTTCATCCAGCGGCTTCTTGCTTCTTCCTGACCCTTGGCCATTCAGCGAAGTCGCCGGGTCGCTGAACCTCGGGCCACGTATTTGGGACGAGCCCTTCCCGCCCTGGGGGACATAGCGTATCGATAATGAAAATAGGTCTTTGGTCTTCTTTCATCGGGGAGCTGCTCCTGTTGGAATCTGGGCGGAACACTCCGCTACAGCCATTCTATGGTATATTGTGATGAGGCTGAACACTGCGCCGCGCGAGCCAACTTGATAAAGTAACTTCGAACGTAATCTTGAGCTGTGACGAACTAATTCTACGCAGCTTTCAGGCAGCGGATAACATCGGTTCTTAATTACTAGATACCTAAGTCAGGCTTTGTATAAATTTACATCGCGAGTGTGCTGGGTAAATGTCTGGCAGGCAGAAGTCACCATCTGAATTCTCTAATAACTCAAGGCCAACAGAAGGCTAGTCATCGAACAGCTTCTGTTACCCATTCATGCTCCGTCCCTCTCCCATTCGTTTCCTCCGCGCTCGAGATATTTTATACCGATCCGGCAATAAAATGCATACTTTTTTATGCCCCTAGCCAAGCTTGCATCTTGAAATTCCCTTCGATCGACAGAAATATTCCGAGAGGGACACGAATAATGTTAAAAACTGGCTTGGAAAGAGTTTGACGCGCGGAACAGATCATGCTGATGTTCTGGAGATTAATTATTGCAATTTGTTCGTTTTTATCCCCGGATACCTGAAGTTGTAGCTAGAACTCGCTTCCTCCTAATTGATGCGTCCCGATTCCGCATCTGCGCGGCGACGTGCATCTTCCCGAAATCAGAAGCATGTGCAACGATCCTGCGCCGCATAAATGAATGCCCGGTGCACCTGGGTTTCGCGTTCTCATGCAAAATTCAGGAAACCGGACGGAAGAAAAAATCCCCGTCGATTATCTCGTGCGATCACCCAACCACTTCACGAACGCCTCGGAAGGCAGGGGTACGTAGTTTCATTAAGTATCGAGATTCGGAGCGAGATTAGAACGCGAATCGGGATTAGAAGTGGGAATCGATACTTGGATGGGAACGTACTCGGATTAGGGACCGAACTTTCTCAACTACTCTGCCGACTTTACGTTATGCCGACGATCTGGGCCACGGTTGATAAAGTCCGCGATGGAAGTAGAAACTTTGCCGAAGATTCGGTGCAGGAAATTTCGAGTTTCGAAGGGCAATGATTCCCAAAAACCGTTCTAGCTCCAGCGGCGTCGCCCGGATTTTCCCCTGCCATTGCTCCCGGAATTGGCTTTTTGATCGCGGCGTTATAGAGGAAAAAGATGGCACGCTGTAAAAGGGCGCGTGAAAAAGTCCGTTCGTTGGCGGGAGAAAGCAGGAAGCGCTTCTGGCGTTCCCGCAATTTGGCCCGGCGAATAAAAAAGGAAAAAGAGGGAACGAGGATACCGGGGCCCTAATTCACCACGCGGCTCCCAATTATATGCGTGCGCATTCTAACGCATAATGAAGAACCGGAAGCGTGTCGTCCCCCTTGCTTCGTGATTCGAGCGAATTTTTGCGCGGTCGATGGACGGGCCCCTGGCTCGCTTAACCGCACACGTTGCAACTAATAAATGAAATTTCACGGGTGTAACGGGCGCCGGATGTCCGATCAGCGTAAACGGCCGCAATAATGGCGATAATTGCGACGGGGATAGCTTTGAGCTAGAATGTTTGCACGGCACCCTCGTAACACAAAAATCCAAGCGATCTTGCAATCACCGTCATGTGTGCAAAAGTCCTGAGTTTCCGTTAATGAAAAGCGGTACCCTGCTCGATTAAAACTAACTGTATAAATCCACCGAATATTCCCTATAAATCCTCGATTGAGTTCCAGCTGTTCTCACAGCGAATTTAAAAGAGGGACGTTGCTTTCATTAAACCACCGTTGGGCTCGAGCCAAAGATCAGTATTTTTGCGAGAAAATTTACTGCGTGCCTCCAGCTGTCATCATTCATTTCGAAAATTTACTTTCCTGCCACTGTTTGCCACCCTTTAGAGGAGCTTGAAAACATTCAAAGCTTTTGGAGCAGGGGGTTGATTGCGATCTTTTGTGATTGGGACCCCGAGACAGATCGAAAGAAGCGAGACGACTTCTAGGGCCTCCGATCGAAGTTCGATTTCGGCTTGGTTGCCGACCAGCTGATACTTTATTCATCAAGGTGCAAGAAATGCCGGGCACCTTGGGCCAGCGATGCAAGTTTCCACGGGTACTCGCGTATAGGTGCGCGTATCCCGTCCGATTGGTCGATTGCTCACGATGTCAAGCACGATCTTATGCACTACAAAGCGTCTACCGGAGCGACACGATCGAATCGGAGACGACGCTCGCCGGATAAGCGGGGACGCTCGAGCGGCGGCCGGTGACGCAAGACTGGTTATGAAATCGCTGAAACGAGGCCCCAATAGAGGCGCGTGATTTTTAGACTTGTTTGCAGATTTCGCGACACCGTTGCATAAATTACACACATAACCGTGCGCGCGGCTGCTGATCCCCGTAAATTCTCCGCGACGCCTAACGGCCGATTTCCACGGGGTCCTCGCACGGCGCTCCGAGTGGGACGACCTCCGCGCGAATCAAACGTGTTGGTGGATTTATTTGGGAGATTCATCGATGCCCCGACTTTCTCGGTCCTTGCAGAATACGAGAATCAGAATGCTGAAATTGTAGCCAGCCGATGTCTACCACCTGGATTAGCTTGATATTTTATGCGAATATTTTTTGTCACCAGCCATTGCGCATCTACATACATTTAAACGCTTCACCCTGTCTTACGCAAAACAGAATTCTCCAACCCGTCACTGTATAAACAGGCAAATAAAATCTCCCCTACAGATCGACACGGACCATGTCCTGCAATTTCTTCATTAGCCCGGTAACAGGGGTAAAAAAACGGTGACCAAAAATAAAAGGGAGGGATACCGTGAAAAGCGAGCATCGAGTCACGGCACAAGTCAGTCCGTCGAATCGCGCAGCTGGCTCGTTAAACTCGCGAAAAAAACGATGAAAATCTGCCTTCTATATCCCGTATAAAAATCGACGCTCACGGTTAAACGTTTTATATTTGTTTCACGCCCGACGCTTTTAATCCCGCCCGAGTTTTCGCGGCCGCGTTTTTATTTCCCACCGTCCTCGAGGATTATCCCCCGTTTCTCCCTCGTCCCCCCCTCTGCCGGCTTGTCGATCGGCGGGACGGTTTTCCACCGAGGGGCGATTTCCGGTGTCCGCGAGAGTCGATTCCGATCGATCGTCGAGGGGTTTGGGCCGCGATTACGCGATCGGGACATCGCGTGGGAACCCCACTCTTCCCGGACGCCAGTGACTGCATAATGGACGATTATTATGCGCATCCTTGCAAATTTCGTGAGGAACGCTCGCTGGACGTGCCCGTCACGGCGTATCGCGGTGTCTACAACGGCCCACGGGGCCCGACGCCGCAAACAAACTGACGGATACATTTCGGCTTAATAATACCGCCGCGGTAGATGTAAGATAGTTATAATTAGGTGTGTACTCTGTCTAGCTGCGCGCCGGTTTACCCATGTGAACTTCCTTTTCGCAGTTTTCGGGCATGCCGAAACGTTCCCGCCGCTCGTTCTGGATTGGCTGACTATTTCCCCGGTCCGCTGAACACTTCCGCGGCTCGACACCAGCTCATGGCGAACTTGCTCGCTGCGGTGCGAGGCTACGGTCGCGAGGATACGATTACTCGACGAACGTGAAGCGACTCGCATTCCCGGAGAAAAATGGGAACGCCAATTCACCCTGCGCACTTTGCACACACTGTTCGTCTTGTTCCACGCTGTTAAGGGGATTCTCATCTAACAGCCCCAAAAGTTAATAACTGATGTTTAAGGATTATTTTTTTGAGAAAACCTTTGCTAATATTGGATTTAACTATTTTAGGATATAAGGAGGCATCTTTGAATTTTTGGAAATATTGTTTTTATGTCGGTCCTTCTTAATATTCATTAGTTATCGTGGAATCTAGTCCACCTCATGATGTCACTCCTGTTGGCAGAATCTGTAGTAGCCATCACAACAAAAAAATAGAAGTTTCTTACATACGTTCTCGGCGCCATATAATTTATCACATTTGGGATCTTTTTTCTCGAGAGGTGTGAAATAAATCGTAAATGTTACAAATGTATCTTGCTCTTGCGACCATTATTCATATAAAAAAAATTGTATGACACACATTTGTCAAATATTGCCCTTCGATTTCCGCAGCTGCAGCAACCTCTGCACCAAATAGGGGGCCTCCTTATCAGCATGGTTTTTCCCAGAAAAAAAACACAACAATCAAAATTCAAAGCCGGTTTCGTAAAATCGTGTTTTACCAATGAGCTATCGAGCCAAATTTTTTAATTTTCAGAAAATAAGAAAATTATACATATTTTTTTTCAAATTTTGTTTGTACAAACTCGCAAGTAATATAATTAATATTCGCCTGATCTGTGTATTCACATTCGGTACACTGCACCCAATCTTTGTCAAGTGATTCCTTGCAAACAGAGATGGGCAAAATTTTTATTTAAATAAAATTTCTAATAACGAATAAAAAAAAATAACTTTATTCATTTAATAAAATAATTAACTTTGTTCGTGCAGTAAATTCTCATCGAATAAAAAAATTAACTTTATTCGTCGAATAATCTAAAGTTAAAGTAACTTTTATTTGATCCTTATTTACATAATTTTTTATTTAGTTAATGTCCAATTTTGCTTGCAAATAACACACTGGATAACTTCTTTATTAAATCCTAGCTTCCTGTTTGTTAAGTTATCATACCTATCCTTATTTACATTATTTTTCTGCGGAAAAAGGTAGAAGGAAGGCTAAATGAACATCTTATAAATTAATCTGAGTTGCTAACAGATTGAACTGACTGATAAGAAAAATGAGGTCTTTAGTGGTTGACAGAGTCTGTTGGTCGGTACTGTACGACAAGCAGGGGGAAACATTTTAGATCATGGTATATTTTGTACAAAAAAATATTGCCACATTAGGACGTTTTATTAAACTCAATAGACTAGAGATGGTATACATAATAGGGGAAAATCATTTACATACACGAGAAACAAAAGATCAACTTTTAACTCACTGAATATCAACATATATGTTTAATGCCTAGAACGTAGGTCGTAGAGAGTAATGGAGTAAACAATATGCCCCAGATATGGGTTATAGAGAATTGTGATATTCATTGGTTAATTCTAATAAAGTGCTAATATCTGGTCGAAGAAGCGAGAAGTAGCTTTGGTCGGTACTGTAAGCTGATCGGTACTGTAAGCTGGTCGGTACTGCCCGACTCTTCCCTACAATTTAGGACACATGCGATTTACGACACATACAATTTCGAACACATGCAATTTAACGCACATTTTTTTAGTGCACATCGGTATAGCGCACACCAAGATATCCCGCACAACCATCTACTCGTGGCCGTGGACTGTTTCACAACCGATGGTATTAGTATTGGTTGGGGCTAGATCAGGAAGGGCGGCGCGCGCCCGCTCGCGGGCGCATAAAGCATGGTAGCGAACCGATGTGACTTTGGGGATGTTCAAAATGAGACTGCCGTTACAAGTATCGCGCGATGGGGTCGATATCGCTATTGTTAACAAGGTAACCATTCTGAACATTTCCCTTTAAACTTTTTGGTGGTCGGCTTTGATTTACGAGATATGCGCAAGAAACTTAACTTAACATTAGAATTATCGAGTTCAACACATACTCACAGCGGTTGGCTACCATGCCTTACGCGCCCGCGAGCGGGCGCGCTCACCCCCCCCCCGGCCCCCGCCCTAATCTAGCCCCAACCAATACTAATACCGTTGGCTGTGAAACAGATTTCAATGTATTATGTCGAAAGTTTTTTATCAATAATATCTCCGAATCTAAGGCCGACCGCCAAAAAGTTTAAAGGGAAATGTTATTCAGCATGACGACCTTGACAACATATGTGAAGCTCGTCGAAATCGGCGAAGGCCCAGTTCACTGACAAGTTTACCGTGCTATCCTGTTGTACACTAAATAAAATGTGCGTCAAACTGCATGTGTCCTAAATCGTATGTGCACTATAAAACGGATGTGTCCTAGATTGTACGTGTTCTAAATCGCATGTGTCCTAAATTGTATGTGTCCTAAATTGTATGTGTCCTGAATCGCATGTGTCCTAAATTGTATGTCCACTATAAATCTCATGTGTTTTAAATTGTATGTGCACTATCTTCTGTACCCTATTCTGATGTGTCCTAAATTGCGTGTGTAGTTTTGTACTATGTCGTTCTGATATGGGGCCAAGTCAGTCTCCATAGGTTAACGTAAAATTCATAAAAAAATGTTGTAATTTATCGAAGTTATCATGCTGAGAAGTTAGAAAAATGTGACTTCGAGAACAACGCGTGTAAAGTTAAATACGTGAAAAAGTATTGAAAAAACATGTTTTGCAACTTAATCTACCATTCGAGCAGCATTCTGTGGCCGCCCCCCACCCTCCACCCTTTGCTCAGTTTGTAAATTTTTGAATTTCTGCCCAATCTGCGTGCAGTACGAGTGTTTTAGTCTGTTAGCGTCCTTGATTTTACAATAATTGTGCAATCTTGAAGCCAATCTTACATCCCCATTGTTGTAATATTTGCAGATATGCATTTATTTTTCAATTAATGTAGTGTTGGGCAATATATCTCTCGCAGCGCCATTTACAGCTCCATTAATGATACTATATGACGTAGAATATATCAAATATGTAGCTATACTTTTACTAATACAATTAGTAGCAAGTATAACATGTATTTGTGAATTTCTACCTGAATGCAGCTCTTCACTTCCTACTGTTAGGCGCGGTCGAATTTTTTCGACCGTGCACGCTCTCACATTATGACAAATATCTTCGTTAAATATTGAGATATGGCTTTAATTCTTTTTGCTCTATATTCTACACACTATCAATATTTAGTTGCAGTGAAAACAAACAAAAATCAATTTTTCCAAAATTGAGAACATATGTAACCCCTTAAAGCTAGATAGTTTACGCTGAGATTGGTGCACTTTATAGGAAAAAAAATGAAAAACTGAATGAGTTATAGTGTTTGAAAGAGAAAGTAAATTTTTTCCTTAGACAAATTTGTCATATTATTCTTTATATCGATGAAAAAAGTATTAGAAATGAAACCTAAAATTGAAATTTTAGGTCCAGTCCCAACGTAAATTAATTTAAATTTGAGAAAATTTTCTTCTTTTTGCAATCAGATGACTGTGACAAGTGCTACACTTCACGCCAACATCGTCGAAGACGTCAACATAATTCCACAATAATTAATAAATAATAAGAAGGATCGACAGAAAAAGAAATTCTACAAGTTTAAGTATGCCTCCTTATATGCCGAAAGAGTTTAATGCCATATTAACAATAGTGTTTAAGAAAAATCCTAAATTTCGAGGGCTGTTACACGAGAATCCCACCTTAATAAGGGGTTAGCTCCCCTCAGGAGGTAGAAACTGTATCGATTCTTTGGGAATATATTTCAGAAAGTACATGCATATTTTTATGCAATGGTTTTTATATTCAAATGAGTGACACTTTAACAGATTATTATATTATGTTTTGGTATAAAAATATTTATTTATTGCACAATTACAACTGATTTCCCTGAAGCTGTTTTTAGAAACACATTTTGCGGTGACCAACATTATTCGGAACTGGGCTATCTGAAATCAAAAAACGAAGAAGATTTAGTTAGTACAATATTTTATCTAGTCTTTAATCGTTCCGTTTTATAAAATATTAATCTGGGACAAAATGGCAGATGTTTTAAGTGAAATGATCGATTTTCGTAGAAAAAAACACTCATTTTTCATCCATAAAATAAAAACTATGCATTGAAAAAACAAATGCTTCGATTAAAGACTAGATTTGAATGCCTAGAAGAAACTTACAAAGTTTCAGAAAGATTGGTGAAGCGGTTGTGGAGAAATCGTGGTCACCGCGAAACGTATTTCTAAAAACAGCTTCCGAGAAATCAGTTGTAGTTTTGTAATAACTAAATATTTTTGTACCAAAACAAAATATAATAACCTGTTAAAGTGTCCCTCAGCTGAATCCACAAAACCATTGCATAAAAATATGCATGTACTTTCTGAAATAAATTCCCAAAGAATCGATACATTTTCTACCTCCTGAGGGGAGCTAACCCCTTAAGCCAATTAACTTTACACTTCCAGCTCTGAAGCAGCCTGTACAGGGTGAACCGAGCACTGGGAAATCCCAGTGACTATCACCATCTTAGTCCCAGCGTGTCGCGCTAAGTCACGGATGCATGGAATTTTTCAATAGACGCAAAGGTCTATGCATCCGCGAGTAACCGGTACAGCAGGGAGCGCTGGAATTTCCCATGCGTCGCGAACCACCTCGCTTATCACCTCGAACCTAGAATTGCCCACTCACTCAGTCACCCCGTTTGGAATTGAAGTGGCGATCGATTATCTTGAGTCTCTTCTAAGCATCACGCGTGTAAACATATACAGACGAAACCTGCGGTTCCCATGGCGAGCCGAGCTCCTCAGCGTACGTGGCTAAACGCGAGCGTCACCGAAAGAAAACGTCACGATCTCGTAGGACATTCCCTGGAAAACCACGATTTCGACCGGAACCTGCTGCTATTTTAGGCGAACAGGTTTCGCAATTAAATTCCCGCCGCGATACACGCCACGACTGAGAACGGGGAGGGGGGGGGGGGGAGGGAACCCATCGGTCAAGGTAAACAGGGGGCGTTTTATTATTTGCGCGGCTACTTTGTTTGCGAAAATTACGTATTCGAGCGACGATCATTGTGCCTCGGTTACGTAGTCCCACCAGAGCGAGGGGGTGGCGGTGGATGCAGCCTATAGGGGGGAGTTGCGAGGGGCCGAGGGGTGCGACAGAAGGCGGGGTTACGGGGCAAGAGATGCGGGGACAGGGTGGTTGCGCGCGAGATCTCTGTTATTTTAACGTTTTTGCCAGGTCGAATGGACAGGTAGCGTGCTAACCGATTCGTTTGCCGGCGCAGCGTTATAGTTTTGTTTCGATGGGCGGATGGGGGTGGTTAGGGGGTGTGGAACGAGGTGGGGGGAGGAGGAACGGTTGGAGGGCCCGGGGCAGATCGAAGTGTTATTAATGCTGGTACGCGCGGCGGGAGGCAAACAAAAATAATTAATATTTATCATTCACGATTTCCGCGTGCACGTCCAATCGGAACGCAATATTCCCTGGAGCGGACGCGCTAATGCAAACGCGCCGGCGGTGCCATCGAAAATTTCGTTCCGTAGAACCGTCCGCGCTAATTCGATAATGCTGATCACGCTCGACGGCGGATGGCTCGCGCATTTATTTCGACGCCCGCGCCCGGTTTTTTGATAAAATTGCGAAAATATAATGCGCCCGAGCGGGGCTCGTCGATAACGCATCCGCCCAACCACCTCCCTTCCTCGCCGCCGTCGAAACGAGATACAGATCCGATCCCCACCCTTCCCCCCAACCCCCCGGCACCCTTCCGAGCTTCGCTGATCCCATAATCACCTACCGGTTTAAGCGATTGGCTTTTCGAAAAATTAAAAAAAAATTCCCCCCGGAGCGAGGTAATTTTTCCAGCGCGACCTGTAATGCACCGATCCCTGCCAGGCAAAGGCAGATATCCCCAATTACAGTCGAAACCATCCCCTATGCTGTACGGGTCCTGTGTCATTCCTATGTCTCCCGCACGATACTCCTCCGTGACAGGCCCTCAATTTCTCTCCTCCTCTTCTTGGAGGGAAGGCACACACTTTGCGTGCCTCCTTCCGCCTCGCAAATGTATTCCCCAAGATACGAATCATCGGAACGACCGGCGGCAGTTCCATTCCCAAAGCTTGTGGGAGAGTGCGATCGCTGGCAGGATGCAACGAAACAATCGTCCGCCAGGAAGAATGGAAAAAATGTTCGGTAGGCGCACGAACCGTGACTGGCCCGGGCCCAAAATTCGCTTCCCCGAGCGCCCCGACTGCCTCTTTCCTACACGGAACTGCAAAGTAACCGTGGAAGGCAGTCCGCGCCGGATCGTGATGTTTGCAAAAGTCTGTGGTCCATCTCCCGATCGCGCTCCTTCTTCTGGGAAGGATCGTTTGCATCGACGGGAACACGTTCCGCGAATTTCTTCGCTGCGAGACGTGGATCGAGAGGAGAGACCGCTCGCGGACTCGCGTTTTCTCGTAACGCGAGTGCCCTATTTTTACCAGAACCGCCGTGTAAACTCTCGCGCGGCGAAGTTTTCCGCTGCAACCGTCGCTCTATTAATACGCTAGCGGTGCAAGTAGCATCGGGCCACTATTTTTTCCCCCCCTCGGCCCACCCCGCCGAAGATCAAGAACCCGTTAAATTCAGCGAGGTTTACAGCGGGAACGGCTTTTTCCCCTTCGCCCCGCGGGACCGCGGAGTCGTGGCTATTTCTTTCTCAAATCAAACATTCTGGAAATAAAGTTTCGCCATTCCGGCGAAGGAGACGGGCCTGGTGCACACGCAACACCGCTGCGACGCGCGTGCACGCACGCCGCACGCCTACACGCTCGCAGCGCACTATAGTCACGCACGCTGCAGGGAGTTCGGCCCTAGAGAGATTAAGGCCGTTGCACCGGAACCCTCGAAACACTCGACTTGCATGGCCAACCTACCTACTCGCTACTGCTTATCGGTCCAATCACTCGATGCTCTCCGCTTCTCTGTTTTCTTCATCTCTTTCGATAATGCTCGCTTCGTGTATTTGTCGATGGTAGAAGTCTGGTACTTGCAACGTTTCCTTGCTCCCTCTTTGAGAACTTGGAACAAAAGAAGGGGCTATCTCCAGTCTCCCTCAACTATCCCTTCCTGGGACGATGACCGAGAAATGTTTACTTGCGAGAGATAAGGATGGTTTGTAAGAGTGTCTGGCCTGACAGTTATCTCGGCGTTCAATAGTCAATGAAATAGAAGAGCATTCGAGAATTACGAGGGTTCAAGGGATCAGCCCCGGCTCGAGAGCCGCGTATCGCCACGTCAAAACACAGAGCCATCGCGGTTTAGATTGGCCGTGTCTCACGTTTGACCATCGTCGTTTCTAAGTGGCTAAGTCAAGTGAAGTGAGGCGAACACCGAAGGACGAGGGCAATGCACCAGAGTCGATGCACGCGGGGCGGGTCCCTCGCGGGCAGGTGGTCCTCGGCTCAAAGAACTTTTGTCGGGGCGTTGATCTTGCCCCAGCGCGGGCTAGCAGCGGACTCTCTCGCTCTGCAAAGACACCTCTACGCGAGGCTGTCGTCACGAGGACGACAGAGTTTCCTTTTCGCTAAAGCGACCGTTGGGTAGACGGGTGGAGGAAAGAAGCTGGGACCAGCTTTCAAATATTCTCCGCGTTGTCCAGCCACGGGGCCCCGCTAAAATCGGCCGATTTTCGCGTGAAATTCGAAAGCGTGCCGGCCCCGGAAGGTTCTCCGTTCCCCGAGGGGGCGTTTTATCGAACGAAAGTTGCGACAGTTGCAGGGGAAAGGGGAAGGGGGGGGGGGCGAGGCATCTTGGAGCGACTTGTGTAACGATGTTACGCCTTCTCCTTTCAAGACGCCCTAGAACGAGCTGCGTCGCCTTCTGGAACCAACGGAATAACCCTTCAATAGCGTGGCGCACAAAGTGTCACGGCTCGTTTCATCCTCCTCCGAAGATAGCTTGCTCGCACGCCTCGCGACACGCGGGTTAAGGTTCTGTGACCGAACGGGTACCGTAACGCTTGCTAACCCTTTGCCCTGCGCTATGATCATCGTCGTTGCTTGTTTATTACTCGGCGAGCTCTAAACGATGCTAAAAGTGAGGTCCATCGAGGCTGGACCACCGTAGATCCGGCTCTCTAGTCCGAGGAAGCCTATCAGCCTTGTGTGCATTCCATCGGCAGCGGTTGTCACTCGACGGTCCGCGGGAACGCTTAGCCGAAGCTAGCGGGGAGCGATCGTCGAGTTCGCGAATTGGTCGGGTCATTTAAATTCCGTGGTCTCGCCCGATGGCGGGCCGTTGATCTGCGGGAAGAATGCGAAGTCGGTTGAGGAAAGCTCTCCGGCTCGTTCTCAGGAGGAAGAATCGTTGGACGTGGATGGATGCCGAGGAAGAGGACGAAGAAGGAGGACGAAAGGGCTTCGTGCTAGCCGTAGTACACGAGGGGCATCGTATTGCATGCACGACTCGCTGCTAGTAAGCCGAGACGATTGCACGGAAGGGAAGAAAAAGAAGAGTGCCCGGGGAGAGAGAGCGGATGGAAGCGGAACGCGGCTTGCCCTGGCGAGACGAGGCCAAAGAGGAGGGCGGGGGGAGGGCGAGAGGGGCGAGAGGGAGGGTGGGAGGGGGGTCCAACGCTGCCGAAAACCGACTAGCGATTGCATTAAATAGAAGAAGCACGATGATTCCCGCAGCGGCTGCACGAGCAACGCGTCTCAACTCTTCGCGGACGGAGGAGAGCGGGCGGGGGCAGAGGATGATCGAAAACCAGGGCCTGCAGAGGCGGCCGGAGGGGGGCGACGGGGGGAGGATGAAAACGGAGGTGGAGGAGGAGGAGGCCAAGCAAAACGGGCCGGACGGGGGGCGAGGGGAGGGTCTAGAAATTAGGTTGTTGCACCGGGGCCACGGGTGGGAGAAGCCCAAGGCCCTTGTTACCTTCCCCTAACGTGAATTTAGGCCGTTGCACTTTTCGGCCCGGCACTGTGGTGGGGGGCCCAAATAGGAGGAATGCGTTTGGAGGGGCACCGAGCCGCAAACGGCGGAGGGATAGCGCATTTAGGTGCAGCCTCGGCCGTGGAGAGGGGACTCTAGCAAAGAGACAGGGCCGCATCTGGCTTGCAATTTTTTTCCTCGCGCCGATTTCTTGCCGGCCCTCGGCCCCCTTTCCTCCACGTGGCGGTTTTCTGCCCGAAATTCTCGTTACTTCGGGGCGAAACCCGCGGCGCTCTATTCCCTTCGGTTTCTTGCCGGGGGCCGCTGCTAGACGCTGGTAAACGCATTTTACAAGTACAGGGTGGGCAGGAAAGCGCGTCCTCGCATTTATCTAAACGGGAGACTGTTGAAACTCGAAGGGACAAGGAATATACGCGAACAAAGTGCCCCCCTTCCGTCCGTCGTCAGAGTATAATGGCACTCGAAGTGTTTCTAAGCAGACACGCTTCGAATGGGGCAAGTAACGGGGCGTCTGGGAATTTTCATGCAATAAGTGGCCAAGGCGTGGCGTCGCGCTGCTTTCTTGCGCTCGGAGGACCGGCTGCGACCGATTAGAGCGATATCTTGGACGGAGATCGAGCCAATTCGTGACTCCGGCGAAAAATATAACGCGGGTCATGAACGCCGCGCGAGAGGCGCGAAGCGTTCTAGCAGATTCGATTGCCTTATCGTCGAGAAATTCAGCCCGACCAAAGTGCCAAAAGATATTTCTGCAACGACGCGGCGAACTGCCCGTTATCGGTCGCCTGATGCCCGATGTCAGTACAAACAGATACCTACTCCTCCTCCTTTCCTCCAATCACGCGAAGAAACATAGATATCACGAGTCGAGAAATAGTTGGATTTTCCAGGGAAGAGATGGGCTTGGTCGTGCTTCAATTTGCTACACATTAACGAACCTCTTACCTATCCACGTATGGCACATAAAAAATTAGGGAAATGCTACAGAAGACATCTAAAAAATTCGCATCCAGACAAATCGTTGTCGATAATACACGGCCAAGTCAGAATTCGTAGGAATTTTAGACTCTGGCATGGAAAGGGCGCACGTATTTCAACGATAAGTAGACACTTATCAATCGGAGCTTTTGGTGACTCAGAACTAACAGAAGGCTAGTCATCGAACACGAACTCATGGTCAGACTCGTTTAAAGCTACATGTAGGAAACCACCGCCCCCCAATAATCTAGCCACGAATTGGTGCAAAGGGAAGACGTGTTCTATGAAAAGATGGGCACAGAAATCGAGGCGAGTCTAAGGCGTTGTAAATTGTAAACGAGGAAGCCTCGAAAACGGCAGCAAAGGCGGCAGGAGCAGCGAACCGGGGCCCAGAGAAACGTAGCCCGGGGATCAGCTCGCATTTAGGCCGTTGCACCTAAGGTGGGGTTTGTCCACGCCGCTCCTCCGATACCCGCCGATCGTGCAACCGGGCATAAGTTATATACCAACATGCCTATTCGCGAAGAAAGCGGGCAAGTGGGCCTAGCAACTAGAGGGGAGCGCTCGGCGAAGCCTGGGGAACTGCATTACAAGGGGGACGGGCAGGCGGGGAGGGCCCGTGCAGCAGCGCAAAAGTTAAAGCAAAGCGGTAGAAGAAGGTGATCGCGACGGTGGTGGTGGTAGTGCTGTTTGGCCACGGGGGAAACGTGGTGGTGTAGAAGCTCGAAGCCGTTGCACTTGGGGCCCCTCCACTTGGCTCGTACCCGCGCGGGCGGTTAGAGGGACGAGGAGCGGGGCACCGATGCATTTTGGGACTATTTGGCAGCCAGAGACCGATGGTAGGCTGTGCAGAGGAGGTAGAGGGGTTGTTACGGAGAAAGGATAGCGATGGGTACTCGATACTCTGTTTCCCCTGCATCCTCTCGAGCAAATTTGTCACCTTAACGTTTTGCAGCGGTACAAATATGGAATCTATACCAAAAGTCTGACTCGTATAAGACGTACTACCTCTTATCACGTTCTTATCGTCGTATCAAGTCCTCACCCGAGTTCCTAGACGGTTACCTACTGCTAGGTACTTTTACTACTTGGCAAGCGATGGGATCTTCAAAATGTCCGCCAAGATAGTTTTGCAAATAATATTTACCACAGCTCGAAAGCTCCTGTGCCACGGGTCCGATTCGGAGCGTGTTGGGGCCCATCGCTAGGTAGGGGACCGATCGTCAGAGGGAAAGGAGGTTCGAGTGCACACGGGGCCGTGGCAACCGGAGGAAGATACCTAGCAACTCTCTGGTGGGGAGAATTTTTGGTGGGCGGGGGCGCGAGCCCGAGGGGAAAGCCTAGCATGCATTTTAGGTGTACGCTCTTGGGCCCAGCCGGGCTCGAGGAGTGGGCCCAACGAGACGAAAGAAAGGAGCCTGCGCCGATGGTGGGGGGCACGTAGGGTTCACCGGAGGTTTTCGACTTCTTCGGCCGCAAGAACGCCAACTAGTTTCCTCAGTGGTTCGCAAATTTTCGTCTTCACCCGTTTCGCCTTCATCCTTTCACATCGAGCTCGCTCCGATACACTTTTCCACGAAATATGCTCAACATCAATCAGTAACATAGTCGCGAGACTGATGCCTGATCAGGCACTTGATGACGATCCAGGGGAAAGTCTCCGCGTATCATTTTAGCGAGCGCCTCAAGGGCTCGCAAGTTCTCTATCGCGAGCAACTGATCGCCGCCGTGACGAAGAACGATCGTTTCCTTTTTATTTCTTCCACGAGAGGCATCGAAGGCGTCGCTGGACAAGGTGTCCCTATGTTCCCGATACTCGATATCCCACAAACCCCTCGCGTCCCTGTAGCTACACGATAAACCAGCGACGGTTAGGCGATTTTCGTGAAGCTGTCGACGCAGCTGTCGCGTCACGCTTTGAGAACGTGTCGCGAAGACGACGAAGAAGGAGACGAAGGGGAGGCAGGAGAGATACACGTCATAGGCGTATGAGCGTTGCTCGTAAAATTCGTGGACGAGCGTGGTTCCCTTTCGCTGGAACGCGACGCGAATGCTCTGCGAGGCGATTGGGATTCCAGCGAGCGTCCCGGAGATTTAGCGGCAACTTGTCGATCATCGATCCGCTTCCCTTATCGCGTCGCGGCGCACACGTTCGAAAAACATCTCCGAGCCGCCGCGCCGCGTGGTGGAAAAATGGGGAATTTCGATCCTTCCTGTACCGCATCAGCATAAAATATGTAACTATTCGCGACTTGGAGCGAGCGGTTCGACGTGAATTTGAAATCGCAGCGCGGCCGCTGAATATCAAAGCAAAATCGTCGGCCATCGGGGCTGTTGAAAATCATGCGCATCGAATATCTCCGTTTTTCGAGCGACGGATTTATCGCGGCGGGCCCGAGAGCCTGGCGTGCTCGCCAGTGGTGCGCTAATTGCCGCATACGCACACGCGGATACACGCCGGCCGAACATGAACGCCGCGTGTACCAGCCGAAAACCAGCTTCTACACGCGAGGCCAGCCGTTATCCGTGATTCCAGCGTAGATATAAGTCTCGATAAGCCGGACTCGCGACGCTGCGAACACCAGTCCTGCAAAGTGCTTGCACCCCCGATGGGGTTGTACTGTCATTGAATCCTCGGGAGCAGAACGCTTCATTTCGCGATTGTACTCATTCCTGGCAGCTGAAGGACTGGAGCCTATACAGAGAGCAGAACACTGGCGAAGACTTTGCTATAAACTTCTCGGATGGCTATCGAAAGCTATCTGGAATGTGGAAGGGCTTTGACGCGCGAGAGGGCCGTTCCTAACGAGTGCATCGAGCGATACGCTCGTGCAATTACACTTGCTTCTGTCGGTATCGAGCAAGTGTGGGAAGAGTGCTCTTTTCGAGGGGGTGGATAAAACGCACCCCTTAACTTCGCGAAATCCTTTGGTGGCACGACGACAGCGCGGATGGCACGATCTCGAGTAAGGAATCGAGTTCTTCGATAAATATCCACGCCGAGTGATGGACAAACTTCTCCCTCCGCCCCCCCCCCGTTGCTTTTTCCTTTTGTCTGGCCTTCCGAAGAGGGCGGGTTTCTCATTTCCTCTGTCCGGTATCCACGGCATCCGCGCCGCTCTTACGCTCGTCTCTTCGGTTCCATCGACCGACTCGTTCGATTGTACCGTCGCCACTCGAGCTCGTTTTGTATCATCGAGCAACCTACCCCCCCCCCCCCCCTGTTCCATCCCCTTTCGGTCGGCTTTGCTCGGAGCAACCGATATTGACGTAGGTGTTTCGTTTCCCGCTCGAGCCACAAGTGGCGTGCACCTTGTTGCTCGTGCCCCTTGTCTACCCTCGGACAATGCTAAATAGCGTAGATACCGGTGAAACGATAATACGTTGCTTAACCAACACAGAATTCCTTCTCCTCCTTAATGGACCGAAGCCACGCCACTGGACCCAAATCGATTCCCATCGAAAGAAGAAACGTCTCGGAGGGCTGGGCTACGTGGGAGCACTCCAATTTCGCTAGCAAGTTTAACGCGACCCTAAGATCGCGAAGGAAAGCTACAACCCTGCCGCGGGACACCCTATACGTTCTTCCTAGACTCTACTCCAGGTGCTCGCGCGAACTTCGCCCCCTTTATCTCTCCTCTCCGACCGCCGTCTCGCGTATTCGTCTTCTTCGTTCTACCCCCGTGGCCCCTCGCAGCCGCTCCCTAGCCCAGGAACGAGCGAGTACAGACTCCACCGGTAAGGAGGCCATATTTCATAAGACTCGCTGCTTTCCTCCGGCTGCTTTCCTTTCCTCCTACTTCTTCGCCACCTCCTCCTCCCCCGTCCTCCCTCATCCATCTCCTACGAGCAACTCCTGCCTCCGCTACCGCCGCTCTTCCAGCTCCTCCGGTTCTTCTTTCCCTTTCCTTTTTCCTCTTTCGATGGTCGAACGAACGGCCGAGAGCCAGCGGAGCCCCGTGCCGTTCTGTCAGAGTTTCTAGCAACGCTTGCGCGACCCATTCCCATCTCGTTTTCCCCATCCAATCCCATGGCCCCTGCCAAGCTCAGTACTGCCAGCCGCCGATGTAATGTTTCTTTTATTGATTTTGCGGCGACCCGCGGAAATTATACGGCCCATGGATGTATATGCACGCCCTGGCTCGACTCTACTCGCCTCGCCTCGCCTCGCCCTCGCCCTCGCCTCCACTCTTCCACGTCTCCTCTCTCGACCATGCCCGCGGATCCCCGGTTTGACTGACTGCCGGCGGCTCCGCGGAGCCCGCCATCATCCCTGACGACGATAACGACAACGTCGCCTCCTGAACGCCACTTCTGCTAACGCCCCTTCGCGTGCTTCCGGTACGACGAGCCGGTGGCTGCACGCGCGGTCTTCAACATCCTCGACAGACGTCATGGAAATTACGAGCTTTCTCCTCCGCTCCACGACCTCAACGGTCCAACTCTCTCGGTTCGAATTCCTCACGTATAGACCCTCTTGCAGGGAGTCGTGGCTCGTTTCACGGGGCGTTGAAACGCAATCGTTTGAATCTGGACACCGGTACGACCACCGTCACATCGTCCAAAGTGTAAGTACCGACGAGGGGTGCAAAAGGCTTCTTGCAGTGGCCGACGTCGCGCCTCCGACGTCGATAGGTCAAGGACGCTCTCATGGATCTCGAGGTCAGGTCGACAAATCACCCTTTCCGGAGGCCTGAACGTCCGTAAAATAAAAAGAGAGGGTTCGAGGGAGGGGAGAGGATGCAGACACCCTTCGGGGTCTCTCGCCCATCGAGGCTCCCCTTTGACCCGAAAAAAAATACAAATCGCGCGACCACCCTCCGGCGCTCGCCTCATCGGCCACGAAATTACGTGACTCGCCTTCAACGCCTCGAATAAACCTGCCGGAACATGTGCTGGAAGCGATCCTCTTGTCGCGAGGCAGACGACGACACTCGGTGAGGGAAAGAGGAGACGTTAATCGTCCCTTGAGCGGGTTAACGCACTCGCGGACTTTTATAGCCGGGCTAAAGATTGGGGAAACATTGTCTGCGCATTGTTCTTCTCGTTAATGTTTTTGGAAATCTGGCGTAAGGCAGGCTCGAGAGTTGTTCGTGGTGATTTTACCGTGGATACGCGTCGGTCAGATAGGGGATGCTGCGAATTGGCTAGATTAAGAGTCGATTCCACTACTAATTGCCAGATAACGGTGCACAAACGAAACGATCGTAGTCGACCCTCCCGTTTAACGGTGGTCGATCAATCATTCCGGGCTGTTTGCGCCGCGCTCAGCCTCTGTCGTTCTCTCGAGGACGCGAATCTCGGCGACAGCGGCGTTTGAAATCGAGCGCGTTTCTCTTTCACCTCCTTCCGCTTTCACCGCTCGCGAATCGAGCGCACACGCGTAGGTATTGGCCGATTTCCATGCAAATCCACGGTGCATCGGGCACGGAGATTCTTTCGCGAGAAAATCACCGGAAAGAAGCCACCAAAGAGAGAAAAAGGAACGTCGAGGCTTATAAAACGGCCACGGGATCTGCGGATACGAGCGCCCTAGTGCCTTCGCAATCAAACTTTTCTGTTATTGACTTTCCACTGGCTGGAATCTAATCTTGTCCCCTCTAATTCGTGTTACGTGATCTTCGTTATCTAGAAAATACACTGGGTCTCGTACAAGAGGATCGGCGATATTCTTTGAGGGTTTCTGCTCATTCCTAGAAAAAAATAACAGTAGAGAAGATTCGATCTGTATTACTTCCTGAAATAGCCTTCTACACGTGATGTACAGCGATAATGCGTGCTTTGAAATCATCAGGACCCTCCAAAATTGAATTCCCGTTGCAACGTTACCCGCCAGGCGCCATGAATTTCGCATAAACCTGCTCGGTTGGCAGGGGAAGTGTAGAATATCCGTTTCACGGAGAGGTTAATAGAGGAAGCGGCTAGATGAATGCATGGTCACGCGACAGGGGGGGGGGAGAAGGAGGGGTAGACGATGGAAAGGTGAGAGGTCGGTCGACCACGTGTGTCGGTGCGTGATGCTCCGGAGCGTACGTGACTCTCGTTTTCGCCTGGTGCCGTATAGAAAGCGAAAACGGGCTCCTACCTACATTTTCGCCCATTCACGCGGAGAGCCCGAGAACCGAGAGGCGGCACAGGGTGGCCAGGGGGTGCGTGGAGGCGCGGGGGAGTCGCCAGCAGCGGACGACGAGGGGTAGGTGAAAAAAAAAACGAACGAGCGAACGAACGAACGGGAGGAAAAGGAGAAATAAAACGACGAAGGAGGAAGGAAAAGTGCGCGGAGAAAAGGGAAAAAGCGGGACGCTGGCAGCGACGCGCCGTGAAAAAGGGTGTTTTGCGGGTACATAGACAGAGAGATAGGGAGTGAGGGAGAGGAAGGTGAACCGTGCACGCTAATAGCTACGCGGTACGGACACGCGGCGAGCACTTGGTGCGTAGCTAGCGTTTGCAAACGGATACGCGTACGCTGGAGGGTGGACGGGAGGCAGGGGATCCGCGAAAAAGGGTGTAGGTTCGTCGCGGATGGGTTGTAGGGCAAGGTGGGGTGGGACTGTGAGCGTAGAAGAAAGATAGGGAGAACTCGCTGCCGCGGCGGGAGAAAGAAGAGAGTGGAACGGAGCGAGAAGCGAAAGGGGAAACTAGAGTGGAGTGGAAAAGAGAGAAAGAGGGAACGTTGAACGCGGGGTAAAAAGGGTGGCCATGGGGCTGGAACGAGCGGGCGCGGGATGGGTTCGTTGCCAGGGATGAAGTACGTAGGTATTGATCTATTTAAAGCCTAGAGTTCCAAACGAGGTCCTTATTAAAAAGCGGAATGAAACAAGGGCCGCCTCGCCCCCCCGTCGCCCCCGTCGCCACCCCTCGCCCCTGCGCACCCACGCTCTCTCTCCTCGTCGCTCCGGCGCGGCACGCCTTTTTGTTTCTTCCTTCTACTTTCTTCTCGCGCTCGCCCCGCTGCGCTAGGGGTCGGCTCGCCGGCGCGAGGGAGAGAAAAGTTACGTGGCGAATGGGCGGCAGACATTCGGCAGCCCTTTGGACCTCTGACGAGCGCCCACCCACACGAGCGGTACATCGACGTGTACCTTCGTCGCTCCTGTCCTCGCGAAATATTTCCGTCCCTCGTTGAAAAACGAAAATGGGTCGACTGTTATTGAAACCGACTCCTCGCTGCCTCCCTTAGCGTAGGAAACATCCCTTGGAATGATCGAGGATCCCTTGAATGCTGCCTACGCTGGGAACACAGCGATGGATTATAATCTGCATAGATTTATTACTCGATTTTCTCGGAACAAACGAGCGCGACTCTTTTCTGCTGTGAAGTCGCAGAGGGAGAATTCCCCGCGAAACGTGGGAAGGCGGGAACGAATTGGCCGAGGAAAAAAATTCGAAATAGCTCGGGTTCGAACGGTTGCCTCGGGGATCGTGGGCGGCGGGGTGAAACGCGGGGGTGTGCGATCGAGGCGGGTCGAGGCGCGTTGTCCTTGAACTGGATCAGGAAAACGGAGAACAGGCTAGGGGGTGCGGCGGTTAGGCCCGGCCGTACTCTCGGGGCGATATAAAATTCAGGACTTTAAAGCATTTTAGTATCGATCCCCGTTTTTAGTACTAGACGCGAAACTCTCCCTCATCGAGCGGTGGCATGGTGGGGATGTACCTGGACCGCGGTGGATGGTGGGGGAGAGAGATTCAACATCCCTCTGGCAGCCAGCCCCTGTCGCGGGTTGGTGGCTTGTGCCACAGAAACAGAGAGGAAGAGAAGGGAAGAGAGAGCTGGATGCGTAGTTACAGCGGCTGGTATAAGTGTGTAAATGCATAATAAAACTCGCGCGTCGAGCATCAGAGGGACCGTAATTCCTGCGCCCCTGATTTTACTAAAGCGGCAAAAAACATGCATTTCCATTTGACGCGTTTCATCCTCCCCCCGCTAGGCAGACTGCCTATCGCGTTGCTTCCTCCTCCTGCGCCACCCTCCCGCCAACCACCCCCTCCAGCCCCCCTCGGCGTTCGTCGGGTAATTCGATGAATTTCGTTTATAAATTAACGCGATCATTTATAATAATTAGTCGCATTACCGTGGAAAGTATATACCTATCGTTATTTTCAGCCCCACCCGCGCCCATAGCAACGAAATGCATTTCATAATTATCATCGACAGTTAAACAAATGCGCGGACCTCTTTCTGTCTCCATGATAATCGCCCCCTCTCCCCTCCTCCATCCCTTCGTACTCCTCCTCCTATGCGCAGCCCGCCCCGGCGAGGTTTTGTTGTAAATGTTCGATTAATAAATTAAACGAAGGAAAACGACTATCAATGGCGCTCGGGTACGGTATCCAAGCGATATTTACGATATAAACGACGAGTCGATATCTGGAGTCTTTTGTTAATCCGTTATATTCGTCCGACGGGATTGGTGGATCCCATTTACAGCAGCTACGAGGCTCCTTCTCTTTGAGGATCCTCGAAAGCTAGCACGGCTCCGCGGAAAAGACGTCCCGCCTAAGTTCCGCGTAAAACTATCGACCTTCGGAGGAGCATCGCACGTAATTATCGATAATCTGTCGTGAATTTCGTGCAGAATTCGCGCGGACCACCCCCTGGATAGAAGTTTCCGAGCTTCGGGTTCTTTGATCCAGTAGAGGAGTGTTATTCGTTCGTCGAATGAACTGAAGAAATCCCACTTGGGTAGGTGATGTATTATGGTCGCGCCAAGATGACTGCAAAGTCGAACGCTATAACCTTCCCCAATGTCGTCCCTGCCGAGGAAAATCGTGGTCACTGGAAAACGAATCGAATTGCCCCTGATGGGCGTGGCGAAGCTGTTTAAAGGAGAATCGCCGCGAAACCAGTTGCCTGAACACGGAGTCGATGACACCGTGGCAAGATTTTCGCGTGTTTCTTCACGCAGGGGGATACACGCAGGTCGCACGCAACCCTTCCCGATATCGCCGCGTTTCCACCCTCCTTGCACGCGCTGCTGACCGCTCCAGAGCGTTGCGTTCTCCCCTGGCCTGGTTTTTTCTATTAATAGCTGAACCTCGAGCTTTCCTTTCCCGTGCGCACGAAGGAGACCGCGAGTTTCGATGAACGGTGGCCTAGGGAGAAGAGCCCCTAGATCGAACGACACTCGGGAAGAAAAAATATTTCACAGTGTGCCCACTTCTCTCTCAAGAGATCGTTCAAACTAGAGCGTTCCTCTCGCGTAAATTGTCGCCGTTAGGGAGACGCCTGTCCCTTCAAAAGGGCGTCAACTGGTGCTTCAACTCAGACCTTCGCGTGACGTGTAACGATAGAAAATCGTTGCCGGAAAGAGAGATAGGGAACGAGCCACTCCACGGCGGAAGAGAGCTGTTGCCGTAAGATTCTAAGCCGCGCGAGGACAGCAGTGTCACGGTAAATTAGAGGAACGTTAAGAAAAAAAGACGAGAACTCGTTACCCGAAGCTGGCAGGCTGGAAAGAACGTCAAAAGGGGTAGCGCGCAGGCCACCGCGTTGCCAGGGGTAGCTAAGAGGCCTCAACTTTTTCAACCCGGCGTGTATCTGCGTGCTGTTCAGTTACAAAAGCCTATGTACACTCCAGGAACTTGCAATATTGTAGAAAATACGAGAGGATTCGTTTGTCCCATGAGCGTTAAAAAGACGTACCTACCTACATTTCCCTTTGCTCGTTCACATAACGAAGGCTTTCTATCCGGCACTTTCAAAGGCACGCGTGCCCACGCGCGTCAGGGTGACCGCGAGTGGTTCGTCCTCTCGCTGCTTCGATCTTACCGCGATTTCGAACGAACGCGCCCGCGCGCGCGCGCGGCTCCGTAAATCAGGGGCCACGGCCTTTTGCGTGTCGCCATAATTCAGCTTCGTGGGAAAGGAGGGCGAAAAAAAATTGACAGTACGGGAACTGCGATTTCGATCGTTCAGCGATGTAACAGACGGACGTGGGTGGCGACCATTGATAACGAATGTCGCGCGTCGCGTATTGCTGCGCCCGTGTACGATCATCGTTCGTCCATGTGTGTATAAATTACAGTCGCGTGCGATAGGAGAATGCAGAGGGTGGTGCGTCCAGCTGTTTCAAAAGTTTGGCAAAGGTGCGTGGAATAATGTGTCGAGGGATATCCCCGGGGGTGTAAGTTTCTAAATGTCTTTCGCCACTCGTTACGGGACCGTGGGGTCCTCCCCTGATGAATCCTGACGTGTCGCGGTCCAGAATGTGCTAAACGCTTAAAACCTCCCTGAAACTCGTCCCTGGGTGTTCGCCCGAGACCCTCGACGAGTCCCTTATCACGCAAGCAGCTAAAGTCGCGATTCGAAATCGGCGACACGCACCTGGCAACACACGGGGCCCCCTTTCTCTAGATCCTCCTGTACGCGTAGCTACGCGGCGCACTATATTTACGGCACTAGGCGGGAAGGGAATTATGCGCGCAGGGGGAGGAAAAGAGAAGGGCGGCACTCGGCATCTCCGGTGTGCTCATGCATAATTCAATCAGAGTTAGACTAGAAACGTCAATACAGCTCGCAGATTATTTCTTTTCCCGGGCTGCTGCGCTCTCCCGCCTAGTCCTTCTTCTTTCTCTCTCTCTTTCCTGCCCGCGCTTCGCCGCCCCTCGCCGCCGCCCACCCTCTGTCTACGCGGTCCCGTCCGGAGAGAAGAGGAGCAAAACCGAGAGGGGAAAAGAGATTTCTCCTTCTGGCGCCTATCCGCCACCCCCCTCGCCGCCCGTCGCGCCAAGCCGCGCCGCGCACACCCCCCTACACCGAACCCAGCCCGCCAACCCTCCGCCATCCCCACCGCGCTTCTTTTATATTTTAATCAACTAATTCTGCGCAATGCGTACATTTATTGCGCCCTTTCGGTCGGCGGTATCCGCCTACCCCTCCCCCCCGCTTAACGGGCCCACCTCCCTCTCCCCCCGTCCCCCCGGACGCCCCGAATGCCGCACACCCCCCGCGCGCGAGGGTACACCATCCCGCGTTTTAATTGCAAATCTCACCTCGTCCGCTGATTCGATGGGATTTTTTCGCTGCCGGCCAATGAGAACGATCACGACCGATGCCGGCTTTTGGCAAAGTCAATTTTTTGCCGCTCTTCTTTCCGCCCCTCCGCCCCGCCGACCTCCCTACCCACCCCACGACACGCCGGTTATACACTGGCTGCTGCCACCCCCCTCCCCCCGGGCTCTCGATCATACCTGGCTCGCCTATCGCCAGGAAAAACACACCGTTGTTTCTCTTTATACGTCCCCCCCGCGGGCCACCCCCTACCCAACCCTCCCCGTCAACCCCCCACGTCCCTCGATTCGTAATATTGTTAATTAAATGTCGTAACTCGGCTCTTTGTGTTTCGCAGGGCGTAATGATATTAATTATCCGCGGAGCGAAGCGAGTCGTTCGTTCGAACGAGTTCCGATGCGCAACGCCGTTATTAATCGGGCATTAATGATAAATGGCCGCCGGTGTTCGTTCGTAGGTGGAGGCAAAAAAATCCACGGGACGATCTGTGCTGCGCGCGATTTTCCACGGTTAAATATGCCGGCTGATCGGGGTAAATCGCGTTTGTCTCCTCTAGAGAGCAGGGCGGGAGTGTCCGGTAGAGAATGCGGGACGGATTCCCTGAGGTTTCGTAGCAGATAGCTTCTGCTGGCGCGGAGAACACGCCGATGGGAGAAAAGTGGCTGGCAAGTCCCAGTTAAAAGGCGGAGAATCGGTCATCAATCTGCCGAGAGGAGAATGATACGGGAATTAAATGAGGTGAAATAATGGAAGCTGTGCGATGTCTCTGTACAGATCTGTGGAAGGCTGCATCTTCCAGGTCAGGACGTGCCCCCTTTCATGGTTTCCTCTCGGTTGCCTCAAACGCGCGTTTTCCCTCTAACGCGCACAATCAGCCTCTCGCGTTCTCCGCGCTAAACGAATGGCCAGCTCTAAGGAACCCTGTGGTAAAAGCTTCGAAGAAAAGATCCGAATGTAATAGAGCAGACCAATGAGCCTGATGTAAGGGCAAGGAGAAGGTTAGCCTAAACGATCACACTCGGGGAGGCGATTCCACGGCCAATATGCTCGGCGAGCGAGCACGGTGTTCTCTCCTCGAGAGAGCAGAGCGTCGCCGCTTCCAGGAGGAATCCAGCGGGGAGGGAAAAAATATTGCATTACCTTCTACGCTAATAGTTTCCTTTGACGGCCCATCAGCGTCCGCCTTTAATCTAGGCGGCCACAAAGGAACTCATCCTTCACCCTCTCGCGCCCTCCTCCCTCCCCCGTCCCTCTCGGTCTGCTGTCTCTTTTTCTCGTTCCGTCGACGCGGACGCACGTACGCGTGTGCACCCGTAAAGCACGCGTTTGTCGGTGATCCGCGGCACGCCGCACACGCCGTGAGGGAAAATACCAGGGAGAAGGAAGGGAGGAAAAAAAAAGGAAGGAGGAAGGAGCAGAAGGAGGAAGAAAGAAAACTGACGCGAGGGCCGAGAGACCAGAGCAGCGAGAATTATCGCGGAGGTCGTCCTCGGTTGCTGACGAATGGAGCCGCGCGCGCTCGCCCCCTCCCTCCCCCCGCCGAAAGGGGTAAGGGCGGAGAAGAGTCGAAGAGGACCGAAAGGGGGTTAGATCGAGAAGAAGAGCGGAGAAAGAGAGAGGGAAAGCGTTTTTTAAACGCGAACTCGCTACGGCACCGCGAACCTCTGTGTTTTACACAGTCGAGGGTATGTTCTCCTCTTTTTCGCGAGCCCTGCCCCGTCCCACCCTCTCATTCAACAGTACCACCCTCTCCTTTCACCCTGCTCCGCTTCTCCTTTCCGACCGATGCGTCTTTCTTCCAGCTTTTTCTCTCTCTCTCTCTCTCCATCGCTCTCATCCTAACCCTCTCATCCTCCCGTGATACGATTTCACCCTCTTGCTTTGCCTTGCCTTCCCTCGGGCATCGCGGGATATCCCTCCCCCTCCTACTCTCCCCCCCCCCCGCCCAGCCCCCGCGCCGTCGTGCGACTACCTTTGCCTTCGGGGCTAAAGAGGGAAATGAAAGCGAAACTGTTCAGCGGTGCTCTCATCCGACATCCCGTCTCTCTCCGCCGTTCTCTCTCCCTCTCCTTTCCTCTCTTTCGGTCTCTCACGCGGACACGCGTCCCCGCTCTTCTATCCCGTATGTCCCTTGCCTCTCCGCTCTCTCCCTCGCTCGCGTTCACCCTCCCTTTTCCTTCCTACCGTGTGTCAGCCCTCCTCGTGCCACCCTTCTAATTTTTCCACCTCTTTCACTAAAATTAAAATCAATAGTAGCACCACGTGCCCGGGTTCCCTGCCAGGAGCACCGCCACCCTCATCACCAGCCGCGTCCCTAGAACCCTGAAAAGTACTAGCCGAAATAGTGCCCGTATAGATACACTATTCCTCTCGACGGCAGCGTGATTTCGACAACCTGGCTCCGCGTCCCTCCTCGCATAACTTTTTTCCCCGCTATAAAATTCGCCTCGGCCAGGCCGCGAGCGGATATAATCCCGTTGCAACCGGGAATAGTGCTGAATATTATGGGGAGCGCACGCGATCGAAGCGAGAACATACCGCCCCGATTCCGGAGCCGCGAAACGGCCCCGGAATCACGGAAGGATAATCGGTGTACCTGTTGTTCCCGCGTGAACGCCGAGCCATTCGTTAAATCGAAGCGTTTTCCGTGGCCGCGCCGGTGATCCGATTTGTTAGTCAAATTATTCCTCTCAGCCGGCAGCGTTCTCTCTGTCTGACCACGCAGGTCTCATTCTCCTTTCTTCTCAACCAACTCGTGCCACGAATTTTCAAGAAAATCACCAGTCACCTGGTGGATGCAGAATCCACTTGGATCAACCCTGGCGTAAATTACTGAACAGGCTTGTTGCTGGCAGCCAGCGGCTTGACTGACTCGTTAGTAGATCCAAAAGAATCGGTGATCCTTCAAGGGGAACGTAGGACACCACTGCCTTCCACTCTCTGAATTAGTGGGACTACTACTCTGTTCGAGGCAATTAGCACCGAGCTA
The DNA here is from genome assembly GCA_960531205.1 of Andrena bicolor. NCBI lineage: Eukaryota > Metazoa > Arthropoda > Insecta > Hymenoptera > Andrenidae > Andrena > Andrena bicolor. Next base: position 28,644,071 of record OY482665.1, read on the forward strand.
CCCTTTCAGTGGCGATCAATTAGCAAGAGAAACGGGGAAACTATCGACCAGCATCCTTCGCCGGTCCCGTATCGCAAATACGGGAAAAACGGATCCGTGGCGACGCGAATAATCGGGGTAAGCGGTCGGTGTCTTTAACCGGAAACGGAAATCCCCCGGTCGAGGGCCTCGGGCCGACTACCTCGCCGCGGCGGACGAGTAACAGGTAAGGTTCGATCCACGGTTAAAGCATACAGGTGGCCGAGCACGCTTTCATCATCCTTTCCACGTGCGGCCCAGTGTGTGTCTGTATCCGTGTCTGTGTCCGTGCGAGCGTGGTTGTCCCACGAGGCGATCGGCGTGTGTGTGTGTGTGTGTGTGCCACTATACGGCGTATACATATGTTTACGGGCACGGAAGACGAGGAGAGGGAGCGCCATCGGATAAGAAGCTGCGAGAGTACGCCGGCGAATCCGATGGGGTTGCCACCGATGCGGTTACGTATCGGAAAACCCACCCCCTCGTCGACACATCCGGCGAACAGCGTGCACCCTTCTGGCCTGACCGAGCGAAGGAATTCGGCCGTGGGGCGGAGAGGACCGCTCAACGACAGTCATTCCGCTCCCTCAAGATCGGCGACCTCGCGTGTTCCTGTTTGTAAACAAGGGGTGGTCGTGGTGGAGGCGGTAGATGTTGGATCCACCACCTTCTGATCAGGTGTCGCCTGCCGCAGAATATCGGCCAGCCTGGGTGCCTCGCACCTCCTCGAATTCAATTTCGAGCGATCCAGCAATTCTCTTCGCGTTTCCCTTCCAGGAGGGTGGTTTCGGGAGATGTCGACCGGCGGAGGTTCGCAAGTGGCTTTCATCGGTGCGGAGGGTTTCTAATCAACGTAATTAATCGTCGACGCGACCGACCGGAGCGGACCCCGTCACTCGGCGTGACAATCGACGGCGATAATGTGTTTAGCAAATAATATGCCCGTTCCGCGACCATTGTCCAAGTCCTACGCGTGTAATGGTCCCGCTTAATTAGCAAAACCAATTAAAATAATTAACGTAAACTCTAATTCCACGTCTGTATATAAATTGCCCGGTTGCCGATGCATTAAAACGCTCGCGAAAGAGTACACGCCGGGAGTCGTGGCGTCGATATTATTGAAAATAAATATTCCACGCTCTCTCTCTCCGGCCGCGCCAATTCGCTGGCGTTTGCCCGTTCGCGGAGCGGAAAAAGCAACCTTCGACGCGCTCGCCGCTTTTTCGTTTTTTTTACACCATTTTTTTCCCCTATTTTTTTTTAATCGTCTCTCCCCCGGGGTACTTTCTCTGTCGCGCATCGATCAAAATCCAGCTGACCGGATTAATCGATCCGAGTGCCGTGGCTGTCGTCCCAATTACTCTCCGTTTCAGCCATCGACCGCTGGAAATTGTGCGATTCGAGGATCCGCTTGCTTCGCTTTTGGTAACCGGTGAAGAACAGCGAACAGGGGACGACGATTAAGGGTCGCTTAAGGCGAGACACTTCGATGACATGATACTTTAGAAAATTAATAAATAACGATTATGATAAGCTCAAAGTGCTAAACACGAAGGTGACTCTTAGGAAGAAATGCCTTTATGAGGTACCATCGCTGGCCATCGGACACCCTGTGCTTCTGCAATCCCCGAATTCCACTGACAACTGTGTCCATCAGTCGTCTTGAATAAGACGCTATGATACGCGAAGCAAGGCAGGAAAAGATGGAGACCGGTGCGAGCAGTGGCGAATCGTCCAAGTGTCTCGTTTAAAAAGGTGCCGACGACTGGTCGTCCCGTGGCAGCGAAGCGTCCAAAGCGTCGACGAGGACGGATCGCGGTGTCAAAAGGCATTCTCGCGGCGAGCGGAACGCGTAGTTCCCGCGACGAGGCTGAGCAGCGCCGGTAACCGGTGCTCATCATACTTTTCACCCGGCTGAATCGTTCCTCCGGCACCCTCGCGGCCACCCCCCTATGCCCATCCTCTTACGACGCCCCTCTGCCGATTTCCCGCCGACCGACAGCGCCACACCAGCCTCCCTCATTCTCCTCTTCCTCCTCCACCACCTCCTCCTCCACCTCCTCCTTCCCTGTGTCTCTTTCTCTCTTCTCTCCTCTCCTATATTCCGGGATGCGAGCGTGCCGCCCCCACCAGCCAGCTCCCCACAATGCGATGGTGGTATTGATTTAAAAGTACATTCGTGTTTTCATAATGCCGTATCTGTACCGAGCCCACCCTTCACCGCGCCGCCACCCCGCGCCGCGCTCCCCCCCCCCCCCCCCCTCCGCGTCTCGCTCGCCCCACGTCCCTTCTTTCTCTTTCTTCTCGCGCCGTTCTCCGTCGCTTCAACAGCCATCCTCCTCCGTCTCTGTCGTTCACCCTTAACCTCCTCTTCAGGCCGGCTCTCTCGTCAGCCACGCATAGGTATGACGCTGCCCGCCCTTCGCCACCCCCTTTTTCCCTTCTATTTTCCTATCTCCGCCGGTCGCGCGTTTCCTTCCATCCTCGTCCGTCGCGCGCGACAACGCGGCCGTCCATCCTTCCCCCGTGACGACGACGAGGACACCGAGTGGCGCGATTAAATCCGCGTTAATCGCCGCGCCCGATAATTCGATTCCACGGGTAAAAATAATTGGCCAAGAGCGCGACGGCCGCACGTCGGTGGGCAGTCCCTGCACGCTCCATTCGCCGCGGCCCGCCGAGCGGACCGCGGGATGGCGGGCGAGCGCACCATCCGCGTGAAAGTTCGCCGCGAGTTCGTCGCCCCGCGGCACGGGGCTTCCTCCGCGTCGGAGGGATGATTTTTTCGCGAGCACACGCCTAGCTGGCGCGATTATCGTTGCTCCGCTCTATGCGGATGGAACGCAGATGCTGAACGCCCCGATACCAGAGCCGCAGCCTCTCGTACAGCCGCCTCGGCGAAATCGCGGAGAGGCAAGCAAATTGGCGCGAGGGTCCCCGGCTACAATAAAACCCCCACGGATGCTCGTGTAGATGCGGCTATAGAGTATCGTGGCTTTGACGACGGCCTCCGTCGCAATCTGCACGCCGCACCTGCCTGTTTTTTGCGATCCTCTTTAATAAACAGCAATTACGGTCGCCCGACGAACGTGCATGTCTCTGCCTAAGAGCGGTCCCGCGTCTTTTCGGACGTAATTGGCACCGACTTTGAGAATTGTCATGCGAGGGACCGTCTGCTGGTTGCGCCGAACTGATCTTCGGGTACCGAGATGCTTCTTCGCGCTATTGTACTTCTCCCTGCAGATCCGACCACTTTTACGGAAGCGCTATACTCTGGCGCGGCGCCAATAGTTCGATAAATAATTGCGTGCACACGCCTCGGCCGGACATACGCGCGCGCACGTAATAAACACCCATTATTATTATCTCCAGTGAATGTCCGCATTTCATTTCGCAAATCCCAGTCTCGTTCGACGTATTAGGGAAATAAAAAAAAAAGAAACGCGGCGGGGCTCGATATCCCCCCGGGTCGATCGTGAAAATACAGAGTCGCTGTTTCGCGGCTCCTCCCACCGTGAGATCGCGAAGGGTCGCAGCCAGTTTGGCATTGGCGAATCCGGAATAGCGGAAAAAGTGGTGGGGATATATTAGCGGTTTTTACTATTGATTACCGAATTAAAAACGCGCATGTATAATTCAGCGATATTTCGCGTTCAGCCGGATCCGTCGTTGGCGCCACTAACGCCTTTCCAACCCCTTTTCTTCCACCCCAATAGTATTTTACCATTCGAGCCGAGTGGCTCGCCAACCCTCGAGGCCAGGTTTCCAGGTGGCGTGCCACGTCGGTGGCAAAAAGAGGGCGGTTCAACCCCCTGTACGTTCGATCGACGGTTTCAGTTCCTTCAGGGTGCGCACCCTCTGAGAACTAGTTTGGAAACGTTACTAATCGAGTCTTGTTACCGACTCGGCGGTATCCTCTGTAGCTAATCGCTGGTAAACGTTACGAGGATTATCGAGAATGAATGCTCGATGCGTCTCCGCAGATTTATCGAAGTGGAAATTAGAGACTGGTGAGAATGTGCCTGTTCCAATAAAAAGAATTTAAATGGAAATGGGCGATCGAATTGCGATGACAAGTCACGGTCACTCCAGAGTTCGTGTCCAATGGTTTATTTTGCAAAATAAATTGACATATACAACGTGGTACCTTAGCGAAAATGAACGTCCACGCGTCCCTTCGAGAACACTCGCGCGTACGCGCCGAGCGTGCAGCTGCGACAAAGCGCGCGATGGACAATGTTGCTTTACTTTCGGGCTTCGATCCGTTTCGATCTGGCCCCCCTTAGGGAGGGAGCTGGAGGCGAAACAAAGGTAGGAAGGGTGAGTGCTGGAACTTAGTCGAACACGAGAGAAAACGTAATCAGCGATGGAAAGCACAATATCGTCTCCGAACACAAGTTTAACCGTCTGCTCTCTCTTCTCTCTCTCTCTCTCTCTCTCCTCTGTCATTCGCTTAGTTGCTACGATTCGAATTTAATTGATCATATGGAACGGTTGTGTGCCGGGACCCTCGCCGGAGGGTCCGCGTCTCGCTTAATCTTACTTCGACGAGCCTCTACGTGTAATTATCCCTAAAGTGTCCTTACGTGAACTCGTGATGCGCGATGAGATAGAATAGCAGAGCATTACGTCAAAGAACGGAGAATGGTTTTCTCTTACAAAGTGTAACTCAGCCTCCTGTCGATCTCGAGGCTCTCACAGCTCGATTTAACATCCTCTTCGGGGGTGGCACCGTTCTACGGAGAACTTGCCCTCGATTCTGATAAGGAGGGAGCGCTCGAAATTGACTGGAGGCCGATCTAATTCGGCCGATCGATCGACCACTACGCGACCAGCTACTTGGTGAGAATATTTCTAGAAATACGCGAGACATTCAGGTCTTATAGAAAATCTGTCCACAATTAGACCCTCTAATACCGTCGAGTAACAGCCACACGGGGATCACTAATCCTGGAAACTAGATTTACTTCGTTTATCGGTGTGAAAGCGGAAGAGACTGGAACGTAGCGATGCGCGTGAATGGAGAAATGAGTGATCGTAATCGAAGTATGTGATCGGGGATCGAGGGTGCGACTAAATCCTTACGTACGGTGTTTGCTTAAACCCTAGATGCGCTATAGTCTATATTATCCTTTACGTCGACGAATACCTTTTCGATGAGCGTGTCACGGCGATCGCTCTCGCCAGCTTCGTACTCGATGGTGATTTTACGCGAGATGTGCGACTGCGTTTGGAAAAAAAGCTCGTCACTTCATCGGGGCAGAAAATCTTTTCGATAACCGAGGGATATTTCACGTTTCCAATGATTCTGTGTGCTCTCACGTCCTCCAATTTCGAGGGAGCTTTGTCTCATGGATCCTCGTCTGCATCCAAACAACTTGGTAATAGTAATAGAAATTCTGTGGGTCCACATCGTTACGCAATCAATACTAATTCTTCGCCACTGATATTTCACTGTCGTCCCAGGAGCCGACAAGCTTTATTTCCAAAATACAGTCGAGAGGACGTCGATTCTCACCGAACTATCATGGCGCACGAAGAAAGGGCGCGCGGGGGAGGGCTCATGATCCCCTTCAGACACGCGCAATAGCACCATATCAATAACAACGTTCGCACTATTCAACGGAAGCGTATAAAATCTGAAATATTGGTAACGCAGCATCTGCCCTGAAACGTACAAGTAATTATAAGATCGTCGAGCACGGTCGCCCCCCGGCGTTAGCTTGGCCGAGCGGCTCTCGAGTAACCTTAAGGAACTATTTTGGCACTAGAATTCACTTTTTAGCGAAAATCTGTTAAGCCTCTGTTCGGCCGCCTCGACTCGCGGATCTCGCGCTTAAAGTACGTCTCCTCTTTTACGAGTACTCTATTACAATCTAGGATCTGTTTACTGGTTCTGATTATCTCGAAGTTAAATCGTGGCTCGAGCTGCTAAAGCGATCGTGGTCCTCGAGATTCGAATGGCAACCACGCTGGGCCATTCGAAGATCCAGAGCCACGCTCGATGACTTACGTTCTACCGGGTGTTGGACACTTAAGTAGCGTTTTTTGTTTTAGTTACGATGCTTAATTATCTGTTATTCCGTAGCTACCTACGTTGTCGGGACGATAGAAAATTCTTAGTAAACCTGGTTCGTATGTAAAACCGCCTCGATCGAGCGACACTTGGCGCTATGGTTCCTAGAACCGCTTACAAAATTCGGCATACGCGATGGGTCTCGTTACGCCAACGTACACGCTAAAAATGTTACGAATTCGCTCGAAGACTCTATCGATCGACGCCCCGAACGGGGGATTCTTTGAACGAACGGAAATTATTTTTCTGCGGACATTTTCGTGCCGCAAATGTATCCTCGCTCAGAATCCGTGCGACAGGATCGGCTCTCCTTTGCAAAAACCCTCGCCGAGAAGAAAGTCTCGTGTATCCAAAGGAGGAGAAGACAAAGGATGCAAAAGGGGGAGAAGAAAAGAAGTAGCACGCATTTATGCACGTGCCACCCATTTCAGAATATCCCGCACTCGTCTCTCGAATGTAAGTAAGCTCCATTGGTTCAGTTTTCAGATGCAAATAGCTCGGGTCATTGGTGACCAGGACGGTTTTGTCTTCAACAATTACTTAGAGGTTCCAAAGAATCCCTTTTCCCCAAAATCCCGTCCGCAGAAAGTTAAGTTGACGAGGCTGACCCCGTTTCGACTGTCTTTAGACATTTCTGTAATTTCCTTCGTGATTTCTGCTTCCTTTCCCTGCTTGGCTTTAAAATGTAGCTAAGAGCACACGTACACGGTACCAAATCCTCTTCAAGACACCCAACCGACCTCTTCCAATTTCTCTCCCGTATTCGTTCGAACAGAAGTTCACCCCTTTGACCCATTTTCCGTCCGTCTAACCAATCCCGCGCGACATTCTCCCATTCCCCACGTTCTATCTCCGTTCCTTTCATTTCAACCTACCCTCGCCTTTTTTCTTCATGGAATGAGGGTTCACGCGCGCGGTTCTAGCACCCCTTCCGGTCACCTAACACGATCCCACGCGATTTCCTCTTCCCTTTCTGCCTTCTGAATCGCAAACGACCCCCGCGCGCTTTTTTTTTTCTCGCGAAACAGAGAGCCACCCGCACAATATCAGCGCCCCCTTGTCAAACAATCGCGTTTCGCGTCGCCACAGACTCGGGATCCGCGGCACCGCGACGAGTTCGTTAGCCGACCATTGTTCCCCGCGGTTCGCGTTACCCTGCTTTGGCGAATTTAGCGGGCGAAACGGCTGGCTGGAGCACTGAAGGAGGACGTACAGATGGGGCGAGAGGTGGGGAGGGTGAGTTAAGGGCTGGGAACAGCGGAGAGTCATTAGGATATATTGTCAATTTCGTGCGCTTTGAGCGTCTCCCCGCAGCGAGCTCCGAAGCACGGTCTCCTCTGCGCACAACCAACTTGTCCTGGTCACTATCGTCTTCCACCTCGCGCTTCGATTCCCCTCGATTATTCCCCATGGGCGATTCTGCCGAAGGCAAACGTCGACTGCTTCTTCGAGCGAAACTGTCTCGGCTGGAACCCTCGATGGAGCCGGCTGCTTCCTCCAACGTCACAAAAATTACTGAAAAAGCTTCCGGGAATGCTGATGAGATATCTACAATGAGTTTCGTCTGTTCGTTAAATAAAAATCGTTGCCCAACAGGCGGGCAAGGATTTCTGATTCAGGATCGCCCTCGGAGCGACCCGCGGCCCTGTCTATTTTGATTTGGCTCCGTGTGAATATTCAAGGAGGATAATTCCCCTGGACCTACCGATCCCCGTAAGGAATCGCCGCCGCGAGGTGTCCAGGGCGACGTTCCCCGTCCAGAGACCTCAAACGGGTGTGCCTCGATGCTCGAGTTTCGATCTTTCGATGTGCTGTGACCTGAGACGGATCAGGAGTGGTCTGCGAACCGTCTCCATTAACTCTCCTTCTCCTCGATGGGACTGACTTCGTTCTGAAGCAGCTCGAACTTGGGGCTCAGCCCCGGGAGTATGCTCTTGGTGCTGGTCTTGATCTGACTGTAAATGTCCAGAGGCTTCTTCCGGTCTAGGTCCAGGGTCTCCTCGATCAGTCGCGGCGGGATGCTCCCGCTACGCTTGTGGCTGGGCACGAAGGTGCTCCCTTCTGGCTTCTGCTCCTTCGACCTGTCCTCCTTATGCTCTGGCGTCAGTGTCCCGTTGCCCAGCTTCCGTTGCTGCTCCTGGAAAGTGTCCTCCTGGACGTCGTCCTTGAGCAGCGCCCCGGTTATCACCGGCTTGTTGCCCTCCGCTTTGCTGAAATCGTTGCTCAACGCCTTCTGCTCCATGACCTCCAGCTTGTTCGGGGTGGTGCCGTTCACCTGCAGGTTCGGGTTCGAGCGCACGGTGTCCGTGGAGATGCTGGCGTCCGTCGAGTCCTGCTGGTCCATCGATCCGCCAGACCCCTGCGAGGCGTCCAGGTTGTTCTGCTTGTCTACCATGGATGGCTGAAATCGAGGCCCCGATTGAGCAGAAATTCGCCGGGTTCGGGAATCGGGGGTTAAGCTTGGGTGATGTAACTTACGCTCTCCTCGGCGTCCTTCTCGATGCTAGACGTCTTCGACGCGTGCAGCAACGTCTTCTCGGTGTCCGGCGACTTATCGAACTCCACCCACTTGGACCCACCCTCGAGCTTCCGGGACAGCGTATCGGACTCGTAACTACCCCCGTACATCGGGTAGCCCAGGTGGCCTGCATCGTACTCCACTTGATTTCCATAACGATAGCTGGGATTAACCGAGCCCTGGCTGGAGATCGAGAGATCCGACTGGGACAGTCCCGTGTTTGTGCTCCCAAATAGCCTCGTGTTCTCGAAACCTGCGGCACCAAGCGATCGATATCTGACAAATCGTCTGATTCAGGGGGATCTCGGATCTGGTTGAGGATGATAAGGATGCGCTTCAGGCTTTACGCTATGGAGAATGATTCTTAAGCTTAGATAACTGTTGGTTTGTTAAAATTTCGATTCCTACCTGGCGATCGATCCTCCGGTATTTCTTCTCTGTGAACCAGGGCCAGCTGATCGGTGACGCCAGCAGTCATGTCATCGGAGGACCCTTTATTACCCTCGGCCTCCTCGTCCTCGTAGCTCGGCTGCACCTCCACCACGAACGAGCACCCGTTATCTTGGTACCTGCGATTTTTATTATCCTCCATCGTCACCTACAACAGGCCAACGATCTTTGTTAGCTTCTGCTCGCGGCGCTTTTTATCCAAGCATGGGTATACTTTTATGTGACGCGAGGAAACGTTTATTGAGTCATAAAAAATCCACGGGCGAGGTATTAATCAGCGCTCGTCCCGTTTAATCGACCGTTGACAGGAGACAGGGTACACTGTGCCAGTTTCAGTAAGCTAAAAAGCTTCATCCCCCTACTTTTCTATTCGAAAGGATCAGGAAGAGGGAGAGGAGTCGAAGAAGAAAATAGCGGATCTCGGGAGACGAGTCTCTGCGGTTAATCGATTCGACGGCTGTCACAAACTGTACCCAAACGTTCGCCTCAAACGACACGATGAACACGCGTTCGGGTAGTCAAACATCAGGGACAGAAAGGGTTGGAGGGCGATTCGCCCCCGACAAAGGTCCACGGCGTTCGCAGCCGCCGCATCGAGACTGGGAAATTAATTTCCACTCTATGGATTTCCCGGCCGATGTTTCTAGTTTACCCGTAACCCATCCACCCCTCTGGCCGCTCGGGGGTGTATAAATGCGACCGCGGTGGAAGTTACTCGACTCGACGGACCGCAGAATTAGTTCCCGCTATTGTTCCACGGTTCTCTCCTATTCCCACGCGTTTCTCTTCGTTTCGCGACCTCAACTTTGCGTGCAAACGCGTTTCCCTCGCGGCCACGTCGCTCACGAGGCTTGAATTATCGGGAACGACCGCGTGGAGTAGCGATCTCTCCAAACGTAGCAACTGTGAGGCCGAGCTGGCTCGTTTTCATTCCTGCAGAGGCAAATTTCTTCATATACAAACTATTATCCAAAGAACTGTACCTAATAATTCGTGAGGTTTCCGATGACAAGTAATAAGAAAAAAACCTTGGAAGGTACGAATCATTGGTTTCACCCCCAAAGGCATTCTCCGAACTTTCGAAGAATCAGCACTTCGTTCAGCAGAGAGGAAGAATCGGTCGTTTTTCCCCGGGAAAGGACAAAGAAGCAGTAAAGGACAGATAGAGGAGGCGAAGTGCCTTCTATTTCTCGTTTCCTCGTGGAAACTGTATCCCCAAGGCGTCGTGCAAGCGCGAGCCCCGCAGTTTTTCACGGGCCGTCGCAAAGTGCCGACTCGGCTCGGGAAGTGGAGCTCCGCCAGCCGATCCGCCGATAGATCGTGGAACGAGTCGGCCATCGGAGGCGCTCCGTAGATTCTCCTATGATACGTGACAGGGCAGAACGTAAAGATTCCCTGTATAAAGGTAGGAGAACGGAGCTTGGCGAGGAGTGTTTGAAGACGCGGGGAGGGCATGCCGCGTGAAAAGGAAAATGGGACGACGTCGCCATTCGTTCCACTTTAGGAGTCTCGCTTGAAATCTCAGCCAGGAAGGTCGACTCGGAGCGGTCGGGGTCTCGTTTTCGAAAAGCCAAGTCGCTGGAAACAGCCATAATTCAGGGACTCTGGCCGCTTCCGCTTCCGAGTGGCTCACGAACACCAACTCCGGGAGTAATTCGCTTCTCGGCGAGTTCCTGACCCGGTGCAACCCTGGCCTTACTTACAGCCTCGCCCTCCAGTCTCCCCGGCGATTATTAAAAATTCTAATTTACTACTTCTAGCGGCAGTCTGCTGTTTATTTGGAAATTGCGTGACACGCGAAGTCGTTGAAATTGAAATTGCAAAGGCAGACTATTATTTAGATGAGTGAGTTGAAGAATGAAATTAGAAATAGAAGAAATAGATGTAAGCGGCGTGCTTGACATCGTCGAGTCAGGTGACTCACCCTGTGCGCGCGAGTATCGGCAACGATATTATCGCAATAGGAAGGTACACGTATAAATATGCCCGCTTATCGAGGTGGCAGAGAGAGGGGAACGCTTCGCCGAGGATTTAATCTTCCACGTAATAAATTAATCGATGCATAATAGGGTGCGCGAGATTATCGATCACGCGTTACTGATCCCGGATGCTCTACTAAACGGATGACGCGCGGTTCGTGTCCCCTTCTGCGCGCGTATTTATAGCCGATAACCCGCTAGTTAATAACCTTTGGTAACCTAAATGTTTTTATAACCCGCCAGCAAACTGATGCAGCGAAAAGGATAACGCGGCGCGATCCCGGTGTAACAACGCTAATTGCAAACTTTTGCAGGTTGGATTCAATTAGCGCGAGCTCGAGCACGCTTCGCAGAGGGTGAGGAGTACGTTCCTCGAGCGTGGCAACCAGGAACATTTCGATGCCCGATAACCGTGTCAGCGGCGCCGAGTTCGCCCCGAAAACTTCGGTCGCGATTGCGTTCTGGCGGAAACTGCGAGGGCGAGAGGTAGCGATTCGGCGCGCGCGCGCGCGCTCTAAGAGCTAATTTGTCGAATGCAAGGGTAAAATAGCACGAGAGCTGGGTGGCCGACCACCCTCCGGCTTCTCGAGGGTGCATTTGCAATTCTGGGGCGACTCGGTGAAACGGGACGTTTTCCTTTTAAGAGAAACACGACAATTTTTGCGATGCCGGCTGGAAAAAATTGACCCAGATCTCGAACGGGAGTTTAAAAGGGGAGGAATACGCCGTCGGTGATTCTCCGTTACTTTGCAGCCTTTCTCAAGGATCTTCAACCACTGTGCGATTCTCTTAGAAAAACATCGCTGTATGGGATCAATGGTCCCCGCTCTTTTGTCTCCAAACTATTGCTGATAGGAGCAAAAGGGGAGCATTTATACCGCGAGGGGTGAGTCCCTCCCTTTAATTCGCTTGAACGGAAAAACAACTGACGCGATGGCTGGAAACACCGGGGTTGGATGGCCTTCGAAGCGCACTTCATTCGAAAGAAGCACTCGTGGCCTCGATAGTGCGAGTGTTTCTCGAATTCTGAGGGTATTCCACGCGACCGAGGGTGAACACCGCGACTTGGCGTCGGGCCAGCTATTACGTCGAGGCATCCAGAGCATCCACCCCCTCGCGCCCCCTGCCGTACCTTGTCCCTTTTCCGTCTGCTCGCCTCTTAAGCAAGCGAATCGCGCGGTTTTTGCATTCCCCCGAAGAGGGAACTGACGTGGAGACGCTTGGCGTACTTCAGCTGATCAATTTGTTTATTTACCTTGCTCGGAGCCTCTGCGGAATGTGGGCCACCCTGTAGGTATAAGGAAAACTAATGGCATTCGTAGAGGAATGAAAAGCTTCCTAGGAATACGATGGTTATACGTGCGACAATGCAATCTTTTGTGAAATTTCAAGTTTTATATGCAACAAATAGTTTTTGGCTGTTTCTTTATGCTGTATAAAAATCACATTTTTATTTACTTCATAATTTTGTCAAAAATAATATTTTTATTCATTGTATGTACCATAAACCTGTTTTTCTCGAAAACGTTAAAAGTGGACATAAAATATTTGTGTACTATCCCATCGATATCACTTCTATCGTGACCTTACTCTGTATTTTTCTGGCATACAGATTATCTAGCATGTGCCAAATTACTGGTACTTTAACAACAGATAGCCTATCATGTGTCACTTGTACAAAAAACATCTCAAACTCTCGTGACTCTTGTCTGACTTCGTCTGACCACGAAGGGGTCCGTTCTACTTCGAAGTCACTGTGCCCTACTTGTCTCGCGTGCAGGTTGCTCTAGATAAATGAAACGACTATTTCCTCATTGAACTGTAATGGGAAATACAGGATAAGAATTTCCATTCTTGTAATGGCGATGGTCTGATCGTGGTCAGGCTGCTTCTACTGCGAGGTGAGGAGCAGAGGCCCCAGGGCCTTCTTTCGAACCTGTTTCCTCGTAAGATCGGCTCACGATCCGGTAACTCGAGATTCCTACGGTGAAAATTGAACGGAGCCAAGCGGTTTATCGTCGATAATTCCCGCGGACAAGTTTCCCTGCACGATAATACTCTTTTCTCTCCGACGATACCGTATCCCCCGTTTTATAATCGCGGAAGCACGGACAGTTCACCTCCCACCGCGCGTGTACAGGTTCCCTAAACCCTGGCAAGTTCGTTCATCCATTTATCTATCGACTAACAGACTTACCTCTGGATTTAGGCGATCCCCTGTGCACGCCCTTTCGTTGCTAGATCGTGCTACACCGTTTAGGGCGTGTGAGCGTGTCCAGTGGGAGGTAAAGAAGGGACAGGATCAACGAGTAGTCAGGAAAGGGAAATAGAGAATGATTTCGAGGGAAAATTTGAAAAGGCTGGTAGAAGCAGAAGGGAGTGAGGAAGCGTTAACTCGAAGGATCTCGGGATCCTCAGCAAGATGAGTTTCGACGGATAAGCCTCGGCCCGTAAGTAGGACGATAGGCGGAGACGAAATTGCCTGGTAACCTTCGACCTTACAGGGCCGCACGAATCCCGATAATTGCGAACCTGTTATCCCTGTCAAAGGGGGAACCAATGGCTGACCCAGCTGCGCGAATCTCCGTTCCGTGGGTCGATTTCACCATGTCCTTTCCGACGCGCTCCAACAAGGGGAGATCTCAATCCCTCCTAGCAGTTAGCTGTTGCTCGCCCCGGAATGTACGAAGAGAACCATGGAAAAAGCGACGTGTCCGGCGAACATACGCCTCCGCGCAAGATCGGCCACACCGATTGCAGCGCTAACAATGATGCTTGTCCCGCGTGGAAATAAATCTCTCGTGTGCAGCGATAGGGTTAATTACTCGCAGCGAGGAGCCGTTCCTTCGACCCGATCTGTCGATTAGTCGACCTTTCCGCACCTGTTGCGCCCTTATTGTGCCCAGGCACGCCGATCACTCCGCTCCGCGACTTGCACGGACGCCGCGCGTTGCAGCCACGATAGCTGCAAGCTTTTGTTCGTCCCGTTCCATCCACGGATCGCGAAAAGGCCGATCGACTTTTGTTAAGCTCCGGTCGTCGCGCGCCAACGTTTCCGGCAACAATTAATCCGCTGGGAAAGTGCGCGTCGCTGACTGCAGCGGGGCCACTGCCCCGCGCTAATTCGCACGATCGAATCCGTGTTTTCGTCGCGAAGGACCCGCGCTGCCGCGTTCGAAAACCGTGCCCAACACCGTTCCGCTCTTTCTCGCCTCCGCGCCCGAGCTAATTAACGGCACTTTTTGCCCTCGCCGCGGTGCAACTCCATCTTCCAAGCGGATTAACCGACATTTCAGTTATTACGCGGGACACGAAACTCTCACTCCCCTCTCCCTCTTATCGTGGCTCGCTAATGAAGAGGGCTTCCAATTATCGACGAATTCCATTTAATTGGATCCCCCACGGAACACGTCCTTTGTCTGTAACCAAATTCGACCTCTCGCCCCTACATGCGGCATCGAAATAGTTCACGGCCTCCTTCATCAGCTCTTTTTATCATAGAGTCTTTTTTATAAGAATCTCATGCAAAGTAACCTTCTTGGACAATATTATTCTAAAGCCTCTAGACCCTCCAGTGGCGCACTCAGGATTTAATCAGGGTGGGAGCCGAGTTGAATGAATAAAAATATTTCCAATGCAAATTCAATAAAATTCATTAGATGATTATAAAATTTTATTTAAAAAGAATAAAATCTAGTTTTCTTTTCTTTAGAAACCTCCTTCTTTGAAGGTGCTAGGAGGACTCTTGACCCTTTCTTTGGGGGGTGCTACCCTTAGCTCTCCTCTGGGTGCGCCATTGATTCCTTCTGATTCTGAAGTCTATATAGTTGGAGCAAAACCGATGATCAGCTCTAGGTCTGATACTGATTCCGTTCCGACTATTATATACTCACTGCTCGCTCCTCCGTTTCCACGATCAGATGGTTGTGCTTGAGGGTGAGCGTGATGATGTTCCCGTTAGGGTTCTTATTGGTGTGATTCCCAGGGGGAGTATATTCCACTGGGCCTGTGGTGGCTACGTTTACCTTCTCCATCACCTCGGTCTCGCAGATGTACCTGGGTCCATCCAGCCCGTTCACCAGCTGAAAGTAGAAAAATACCAGACTTTACTGCCTGCCCCACCCTTCCTCCTTTCCCATAGACCAGCGTATCCTCCTGATTCCTTCCAGAATCGATAGCAAGCTCGCTGACCCAATTTCCCCCGGTTCTTACAACGCTCCGCTTCGCATCAGCCGCAGAAACCAGCGTGCTATTGCGCGTCACGATCCCAGACCTTCTGACGCGTGCAGAGTCACGCGTGCGAGGAAACAGCTCGGCCGAAATCCGCGTAATCGCGCAGGCAGAGAGTTACGAAGTTCCGCCGGGCGACTGGCTTTTCCGTCCGTCGCGATTAAAAGTTTTTAATCTGGGAATTTACGGCGGCGCTAGTCCGTCGTGTCTGAAAGGGTAGCGGCCAGCTAATTCGCCTGGAGGTTCAACGAATTTGCAGATTCGCGGGCCAGGTCTGCGCGGGGAAACGTAATTTCACTGTTAAACAACGCGAGGTTCGATCGCTCGCTGAGTTCTTTCGCGAAGGAACATCTCCCGACGCGGGGGAAATCTTAGCCGCTTATATCTCTTATTCGCCCGCGAAGGTATTTCTTGACGGATGCACACGCGCCACCAGTATCACTGGGAGAGTTTCGCGGGAGATGCCGAATAACGGAACATCGGGGTTATCCGTCAAGGAAATTGACAGCGAAACGAAACGCGGCTCGCCGCGCAGTTCCTCTCCTCTGGGCGACTCCCCGAGCAGAAATTCATCATTCCGCTTCTCGCGTAGCTGCGCGGGAATGAAGGTGAATACACGCGGAGCCAACGGTGTTCCCTCGTGTTTTATTCCCCTGTATTCGGCACGGTAACATCGTGTACAACGACGATCCTCGATAATGGCCAGTACGAGGGCTGATAACGACAGATAGCCGCGGAATTAAATATCAGGGGACACGTGAGGCGACCTGTTCGCGGAACCGATCGTGCTATCGCGTGATCGAAGGTAACGAGGAGTGCTTATCTCGTCTAATCTGTCAGCGAAGGGCAGATCACGTTCGCTCGATATCGCGAAGAGTCCTTCGACATCGTTCAGGCCCCTTTTTCTGTCGTAACGAGCGGCTCTTAGCCGACTGACTGCGTCCAGATTCACCTGCGTCCAGGGATCATCTTTAATACTGGAATATCATCTCTTAAAGCAAGGGGATCTAAAGCAGTGCAATGCAATCATTTATATTCTCTTTAGGAACATCCTGACGTCAACTCTCCTCATAAATCCACTGCACGTTGCATGTTTCCACCTGGCCCAGGCGACACCTTATTCCCCTGCACAGAATCGTTTCATCTTCGTCTGGAACGCCGTGTGGGATCTATGGGACACGAAGAAACAAGGGTGGTGACCAGTGGCGGATTTCAGGAAAAAGGCCCAGGAAAAAAAAATCATAATTTTTTTGAAGAAGGGGCCTTCTCTCTAAGAACCCAGAAGGCAACTGCTCATCGATCGCCAGTTAAAGCCGCCACTGGTGGTTGCAGACTCTCAAATAAGAAACGAATAGGTGAACCTATATACAGTTTCTCGGAAAACTTCCACGCTGAGACCAGAAATTATGGTGTGAGTTTCAGCACGAAAACGGGTCCAAGTGTGTAAATGTTCTCTGCCTTGACTACTTGCTCAAAAGTTGCACCGACGCGAACTTCGTCCGCGAACTCTCCGAGCTAAATATATCTAGGTAGAAGAACGCTTAAAATTCTCCTCCTCGACCCTGCTGCTCTATTTCGAATCCGCGCGACCTAAAACGAATTTATCTGTTCAGAAGATTCTAGGGTTCTATTGAGAGAAGTTCGCCGACAATTTCGCGAGGAGGCAATGCAATCGCGAAAGTGGGCACAGCACAGGTGTTTCCTGCGAAGCGAATATTCCAGAGGCGATACATCCTGCGCCCTCGACAACTTCGGAAGCCTCCTTTGTCTCTTAGAGAATCCGACCCCGTTCTCAACCCTCTCGATGGAAGGCCTGATTGGTTCGTTGCCTCCTCCCGACCCTCCTCGTCACCGATTCGGAAAGGCTGCGACGTGCCGCGGGAAGGAGGGTACGCTCGAGGGTTCGTTAAAGGGGCGACATCGAGAGGGAAATAATTTCCCTCCCCTCGGCCCGCTCTTAACGACTCCTTTACCCCGATTACGGCACCCGAAACCGGCGAGCAGGTCGAAATTACCGCTCCGAGTAGCAGTTGCCGGCGAAACAGAAATATTCCACGCTATCGCGCGGGGTAGTCGTGGAATTTCCAATTTCTGGGGCATACCTACTGGCTCGTTCGGAAAGGAACGAGGCGCCGATTCGATCTGGAACGCCACGTAACTAATGTCGCCCTCGTGAACCCAGCGCGCGAGATATACGCTTCCCTCGTTCCCGGGGATTCTTATCTGTTTCCTTTATCGTTCTTCGCCTCGAGTTTCCCAGTTCACGGGAATATGGAGCGCTCCAGGGGCCACGACATAACCTGGGGAGGAACTATTTCCAGGGGAGGTCCTTTGATTCGAGTAATTGGCGGATCGGGTGCTTCGCCCGGGGTTGCTTCACAGAATTACACGTTCAAAGGTGACAGAGGTTTCGATTCGCGAGCTTTCTGCCGGGTGCTCTCGAAACAGTCTCACGTTTCAGCTCGCTCACCTGTGAGCTGTATTACGTTACTTGTTGGCGGCGAAACTTGTCAACTTGTCTTCGATCGTTTGTGAATATACCGAGAGCTGCTACTGATCAAAGCGACATACTAGTTAACTAGTTAAACCCTAAAAAGCTTGCCTCCACCGAGAAGCTAAATATTTCCCTTCTCATTCACTGTGCAGCAGATCGATTGCGTTCGTCTGACCTCCGTGAAATCAACGCGATTTCGCGAAGACCATAAGAAACGGATCCCCCATTATGAGCAATCGCTACCTCCCTAATTATCCGCCGTTGGAACCGAGCCATCTGTCGATCGACGTAAAAAGTTAGCTGCTAAGATGGGGATGCAGCGCGGCGATCACGAACAAACTGCCCCCTTTTGCAAGAAAGTAGCAGGCAACCGGCAATTTGCTGGAAATTCTCGCTACAATTTTATCGACACGCGTTTCATCGATCCTCCGCCATTACGCGGGGCACTTGTTCGCGGGCGTAAGTTGCGAGGTGGCTTCGGTTCGAGGAAGCCGAATCGAAACGGTCTCGAAAGGGGCACGTACCATCTTAATTGCCACCGTGCGCCAGCGTCGAGGATTAATGCGATTAAGGATGATTATACGTTTCCTTTCGGCGGCACTAATGGCTCGCGGGATCCCCCGTTCCCGATTTAATTGCCAGCAAATAGTTATCGATTCCAAGCGGTCAGTGCGCGAGCCATGATACCGGAGTTTATTCGCTTATTCAATTAAGGGGATACGTATATCTTCGCGCGGAGCAGGGGGGTCGGGGATGAAATCGTGGGAGTGAGCGAATCGGTTGGAAAGGAGGAGCCAACGAGTATCAACTCACCCACCAGGGTGACTGAGTTTCTGGGGCGAGACTTTGGGGATAGCTAACATCTGATGACAGCCTTTAGAAAATTTAATGAATCCGTAGCTGAGGGTATCGTTACCTAGATCTGCACTTTGCCCCTATAATTATCGTCGAATGGTTATCGATTCGCGCAGCAGAGGATCCACACCGCGCCGGTGTATCCAGCGGCACGGGAATTAGATTTAAATCGTAATTATGTAATAGGTGTCGAGCCGTATTAAATTGCAGGCCGCGCAATGCGGTGTAATTGTCGATGCGATAATAATTAATTGGAAGCGCAAACGCACGGCACGGAACAATCGAACGGGGAACGGGTTTGAAAACGATATACTCCTGCCCGCGATATATCGATTCCGCGTGTTTTGTCGACGCCACGATGCTGCTGGCTCTTATTATCCCGGCATCGAACCGCGCTAACGGTACGCTTCGGAACATTTTCGTTATCGCATCTCTCCGTTCCCAAGAGAGGCATAATGTAACTGTTAAACCTGGCACGCTAACTCCGGCGGACTTTCGACTATCATTCTACTTAGAATTCATGTTACATCTTTGCCTAAAAAAATTTCTCTATACCATCAACATCCTTTCAACGTACGGAGCTGAATCTTATAGGGGTAGCTGGATCTCTTAAGATTTGAATTACCATAGTTGCTAAATAGATACGTGATCCCGAGGGCCGAATTAAAAACCTTTAGAGACCCTAAGCACTTAAAAGATTTGGTGGCCCACTTATACAGTGTGATCACTTGGACGCAATACATATACGATTTCTTAGGCATTTCCGATAATATGACTAAAAAGTGTTTCTAACAAAACTTAAATTATAAAATTCAGAAAATTTCTATAGTGTTCTTTCTCTATATGCCCTATGAATGTGCTTATCCACACTTTTGGCTACTCAATTAGTATACATGATGGACTTAGCGAATCGAGAAACTAATGCAAATATTCCATTTCTGCTTTAACTGGTGACCATCGATTAAGAGGATTCGAAATCACTGCGATTAGATGAAAGTAGCGTTGTCGAGGTGCCAGGTCGCTTCCTCGTTCGCGCGGCCCCGCCCGAGCGGATTCACCGCGAGCAGCGACTAGCCCGCTCGGGCCAGCGGCGAACCGTTCAGCATCCATGCAAAAAAGATTCCCGATGATGCCCGGACATCGTTACTAAGCCGTCGCTACGCCGGTGCGCGAGCGATCTAACAGAAAAGGAACGGAGAAACGCACCGTAGGAGCAATGCCCGTTGGGTCAGGGTCAGTACCCTTTGGCACAAGCCACTCGCGAACCACAGAGCCACGCACGTACACGCACACCGGCTCGCCCGTTCGCTGGCACGCTCGCGTGCTCGCCTGCACACGCACACCTGCGTGCCTTAGGCCCAGGATAACCGAAGACACACGAAGGGATCATTGTTCCCTCCTTCGACTAATTGTAAGTGCCTGCTAAGGGAGGAAAGTTTGTGTCTCCGGGCTTGCATTTGCAAGGGATGGATGCCTGCCTTCGTAGATAATTAAGTTCCCCCCCAGGAGCCTAGCAGAAGATCTAGAAAGGAGCAGGCTATCAACCTTATCATCCCGTGGCTGAGAACACTTCTCCCCTACATTCTCAGCGGGGGAATTTCGCGAAAACTTGACTCGTTCCGCCGGGCGAGTCGGGGTGGCCATCTTCTTCTCCTCTTCGAGGATCAAAGACGTTACGGACCGTTCCACTTAGACGTCTGTGCGGCACCAGGGATCTTGTTATGCAAAGAAGTGCCTAGGCTTCGTTTCTGTTTCGGCCAGCTGTGGAGCGCCGAAACGCGATCTGAAATTGTAATCGTACAGCCGTTGTTCCGGGTTACCGTTTCCCGCGTGTCAAAGGGACCGACCGCCTCTCTGGCGTGATTCAGAGCTCAGGCTAGACGAGGCAGGTAGGCCTAGACAACCTGAATGGACAACCTTGGCCGGTAGTCTAGGAATTCTATGTCTAGCCAGCGTCTAGCCATAGCTGAACGTGACTATCGCTTTTTCTATCGTTCTTCTCGAGGTCGTAGCTGGGACTTGTCGCGAGACGCTTGTCCTTGGGAATCTTTCGATTTCGTCGACTTCTTTCTCAGGAAGCAGAGTAGGTAAAATCAGGAACCTAACGAATTCGATCTTTTCTTTGAACACAAGTTCACTTCATCAATTTAGAATTATCTTCAAGTGTTCGAGGATCATCTTTCTAAACCCTGTATCCGGAAACGCTCTCGACTGGCCAGTGCACCGCCTCGCTAGGGAATTAGGGACACGGGGATCGGTCCTTCGTGATGACGCCCAGCCATCCCATCTTTGTTAGAGTAGTCGAGCCGGCGTGCCGAAAAAAAGAGCATAGTCAAGCGATTCGCGTTCCGATTTCTCGGTGGTCGTTCGCCTTCCCCATAAAAGGTTCGGCTAAGATCGCCCCCCGTGCCCCTCGCGCCCCTCCGCTGCCCCTTCCAGCGAGTCCCCGTGGACGTACCGTCAAGAAAAGGATACCACGTAGACGAGTTCTGGCCAGCCGGTGTCCCATATACCGGGCCTTTCACCTTTGGCGCGAATCGAGTCGGCTCACGCGAGCTCGAGATCTCTCGAGAGACCGTGCGATCTTTTTGCCATGCGGAGAAATTGGCGACCTGGGGCGCAGGGTGGCGGAAGTCGCGCGGAAACGTCTTAGACGAGTCATAGGCGTTTCCAAGGTTTCCAGAGATTTCGAAGTGGTTCGAATACACTTTGCTCTGGACACGATTTCTTTCGATGCCTTCTTCTCTCCCATCCGTCAGGCTACCCAGGGTATTTCGTGTTCCCCGAGTGTGCGGTCGAGTGTATTGCTGCAACGGTCAACAGCGCGGCCGCGGTTTCGAAGAATGAAAATAGTCGAACCGAGGCATTCGACTCGGTGAATGAAGTCACGCGATAAACACGATCGCGTAGGCTGTAAACAGCGTGCTTTTGAGTATTCAGAAATCCTCCGGTTTCTCGTTACGCAACGGCCTGCTCCGATCGATCCATCGATCGCCAAGCTGGGCGGCTGCCGTTCTATTCGCTTCGAACCGCACGAGAATCCTCAAGGATACAAGTGTCTTCGCGTCGGTGATAGTGCAAAACCGCGTATGAGCACTTTGCAAATACCGCGTATCTGCATTTTACCGATTTTACAGGAGGAAGAAGAAACTTTATATTTTAGCCATTTTAAGGGATTTCTTTGACGGAACTTTTTGGTGACAGTACTAACATCAATGGAGTGACTTTTAAAAGAAGCGAAACGGCGCTTGGCAACCGTGGGCGCGAAATCTCAATTTTGCTACTTTTGCAGATCCGCGGTATTTACAAACTGCTCATACGCGGTTTTGCACTATCACCGACGTTCGCATACGCAGTCGAAATCGACGCTCTCGCATAAAATGCATTCGCAGATTTTCCATTTATGGCCCAGAATGTACTGGGCCTAGAATTCTAATAGCAGAGTGTTTCAATTAATAAGACAGCTGCAATGAAAGATTACAGGAATAGATCTCCTCCAGTCTCTTCGTCTCAGCGTTCGAAGTATCGCTTCGCTAGCCTCGGTTTTCGCTGGAAGAAGTCACAGACGGACTACACGTTCGCTCTAATTCGGCCTTGAGTCTAATCCTCGTCGTTGACCGCTGGTCACAGACCCCGGCTAACGTCCGTTGCAAATCATTCCCATTCGACTCGGCTGAAAAACTGGCGGCGCGACGAGCTGCTCGAAAGCTGCGACTAACGATCATCCACACTCTCGTTTGATAACTTTATCCACTGTTGAAAATCTACCATCTTCCTCAATCGACACTTCAGTGTATAACTCTAGCCGCTTAGAAACAGAAGTCTCAGAAAAGTTGCGAACTTTCCAACACCAAGATACAACTCGTGATTCCCCACAATTTAAAAGAGGAATGCTCATATACCTTAGACCCAAGCTCCAGCGCGAGGATTCCGCGGGTAACGCAGCGTCTATTCATAGGGCGTGTGGTCCTCGAGCAAGCATACGCGCCTCAAGGTTCCCAATGCTAGTTCAAGGCTAACAGATATCAAGCGGAAGTCTGGCACTCTCTCTGTGTGTTTGGAATACATTACGATTTCGCCGTGGCCGTTCTTCCACTGGACGGGACCGCGTTAGACGTCTGGTTGGCCAGCTTGCACGGTGGTAACATAGGTTAGTGACACTAGCGAAGGTCGTGGCTAGCGCAGACAGGCTGAGTCAAGCGGAGCCGAGAGGAATTGAGTCATAGATCGTGACGTGATCTAATGGAGTTTACGCCGGCCGGTTAAAAATATACACCCAGTCAGCCCATAACTTCGCAGCTCACGTAAAACACCGCCTCTCATCCATCATCGTTTCTCGCAGAGGCTTCTTGGTCCGCTGGTACACCGAGGATGTAATAGACGAGGCTCCCATTTGGGCAATTCTGCTGTTCAAAGAATGGCTACAGTTTTCCTAGTTCCGCTCCCTCGAACCGCAAGAAAGTTTCGCCCGAAGTGGATTAAGTGGAATTTTCCAGTCGCTGATCAGACAAAGTTAGACGGTACGCGCTAACGCGTCGCGAGTCGTTTCGGGATTTCCTCGTTCCACGAGACCTTGCAGGATTCTTTTCACGCTCCACTGCGCTCCTCCGCTGTCCAATATCGAGCGCGTTTTAGGAGGCCACGTTCGCGTGGATATTATCCTTCGACTCCGCCGAAGGTCCCGCGGAAATATTACCGTTCCTCACCTGCACGTTCTATCCCGCCGACCCACGTGTCGTAGAAAGTATCAAATTTTCAACGAGCCCGCGCGATTTCTCGGGCACCGTAAAACCCGCTGGCCTGGATTCGACGGATCGCCCCTCGGCTCAATTTCATCGCGCGCTTTCAATGCCCGTGTCAAACAATGAGTCAATTGGTGCAGCGGAAAAATAGATTGACTCACGTTCCTCGTGACTCACGGTCTCCGAGCGTGCAAGTTAAACGCTTCGACGAACCATCGTGCTTGGAAACACGTTATAATTTATTCTAGTGCCTAAGGACCTTGTTTTCGCCGGTTTGTTATCGTCGCGGCTAGAAACGCGCTTCCGCCGTTCGCGGAAACGTCGTCGCGATAAAGCTGCGCTCGGGTCGCCGTGAATTATGGACCTGCGAGGTCGAGCGATTAGGCGCGTCGCAAATGCCACTGGATTGCTTAGTCTGCGAGCGGGTGTTTACGTTGCGTCCACGAAAATACTCGCACCACGGTTCTGCGCGTCGACCGTCATCGTCCACCTACCGATACGCCTACTTTCGAGTCTTCTAACAGCCGTTCACGGTTCAGAAAACGTCCCCATTGTACTTAGCCATTCAGAGATCTGTCGCGAACGTTGCCACGTCAGTTTTCCCTTGAACAAGAACAAAGGATCGATGAAACTTTTTCGCAAAGGCCGAGGCGAATCGCACACGAGAGCGCGAGGAATAGAAGGCTTTAGAAACGTGGGCGGACGGCTGACGACACATCGTATCCCATGGATCGCGTCTATCGCGATTGCATTAGCAGGCGCTCGTCAAGACACGTCGCTCCCTTCCAGCACCAGCTTGCTAGACGTTCAAGGATAAAGATCTTTATTTAACGACCACTTTTTTTACCGTCCACCGTTAGAGGTGGCAGACGGTCAAACAACCTTTGAGGACACTTACAATTAGACGATAGCGTTCTAACCGCCAAGGTTGGGTCCTTTCGACCGGAGACGATCGTGGGCCCTGGCGCGAGCGGAACGATAGCCATTCAAGGATACGATTAGCACTTGGTTACGTGAGCTATTCAAACGGCCATTTCAGCCTCGGAGGTACATTCTGTGGACGTTGAACAGGCTCCGTGGCAGCGGACGCTTGGTACATTATCGCGAAGGAATGACGGGCGAACTGGAGCCCATGGTTTTTGTTAGCAGGCGGTGGAGTTTAGTCGATGGCAAAATATATGGCGCACGTTTTGTCGCCAATACCGTTAGAGCCTGCAGACGGCAAACTCTGCTTTAGACAGCGACGGACCTTGGCCACGTCGGTCGTAGGCGACGGAGAGGAACTCGAGACTTTGCCGATCGCGGTTTCTAATCGCAATCACGACCTCGTCGCCGTCAATTAAATGATTGACCCGCTGTTGAAGCGAATTCGAGATGGGGCAGGGAGAGCCAATCCTGTTGCATCTGCAAACTTCTGCTCGTTAATACAATTACGGATACTGCAAAAAGCGAGACGCCCAGAGGGTCCAGCGCTGTGTCGCAGCGATAGAGGAGACGCGAGTCGATGAGTTTTCGCGTTATTAGGGAGACGAGAAGCGGCGAGATGCTAAGGGTCAGTTAGCGTAGTTCGCGGTAATAGACCGCGTCACAGAGAGCAAAATCAAGGCCGTCTCGGGAGGAAATAATCTTGATTGAGTAGAATGAGCCGGCGGCCTTAACTTTTGCTTTCTAATGGCAGGGTCGCAGACGGTCGCTCGGAACTAGGCTCGTTAGAACGATCAAGGATCCTTATTATTCCGGCTTAGTTGCGCAACTCGCCTGTAACGCTCGCTCGCACACCGGTTCTCAACGCGGGTTATGTAAGCATCTAAGTGTGCCTGAACGGCTGCAAACGACGGCGAACTTTAAATGCCACCTGGATTTCTCGAGACTCTCAGATTGTCGGATAAAATATCGCGCATCGTTCCATGTTTTCCTGAATTATTTACCTGGGAAACTCGTAGATCGTATATCTCGAGCGTATTTTACAGTAATAAGGTACTTGGGATTTTTTTTCTCACTTTTCCAGAAATATTAGAAATATTCTCCGCTGCAGAAATCCCTGTCTACTATGTCAACGACCCTTTCACTCTTCTCATCTCTGATATTGGCTCCCAGTGACGTTCGTTCTGTCCGCATGCCGCGTGAAATATGGAGGAACTATTTTTTCGCGCATTCTCAAAGTGTTCCACTATTTATTTTCTCAATTCCATTCGCCATTGGTTAATTAATCCAGTCTATATTTCTCCACAACCTTTATTAGGGGGACATTCTCATTAAAATTATGGTGATTTTTTTCATATCCTTGAAGAATGAATAAATAAAGACCATTCAGTTTTTTTACTGCAGGATGAGTACTTTTTTAAAAAAACATCCTGTAGTTTACCTATTTTTTGAGTGATTTGACGAGAATGTCCCCTTAATATCGAGAAGCATCGTTCTGATTTCCTTCAACTCGAGGATCACATATCGTATTCGCTTCGAATTTACCGTAATTTCGCGAACTTACGGGTGAATTAAAATCACGAGGCGACTAGATAACGCGGAGGAACAAAAGACCGCGGCCCGCGGCTGGCTTTGAATTTTAAAACGCAGAGAAACGTCCGGCCGACCGACCGGTTTGCAGTCAGAAATAAAGAGGTAAACAAACGGACGGAAATAGCGGGCCGGGTTGTTCCCATTACCATTATTGTGAGAACGTAATTATTCATTTCGACGTTTCAAAGGCCGACTTATCCGTCGCGTGAAAATAAAAATCAACGCCGACCGCGTGATTTGAATCGAATTGATGCGCCCCGCCTATTTCCACGCGCAGCTACGTTATTACTGCTCGCAATAAATCGCAGCCATCGTCGGACCAGATGCTGCAAACCTTCGTCTCGATATTTCATGAAACTATTCGACGTTTAGATCCTCGCAATCGAGCCCAACGGTAGCTACCCCAAGTGCCTCTTCTAACGCCATGTAAAAAGCAGATGTTCCCATCGTATGAACCACCCTGTACACTATCATCTAAATGTTTTGCCGCCGCTTGGTCCAAAGCGCGCGACAAAACTTCTGAAAACGATGGAACATCATTGAACGAGCGTGTCGCAATAACCGGTTCCAGGGAATCCGAAAAATATTTCCTCCGTTGTTAAAAACAATTATTTTTTGCGGTAAAAAGTGTCATTAGGCGTGTCGGAGTTGAAGAAAAACACCATAACAAGGCCTCGCGCTATTCTGCGCGAATATATGAACACGAGATGCGCAACTGCAAGGAATATCAGCGAATTCCTGGAGAACACGCGATTAACATGAAGGGAACTCGGAAACAGGAAACAGGAAGAGGGACGAGCAGCTTGCGGTCGCCCAGTCGCGACGCCGCCCTTCCAGCTGATCTTGGCCAACTTTTCCACGCACGCTGACTGTCTCTGGATCGTTCTATTCCAGTTCTAACGCTCGTGTCGTGCTTGCGAGCCCGTCGATCGAGGCCACAGCTCGAACTTGACCAAAATTTCAGGCACGAAGCCAGTCTAACGTCTAACGTTTCCTGCAGCCGACGACCGTGGAGGACGCTTTCTAATGGCACAGCGCGACGTGTTCATTACCAAGGTCTGAGCGAAGACAGTGACCTCGCCGCGGAAGAAGCAGGCTTCTACGTGGCGTGGTTGGGACAGGAATCGTTCTTCTGGTACCCTCTCCTCTGACATTATCGCCTAACCTGAATTCCAGAGAAACTTTGGACCCGCCTTCGGTGTGTTCGCGATTGACGCTTCATCTCTGCTGGCTTAGTCGCTGAATTATTTCAGATTATTTCACCAGATACACCTTCGCGCTAAATCAAAAGCTTCCAGAGAAAGAACCAACAGGCTTTTAATGTATTTTGAACTGCCAGCGCAAGAAGCTTTTATCACGATCTAAGGGTGATGTCATGACGTGGAAAACCAGTCAACTTCATCAGAGGTCGCAGTATAAATATCAGCCTCACCGGCACCGTACCACTACATCGTCGTATTCTTATAAAAAGTTGAATAGGAACTTGTGATGCAAACTCCGTTCATTTCCGCCGTTCTCCCGAAATTTCGCGGCTCATGAATTATAGCGAAAAGGAAGGAACGAATTGCTCAACAGTGCCGGTGACGTATTCATCGCGGGAACGGTTGGAAACTCGTCCCATCATCGTCCCTCCTTGGACGGCCATGTATTATTCCGTAGAAACTCGAGGCGTTAAAGTTCCTCCACCGGGTGGACGAGGCTAACGCCGGGCAACTTCGTCGATAAAATACGGCGAGGCGAGCGTGAATAATTAAGCCGTGACCTCATGCCGGAATTGTCGAGGAGGATGATCCCTAGCTAGGCCCGAGTGTTGCGAGTCTTTTTTTAGAGCCGTGTATCAAATCCGCGGATCTGGCTTTCACGAAGGGGGGAGGGGGACTCGTTAGCGTGTAGAACCGGCCTAGCCGCGGATAGGTGGAACTTAGTTCTCCGCTGTTTAGTGGGACGCCATAAACCAGTCGGCCGTTATGCCGGGCGTATGCGGCCGTATACCGTTAGTGCAGGAATAGTGGTTAGCGAACGGGGCAGCGGCCAGGTAGCGCCCGGGCGTATTATGCCCACGTCTCTCGTATAATACCCAAAAGCAATCTGCGTCGGAGAGAGGTCACCGAGACAAAGACCAAAGATGGCCCGCCGCGATACTCGGCCGCCAGCTTTGCGCCATTACGTTCCTCCTCCTTTGCACGGCGATTCTCCGATTCCTGCCCCGGGGAAGACTGTTGTTAACCTTCCCGTCGGTTCCCGCTCCTTCGATATCGTCCATCCCCTTGACATCTTCCTTATTGTCTCCCCTGTAATCGTCTGCTTCCTTCCACCCGGATAGAAAATCTTCGGGACGCACAGTCTGCCGCCCCCTATCGCCGGGCCATCTTCCACTGTTTCCAAGTTCGTCGTCCCCGAGTTCCGGGGGTCTCGGTCATCCTTCCCAGGGATTTACCGTCGCAGCTTGCAATTAACACGTAGCAACGCCACGCTTTTTCCGCTCGATTCGAGGGATAACGACACTGGATAGCGTCTAGACTGGCGAGGGGCGGGTTGGAGCAAGGACGCACGTGAATTTATGCGGGGGCTAATGGAAAATAGAACACCGGGTGACCGGAGAAATAGAAACAGAAGGGCTAATCTGAGAATGGCGGCGAGGCGGCCGCATCGAAATGAGTTTTTAAATTGAATTCTCAAACATTGCCCGCGCGACTGGCCGCCTACCGAGGAGCTTTAATTAAATGACGCCGCGCGGACTTTTTCCACGACGCTCCGGCTGCGGTGCTCGCCTTTTTCGCGGCTGGGAGAAGCTTCTCAGAAGTTAACGGTTTAGTGAGAGCCGTGGAAGAACAATGGACGATCGGGTGGCGAAAAACGAGTGGTCAGGCGAAACGACTAGTCGATGGTAATTCCAATTATCGGAACTAACCCGCGGGGCGCGGCGCGTTCACGCGGAACGCTCGATAACCAGCCACAAACATTCGAGCGGAGTGAATGGCGTCGTTGTAAACGCTTCGGAGGCATGCAACCAGACGCCCATGTAACGTAAACACGACTCTAACTGCAAAAAAGGCCAATTCCACGACGCTCAACGTCGACCACGGCGAATAATCGCGCCCTGATGACAGAGAGAAGTTGCTTGGAAATTTTACCACATAGAAAGCTCCGTCAAGTTAAACGACAATTTGGCGTAGAGTTTTGTTTTCGACGGAAGCCGAACTGTCGCGTCGATTCTTTTAAAAAGCATCGTCGAACCCTCGCCACCCCGATGTCGAGTGTAATTCGGTAAAATATCTGTTCGAGGACACTCGACGCTTTTCACGCGTCGACTCGCCGAGTGGCCGCCTCTCGTGCACGTTCAACAGAGATTGATATTCATCGAGGGTTCTTGAAAACGTATTAAGCCAGTCGGTGATTCGGGAACTCGCACGGAAGGAAATTGAAAAGCGCCGGGGAACAAATGAGGCGCCACGCGCGTCCGCTCGGCTTCCTATCGAAATATCGCCTCGCGGATCGACGATTTAATCCCGCGATTCAATTAAACGAATCCGTCCAGCGCGTCGCGTTATCGAAGCCAATGGCGCTCGATCATTACGTGGAGCTGACTTTCTGACAAATTGTTGGCTCCGGGCAGGTGATATTTCGTCTCTTCTAAGTCGAGATTTGGAAACTGGTAGGGGAGACCGGGGTAGGTTAACACGGGGTAAATTGTAACATAAGTAAAATCTTACGAACGACAAATCTGGTAACCCACAGCTTGCGAGAGGTGCTTGACGATATTAGCACCGTCGATTTTAGTGACACAAACGAGCGTTATGTATTTCTTTTGTGGTTATAGCCCAGAATTTTAGTATTTAGAGCACGTAAGTACATTTTGTCTTAGCACTTTTATTTCAATTAACCGTCATTAGAAACCGTTTGGATTTTTGCTTCTCTGTCGCAAACGAACCAGTACACATTGGTTTATTATAATGTGTACGCATTTTAGTAATTTGATGTTTAGTTTCTTGTTTGTTGAGATAAAACACAAAAATTCAAGCTCGGGGTAAATTGTAACATGTTACTTATTCTGCTCTAAATGGTGATGAAGCAAGCTATTTGCTGGCACACCGGAAATGATCCTCTAGACGAACAACAGAACAATCGAGAATCCAAAAAGTAGAAAAAAAAAGTATGAAAGCAAAAGTAAAGAAAGCGAAAAAGAAGATTTTGATAGAATCGGATTAATAAGCAATGATTGTTTAACTCATGTATATCAAATGTTTAATAATGATCTGTGTTATCATTTTTATTTTTTAGAAATGTTTATTTGTGTTCATATTTTTATTTAAATACGTAAAACAGATGTGTTACAATTTACCCCGGACCTGGGCACATTGTAACAACGGTTCAGATTTGTTTAAGATGAAGCTAAATGTCTAAGTGTCCAAAATTTTGTCACGTACTTTCACTCAATAAGTTCACCACATATGTAAGTAGTAAGTCATGCAAATTATTTCCTGATTGAGTTGACTTTCAAGAAAAAACTGTGAAGAATTTTTTGTTACAATCTGCCCCGGTCTCCCCTATAGTCTGTTTAGAATCCTCTGCGGAATTGAGAATATCCATGCGGGAACTTGGAACCTAAACAACCTTTGGACACCTTACTATTTTAAATTCCATTTGAGAATACTAAATTGCACCGACCAAGGTTGTATTTTGTAATCGAATGGACTTAGTTCTTCCTCGGGGTTCTTCTACATCTCCACAGCTCCGCGCATCAGTTATCTCGCGAAGGGGGGTGGTTGAGAAATCCCAGGAGTCGATTCCGTTCTCAGGGCCGCCGATCAATCTTCTTCTCGGCGAATATTGCTGGAAACGCTCGGGCGCGATCACGGAAAGGGGGAAGCGTGTATCGTCGAACTATAATGAGCGTCGCTCGCTGAATCCGCTACTAGATTTATTTCGGGCCCGCTTTTATTATAAAGGTCAAGCGAATTCGCTCACGGCGAATCGGCGAATCTCTCTCGGCCGCTGTTTCCTCGAATCGCCGGCTCCCATAAATGTTGCATGAGTGGCCAAAGCAGCAACCGGGCATTAATAATTTAAGTCTCACGGCGAAAGGAACGCGGACGCGCGCTCCGCTTCCAGCGGCCGTGAATGAAAGCCTCCCGATGGTTCGTTGGACCATCGGGAGCCGCCCGATTTTCCCGCCGTTCCAACGGGAACAGATTATTTCGTCTCCCCCAGAAATAAATTTCCCATGCTGCCCTTCCGCGGTGCCCTGCGTTTACGTATTCCACCGCCGCGAATGCAAATGCCCTCGATTCGTTTCGCGTAATCCACGGGACTCTCTCGCATAGGCGGAATAAAATTGCCCGTTCAATTGGCAATGCTCGATTTTCGGGAGCGGGCGCCCTTACGCGTGCGTGATTGGATAACGATCAAAGCAGATGCCGTAGGAGGGTAAATACTCGTGCGGAATGTAAAGGATGCTAATTCTAAACCGTGCCAGGCAAGAAGCCTTTGTGTTGCTTCAAAGTTTCACGCGTTAGATATAGTCCCAGGTCATGCGAGCCGAATCAGTTGCTCCGATTGCGGTATAGCTATTAATAGCAAAACGATGACCGTTGAATGGAGTCCCTTGCCATGTATCTCAGCTATCTTCAGTGAGTCATAGCTGATAGAACTCTGGTCGTCTAGCAATAAGTTGCCAAGATGAAGTATAATGAAGTTTCAAACCGTGCTATCCTTCTGATTCTATTTCAGACTCGTAGGTGTACACCTATGGCGATGTTAACGTCTGAAAGTGCTGGAAAGGGCACGATCTGTGGACCCCTAAATCCTTGAGAACCTGGCTACTCAGCAGCCACAGATATGTCGCAGTTTCGAAGCTTGCGCGTACTCTGTTTGCACGAAGCTGGTCATTGAAATAATATTGACATAGTACCAGCGAACGGACAGAGACTTCCTTGTGGCTCGTAGTCGAGATAACAGCTAATCTCTATCATAGTCTGGAACGCCTCGCGAGCGCACGGCAAACAAGCCTTATCGTCCGTCGTGGCCGCTACGTCACCCGATAAACCAGACCCGCGCCATTTCGCACTGGAAACCTAAATCCGCGGAGCGGATAGTTTCGCAGCCCGTTGCGTCCGCGTCCACAGCTAGAAACGGCGCGGCTCGGATCGATAGCCTCGCTTTCCATTTTCCGCAGGGGGGAGGGGGGGAAGAATTATTGCCGCCTCCTTTTTCCCACTTGCACCGATTGGAATCGCTAAATCCTGCGACCTGGACAAGGCAGATTAGTCGGGAGCGAGTGGCAGGCAGGGCCCGATCGATTCGACAACCGCCTTTTTGCGCTGACTCGGGAACCTTGCGGGTCGATTAGACTGCAACGATATGATATTTTTAGATGACAGTCCCAGAATGCACGGCGGACTGACGAGGTGGCGTGGATTTGGAGCGGAAGATGGGCTAAATAGTTTAAAAAACTGAGCTGCAATGATCTGGACCGAGCCTTTAGTGAGACTCTTGGCGAAGTGTTTCGGGGGATTTCGCGTGTTCCGTGTCGAGTCGTGTTGCGTGAGTCCGCGGCTCGGCAGGAGCGCGTGAAATGGGATTCGCGAGGGGGGCACAGAGTGGACCGACGGCGACGCCGCAATAAAACACGGGAGGGCTATAATCACGATTGCACGAAGATACCTAGCGACTCGCTGGAGCGGGCAGCGCGAGCCCGCACGGACACGCCGCGCGCACCGCCGAAAACTTTTTCCACCCGCCCCCGTTCCCCTCTGCTCCGCAGCGTGTTCTTGGCCAATGCCCCCCTCGGCCGAGGCAGATCTCTTCCCTCTCTCGTTTCCATTCTATGCGCTTCCTCCTTTCTCTTCCTCCCCTGCGGAGAGGACTTTTTGTCTTGGCCCGGGTTTCGTGCCACTGCTGCACGACCGCGCTGCATTTCCGTCATGCACGCTCCGTGGATCCCGTCGAAAACAGCGTGATTTCCTTGGGCCCCCTCTCCCCCCAGCCCCCGTGCCCTGCTCCCTGTTCCTCTCCCTACCGAGCAGGAGGCATTGACTCCTGCCGGCAGAGCACATATCACGAAACCGAGCCGAGCCGCGATCTAGAAGTCGTTGCATCTGCCCCCGGGTACTTCCCCCGGAATCGACTCCCGAGCCTCCAACTTCTCCCCAGGGATCAATCCGATCGACTCGCTTAGACCGGTGGAGCTTAACTCGCGAGGATGATAGCGAGCGAAGCGTAAGGACTCAGGGGAGGACGACGCGCCAGCGAAGGGAATCATAATTTCCACCGAGATCGCGCGACGAGATAGGCGAATCGTACGTGATACTTATCGCGGGTCCCCTGTCAAAGGCAAAAAGAACGGATAAAGAGGAGGATTCCTCGTTGCTCAGGATCGGGGCCCGGCATCGCCGGACGAGCATCAGCAACGGCAGCAACATCAACCGGCATTACCGCAGCCCCCCGGCCC
The DNA here is from genome assembly GCA_960531205.1 of Andrena bicolor. Lineage (NCBI taxonomy): Eukaryota > Metazoa > Arthropoda > Insecta > Hymenoptera > Andrenidae > Andrena > Andrena bicolor. The sequence goes on from OY482665.1 coordinate 28,677,400, forward strand.
CGTCCTCTGCCCTGAGCCTCTTCTTTATGTATACGTACTCCTCTTCCACGTTCGTTCGCCTATCCGTCTCCCTCTCTCTCCCCCGACGGCCAACGGACCCGTCCTATCGTGACTCTCATCCCTCCGCGGCAGGCCGGGGCGAAGAAGTTGTCTCTCGGTTCCCAAGTCGAGTTATGCCTACAAGAGAGGGAACAACTACCGCGAAATAACCGACTATCCGAAAGGGCCGACGGTAAATAACTATAATTTCTTTCGGACCCGGCCAAGGGGGTTGAGCCGGCCCGGCCAGCGCGCGTATGAAACAGCGGCGCGATAGGAGGACGCGCGCGGGAGGGGAGCAGCGTCGAGGAAGGCGAACACGCGTAGTCCAGGCTCCCTGGCAAGAAGAGGAAGAAGAAGGGAAGGAAGAACGGGCCGAAGAAGACTGCGAGAGGAAAAGGCAACGCCAGAGAGGAACCAGGGGGGAGCGGGGGGTGGGAAGGAGAAGAGAAGAGCGGTTAGGTCCCGCGAGGCTGACCAGAAGAACCAGAGGACGAGGGGAGGGGATGAAAGCGGGCCCAGGCGAGTGCAACGACCCTTTCTGCTAGGTCAGCCACCCCGCGGACGAGGCAACAAGCGAGCGGACCGGACGAGAACCGACGGACGGGTGGTCGGCCGGACATACGGATGGACAGATGTACAGACGAATGGACTGTCCGATGGACGAACTCGGGGAATCGTGTAATCGCGCGTCCAGAATCGCGAACGCCTTCTCTCGCGATCCTTCTTCGCTTCCAAGGCGGGACCCTTTTCGGCGGCAGAGTCCTCTCGCGATAAGCAGCCACTCTGCGATGGAGGTGTCTTGTCTAGGTGTACGGCTGATGAGAGACTCGAGGTATAAATTTGAAGTGACTGGATGCATTTTGAGTGCCTCGCTTAAAAGCGGGGAATACGATTAATACGTCGCTGTGGAATCTATGCTACGCACCACCTTCCAGGCTTCTCGAAACCTCAAAGCTTTCAGCTGTTTTCGATCACTGAAAACCTTCAGACTTTGTCGCCCCCTGCAGCCAGTTCGCCAGGCATTCGTTGTGTTCCTCGGTGCTGGCAGGAGCGCGATGGGAAACAAATTTGTTTCGATATTTCCCTTTTCGATGAGAGGACCGCTACGGAAAGCAACGGCGCGCGGAGCGGTGAACCTCGAAGGATGCTGGTGTATCGAGTTACAGGGCTTTCCCGGGTCCATGTTTCAAGATCGAAATGGAATTTCGCCGGCGTGCAAGTGGAACAAAGCGCTCGACGAGGAGAGTGCCGCTCTCCCCGATGCACTTATTGGTTTCCGCTCGACAGAAGTCGGAGGCATAAAGCTCGGCTATGATATTGGAAACGAAGGAGAAACCTACCGAGAATAGGAAACACAATGCACAGAGTCGCGGCGCCGAGAAACGTGGCCGCAATACGATCTGAAAGATCGATCGCCTTGCATTTACCTACGCGTTTCACTTTGCACTGCTGGAATCGAGAGGTGTTGTCTGACCGGCGCGTTGCTCAAGGTACAAGCTACTTAGGATCAGCCGCCTTCCCGGCAAACTCGCGGTTAAAGACGATGTTCGTGGTTTACGCTGCCATTGCGCAACGAAGAAGGTCTTTACCACTTTTAGAGAAGTGTTACATTCAATTTACTAATCTGTAAAGAAAGATTAGATACCACTTCTGCAGTGCGGTGCAGTGCAGCGGCGCAAACAGAAGGGCGGCGGGGGCTATGGGGTTCTGGCACTCCCCAAAGAAAAAGGAAAAAGGAGATTAATGTATCCACGACTGAAGTAATTCAAGAACTTCGTGAAAAAGAAAAGAAAACTGGATTTTATTCTTCAATTTAACTTTTATAATGACCTGATGAATTTGATTGACTTTGCATTAAAAATATTTTTATCCGTTCAACTCAGCCCCCCTCCCCAAGATTAAATCCTAAATCCACACCGAATCATTGTTCATACCGTCACTTCTGGTTGAATATTCCACGACCCACTGACGAAGTATCAAATTCGTAACACTTGCATGAAATGTATTTTAATGACAATCACCGAACAATGGGGAAACCTTGCGGAATTTGTCACCGGCCATAAAGTTCCTCGTGAATCACTCTGAGGATTCGAATATAGGCGCGTGCCTTGAAAGGTGGAAGGCCGCGCGGCACTTTCTTCGCGACGATGGCAAGTGTGTCGAATAATTTAAAAAAAAAAATGATGGAGGAAGGTCGGCCGACCAAGTCGACCGCAGGGAATCGCTAGCTGTCCGATCGGAAATGTTCTGAGGGAAAACGAGAGGAGGCGGAAAAGCGTGTCGATTCGTTCGCCGAATATCCACCCCTTCGATGTAACTCCTGTCGCCCGATGCACGCCACGTTAAATCCTTTTAATATCAACGAGCTCGTGTGCCGCGCCCATGTAAACAGGTGTACAGAACGACGCACGGCAGCCCGGGCGGGTAGCATCCTTCCGAAAGAGAGCATCGCGACGTGCACCGGCAATTTGCACGGCTATACCTTATGTATCGTAGCAGCTTGCACAGGACGAGCAATCGAGGAGCGCGTCCCTCGGCTGCGTCGTCCTAACTTGCCTCCGAGCACTGTCCACAGTCTACACGGTTCTCAAAACTTTTCATACAAGAACTGCTTTGGCAATTATTACAGTTTCCTTTGTATATTTTATTTCTGTACATCTAGTAGATACGTCTAACAGACACTAGCGATAAGGGTAACGCTGATTATCTGGTTTGAGGAAAGGCTGCAATTTAACTTCCCTCATTACGGTACGCGAGTACTAGGCGGCTAAAATGAACGGTTCCTTTTGGGTTGGATTAAAAGACGACTAATAATTCATACCAATTGCACGTTTTACAATACTTTATAGTGTATATAACACGCATTTTAAGACCAAGAAACCTGAAAAATATTAAAATTTGAAGGAATTACGAAGCGTCAAAGTGGGCGCTGTGCAATGCACGCGTTAAGACGGTGACCATCATAAGTCGAGAACGGATTAAAATTTTTAGTTGAAATTGTAACTGAACCTAGGAAACACTCTTCTCTACAATGTGATACTCGGTCTAAAAATTTTAATAAAAATTCACTAATTTATACTACAAATATCAACTTTCAAGGATTTTATTGAAGTAATCCTGTGATAAATGTTGTCTTAACCCTTCATTGACACTCTGGGTGTGAGCCACCCATGAACTGATTTTGACACTCTGTAGCTTCCATATGCAAAATAAGTACCTCTTTCCAAAGCTGACTTACAAACTATTTTTTTCCTCAAAATATTATATCCGAACAACAACTTGGTAGATTTTTAACTTCTAATTCTGAAATTTATAAAAGTTACAAGCTTTTAAACATTTTCTTCGTGTTTTCTGGGCATATGGTAATCTAGATTTTTTTTGCAAAAACTGTGATAAAATGTCAATCAAAAAACTATTGGAATACATTCTAGAGACCCTGAAATTGACCCATGATTTTTTTCATAACAATTGGATTCTTTAGATGAGAGTGGCAGACGTTCAAAAATTATTCTGGGTGTGAGCCACCCAGGAGTGTCAAACTTGATCGAAAAAGGAGGTGTGTCAACGAAGGGTTAAATGTTGTTAAAGTTATGGGATCTTATTGAGCGAGTCCCACATTGTAGAGAAAAGTGTTTTGTAAGATCAGTTAAAATTTAATAAAAAAATATCGATTCGTTCTCGAGTTACGATGTTCACCGTCTTGAGAAATGTAGTTTTGAGAAAAACGGCTTTAAAGTCTGCCGCTGCGCGTTTACCTACTTTGGCCCGCTCGTTACATTTTACGCTGTAACTCTCGGAATTTTTCAAATTTTTCAATGAAATCTTTTTTAAAATGCTTCTAAGACTTGTGACTATCGTAAACAATCGAGTTTTTTCTCTCGATTTTTAGACCTCGAAATACCCGTGTACCCCATTAAGGGAACTACTTAGGCAGTCGCTTCCGTGAATAAACACTTTCTTTTTTATGTAATTGTAAAAAAAATGAAAGCACATCCAGATGTATCCCTTTGCCCAATGTTTATTATTATCATAGAGATTGAAAAAAAGTTTGTATGAAATATACATGTGCTTTAAAAATGACAATGCTGACTGGTAAACATTTGAACGGTCTTCTGTAGTTTTCAAGTAATATTGGTCTTAAAAATTGACGTAATTCAATTTCAAAGTGCGGCTCATGATTATTACATGCGTAATTTCCCGCGGAACCAATAGCAACTAAAATTAAAACCCCATTATTAAATTGGTGGCCGAAAAGCGGCGATTATTTTAAGAAAAATTCGGTCATGTCATTCGTGACTTTGTAATTTTTTTATGAAAATCCTGAGTTTATATGAACCATATCAGATGTTTCGCGGGATATGGCACATATTTTATACATCCCGTAATTTTTCAAGCCTATCTCAATCTCCAGTTATTCGCAACTAGGCGAAAACTAAGAGGAAAGAAGATTCGAGAAAAATGCGTTTAAAGTTTCTGGGCAAAGGCGACGTTGTAGGTAGAATTTTATTCAGGAAAGATAGGTATTTTGGAAAATGCAATAAAAAAGAATCGATTTTTCGACTGCCGAGTCCCCTTAACATCATGGCATCTCTGCAACCTTCCGTCACACCTTGTCGAGTTTGTCGAGCCTGCCGATACCAATCGGCTCGTTACAGCGCGAGGAATCGATTAGTTACGATCGGCAGGAACCGTCCACTTTTTCACCACCACCCATTCTTTTCCTGGTTCCCTCGCCAGCTCGCCAAGACAGCTCCCCTGTTCTCGCAAACCCGGGAATCCTTTTTGTTAAACGGCGTACCCGTGGAAAAAACTTGGCGAGTTTCTGGGACCACCAATAACGTTCCAGCGAAAGAGTAAGGTTGAGAATTTCTCTCAGAGCCTTCATAGATCACTCCGCAATCCATTCCAGCTAGAATTCTGCTAATGACAGCGTTGTTACGCTAATAATAATTCCAAGCAGTGCCCTTCCATGGGCGTTAAGCACACACAGAGACGAGACGTGAACGCGCGTTGGCACCGTGTCGGTGGCGATCAACGTGCCGTGCAGTTGCAACGGGAAACAGCCGGGAGGAGAGCGAGAGAGAGAAGGAGAGAGCCAATGGCAAGGCGCCAGATAAGAGAACTCGCCGGATGAAAAAGTTATAAATAAGCGTCGCGTTCAACGACGTATTCGTTTGCTAATGCAAATACAGTGGCCGAGGTTGGATCTTCTGACACCGATCGCGAGGGCCAATTAACTCTTCGCGGTGCCCTCCACCCTCTGCCACCTCGAAATCCTCGAACCCCTGTTTCGGAATCGAATGGTGCGTCCACCGATCGGCAGCGTCATGAACCAGATCGATTTCACGCGTGCAATCGAACCAACCCCGCGAGACAGACGAGTGGATCTGGATGCTCGACGATTCAGGCGAGCGCGATGCAGCAGTTTTATTTTTGGGGCAGTTTATACCGTGCCCGAGGCTTTTAATAATAGGCCAGCGTTACTACGGCTGGCTGGAGCGAAATAGTGCAGTGCCGCTTGTAAATCAGCCGAGCTTCTTCGCTGGAAATATGGGCTACAAATGCGGCGTTATCAGCGATCAAACACGCGCCTGCAATCCTCGGCGCTGATAATGGAAACCGCACGAGCGTCGTGGAAAGTTTTCGACTAGCTAGACATCTCGGCGCGAACTTTTTCCCGCTAATATTTATTCGAGAAGGAAAGGGTCTCCACGCGAGAACCCGGCGAACGTTTGCGGGTACAAGATCGCGGGCGGATTTCTCTGTGGGAAAAACGAGATTCCGCGGAGACCCGTGCAGAGGGCTTTAAAAGGCCGACGAAACGATAACAACAACCACGGGGATTCGGAAATAGCATTCCCGCATTCGATCCAAAAACAGTTCCTCCGAATTCTATTCCCGTCGCGGGCCAGTCGCGTTTATCTATCGATCGCGATCGCCGCCGACGCGGAGCAAGGAACGTCCTGGTAGCCAAATATTTCTCGAGACCGCGTCCAAACAGAGAGGGACGAAGCACGCGTCTATGGTCGGTGCAGAGGTTAAGAGGGAAAAACGAGAGGCGACGGAGAGGAGGAACCGTCGGAGCGATTCTTAGACGGTGGCGGTGGAACGCGAGGCGGAACGAGGAGAAATTGGGACACTTAGGCTGGAGCGGCCGATTAAGGTCTAAGGCAATTGCAGCACGGCTGCAGCGCGACACTGCTCCAGTTCGAGTCAGATAGACGAATATTCTTCAAGGATGCACAGTGGTGGCCAAAGAGATTCAGTCGCCAGGCGTTGGGGCCTAAAAAAATCTCCGTTTCTAACGGCGAATCACGTTCTACGAGATTCCTGATAACATTCATAGAAGCAGCCGTGGAACCACTTCACCGAGTCGTGAAATTTAATTAAGGTACCGCGTAAAAATATTGAAACAGCCAGGCAGAAGACGCTGGAATAGCAAAGACGGAGTGAAAGCACAGAGGCGGGAGTGGAAGTTGCAGGCAAAGACGAAGTCGCCTAGCAGGGGCTAAGTTGTATGGGCGAGGGGTCGAGGCGGAGGACGAGGGGGCAAGAAACTGTCGGTGGGCGGTGTGGCAGCGGGCAACGGTGACTGCCAGGGCTTCGGAGGAGAGCAAGGGGAACCCGCCAATGACGGCAGCATAGGGGCAATGGAGGGCAACGCACCCAGTCAGCCTTGGCATGAATTGAGTCTAGCAATGCGAAAGTAAGGTTAGCAGGCGCATTAGCGCCGCGTCCAGCTAGTTCTCCCCGCTTGCACTCTTGCAGCCCGTGTGCATCTCTCTCTTTCAACGGCGGTCTCGCCTGGATTTTTATCTCTCGCGGGGCCCCTCGAATCGCTCGCGCTCTCGGGCCCCGAGAACTGATTGGCCCACGGTTCTCCGTGCCGGTGCCGGAGGACCGGCGGTGAGAACGCCGAAATTCGTTTCTATAGGCAATTTAGGGAATTGGCGGAATCCTCGTGGAAAATTGAGATACACTCGTGCTGGCACGCAACACGCCACGACTTGGTAAGTGTTTTCTTTTTTTCGAAGGGGCCTATCGATCTGGCCGTAGGATACGCCGCGGTTCCCTCGAGTTTATCACCGTTGCTGAAGGAACATGGCACCACGGCGAACTCTTCACGTTCAACCGAGCCTCGATTAATCTTCGGAGTTTTCGAGCAACGGCTACCGATCCACAGATGCATCCCTCGTTTTTTGCGCGGGGCCTCGCGTGACTCCTCCGCGGAAGCGTACCCGGGTAGCGGAAATAATTACCCCTATTTGCCCGGCAGTTGCTTGGGCGCAGGCGGTCCTCGCCGAAACAGCATCTTCCTTGAAACTTCGCTGAAATTACAATGTCCAGGGGCCGAAAATCGTGGCCGCAACAACACCGAGAGCTCTCTGGCAACTACTCCTTTCTTGACGGGGGAATCGTTATAATAATAGAGGAGCGAGATGGCCGAGGTCGGGATCCTCCCCGATTCGCTGTGCCACTTCGCGGGGCGCGATAAAACCGTCGGGGTTGTTTCTTTAGAGCGGTCTTGAAATGCCAAAGTGGACGCGTTATGCAGATTTCGCGTTATTCGGAGCCTTGAGTAATCGGTACGAGGCGTTGTAACGTAGCCAGGAGCCGATCGGTCGCTCTTGCGACACCGTCGCCTCGCTAGCTAGGACATAAATTATTCATCCTCGTAAAGAACTCAGCCTTGCGATTCCTTGCGAGATCCGACCGCGGCAATAACGTTACCTGTGCGTGTCGTAAATATTTCCCTGAAAATACCGCGAATGCAGGTCATGGAAATTCGGCTGGATAGGAAAAGATTGGAATCCGCCTGGCGGAGTAAAGGTCGCGATTCGAGAGGCCGCCGATGCAGCCGATGCAGGCGGTGCAGGCGATCGCGGCGGCATGCAGCGGACGCGGAGGAGCCAAGAGGGGAGCGTGGAACGTCATCGTGGGGAGAGGTGGTGGAACGTGCAGAGAAAGAGAGGAGACGCGAGCAGGATGGATAAGCCGAGAGGAACGGAGAGGAGAGGATCGCGACGCCGACGAACGCGTAGGATGGAGGAGGATGATGGGACCGCGAGTCGAACGTGGAACAAAGTGCAACGAACGATGGTGGGGGCAGTTGCAGGCGGTGGTAGGGGCGGCGCGCCGCTTTTGAAAAAACCGCAAAGCTTTAAGAAGGCGCGCGCCAACCCCCCACCCTCGAGTACTACGCGGGCAACTAGCGGCCGACATAGACAAGGCTCGCGCCTACTATTGCTGGAAAATAGTATGGGCCGCGACGTCGGGGATCGCGGCGGAAAATCGTCGGGAAAATCGGCCTGCGTTAGTGTACCATCGGTGGAAGAGCGGTCGGATTCGAGGCTGCTCGTTTTCGACAACCATTTCGGGCGAGATGGGACAGCGAGGCTTCGAAGCATCGTCGCCGGGAGATTAAATTCGGAAAAGAAAACCAGTTGACTTCGAGGCAGGAGCTCTGCGAAGGGTGGAACTTGGTTGAGCCGAATTTACAAAATCGATTTATTGCATCAGGAATTCCATAAAGAAGGGTGGACGATTGCTGGGATTGATCATTTAGCTGAGCAGAATTTGGAGAATCTCATGAACACTCTTTCTTCGTAAAATCTTCAAATACATCCTTAGGAAAATTTGAGGACACATATCGGTCTCCATCGAATTGAATGCTCCTGGAAGAAGGGTGCCTTATGATCTTCCAATAAGCGTTTGTTTAAACTGAATTCGGAGCATCTGTGAACACAGTTCAGCGTTAAAACTCGTCAGCGTCGAGGAAATTCATTTCCCGTGGGATTATTTAGCGTGGATGTCCCGACGACCAGGAATTTCGAAGCAATTCCCGAGAAGCTCCCTCGGCGTGGACAAAATCGAGGGACTCCGCCGGGGAAACAGGACTTTCGATTAAGCCCGATCAAAAGTGGCGATCGAAAACGCTGCCTCCACGGTGCCGACGTGACTCCAGCCTCCCGCGGTCCTCCTTACGATCGGATTTCGTGGAAATTCAATTACCATCTCCGGGATCGGGCACGCACCGCTGGCACTCGGAAAACGACGAGAAGGTCGACTCCTTATGGCCAGTCACCAGAAGGAAATTGAATTCCCCGTATCTCCCGTGCTCTCTCGTCGATCTTCGCGTCGTTCTCGCGAAATAACACCGCCATCCAGCGAGGGAACTGTGTGCCCAGTGACGAAGTGCGTGCCCGTCATAATTCGCGGGAATATTTCTCGATCGGGGAATTAATTTTTCCAGCCATTACGCGGCGTACGATTTATTGTACACCAGCACTGGTCAGTCGCGTAGAAATATCACGCAAAACGGTCCGTATGTGGAGATTTACGGGTTCGTTGTGCGAGTACGGCAACCGTTTAACAGCCCTCGTATGATTTATCGGCAAACCTTCGCCGTATTATAATTCCAGGGGGTTGAAAGGGGCGGGCGCTTGGGTTCGATTGACGGGTAATTTATCGCGCGACCAAACTTCCCCGATAGCTTGTTCTGGGCGCGGACAAAGTGTCCAGAAAATGTTTTCCGCTCCCCGTGCGTTTCGTAGAGGCATTTCCCAACCGCGAATCCTCCTGAAACTTTCTCGCCGGTGTTTCGACGCGGTCGGCGGGTCCTGCGCGGTCAATATTACCCGACGTTCAGAGCGGGATCGTGACGAGTAACGATTCAGACCGATCCGGAGCTGGTAGCTCGCGGTCGAGCTTCATAAACCCGGCAGCCGTCACCGACGATCGTAAAATTATTCAACGGCGTCGGTGCACCACCCGATCCACAATTGCATTTGGACAGGTGGCCGCGCTATGACATGCCCGTAAACCGCTTACGCTGGCGGCGATACGCTCCCGAAGCACGTGGAAAATTGGATCGCGAGTGTACGTATGCGCGCATTGTTAGCATAACTCGCACGTGTGTCCCGTCCACTCGCGTATGTCGCGCACGTACCTCGTGCATGTACGCTTAGAGCGAGAAACACCGTCGGAGGCTTCCTCGACGTGTCCCCCTAGACGATCCCTCCGAAGACGAGAAAATCGAGTCTTCTCCGATTAACAGGCATCATCGTGTCGTTCTCGATAGACAATCTTCTTCGTGACCCTATCATCGAGTTACTTCTCCCCTGACAGCTTCTAATATCCACGCTCCCAAGTAGATACAGACCGAGCACGACGGACAGACAGCATCCCAGATTTGACGCGAAGTGCTCCGACCCAAGGCATCTCCAAATCACGAGTTAATCCGTCTTCCGCGTAGGTGAAACGATTCTGAACTTCTGGACTCTCCAACCGCTTTCCCAGCTCCTTCCATCTCCTTGAGAATTCAATCCGCTCGGGCAGCGTTTCAGTTTCCCTCCACACGCGAGAAATTGCCTCGCCCGGAGCCGTCGTCGCGATAAACAAGTCGAAGGGTACCGAGATCCACGAACCGTCGGTGTTCTTTATCCGGAATCCTCGAGCCGTAAGAGGAGGGTAGCGAGCCGTGTCCTCGCATCATTTGCGAGATTAAAGTGCAGTCCCGAACACCTCGCCGAACCTCGTCGCCTCTGCCGTGCACGTCCGACAGATCTAATCTTTTATCGTGGCACGTCCCGAAATCTCGGTAATCGCGCCGCTCCCCCCCACGGTGCCCCGCTGCGCCCAGGAAACCGACCAACCAACCACTCGCCCTGTCATCGAGGATTCTGGTACCAGGTAGCCGTGAATTTTCCAAGAACATTCAATGCGGAGAGTAGGAAATAATCTAGGACACGGTGAATTAAATCTGCGGCGATTAAATTCACAGTTAAAGTGTAATTAACGTGAACATGTGTCTGGGAACAAAGTAATAATCATCTCCGCAAAAGTGACTATTTGGTGCAAAAGTGAAACGCGTTTCGGGTGAGAAAGTCGATAGCGAAGGTGACGAGGGTTTGAAACGGGGTGGAGTCGAGTTGGTAGGTGCACATTGGGTGGTGCACGCTTCGGAAATCTACTATATTACCCTTTATCGACTGAAATATGGAAAGAGGTAAGGCACCGTCGGAAAATGGAGAGTTGATGGTGGAAGATAGACAGTGACTCCGCGAACGAAACCCTATCGTCGATTTAGGGCGTAGTTTTCGTCGCTCGAGATACCCTATCTAGGGATGGTTTCTCGTTCGGAGAACGCGTGCTCGTTGGGGAACTGTGGATTAGCGTTTTAAACACGGAACTAGGTCGATGTGGGTGAAGAACGGGCGAGGTCAGGTCGTGATTAAACTATCAAACGGGTGTGCAATGGCCCCCGTGCATCAACCGAACCCCGGTGTGCTCAGGTGAATGCATTGTCCCGGGATCCGAATGTTCTCGATCTATCGCAAGTTCGTGGGGGTCGGTCGCGTTAATGCGAGCATGAATCTGCTCCGGCGATCCTATAAAGCGGATCCACGGGTCCCGTAATTCCTTTCGCCCGAAGGAATCGCTCTTCTCTCCTCGCGACCCGCGTTTTGCCGGCGTGCAGCTCTACGTTCCGGATTACCAAGGGTCGTGATAGCTTCGGGGTTCTCATGGCGGAAAGTACCGAGGCGAGGGTTGAAATCGTAATCGCGAAATCGCCAGGTCGACGGGGCACCAAGGAGGACGAGCATAAAGGGATCTTTTGACGCGATCGCTTCGAAATCTACGCCAGTGACCGCGAGATCGAGGTCAAACGTGTAATTTAACAGGATACGAGTGTCGCGTTATCGATCCATAACAGAGCGACGCTCGAGCATATACCATGCAAATCGAATTCGAGAGTGAGTCGGGCGCGCCAGCCGAGGAAGCCCACGGAGCTCCCGAGCTCCCAGACTGACCGACACATTGGGGAAATCAGCGCATTGTAGCCGATAAATCCGTCTATTCGGCGCGTCCGCCACTGTATCGCTGACTATTCATAGCTGACCGTCGATAGTGCCGCGGAATTTATGAAATCGCCTATTACGCTAAGATGGGAATTTCAAGGGGATAAAGGAAGGTAACGGGCAAGACCCAGGGCGCAGCGAAATCCGTTGCTGAGACCCGCGTTTAACGAGCATTTGCCGGCATTAAAGCGAGTCCAGGGATTATCAGGCTGTACGGTTCACGGACAATTATACGTAGAGCCGCGACGGACGAAATCCGACGACAAAGGCCGGACGAATTAGCGGGCGCGCGCGCAACATGGCTCGTGCAATTTACTGGGGCGCGTTGCAGCGGGTCGATCGTGGCGAACGCATTCTGTACTTATTGCACGCGATCGCGACTAACCTCAGTGGCCATTCTTTGCTGCAAAGAAAATATTGAAGCTCCTTTTGGTATAGATAATGAGCGTATAAGCTGGTCTACTTTGCCACTCGAGCGGTGCGCGTCTAAGGTAAGGGGGTTCAACCCGCCATCTGGCACGCATCCTCTACAATCATCCCGTGTATCATTCTCTCTGCTCTGGCATTCTGCGCATTCTGCAAAGCTTAAGCATAGCTTCGCTATTCCCGAAAGGATTTGCGGTCGCGGACCCGTTTTACAGCGAGCCGCTCACCCCTACGGGCCGCGACCATCACGATAACACTCACGAACGCGATGCGGTTTATGCCCAGCTTCTCTCTCCGTTCGCGGGCCTGGAAAGAGCAAATTCCGATCATTTAGCGAACGGGCGCCAAGTGCCAGGGCAAATATTGGCAGAGGCCGGGCCGACAAAGGGGCCTCGGCACCGAAGGCTCGCGAGGAGTTAAGATCAGAGAGAATCGCGGGCGAAACGCGAGCGACGCCAATGCACTGGGCGCCCTTATGCCCCGCGGGCTTCCGTTGGGCGGGCGAACGGTGGCAAATGGGGCGGACAAAGCTACCCTCGTTGCCCATCGACTTTTGTGGTTCCATGTTCCGCGGTACAATCGCGAATCTTGTTTAACCCTTCAGCGCCGGCACCGATATCCCGTTGAAGAAAAAAATATTGCCGTTTTTTATCGTTAAAAATGGTCTGAATTTTTATATCTTTTTTCAGAGGGTAAAATGCATAAAACAAATAAATACAGGGTCAGTCTATAAAGAACTATATAAAAAAATTTAAGTTAAATGATTTTATTCAAAATGCATTAAAAAATGAAAAAAATATTTTCTTGTACAACAGTTTCGATGGTCTGTTTCACTTTAAATAAAATCGTGGAGCAGGATATCTCACAACAAATTGCTTTGGACACTTGATTCTGTACTACTTTGATTCATTCTGTTATGAAACATCCTGCTCCACGAATTTATTTAAAGTGATAAAACACCATCGAAATTGTAGTACAAGAAATGAATTATTTTTTAGTTGTAAGTACATTTTGAAAAAAATCGTTTAACTTAATTTTTTTCTATTTTCTTATTATTTATTTTTTAGTGTCTAAGTTTGAATTTGTGGTTATATGCTGATTTCATGTCGATTCAATTGATTTTATTTCTAATTATAGGCTGATTTCAAGTCGTTTGGATTTGTGGTTATGGGTTATATTTATTGATGACTGGGTAATTTTTTAAACCTCTTGGTTTTTTTCTCATAATTTTATTACAAGGGATCGAAGTTGAATAAAATCGTTTAAAAATTAATAAAACTAATCTGGATTTGTCTTACTTTCAAACATTTTCATTCGGAATGTGTCGTACATGCTACGTCCGGCGCTAAGGGGTAAAACAGACTTTGGGGAGCGAGTTCCTGAAAACGTACTTTTAAGATTTCTGATCGATCTGTTTTCAGATTATCTTTCCTCAAATTTAATCGTCTCATTAGACACCTTCTTCAGCATTTTCCACAAGGTTTTCCCAGAGCAATGGTCTTTTCTAATTGATCTTCTCCACGAGTTAAGTGATCTAGAAATCTGATGCTAATGCTCCATGCTACTGTAATTATAATTCCCACATCTCCACGTATAATGATACTTCCAAGGGGTTGAAAAGGGACAGAGCTTGGATCACGCGCCCCGATGAATTCCGAGCGCTCATTCCTGACGAGACGTGCGAGAAGATAAACACAATTTGCCGCACTTACGGCGGCAATAAAGTCAGCGGACCGACCGTCATCGCATCGATCCGGTTTCTTGATTACCCGGCAGCTTTTCGCACTCCATTGATCGGCGGACGACCCGTCCCCGAACATATACGTCGGGAGCATCGAGATGCGGATCGCGCGATGTCCTGTCGCGGAAGCGATGGTCGATAAAGCGTTGCAGAAATTTTCGCGTACGACCGTGGGGCGTCGAGTGGATGTCGGAACCGTTTATCGCTCGCGATCGCCGAGCGAACCGGAGCGCGAACGTGGAGAGGATAGTGCCGGGTAAAAGAGACAGGGCGACGAATTAATACCGCCGCCTGGAGACGCGACTTTTTCATAGCGCATATCGCGCCTTCCTCCCCTCGCCGCCGAGTAATTTCATTTCCTTGAAAAACCCACCCTCGTTTAAACGAGACACCTCTCGGTCGAGAGCCCTTCCTCTTTTTCCTCGGTGGCCCGCGGCGGCGTTCTCGTTGTTCGTCCAGGTGCGCTCGTAAAAGCGGAGGAGCGCGATCAACGCAGAGCTCGCTCGCGAAAAACCGGCGATTCCCTCGTTTCAGCTGTCGGTCCGCATTTTCCTTGACCCCGGACTATGCACCGCCACATCCATCCGTGTACTAAATAATGTGAAAAAGCAGGAGCCGGAGCTGGGAGTCTCGTTAGATTCCGCTACGCTGTTTCCCACGAATTTCCATATCTAGAGACGCGGTAGCGTCTCGACGCCAAGTACATAAGAGACACCCTGTACATGTCGACTGTCGCTAGTCGCTACTGCTATCATTTACTCGTCGCCCGGCTAATCCAACCTAACCTGAAACTTATTTCATTAATATCTCATCACGCTAGCAATATTTTCTAAATTTAAAGGCATTTTTCTGATATAAACCGCATATAAGCTTTCGAATGAGACCAAAATCAATAAAATCGATTCACGCATATCAGAGATATGATAATATCGTCTCATGGATCTGTCGAAAACGGCAAGATTTTCTTCTCCTTCTTGGATAAATTTTTCGTCAACATAATACGTATATACGCGTTACACGCACACCTTCAGCCAAAAGAAACTAACACATGTTTCGTTCTTCTACGTATATACGCGTTACGCGCACACCTTCAGCTAAAACGAAACTAATACATGTTTTCTTCTCCTTCTTGGATAAATTTTTCGTCAACATAATACGTATATACGCGTTACACGCACACCTTCAGCCAAAAGAAACTAACACATGTTTCGTTCTTCTACGTATATACGCGTTACGCGCACACCTTCAGCTAAAACGAAACTAATACATGTTTCGTTCGTCAAACGCTACCTTCACTATGCAATCTACTCCAAATTTTGACATCTTACAGCCAGATTATAACCTGGCGAGTGTGAAATAAGGAAAGTTGTCAAAATTTGAGATACCACGTGTTTTTACAAATATGTATCGTTGTACCATTGAATTGCAACCAAAATGCAGTCTCAAAAACAAGGTAAGTTCCCAAAATTTGAATTGCGACATGTTTGTATATCATCGAACTGCTTTTTATTTGTAACTAAATTGAGGATTTTATGTATATGTAGATAATCGCAGCGTAAAGTCACAGACGAGGTGTAACCTACATATTGTCTGAGTTTTAAATTGACAAATTATCTGAAAGCCTGCGAGGAGGAAGGTATGAGTATTATCTTGATATATGATTGTAAACATACACTTTGCAGCTTTGCTAGAGTTTTCTGAAATCCCCATAAAAAAAACTTAATATAAATCGGATCAAACTAAAAATTATCTGAAGTCAATTCCTATGCAAATTATCTTTGTAAAAAGAAGTGAGATCCCCCCAAAAAACTTTAAAAAAGTAAAAAAATTACGCCAAGTACATGAAATCAAGTAAATCACAAAATAAAGAAAATAATACTAATAAATACAAAGTAAAAAAAGATGTGAAATCAGAATGAGCTGCAAGTACATAATGGTGCTTTCCCGCAGCGTGCAAAGGCGACACTGTGTAACACAATAAAAGACAAAAAAAAGATGTCCGCGGCCTGGAAGTCAAATACTTGGCGTGGCCAGGCAAGGTATACTCAGATCATCAATACCCATACCCCTTCCCCCCCCCCCCCCCTCGCAGGCTTTCAGAAAATTTGTCCATTTAAAACTCAGACAATATGAGTACATTTTCATTATATTGCGTTTTAAAATAATTGTAAGATCATTCATCCACACCGATAGATTTCCTCTCACAACCTTTCACATAATTTGTCAATTTTAAACTCTGACAGTATGAATACATTTTCATTATTTTGCCTTTTTAACTAATTCTTATTCAGCGACACCTTGACCTTGCCTGGCCACGCCAAGTATTTGACTTCCAGGCCGCGGACATCTTTTTTTTGTCTTTTATTGTGTTACACAGTGTCGCCTTTGCACGCTGCGGGAAAGCACCATTATGTACTTGCAGCTCATTCTGATTTCACATCTTTTTTTACTTTGTATTTATTAGTATTATTTTCTTTATTTTGTGATTTACTTGATTTCATGTACTTGGCGTAATTTTTTTACTTTTTTAAAGTTTTTTGGGGGGTATTGTTTACGCTTCGTGCGGTCCGCCCGGTTTCCTAGCAGAATTTCTGCCAGCCCCTGCTGTCTGCTGCAGCCTCTGTGTATCGACTCGTGTCACGTCCTCCCGCAATCTCCGCGACCTCGTATGAGGAAGAATTCGGAGCCAGGTCCATCGCAGCGTCGCGGAATAAGGGGACTCGTTTTAGTTTCCGGTTGGCGGGCCAGTCGCGATTAAAACCGGGCGAGCCGAGGCGCGGGGGACGCTGGCAGAGAAGCTGCTCTCGGCGAAGTCATCTAAGCGCGCTGCGACTGCTATCGAGCACGCGTGAAATTAAAATCAGGTCACTGCCGCTGACTGGCGTCGGAACGACCGCTCGATGTCCACGGTATTTTCAGCCCGACTTGAACGTACCTGCTTCGCGTACACGAGCGAGCGCGCAGTTTCCTCAAAAAGTCGATGGGATTAATCGATCCCTCTGTGTAACTGTAAACGTACCTCGTTGCCGGAAATCCGCGAGCATTGTCCGGAAATTCCCCACCTGAGTCACTAGCGTGTAATACTTCGCTGTTTGACATTCGAGTAAAAAGAAAATAAAAATTCAAATGTAACCGATAGACTTATACAATAAACATTATGGAACCAGCTCCTGAGTATTCCCTGCGATCTTTTCAGCGTCATTGAACCAGGAACATTGATGTATCTCTGCGATAAGCAGCGTATCGTTTCCTGAAAGGCTCCCTTGAGCGCAGTCAGAGTTCAACAGCAGGTAAAGTCTATGTTTCGCTAAAAATCCTCTTTGCAGAGTAAATACTCCAATTAATTATCCACGCCGAGACGCGAATTAATTTGAAGCTGTACCAGGTCATAAGGGAGCAGACATCCGGGAGCCTGTGACGGCAATCTTTCAGCACAGCTGTTTCCCTAGATTTTTTAATTCCCCTCCCGATCCGAAAGTCCACAGTTCGACGAGGCTTTTTGGACCGGGTACCGGCAGAAAAAAATGCGGGAAATAAGCGGATGCCGGGGCATGAATGTTTGAAATCGCAGGGGGAGAAGAGGTGGTGGTAGGCTGAAAAGTCACCGTAAAAGGGCGGAACGCGGTCGTAAAGTTGAACTCGCGCCGAGTGTTGAACGAGGCCCGTGCCCGCGAGTCGTTTGACCTACATTGTTCCGCCTGAAGTCGATGCAGGAACCAGAGAAGCGGGCGTTTGCAGCGGGTGCAACACGCTCGAGGCGAGTGAAGAACCGAGCGTGCAACGACGGGGCTCGTGCACTGTAGATTTCGGCCCGCGATCGCGCGCGCTCCCGCTTCGCTTTTGCATATTCGATCGGTGTCCGATAGGAGCTCGCCTCATTCGGAACGAACACGAACAGGAACGGGCCTCGTGTCAGCTGCAGTCGATAGATGCTGGCACATTCTTCTCGCTCTCTCTCTCTCTCTCTCTCTCTCTCTCTCTCTCTCCATCTCCCTTTCTCTCTGTACACGCGCCATCGGTTCAGCGATCCTCACTACGGATGCGCTCTTAACGGTGCTTCTGAATCGCGACTGCAAGCGTGTGCGTTCTAATTTACGCCCAGCTACAGTGCACAAAATGTATAAAGTCTCCACAGAGAGATTTTCGGGCAAGAGCGTGCAGGTATTTATTGGAGAATGAAAAATTTATTCAAATTTCCTGATTCGGAGGATTTTTGTTTAAACGATTTTATATTGTGCTACTGTGTTCATTTAATGGGCAACGAGGAGCACAATATATTGATATCGAATGTATGGTGTAGGTGCCATTAGAGTGTATTCAGGTACTTTTCCAGGTTTCGGATTGTCACTTGGTAGCTGCGTTTTGGGAATGGGATTGCAGAGGCTCTCTCTGCTGCTATCGATCGAGGTGAGTTGCGAAGAAACGCTTTGAATCTGCCCAGGCTACGCCTGAGGAATGATGACCACGCATACAGCGCTGTAAGAGGGAGCGGCTGAATTTAGGCGCACGTTTTCGGTCCAAACATTTCAACTTTATGCTTCTATCTTGATTCGCTGTTAACTCTTTGGGACACAGTGAATTAACTAATAATTGAATTGTAGCAGTCAGTTGCGCACTCAGGATTTAATCTTGGGGGGGAGCCGAGTTTAAGGGATAAAAATATTTTTAATGCAAATTCAATAAAATTCTTTAGGTGATTATAAAAATTGATTTGAGGAATAAAATCCAGTTCCCTTTCTTTTTACAAAGCCCCTTCTGTGGGGGGGGGGGGGTGCCAGGGCACCTTGCTTTACGTTCACGAAGTTCGTTTGTTGATATTGTTATTTCTTGTTGAGTTACACCACAAAATGTTTGTCAATGCAAAATAGACTTCTTTAAAATAAAAACAGAAATATAAGTCAGACACTCAAAATCGCTCAACTAAAACAAAAACACTATTTAAAGGCTTCGGCATCATTTCTTTATACTTTGACCATCTTATTATTAAAACAAATAGTAAAATACATATTTTCAGTCTCAGGGATTTTCTGGGCTCCAATGGTACCTCTATAGTTTCTGCGATATATACGTTAGAAAATATTATCATTATTTTTAGGTTAAGTTGTAAAACAGTCCCAGACTGAACTTCGCCTGTGCTTTTGTCGATGTTTATCTGCCGTTTATGTCCTCTGTTATATTGTGCAATAAAGACGTTTAATAATAATTTACGAATAAACAATATCACGCACACATTACTAAAGGAACATACAAACTTAACGTACTTGGCTGATACGCTTTTAAACTGTGGTTTACTTCGTATAAAACAATAAAGACGACGTACCTAATTCTTTTAGTTTTCGATACATAAAATAACAAAGGCGTCGTATAATTCGCACGAATGACCAGGAGCAACTCGCGACTCTGTGGTCACCTCTGTTTCTTCTCGCCTTTTATATAGTATACTGCAAAACTCAATACATTGTTTAGGAATAGAGATTTTGAATTCGGGACTTTTTACCTGCCGGACTTTTAGCCTCATCCTATCCTATTCATTAACTAACAGAAATTTCTGTATATTTGAAACTATAAATCAGGTCCAAAGGTTCAAGTCAAGAGCAGAGAACTCGGCGAATAAATTCGCGACTAAATTAATCAACATTAAGGCTAACCCCACTTCTAAGAGGGATATTCTCTGGCCGAAGACCAATGCTTTCTCCTCCAGCGAGTGTTTTCTCAGAGATATACCAAGCCACGGGCTAAATCGCGGATAATTGCACGAGCGTGCAAACTTGTGGCATAATCGTCCTGCGGTATCAGAGGGACGAAGCAGCAAGGAGTACCATGGTAACTCGTCCAGGGGTCGACGAATAAGTTAGACGGGGAATAAAAAAGCGATTTCGCGTCGGCAGGAATCCAAGCAAACGGGACAAAAGTCCCCCGTCGCCCGCTGTTAATGCCACATAATGGAAAAACAGTGTTCCGAGGCGCATTGTTGCAACGTGTCGTGTTCGTCCGTAGGACAACCGATTCGAGAGGGTCGTCCATTATCTTTTTGTCCCTCGGTCCGTTCTCCCCCGTGGCCTGACACCCTCTCCTCTCATTACTCCCAGGCGGATATGTTCAGGAAGACGCGCACTTGCCACATTCGCGACTCCGCGAGAGTAATTTCTGCGCCACTGTGAGAATTTCGGATAGAGGGAGGGATTTCGATTCGTTGAGGAACGAGGATTAAGAACGCACGAATGCGAGGGAGCTGAAAGAGATCCTCCTGTTGGCGAGTAAGAGGATTTTCGCCGAGTAAGGTTCCTTCCCTTTGTGTCGCCCTATTTTTAGACGTCTACCGAGTCTCCGCGTCATTTAACGCTCCGTTGCAATCTCTGCCGCGAAAATGGTTGTGTTCTTACGATGAAACGTTCAGAACCGCTTCCGCGGTTACTTCCCCCCAGCAAAGTATTTTGTAAATTATCCCCGCACCACCCTCGATCAATGTAATAAAGCTGAAACACAGAATTGTAGCGCTCGCTTTGAAGGTCATCGATCAATCCGCTACCCAGCATCAGCTACCCGGAACAGAACCGTCGTTTTGTCGTCGGAGCATATCGAGAAAAATGAGCTCAAAGTCAGCAGCCAGCGCAGGCCGAGATCGACGGCAATTGGAGCGCGAGAATTCCGTTTTACACGCTCGAAAACGCGGCTGGATTTTCGATCGAGGCTTTTATTTATGCATGACGCCTGTCAGAATTAGCCGTCCCGCGCGCCAACGAATTACCGACGGGGATATCGATTTCCGAACGTGTCAGTAACACCGGCCGCGTGTTCAGTGACCTAAACCCTGAGCATCCATCGAAACTCGCTTCTTCCTCTCCTCCAGTTAGGAGAGATTGTCACGTTGGCATACTGTTTACGGTTAGCAATATGTGAGAACGAAAGAAGCACTCACGTCTTGGGCGGAGAGGATCCTCGTGGCGGACTGAATGGTCGTGCTCCCCGAGTGAGGACGATGGTGCAAGGATTCGGCGGTATTGTCTCGAGAGCAGACACTCCTGTACCAGGGCAATCCACTCGAGCTGTCTCGTCTGTTCCGATATTTCCTCCACACGTGCCTGCGGAACAGAACAAAACGTCGTCCGTCTCTGAATATTCTATAAACGTCCGTCCCATCTCGAGGCAGTGACAGAATCGGCCTCTGCCTAGCCGAATGACAGAGGCTTTATCGCTTTCACCCTGTGCCCCTGCCTTGCAATCAATTAACCCTCGCGCTGCATGCTAACATTAAAGTTCCAAAAACAAACAGAAGCTGGTACAAAGTGAAATATGTAACGATTAAATATTGTAGAGTGGAGTGTAATTGAGTGTACTTTGTTAAACATTAAATTTCTGTTTAGCAAAAAAGAAAATTCTATCGCAAATAAAATTGCACTATGGCACTAACAAAAGATAGGTTTGTGTTACGGATGAACTACTCTGTTAGCACACAAAGTTGCATAATTTTCTGAATTTTCGGGCTGCCTAACTTTGCTTGTAAGGTGAGTGACCCCACCTAACAAGCGACTCTCCTGTGCGAAAGCAAACTTTCAGCCAACCGATATGGAAGTTCGCACAGCCTTCACTTAGAAATCATACGATTCTTTATGCAAGTGGCTTCCCAAAGCCATACACGAGAACTTGCTTTCTAAAGCTTGAACAGCTACACCCGTTACCTTTATACGTTCACTGTTGCGTCGGAATATTATTAAGAAAGGTTTGCTACGTTCAAGGTAGTTTTTCTCGTTCCTCACGCCAAAGGAACAGTTCCATTGGCAAGGAGCTGCAAACGCAGGTGGATTTCACCCTCTGTATCGCGAAAAACCAGGGGGATGAAACAGCAAAAGGAATTGTTCAATCACAAAGGGCGATTCTTCGCGGTGGCCCTTTGAGCGCGTTGAAACCCGGCGAATTGAAATAGTTAAAAATGAATCGCCCCCTCCGAGGGGTGGCTTTTCACGAATCAACGACACGCCGGCGTTTTAATTAGTAGTAATTTCAGCACGCGCGGGGTTAGGAGGGAGTTTCGCGACAGCACGGAACAACCGTGACAATTATTTCGACGGGCAAGTCTCGGATTCCCCGCGCGCCGTATAATTTCCACGCGAGACGGCTCGTCGTCGGCGAACGTTGAAAATAATTTCGGCGCATCGGCGAGCAGTTGAACGGCTATCGAATAAAGTCCCCTCCCACCGGTTCCCTCGAATGGACCGGCGTAATCCTCTTCCCGCCGTCGCGATTTCTGCAATAACGCCGGATTACTCGGTGCACCCTTGGTTACAGCGAAAATTTGCGAGTTCCCGGGGATACGCGGGGGCACAGAGCCATCGGTTTTTATCGCGGGGCCGGCATTAACGGGCCAGTGACTTAGGCTACGGTTAATTTTTCGGGATCAAGGGATCGGCCAGAATCTGAATTTTATTATTCCCGCGTAGCGAGTGTCGCGGAAACTGGAGAGAAATGTCGCTATCAAAGCCTCCCGCTCCTTTAAAGTCGAATATATTTGTTCGCAGGGGAGAGAAGAGGGAAGAAAGCCACGCTTTGTTATATAAATCGAGCGAGTTGCTGAAATTGCGCTTCGATGACAGAAACGACGCTTTTGACGGAGTAGGAAGGGATGGAAGTCGATACGTTGCCAATGATTAGAGGTTGCGATCGTCAGTGACGACGAACGATTGATCAAGTGAATTTCCAGGCCAAGGGGGGTGTTACTGGCGCGAGTATGTTCGACAGTGATCGAGTCGCGTACGTAGCTGACTTAGTCTTTAATTGCTCCCATTAATCAACGTCGGGGCTTTCGCTTTCGCGAGCGTGTCGCCTTGTTCGCAGTTATAACGCGACCGTCGCAGTACCGTTAACTTATTCGCTGACTTAACGGTCTTTCGAGCTGGTCTCTGTGTGATTATAAGCGAATCACGTTACTGTTGTTTAATTACGCAATGATGTGTTCACAATGCGCACGCGGCCGTTCTGGGTGTGATTTCAGGCACGAGACTATGAGAGGCAAACATAGGAAAATTGAAAATTAGGGGATGAAAACAAATTCAGCTTCTCAATTTCTCAGAATTCTTTTGGCAAAGAGCATAGCTGTTCACGCTACGTAGAATCACCAAGGGTAAGATAAAACCGTGTTCTCTAAACGCAGGATGATGTAGGCAAAAGTTCTGAATCGCTTTTCGAGGCATACGTCGCAGGGTAACTATGTTTCTCTTACCTGATGCCGAAGGCAATTCCCAGCGCGACGATCAGAGGCAGCAGCGTCGAGATACACGCTAGAAAAACTGTCTGTATATCTGAGAAACCAGCAAGTATACCTGCAAAACGTGACAGCATTACTTTCAAAAATTTTACTTTCTATAGAATCATCAATAAGGAGATTTTTAAGGTGAGTTTTAATACACCTTAAATATTGAGGGTTGATTGCGCCTTGTTGGGCCGGAAAATAGATAATTCTTTGTGAATTTTTGTACAAAAACGGTTCGACAAATTAATTTGCGGTTTGGCAGGCTGTTTAATTGTATCTTGAACTATAGTTCGGAATTTTTGTGTGACAGTGAAAAAAAAGCATACCTAGCACATACAGAGAGAGTGTTGAAAAATAATCGGGTGGCCCTGGCGTTGACGAAAAGTACTGTAAGGGTTATCCGAAACATAAAAGGGAAAATGGATTCTTCAACTATATAAATGTGGCTATGGGTGGTAGTAGATTTGTTGCCGTATGTGTTACCATTCTTTTTTTATTTAAAGAAGTTTTCCCGATTTTGAGGCAAAACCATTCTCAGAGTCAAATCAGGGCGCCTCATCGTCTTTAAAAAGCTGTCATTTTAACATTTTTTTATTTTTCTTAATGTATCTACTCCCAGCCATAGCCACATTCATATAGTTTAAGAACCTCTTTTCCTTTTTGTGTTTCGGAAACCCTTACAGTACTTTTCGTCAACGCCAGGGCCACCCGATTATTTTTCAACACTTTCTCTGTATCTGCCACGCCTTTCTTCACTGTCACAAAAATTAATTCAGAACAATAGTTCAAGAAACAATAAAACAGCCTGCCAAACCTCAAATTAATTTGTGGAACCGTTTTTCAACAAAAAATTCATAAAGAATTACTTATTTTTCCGCCCAACAAGGCGCAATCCACCCTTAAAGTCTGGAACAGACACGTCCAGTAATTTAGTCGAGTAGCGAGTAATTTAGTAATTTACCATTGTTTTACTAAGCTACTCGACTAAATTTTAGTGTCCACACACGAAAAATTAGTAAATTATTTGCTACTCGACTAAACT
Source organism: Andrena bicolor (assembly GCA_960531205.1). Lineage (NCBI taxonomy): Eukaryota > Metazoa > Arthropoda > Insecta > Hymenoptera > Andrenidae > Andrena > Andrena bicolor. Next base: position 28,701,759 of record OY482665.1, read on the forward strand.
ACTGGACATGTCGGAACCAGCCTTTAGGGATTGAAGTTAACTGATACAGTGGAGGTCCCACTATCGTGGCCACTTCGATGTAGCCATCGAAAATATACGAGCAATGCGAACCAACCTAATAAATTTAATGAACAACCATGCGTTCCTCTTAGGAGGGCGTGCTGCACACATGTTCTACTAATTTCAACGAGGATCACTTTAAGCAGTCTGCAAGATGATAATCCATATAAAAGTAATTAGAACAACCTCATACCGACTCCAAACTCCCACATAGAAGATCATATCGTTCACCAAAGAATCAATGAAAACTTCTTTCAGGTTACACTCCCATCCTCTAAATATATAACGTGAACCATTTCCCTACACTTTAACCCCGTCAACGATGCATCCAAGAACTTCTACCCCATCAGCAATCATATTTTCATCGACCCCAAAGACTATGACGAGCAGATAACGCTGAAATTTGTAAAATGAACGAATGCTTCACGGAGGGTTCCCCGTGGAGGACAGCTGAGGAGGAGGAGGAGAGATGGGTGCACTGTTACTTCCGGAAACTCGTGTCTTTGTACAGAAAATCCTCCTGCCTGTGGAAGAAAGACACCAGGTGTTATCTCGATATCGAGCGCAGACACCGCGCCTACGGTCGTATCCACGAGGCTATGGCTTTGCCAGGGGTGACCATCGTCGAGATCGTCTTGAGGATCCACGAGATGCGTCGGCTGTACGTGAAGGAGCTGAAGAGACTGCTGCAGGCTGAATCCATTGGTCAGTGCTACCGAACCTCGTTCCCCTGGTTCTATGATCTTCATCGATTCCTCTATCCGTACTTGGATTACGACGAGGCCGTCGAGCTGCACGTGAGTATCGATAAATTCATTACTCGACAACTTCGCTGTGGCTTCTCGTTGTTCTTGATTCTCCATTTGCAACGGTGCTCTCGGTAATGGGGCGAACGCGAAAGCGAACATGAAACCAACGCGGTTGCTTATAAGGGGTAGCTTCGACGAGCGCTCAATATCAGGGCATATCGAAATTATTAAAGGGAGCAGGTTTCAGAATTCTTAGCTTCCCTCGGTTACATCTCCATAGAATTTTACGATTCCCACTGTATTTTCCTATGCGGTCGTTTAGCGTTCTTACAATCTCTGCTCGCTCTGGCTCGTGCCACGGTAAGTAGCCCCCGCGTCAGCTCGTAAAACGCGTCGCGGGGGACAAGGGAATTTCCAAAACTAATAAACGAGCACCGAAATGGCGACGTACGAGCGCTTTTGGCGCGGAGCCCCGCGCACGAAACGGCTGGCCGTAAATATTTAAAAATAGATTTCCTATTCCGTACAATTTCCGCGCTATTATCCTCCCCCCGCCGAGGACGTGAAATTTACGAGTGGCCGTTAAAATCCGATTGCACGGGTCCCCAGAACGTCGGCGAAGCCATCGCCGAGTCAAAGGAAACGGACGGGCAGGGTCCGCGTCGAGATCGTTGGAGTTGCGACTGCGTCGATTGCTGGACGACGAGCAGGAACACCGTCGATGGTTTCTTGTCGCCCGGCCAAGCGTTCCGCGCCCTGGAATCCGTCGGCTCCCCTGTGGTCTCGTTGCCAGAAGTCAGGCCGCACCCGCGGAAATGTCCTGGGCCGCGCAGCAGGATTGTCAACGCCAGGAGGCAGCTAGATAGGCTTCCATCCCGCGACGTCTGCGCAACTGTCAGCGATTCGAGTCGCTGCGACGAAAGGCTGGAACGCCACGGGATTCCCAGCGACGACGAATTAACAGGAGCGCGACAGGTTGATCGATGACGCAAGGGGGTGAATTAACCCTTTTGGTCGTGATTCAATCAGCGACTATTTTGGGGATGTATGGGTGGATAGATTGACGAAAGGGTTAATTCCATGGGCTGTGTCCCTTACAGTTCTGTAACTGCATACTTAGAGATTGTTACCACAATAGGAGACGTGTCATGAATTTACAATCTGTGGATTAAGCTGCCGTTCGTCGAGCAGTGATTCCTGTGGCACCAAGTCAGATCACTTCGAAGCCTTCTCAACGGTCGTCGCGGATCGTTTGAGGACACTAGACAAAACCCTGGCTGTCAGAGCGCAAACGGAGATTCAAAGGATCCTGGCGAACATCATGGTCGAGTCAAAAGTGATTTTCAAAGCCTGCTCTGGTTAATAACCTCGGTAGCATTCATGTTATATTATTTTGTAGAGTAAGAAGAGGGAGAGGGTGTAACTTCGACGAATATTTCAAGAGGTCCTGGAAGAAGAATCGCAGAAAAAGGTAAAGCTTCCATTGAATAAGTTCAACGATATCCATTTAAAAATATCGTTCTGGAATTTCTCCGTTCTAGGAGCAAGCCAGAGAACTGTTCTCCAGTCTGGCGCGTTTAAAAAAAGCCCCGTGTTCGATCGCGGATACCATTCTCACCCTCCCCCCTGGAATCCTGCGCACGGATAGCCAGAGTTCTCATAAATATTGGAAAAAAGACGAGCGGCGGTAGTGGCTCGCGAGGGGCATGAATATCTAACGACAAAAAGCTTCAATCGGCGGCTGAGTTTCGTCGTATATCACGGATGTAGCGGACGCGGATGGTATCGATCCGACTTCGGTAGACCGCAGCGTTACGATTAGTATTCCGGCTGTGTCGCAGTCGGCCGGTCGAACAAGCACGGGGGTGGCAAGATTTGTTCGGGCCTGAACCCCCTGATAACGGGTTATCCCTCGAGCGAAAGATATCAAGCAAAAAGTACACGTCCTAGACGTTATTAGCGAGGCTCGAACTCGATCCACTGTAATCACATCGATACCAAACGCGTTACCTTCACGAATTAACAGTGGAATAAAATCGAACGCGATAAAGCAGTAGGTTCAATCTTCCCTACATTAGTACACTATAAATTAATTGCACGAAGTGTACACAGGGGGGAATTTGAAGATTTGTCTTTCGCCCTTTACGTGAAATATCATCAAATATTTTAATTGAAAAGAGTTGAGACAATTTTAAGATTAATTCAATATAACAACTCATGTACAAGTTGCTGCTAAGTTTCTTTGTGTTTAAACATTTTTAATTTCTCCCGCGAAAATTTACCGCCCTACAGTACATAGCTTCTTCCTTCAAAACCAAAAGCAAACTCTCCAACCCCACGGACCACCGCGTTTTTCCATCAAGGAAAACGTTGGACAGTAGAAAAAAATACCCCGGTCACGAGAACTGAACAACGTCAATTGCATTTCGCCCGCTGCGCGTTTAATCCTCCGAAAACTCGCTGCCAGGCAGCCCCGTGGAAACTGTTTTCGAGAGAACAAAGCGCGACAGGAGAGGGGGCGACCTGAAAACCCTACAACTCGAAACGCGATTTTTATCGAGGCTACATCAAAGCGGCCTCCGCTTCTCGCCGGGAGGACGATAAAAAGGACGACTGACGGAAGGAAGCGAAAATGGGAGGCGCGGTGAATCGACTGCGGACGGTGTACGGCAGAGAAGGACGGCGAGAGGGCGGTGTGTGTTTCCAGGCTCGGGAGCTGGCTGATGCAGTCCCATTAGGCCCAGCTTTCACCTGTATAACGCGAGTTAACCGTATTCAGGGGCCCTTATTACTTACTGTGATCGAGCTCGTCGTGCTCCCCGAGGTATCCCGTCGCGTTGTAGATGTGATGGTCGGGCTTAGCGGTGCCGGTGACCGCAGCTTCACCCGTTACTGTCGTGGACGGATTAGTCGTGATCGCTGTGCCCGCGCTAATCGCGGCCGCGACCGCGCTGGCCGGCGACGAGGATATCGTCGATACGGGGCTCATCGCGGTGGTCGAGTTCTCCACCCTCGTCGCGTTCATCTCGCTCGTCATCCTCGCCCTCTCTACGCCTGCATATCACCTCTGTCGAAGACACGCGACTCGAGCGAACCGCAACGTTATTATCACCGGTGGGTCTTGTCAGAACGGCACTGGTTACGATTCACCGAGCCGGCATCATCCGATTCGCGAGCACTGTTCGATTTAGAATCACCGTGTACCGATTACGCGGGTCTGCAGCTCGACAACCACCTCTCGCGGGGATGCAGTATTATCTTGTACGGAGTAGAGGGGTGCGAGATCGAGATTCCTTGCGATCGGGACACGTATTTGGCGCTTCGCGCTTTGCATCTCTTCCCTCAGGGATAGGTGATAAAACGGAGCGGTGATTCGATTGACTGGACAGTCAAGATATCCCAGTCAAAGGGGAGCTCTTGATTGGGTTCATCAGGATCCTATCTGGCCAATTAACGGGCCATCATTTCTCGCGCGCGGAGCACGTCGATATCTACGAACGATAGGGGTATAAACTCGTAGCACGATGCGAGTGCTTGGAGGAACTTTGAGCACGATTTACTGACCCGATCCCGGGGGATCGTTTCATCGAGCGAGCAAGGTGCTCGCGTTTATCTGGGGCCAGTCACGAAGCGATACGAAGCCTTCATAATTCTCGGCCGGCCTGCCGGTGATTCCTCGCCCTAGACCAGGCTTTCGTGAGTGGATTAAGGCTGGGACGAAGGAAGAAATCCTCGCGAGGGGATGAGAGGCTTGTTTGCCCTTGTGTTGTCACGCGGCTCTTCTCACCCTCCGCAACGGGCGCCGCTACTCTCTTCAATCTCACCGTCGTAGAAGGCGATCCTGCTGGCGTCTGTTAGCGACCAGGCGAGTGTCGCTCATTCTCGCCGCTTCCCTCCCCGGAGAGAACCGTCTCTGTAACAGAAAAAGGAAGCCCGTGTCTCTGGATTGCCCGTGTAATTTCATTTCCTGCCGGGGAATTCATCGACCGTCGCGAGATTACTCTGGCCGCGGTCGCGGGCAGAGGAAGGCCGTTAACGGGAGGAATCGCGCGATTTCCACCGGTTTACGGTACCCACGTCTCCGTCGCGACAGCTCGCTGGGTCATTACCGTCGTTAAACGCGATATGCGAGGGAGAAATCTTTTTCAAGGTCGTTTCGCGCCGGTTCATCATCCCCAGTGTCTTCTCGGTGTCTCCTTGGCTCCCCTTGGACACCCATGTCGGTCTACGCTGGTAGTAACCCTTTGTCCTAAGTAAGTACTTCTCCTTCGTGTTTCGGTATACTGCGCGCTTTAAACATTAATGTAGTTGTAGCGAAATCAGTTGACTGCTCGAGGCTACCGAGGGAAGCCGTGCCATGAAATTGTTACAAATCGACCATGACGTTACAAGTGAATTTCTCGAAAATGTTCCACGATATTCTCAAACGTGGAAACACGCAACCGTGATACACGTGTCCCTCCACCTTCGAAGAGCGTCGATAAATTCTCCAACTTTCTGCACGCTTCATCTCTGCCCAGTTCCACCCTCCCGAAATTTGTCCTTGTCCCTCCGCGCCCGTGTCCTCGTGCCTTCGCCCCCAAACGAGTGGCTGTCCCTCCGTCCCTTTCGACCCTTCCCCCAAGGTCTCGATCGACCTACCCAGCAAACCCCTGAACGCGCGCGAGCTGCGAAACCGCCATTGAATGGTGGCAGCGATCGGTGTCAGCTCGAGACTGATTTGCCCATTTCCACGTACCACCTACAGGCGTCTGTGCGAGCGACATTGATTAGCGATAGATGTGGCTCGGATTCGGGCGACCAATTTCGGAATGGACCGTGCTCGGCACTCGCAACAGCGGTTTGCGACGCGGGCGCGCTCGATAATTAAACTTGCCCGATAGTTAGCGGGGCACTGTTCCGCTAACAGTTTTCCAGGCAACGGAGTAATTATTCATAAGCGTAAGTTCGTAATGAACGCGCGCGGGGCGCAGCGAGCGCGCGTGCTGCGCAGCCAGCTCGAAATCTAGCCAGGCGTTCGCGAGACCCGTCGCCGTCGCGTTTTCCAATTTTCCCCGGCAAACTTCTACCCCAGTTCCTCGCCGATCTACGTGCAAATTTTTTAGCCAGACCGCCGCGCGTAATAAACCCTCGAATGAATGATGCTTAAATAGAAATGCTGGAGCGCAGGGAACGGGGTAGCGTGTATTATTGACACTAACTACTCGCGTCCTAGATTACACGCTAAATTCGTCCCTTGCTGTGCCGCTTTTATTCCATTCAGCCTGCTCGAATGTTCGGTATATAGAATCTTGTTTTACGGTCCAAAGAAAGCTTAAAAGTCGTGGAAAGCGCCAACAACGAGCCGCACGATTTCGCCGGACCTTTATTACCGATAATTGGCACTCGACGGCCACGTCGGGCCGTCGTTAACACGGGCGGTCGGCAGTTCGAACACGACTTGGAATTAATTGGCACGGGAGCATTGAAATTGCAACTGCACTGCGGCTGCTCGAGGATACTCCCGCGAGAATCCTCTCAGGACGCGCCCGATGCGACTCCACTGAACTCCAGACACTAACGTAACAAGAGGACCAAGTTATTAATCGGATCGAGAAGCGATTCCGCGAGATTCAGCGCGTGAATCTTCTTTCGAGGCAGTGGAAGCATCCAAGGCGCAGTTCCCTGTTAATTTATTAGACTTCTGGCCCGGAACTTAGCCAATTCAAGGGAACGAGGGAGTGACGGTGATTACGAGACACCCGTAGTCCTTTGCGACCTCCTCCCCTCGTTTCCTCCGCGGCATTAAAACTCCCGGAAGCATCCGACGAGCGTGACGTCTTCCTTCTGCGAGATATTCCCCAGGTAAAGCCTACTTGCAAGTTCCATCGGATGGAATAACGATAACCTATGCCGACAGCAAAGTCGCTTTAACGAGCAGCCATCGCCGACCGTCTGACGCTAATCTTGATGCAATAACGATGACGGAAAATGCCCCACTTTCGGAAGAAGATCCTCTATTTACCAGCGCAGCGCGAGAAACGAGGATTCCTCGGGTTGCTCGCGTAATCAACGAGAGGCGCAATCAGCGGCGGAATCGCGGTGCCGCTGGAACGTGGGTGCTCGTGAGCCGAGATTTTAATGAAAATTTACATTCTCGCCGGTCCCGGTGTTCCCGGAATATCTGTCAGGCCCCGTGATGCATCTTCGCCGGGGAATATCAGCTTAACGCGGCGGGCAGCGCGTGGGCGGAGGAGGACGAGGCCCGCCACGCGGAAAGTCAGCCTCGATGGCAATCCTCTCGAGCCGATAGCGCCTCCCTATTATGGCTCTAGTAGCTCGTTACGTAACGGGGCTCACGCGGAGGATCGCGACCGCTGATTTGCATAATCGAACTCGGCTGGGCTCGGTCTTCCGTAGTTGCCGGCGATCACTGCATCTGTGGCGTTAATAAGAAACTTTCTCGACATTAATTCCGCGAGGTTCGTTAAACCGGCGCCGCGGCAGCTCCTTTCGTCCCTCCCCGCTGTAATGGCGCTCCGTCAAAAATGGCCATCGACCCCTCGCTGAGATGGGGAACGCCAATTTTCAGGGTGGGGGAGAAAGAGATTCACAGGGGTCGATGACTGGTCGCTATTAGTTAATTAAGCGGTTAATTAATTTGTCCGATGGCAGCGGCGGCTATCCTCTGCGCGGAATAAATTTCGCGAACGCAGCCGCGTGGAAAGATGGCCGACGGTTTTTGACTTTGATCCCCGATACCGGGCGGGAGTGCGCTTTATAATTAACTTTTGCCGGCGCGGGCCTTTTGCCTCTCGACTTTCAGCGGACAGCGAACGCCACTGGCCCTGATTAAGCATTTCCTCGTCGATACCCGTCGCTGATTCCATTTTGGGAAAGGGGCCTCGTTGGATAGAAAAATGCAGCTCCAGATATCGCTGTGGTTTTAATATGTCTTTGACGTGCAGGCTAAAGCTGTAGAGAGGCGGATCGAAAATTGATGCGGGGGGGGAATGGTAGATGGAAGTTCGGCGAACGCGAATGCATCCGAATTATTTCGACAATCCACTCTCAGTAGCCGTCGATCGATCGTCCGAGAGTAGTGCTGCACGAGGTACCCGGCGAAATAATGAATGACCAATTCAATTACCACGACCTTTTTGGGTTTAACAGCGCTAATTACAAGCCCGACGAACCCATTGTGTTCGCCTTGTATAACGAGAATTATGCTCGTCAGCTCGAACCGCTAGCTGCCTCTTCCCCATGAATTTCGCTGTTTAACAGTGCCCCTTTGTACAGGCTTGTAAAACCAACTCGGTATACATTTATTCCGTAATTTTTCCCCTTTTTCATATTCCATACGAACCCTATACCTACGTTGCTAATGAACTGTGCAGTTTATTAGGCCAGAGAGGAGCGCTTTGGCGGTAATACTGAAAAGTAAACACTCGCGGTGCTCTTTTCGCGGTGAAAGAGAACTTTATCTCGGAAAAGACTGGATGGTGTTTGATCTTCCCTCCGACCAATCGATAGATCATCGAGGTATGCGATCCCGCGGTCGATGCATTTCAGCCCGTAACATGTAAATCTGCAAAGGCAACGCGACGAACGCCGTCTACCAGGCTGAATAGCCAATACCAGGCTGGGGGAATACCGACGAGGAAGAGGAATCCAGGTCTCCAGTGGATCGGGAAAGTCACCAGTGAACAAAGGACTCGTCATCTAGGCCGTGGTATTGCCTCTTGCTCGGAGCAACCCCTATTCTGTTCGAGCAAATGACGTGGAAACCTTTAAGAGCGACGCAGGACCATCCTCCTCGAAAAACGACCTCCGAGAACAATTTGCGACTGACTAATTTCTGCTCACGAATAATGGGCGATATTCGCGTAATACGATCGTGGAATACAGAGTGAATCAATGGGCTTGGTAGTATACTGATTGAGACCTGCAGAAAGAAGCTTCTTTGTCCTTTGGATGCAAGGAAGAGCTGGGAAATGGTTTTCCACAGAAAAAAAAGGTAAAATTTGGTGTCTCTTAATTGGTCAGGCTTCCAAGTTCGCCATAATTAGTAGCCTCCAACAGGATATATTGTAGAAGCCAACCTTTTATTCCATGAAAACGGCGATGACATGATTTGAAGGGAAAGGGGAAAACGGAATTTAACGAATCAGCTTTATCGAGAAAATTAAGTTTTAGTCCATCAGTAAAGACACAAGGTTCAATGAATTGCATTTTCTTCTTAAATAATTTTTTGTTTTACGTTATTTTACGGGGGTATTTAAACTTTAGAACCCTTTGTCCCAATTGCCATCAACAAAATATGCTATTACACGGAAAATCACGAAAAATGGACATTCCCAGTTTTTTTGCCCTTAACCTCGATTTCTGAAGTTTCCCCTCTGGTTCCATCGAACAACTGATCCCTGCGCCTCTTCCTACCAAGCATTCCTCTAACCGCGGTACGAAACGTATTTCACAAACATATGTAAACCGCGTTTACGGCAGTGGAAAATTCTCAGGAGTAATATAGCAGCGGTATGTTTCGCCAGACTACGTCGCCCATGGCTCAGCATCCCGTCGGTTCGCTCGAGCCGTGATTCATGGATGGATTCAGTCAAAGGGCAAACGAACTGTTTACCAGGCTGAGAATTTATGTAACCGTCGTGCAAAAATCACTGTCGCAGATTGGCTGAACGCGAGGGAAACTTTGCGGCGCATCGTGAAAGCCTCGGGGAATCATCGTTACGTCTACTGTTATAGTGAAAACAAGATCAACTGGTCACTGGAGTGCACTGCGCGACCGCCTTCGGAGCATATATTCCCTCTGAAATCCGCGATCGATGACTTCCCGCCACCCAGACAGAAAGCTTCCCGGCGTGGAAAAACCGTAGTTCCACAGAAATCGTTCCCGAGGCCGATAGAAAGTGCTCGACGGAAGCTTTAAGCAAACAAAACCGTCCAGTGATTCGATCAAGCTTCACGCTAACATTTTCCAGCAGAATAGAGCCTTCCCCCGTCGCGTTAGATCGAGCTCACATTCCGACGAACCAAAGGGGCCTCGGAAAGCCACGTTCCGCGCGAACTAGTTAGATCCCTATCGGAATTCCACGTCAGGAGAGCAACAATGCCGTAACATTTTACGCCATAGTGCGACAATAAACGTTTCACGGCGGGGCAGGGCAAGGCTACGTATCCCATCGAACGACGTTTTTTTTTATCGCGGTGGAAAATGAGATCCCATAGCTTTCGCAAGGCCCATGCAAAGCGCCCTCATTTCCCTGGGCGCCCCTGAATTTTACCAACATCGGGGAACACGCAAGACAGAGGGGAGCGTGTGAAGCGCCCAGGCGCAGATGCGAAGATGGCCAGGAAGAGTTGCCAATGGCGAGTCGAAACGCGCACGATTCCGCCAACTATCGATCATAGGACGCAGCGACAGGATTACAATCGAGTGCCATGGGTGCAACTCCCCGAACTTGGGGCGATATAAATTCTCGAAAAGCCCGATGGAAGCTTGGGGTTGGCGGGTGTCTGGGTCGCGGGATGATTTAATTAAACCGCGACCTTCTCCATTAAACGCGGCAATTAAGCATGGTCTGCCGAGCAGCGCGTAGATGGGGGCCCTTTTTCGGATTCCACGGTGTTTCGACTTTCTGCTCGGCGAAGTCTCTCGCTTCGATCGCTCGGTCAACCCCGAAGGGATGGCCCGCAGCTGCAGACGTGCCGTGCCTCGTAAACGTGTCCTTCCTTCGATCTTTCAACCCCCTGAAAGGGGTCGCGTCTCCTTTCGAATCGGGAGAGGGAATATTGCGTGTCGCAGTGTCGTGAAAATGGGAGAATTCTCCGCTAAAGAGGCAGCTTTATTTAAACCGAGCACACTTTCACGATCCGGTTTTGCCTTCAATTTTAATTAAATTATTCCTTGGGGATTCCTATCGCTACTTCATATCGCGACTCCCGACTCCGATATGCGGTGAACAGAAGTTCGCTCATCGAATCTCGCGATTGATCCGCGAATGTGTCGCGAGCAATTGGGCCTGCGGGGCTGAACAAATTCCGTCGCTAGATGCCAAGACCAATTAAGTGGATCTAATGAGGTACATCCAGTTACGGTTATCAGGAGGAAACCCAGGGTAATTGGTCGAATTCGGCGTATCGATAGCAGGGCCGTGGATCGTTCGTTCAGGAATTAGGTTCGATTAATTCTGCGGCGCGTATCGCTGGATGTAATCGCGATTACTATCGCCCGACATCAATTTACGTAGGAGATATTGAAACACCGCGATCTCGATATCAGGAGCGACATCTTGAACGCTGTAGCGTGTTCAGATAAATTCCCAACCCTCTGTCACGATTTACAAACATTTCCACGGGAGTGCTCGTGGAATTTGCGATGGGATTCCGTGAAACATTTACCGTGGTTCGCGTAGCTTCCGGGGGCCCACTCTAGCCTAATGAAATGAAAGACAGCGCTCTTTGTGCTCGGCGGACGTTTCCGTGGAGCATCGCGATTCGATTGGTGTTGGGAATAGAGTTTCCTGTTCCGATTCCGAGAAGAACGCGTCGCGGGAGTTGGGCCTGTCTGCCGGGAAATTCGCCAAGGTTCGTTAGCCGTGCTCAATTTCGACGGAGGCCCTCTCGAAGGCGTAGCCGTGGCAGCCGCTCGTTACAATGGACCACGCTCGATATCGCTGATCGGGGGAGGGCTCTTTGTGCCATGAATCGAACAGGCGATGCCTCAAAATTTCACGTGTTCCCCAGAAGCCCGGCTTTCCACGCCCTTTGCGGCCGAAGCCGAAGAAACCGTTATCGAGATAAGCGGCAAATGGCCCGCTCGCTATCTCCCCAGTCCACCGCCCTAATAGAATTCTAAAAGCTGTTAGAGGACCATTCAGCAACCCGATAGACTCCCATTCACGTGTAACTTATTTAAAAACCTTGCAAGCCGTTCCTCCTGAGCAAGTGCCCTTTTAACAACTTATATCCTTGTATTTACGTTCGACGATCAGCGTACGTTGATCTGCTAAACCAGATTCGAGGTGGGCTACGAAAAATTGGAGATCGAACAGCGTCGGGGACAGGTGAGCAGTCAGGTGTGCTGGTCAAAGCTGGCGCCGTGGGATACAGTGTTGGACACAATGTGCGACACGTGTACCGTTTGCCAGACACGACAGAGGAGTTTCCGTCGCTCGTGCACGCAGGCCGGCCGCAAAGTGCATGCGGTGCGACGCGAGGCAACGCCTTGGCGAGGAACGCGGGCCACGATCGTAAAGAGAACGTGACGTTACCAGACGGAGCTTAACCGAGCGTTAAGCGCAGTGGCTAAATTAATTATCGAGTGGAATTATTTATAGGACGTCCCGGGAAAAGAACGAGTACTTCCAAAGCATCGTGTAGGATGAAGAAGACCGAGTGCGAAGGCTGGTGCAAATTAGACAGCGTGATTACAGAGGGTTAAATAAAGCCTCCAAAGAGCGTCTAGACGAATCGAAAGACAGCAATGCCAGGTGCGAATGACAAAGGAAACAGGCGCACGTGGATGAAGTGTTTTAATTAAATTGATAAGCGAGAGAGAGGCAAGCGTCTATTTCTAATTCACTAGTAATGTGTTCAGGAAACTGTCAATCCCCGAGGGAGTTTAACACATTTCCCCTTGCCGTGGACGCGCGAGTTTTCATTAATTACTCCAGCCGGCTAATTACGGAATTCCTTTCCGGTGTACATCGACGAAGGAGCGTCTACCTACGGCAACAAACAAGTCCGCCGAGATTTCCTCGGGACTACATTTTTCCCGTCCGCTGACACCATTAAGCGCGCGGTGAAAATAAATCAGCCCCACTCGTAAATTTCCTCGGCTTTATCTTGCTCCTTTTTCGCGACGGTATTAAAACGGGACTCCTCGTATTTTTTCATACAGAGCTCGCACGATGGTCACTTTCACGGCGAGGAGAAAACGAGCTCGCCTCCGGTTTCGAACGTTTCGAGTTTCCCTCGCTCGAGAAGCGCCTGCCGCCTACCATCGAAAGTAGTTCCGGTCGTAATAATCTTTAAAGCCGGAGAGGATTCCTTAGTGGGCACTCGATGGGTGGTGATCGATGGAAGAGGGTAGTAAAGTTTAAGGTATTTACCACTAGTTGGTTCTCCCAATATTTTCTAACGGAGGATTGAAAGAGTCCCCTTATCCCCTGCGACGGTCGTCGTTTCGACGTCGTCGCTCCGAAAAGAAGCGGGTGAGGGAACGTTAAACACCAGGCTACCAGCGGAACGACCGTGCAACGGGAAAGTGGTTAGAAGGGGTCAAGGGGGTGCTCGTCGCCGCTCGTTCCAGTTAAGTCAAACTGCTGACTGCACCGGGTGACGATCCGGACAGATGCTTCTGCACATCAAAGGCCCTCGTTTTTCCGTCGTCGCTCGTCGCGCCGGAGGATTCGTCGCCGAGGGATCCGTCTTCGGGGAGCCTCGATCCCGGAGGAGAGGAGCTCGAGAACCGTAAACGTTCCTCTGCACTCCATCGACGATAGCGATAATAGAGAGGAAGCGCAGGTCAAGGAGTACTTGTCTGAAGAGCGGGGTACAACTTGCTGCGCCGAAACCACCCCTTCCGATCCTGCTCTCCTCGACTGGCCACCGAGTTCTAAGTTTCGACGGGCCGGGGGTAATTCCTTGACCAGCGTCTCTGTTTGCGCCACGCCTCGGCCCCCCGAGCAGAAATTAGTAAAACAATCTCGTAGTTTATGACCTCGTTGGGTCGTTAGTTCGAACGCTGTCGGGAGGATAGTTCTCGACTATGATTTTGAGAGCATTCAGGGATCTCCCTCCTCTGTTGTTTAAACTTGCAACGCGCAGATACTAGCAAGTGCATCAAAAGACTATACCTAAATGTGACAGAGAAAAAAAGAAAAGTGGGAGAAACAGCGCGAAAAGCACTCGCATGCCTCAACGAAGAGAAGGTACGGACAAGGAAGCGTTAAATTAATATCTCCAACGTCGCTCAGCAACAAATAGATTAATTCCCAGCTACTGTCCGACAGTGCCGCTTCCCGGAAGCGGCTCAAAGGTCATAATTGATTTAAATAATTTATGAAAAGCATCAGGCAAGCGGATGAATCCGGGTGAAACTTGGAGCAGCGGCGAAGAGTGCGGGGGTTGAAGAATAAGGGAGGGTAGGCGGGAGACAAGACACTGCTCGTTATTCTCCGGTGGAGACAGCCAGCGAAATTCCAGGAGAACAGTTTCGTGTATTGTGCGGCCACAATGCGAGCCGACACCCAGCGCGTAAAGCCATTATTATTATTGGCGCTGCAGTTGTTCCATTTTGTTCTATTATGCCAGCGGTGCGCGGCGATGTTTGAAGGACCATAAAACTAGTCGCTCGCGCCTCAACGGCGAATAAATTCTGGACCGTAAATCCCTCCCCGCTTTCTTACACGCGTGGAAACCTCCCCTGTTTCAACGGACCGGTCGATTCCGCCTCTAGTCGATCGCACTCGAGTACAGATCGTTCGGCTCGACGAACGCGCAGCTGAAATATTCAAAGGTAATCGGAGGTTAATTCGCGAGAATTCATCGCGATCCGTTTAGCGCGATCGAACTGTTCAGTGGGACCAGACGTCCGACGCCAGACAGGCAGCGTCGAGCCGTTGAAACGAGCGGAAAGCGTGCGTCCGCACGTTGTAGAAAATTTCATTCCCAAGAGTCATTAGTCCTGGGGATATTGGCACGAGTCGCTGTGAGCAGCTTCCAACTTTCCACGGCATGGTGTTATAAATAAAGCGGACGCGTCGCACGGCGGCCGATCAATCAACGAGATTGTTTACCGACTTATCCTCCCGTGCGTCGCATCCCACGAGCGTACAAAGCCTCCGCTTATATCGTTGAAACCTTTAACATAGATTAGATTCGATGGCAGAATGAAACTCAGAAACACCGTAGATGCTTGAGCTCCTTCGGTCTTTAAAAATCGCATAAATCGGGGTTGCGAGGGATAACCGACCGCGACCTCACTGAATTTCACCTCGGAAGACGACGGAGATGTTGGAATGATTAAAAGAACGACGAAGAATGACGTGCTATTGTACGTCGCGCGCGGTTAAGCTCTGTGGCGTTTCGCGGCGTTGTGCGCCTGCCCTCTGCGAAACGCGGATCTTTCCTCGGAAGGAAACTCGACTTATGGGGGACCGTAATGCGTCAAAGGGACGGCACGGAATGACGGGATCGTCTCTATTTCGTATCTGACTCGGCACCGCCACCATTTCGAATTCGGCGCCGCACAGAGGAATTACACGCTTATGAAGTTGCGCGCCTTCAGCCGTGTGTCCTAATTTCCCTGGAAAACGGCACTCGAAATCGCGTGCCCGCGTTCAACTACGCAAATTCGATTGTCCTCCCCGCCGGCCATCCGTTAATTGCGCCGTGGATCGGCTGCGACCGGAAGCGGACGCTGGAGGATCCGGGGGATGGGCGATTATTCGAAGCGGACCGACTCGACAACGATATCAGGCCGTTTGTCGGTGCACCGTTCGGGGGAACTCGCTTTGGCCCGGTTAAATTAGTTGGAAAACACCGTCAACTCGAAATTAATCGCGACTACGATGCCTCGTTAACTTTTATGCTCGGCCTCGAAGCTTCGTAGAATATCGTTGCGAAGTCGATGAAGGAGATTCGCGATCGGTGGGATCGTTACTCTGAATGGAATTGGAGTGAAGTCGTTAGTTCCGATGGATATAAATGAAATTGTCGCTCGTTGTTGAGGGAAGCAGTTTTAAGCATGCAGGGCTTTTAAACTTGAATAGAATACGAGTGGTGCGAAAAGAGCTTGCCTCTGTCGAGACTTTTTCTTGCCAGTGGACAAAACGATGCATATAATTCCTCGAGAGGTATCTGAGACTGTTTTTTATGAGAATACCAAGCGTCAAGCGGTCCGCTGCTGTCAGATTATTCAGATTTCGCCTGGATTAAGCTCTCTCCTCTCCTCTTTCGTCGGCTTTTCCGGATGAGAGCCGCGAACGTGCCAAATCCCGAAGACCGGGCCTCGTATATCGCGCGAAACTATCAGCGCGGAAATATAAAGGTCCGGGGAAGACTGGCCATAAATCAAGCGCATCGATATCGGTGTTGCTTTAATAAATGACCCCGGAGCGCGGAAAACCGAGGGGGTGAACATAGTTCGTTCGCCCGAGTTTCTGTTCGAGCCGTGCTACAATCGATTCGCGCGAGAAATCAGTCATCGTGGATGTTGCTCGTTAATCAAAGCATCGATGAAGCATTCGACACAGCGTCCTAGTATATTTTCCCCGATAGTTACGATAAGTCATTCCACCAATGTTCGACGAAGTCCAATGATGGAAATTCCGGCGGAAAATCGGGAATCAACGCGAAGCGAGAGTCGTTGAGCGTTATTCGCGGCGTGGACTACCGAAAGTTTTCCGTTAGAAAAAAAAAAAAGCGACCACTGAATAGCAAAGCAGCTCCAGGGACGCGAGAAAACTCGTTTGAAACTCGTAAAATGATTTCCCTGTCCAAGTTTGATACAATTTGCATGCGCAATACATTTCAACCCCCGTCAACCGTCTTCCGTCTTCGCTGCTCGCGTGATACCGGCCCTTTGCGCCTTGACTTCCGTTTCGAGCCTCGACTTTGTTCCGGCCGGTCGCCGCGGCCGCCGATTCCCCGACAATTAACTGCATTACGCGTAATGACGGGACATGGGTTCAAAGGGTGCTTTGCCAACCGCCAGCCGCGACTCGAGAATGCGGCAGTCTCTCGGGGGCACGATCGACAAAGCGATTCCCGTGGAATTTAGTGCTCCTAGGATCAGCGACCATTAACGGACCTCGGGTATTTCAATGAAAAAATCGATGCCAGATTCGGCGTTGAAAGATTAGAGTATCCTCGCGACTGGAAGTGCTTATGATCAAGTTGCGCAAGAAGGGTGAGTCGATCCACGTAGACAGTGCGACGCAGAAAGTGGAGGACCAAAGAAAGTTTAAACGTGAGAGGAATACCCCCAGGAATTCTACCCCCAACGCGACATACAGCGACTCACAAATTTGCTCGTAAAGAACTATCAAATTCACTCGTGCAGTGTGTCAAAGTCAGAGAATCTAGACACCAATTGGACACGGCGAATGAGAGCGACACAGGTAAGCGAATAAAGGCAATTGGCTCCTGCAATTATTTATCCCGCTGAACTCATACGAACGAACTTGTGAGTCACTGTAGATCGTCACTTCCTCTGTCAGTGAGAGTTACCACACTGTCGCTATTCCCCGCGTTATAAGCTTTCCTTGGACCCGTTGCTGTACGTGTCCTTACCAAGTTACACGCGCGGGGACCTCCTCATCGCGCGCCGTCCTCCTGCCAGTCGCCGCTGGATCACCCATCGCACAACATACTCCAAGGATCAAGAGGAACGGTTCCCGTGACGAGTTACATGCCGAGGACGATTTCCAACCGTGGGTGCCGCTCGCGTCCCTCCGCCGTGGGCCAAGAGAACTCGCAGGGGATGGGGCCCAGCCAGGACCAGTAGTCCGGCTCGGTGGCCGTGGATATCGACGGAAACGGATGCCAGAAGACGAGGCACCGGACGAAACGCGGCTAAAACGACACACCTCTGTGCCAGCGACGCGAGCCAGAGCTGATGCGGACCGCGGAAGGGAGGCTGCGAAACTGAGATGAAACCACGGCGCAACCCCCGGTGCGCGCGCGCACCAAAACCACCCCCGGAATACACGGAAGCAGCCCGGCCAACTGAACACTACCCCCCCTCGCGCCCCGCCACCTCTGCTTACTTCTACCCCCAGGAACACCGCGTCCACGACGATGCTCCAGCTTCCATTTTTCCTCTCTCCACTCTTTTGTCCTTTCGCTCCCTCCACGGGCCTTCTCTCCTGCCCCGAACCGCGGAACGATCCTCCGGACGAATCAAAGTCCCCAGACCTTTACTGTGACGGCATTTCTATCGTCGTTAGTCAACGGCCCCCGGGATGGAGATCCCACGAGCGCGTGCACTAACGCTTCGCCGTTTACTCGTCCACGCTTTTCATTGATGGATCGATTTGGTCCGGAGGCAAGCGCGAACGCTGCCCGAGGATTTTACATATCTTTGTGCGGAGTCGGGGCGCTTCGAGGGTTAATAGGGAGTCTATAAAGGGAGGGTTAGCTGGATGAGATAATTTTTCGTAATGTGTCGTAAATGTAGCGTCGAAGATTAAAACGTTAACATCTTCTCGACGGGGCTGGAACTCTGGTAATACGAGCGCACCAACGTGACTGGAATGGCCAACGGTCCCAGTTGCAGTTTAATGCGGCAAACGCATCGCTCCGGAGCTGACGGGAGGAAAAAAGGACAGGGCAAAATGATGCGACGAATTCGAGGCTTTCACGAGTCACTAGAATTCACGCGATTAGAGCTCGCACGAGCGGCGCTCGATGACTCATCGATAGAACGCGAACAATGTTGCCTCGTCCCGGGCGACTTTAATTGCCAATTACTGGGCCCGTTGGCAAACTTCGTGCCATTTTAAATTCGGTTAATCGAATCGTCCCCGCGCTCATAGAGGGCTTCTGTCTACATCCAATTAAGTCCGAGCTCCTGGTTTCCCGCGAGCTTCGCGCTAAATCGCTAATCGACCGGGCGACAAACAATTCTTTCGCGCCGGGGAAAAAGCGGCCGGGGCAGGCGCGAGGCGGCTCGGTCTATGGCGAGCATAGAATTTTGCAACGGTGGTACCGCTGCCGCGCGAACCTATAGAAATTTATCGACTGCTACGGGTGAAGGTGACTTAATATACGCTCAGCCTCACAACGGATTCCGTTTAAGTGCGTTCCGTGAACTTGACCCACTGCTGGACCCTTGGGAACCAACTTTCAAACGTCGATATCATTTCTGAAATATTCAACACTCGTTCCGTAACCCCTGTACAAAAATGAAAACAGATGGGTAATTACCTCACGCAACTTGTGGAAGACTGATGGCCATGATTCATACGAGTGTGTAAACCGCAGCTCCTCTTATTTGCAGTGGAGGCAAGAGAAAACTTGGCATTCAGTATGCGAGAGGTTAATCTTGAAATGACTTCGAGCGAAGTGATCTTGGATATCTTTGAGGAAGAGTCAGAGGATTTTATTGATAACTTTAGGCCTGTAGTTACTGCTCGACAGAGCATCGATAATTTATATTCGTGATGCAGAATTGTACATATCCCCCGTTGCTTAATTATCATACTCCGCAGCTTCCCTTGAATGCCGAACAACTTCCTCCGATCTCCTCGGGATTTTACATTCACCGTTCCGAGCTACCACCAATAATCTCTCCCGATAAAGTAACGCTACATCTTTTCGCAATTTAAGGCGCCCAGGAGTTCTCGACGTTGAGTGGAAACCGAGGAAGAATCCGAGGTACACGGGAAGGCTTCTCCGAGAGGAAACCTTGTCGGAACCAGTGATCCTTAATAAAAATGTACGGTCACGGGCTGGCCGTAGGTGGTAAAGATTGATGAGACCACAGCAACTACAGCGAAGGTGGCAGGAAAATTTTCCTTTCTTCGAACTCGTTACCTCGTTGGAATCCCAGGCACGCCGTGTTTCTGACTAATTAACGAGTGGTCGGGAGAGAAATTGCTCGGGAACGAACGTAATCGCTGCTTTCGAGTTTGGATTAAAATTTAAGGCGCCACTCGTGTACCTGTATCCGGCTTCGCCAGAACTCCTCTCGTAACCATTACGCGCTTCCTTTTTCCACAAGGGGATTCCCAAAGCGTCAAGCTCCTGGCCATCAACGAGAAATATCTTCGAACTCAGCGGCGGGACTCATCCGTCAAATAAGTGCCTCCCGGGGTGGACAATGTCTTCGGCGATATCGCGAAGCTGCATCGAGAGTGGTTCATCGGAGCGTCGAGAAGGCGGAAATGTCCTCCAGGCACTGAGAGCGATGAATTTGCTTCTGCGGTGAATTCGCGAGCCAAGGAATTGCGTGAGATATGAAGACGTTTTCCTCGGCGAACCTCGACGATGTGCTCGCCTCGAGATAAAAAAATTCATTTTCCCCGATGCAGCCACTGTTCCGCGCGGATCACTCCCGCGGCTTCTCCCCGATATTTTCGTTCGTCTTTGTGGATTCTGCCGGGGCGTTGCCGTAATTACACAGCCTCCTATTCAGCGTCGCCTCGAGCGTGTCCCAAGACGGCAATTCATCTCCGTTCGTCGACTCCGGGTCGTCCAGCTTCCGTCGGGCGTCCAGGGTGCTCCAGGTCGGCGACTCTTCCCGGCTGATCATCTCCTGGGGTTTATTTTCCACGATATTACTCGGCCGGGCCGGCGAGCCCGCTGAAATTGGAAAATCGACCACCGCATTGTTTGCATAGCGTCACCTCGATCGCGGGAAAAAATGATGGCCGACTGGCTGCGGGTAAATTGTTAGCACGTTCGTGTTAAACGATCGGGTGAATTCGAAATGGGTGCAAATAAAGGGGGATACCGGTGCTAAATAATTGACTAGCGGCGATACTTTCAATTAGACTCGGAATATGCAACGAGGGACAATTATATCGTGACCGTGGTATTGAGAAGCTAATTGGTATTGCTCTAAACTTTCGCGTGCAATTTTAAAAGAGATATTATTTCAATAGTTACTCGACGTCTGTAATCGTGAAATGCATTTAATTTAAAGGCATAAAAAGGGAATTTTATTAACCCCTTATAGCATCCCATATCGGGCGACGGTACTTCCTAAGCGTTATCGTCCCTGCGAAGGAATCGATGGAGGAGCTCCACGAGGACACCGAGTACGTGTCCCAAACGGAAGGACGATGTCTCGTCAGCGCGTTACGTCTCAAAGTGTCGTGCATTTCCTGCATCTCCTTCTCGAGCTGCTTCTGATGCTCGGCGACGATGCGCCGTTCGAGAACGCCCGGCGATAATCGCGGGGATGAATGCAGGAGATCCGATTCCGGCCTGCAGCGGACAAAGGCGGATCTATTATGCATCCAGAGGCAGTCAGGAGGGAACTGTCGCCATTAACGACTCCTTAAAGGCGACGATCATCTCGGAGTCTAAAGTATACCTTGGCCTGTAGACCTGTCTAGGTGAGCCCGTCTCGTCGAAGCAGCTGGCTCTTCTAGAGCGACGAGAGGATTCTCTAGAGACCCTCTGCACCATGTCCAACATGACCACTTGCTCCTCCCGTGGAAGGACCGCGGCGACCTCCTGCAGAACCTGTGAACAAAAGGTTCCTCAAAGTTAGCCTAACGTGGCCGCTCATTCGAAGGGAGATCCACTTCGTTTTCCTTCAAATTCTGCTCGCTACACTCTCAGATCCAATGGGTACCTCGAGTTACCCAAAGCGTAGGATGCTGAAAGAAAGAAACCCACGAATTCCCCCAAGTTCTATCTAGATTCCAGAACCTTAAAACCCTCACGGCTGTAAACCGCGATGCATGCAAACGGAAATACACGGAAGTCTGAAACGTAACAAAGAAATCGCGTCGATATCGTAAAACCCTGGCCGTCATCGTGGCGCAGGGAACGTCCTGCCATAAAATTCCTCTGTAAGTGCCTGGCTTTATTGAAGGCAGAGGGAAGAAGGAGCGCGGTATCACGCAGGGCCACGTTCGACGTCGCCCCGGGATTAAACTTAGTTTGGAAGCGCAAAACGCATTTTCCATAAGCATAAGGGGGCTCCCCGATTCTCGGGTTGTCGCTCTTTAAGTAGAAAGTTAGTTGGCACACGGTGGAGGACGGGAGAGGCAGGAGAGCCAAGAGCTCCTCGGCGAGCACACTCGCACGAGGGCGCTCCGGGAAAGTAAATACGTGTCCACTTTTTCCCTTTTTATTCGCCTTCGGTGGCTCCGAGAAATACGTACACCCCGGCTCTCTCCTCTTTATTCCGCGTTCGAGACAGTTTCCACTGGCTGAAAGAATCGCGCAATTTCATCGAGATGAGAAGCTCGCGAGCAGCCTTACGATTGCTTCGATTTTCGACGAGGATCGATTAGCAATGGGCAATGGTCGAGAGAATTCCATGGCAAAATACTGGGAGAAAATCTCCCCTTTGAATGGGGAAGCTGTGGCGCGTACGTATTCGAAATCGACCAACGTCGAAGCGATACCGCATTCCCAAATGGTTTAGCGCCGCGGCGGAAGCACGCGCCACCGGAAATTAACCGAGGAGCAGCACCCGAGCTTGCTGCGACCGCCCCGTGAATAAACAAAGCGAAAAATACGGTATTGCTCTCTTTCGTGGCTAGCAATGGATCGATTATCCCTGCGAGATGACAAAGTTAGCTCGCGGGAAGATTCCCCGAGTGCTTAACTGCCGTTCCCCCGAGGGAAACTGGGAGAAAAATACGGCGATCTCACGGGGAAGTTTCCTCCGCCGAGGAAACTTGCCATTCTACGACCGCGATAATTGTGTGAAACGCGGGATCCGGGCGAAATATCAATCGGTATTTTTGCCAGGGAAACAGAGCATCCAGCATTCAAGTTATTGATCCAGTACCCCGAATGTTATATAAAGACGGTCGATAGGGGCATTAGAAGTGACACGTTTATAGGTCCAGAGCGTCTAGCTATTAGCAAGCATGACGTCAGAATTCGTTGCTCTGGAAGTATGTCGTTTCCGTCAGCGCTCGCATTTCAGACTTTCTTTCGATCGCGCGATGACAGGGAGGGACCTTTCGTTCGAGGCTTCGTTGCCTGGTGAAAGGCACGGGTGCTGCGCAAAACCATGAAAAGCTTTGAGAACGTTAGCTGTCCAGCTGTCCTCGCGGTAGATTCGAGGCAAGGAAGAAAGAACCGGTCGTTTATTTCGTTCGAGAGAATGACCACAGACGGCGATGGCTCGGCCGATGGGAACGTTAATCGGGTAAGTAGCAACCCTCGCTGCCTCTATAAGAGAGGCTCTCTTCTAACTGCACCCACTCCGCGCGGCACGACCGAATCCTACAGCGGTTTATTGATCTCACACGGGGAAAGTCTGGTGCCGTGGATCCGGCCACTTTTTAGCCAGAAGCCCCGGCCAAATTGTTGGAATGTTTTATCGCTCGAAACGTCGATCGAACGCCGAAACGGAGACGCGATTCTCGCGGGAGAACGCTGCGACCCGCTTCAAAAGAGGTCCCCAGAATTTGACAGCGAGAGTCTTCTTTTATTTCAAATACTCGCGCTAACATTCGAAGACAGATATACGAGATCCTCGGCGCGACGACGTCGCAAGGACGGTTGTGAAAAGAGGATCTTCGCGACGAGGAGCGTTAATGGAGGATGATGGGGTCCGAGTCTTATCGAATAATTTCCTCAGGGCTGGGTTGAGGATATCGATCTCCGGGATAGGATAACGTCCACTCATCTCGCGAGAACCCGCTGACACCTATTAGCTCCGCTCGAACACGATCCTCTGCGAATGCTGATGCGTTTAAGGTCCTCCCGGGACTCGCTAACCTTTGGCGAGTCCCGTCCGATCCCGGGGCGAAATCTCGCAGGAACGAGGGCACAGGTTCCAGCAGACGGAACGACATTCCTAACGGGCCGTAAAAAAGTTTCGGCCGTCGTAAGTGCTGGATCGTGTCCCGCCGTTTGCATGACTTTCGTTCGTTCGTTTCTCGCCGACGACGGAACGGCGAGATCGCCTCCTGTCTAATTATCCGCCGGTTTAATCCACCCATGGGCGAAACGCCCCGAGGGATCTCCAAGAAAATTAGACTGTCGAAGCCGTATTAAATTGCCAGCTTGATGGATTGATGTATCACAAAGAAGCTTCCCTAAAATTGCGCTTCGCCGCGCGGCAATCGCGATCGCAACTCCGGCACGAGCTTTCCATTCAAACATTTTCATCCTCTCGAGATCTCTTCTCCTTCTTTTACCGTAATATTTCTCGCCGGATGTTTTTATTACGATCTTCCTGTTTGCGTCGTCTGGGAAAACTCCTCTAAGTAGCGATGGGACTGATTCGATTATGCCTCGAACGGCTCCGATCGATATTGTCAGTAGCATTCCCTCGGATGGAGGCTTGCTGGAGATATTATTAATAACAGCGAAGAAGAATCTGTTGATGAGGTAACTGTAGCTGTTTCAATTAACAGTTGTAGCAGTACTTCCTCCAACGGTGTCGATACCGTTTGAGAGAGGTGCTCGCCTCCATCGCTGTTCGCGCGAGCATCGTTGCGGCAACAGCCTCCTTGCCGTTATTACAGTAACACGATCCTTTGAAGTAACGTCGTTGCCCGATTTTATGATCCCCTCGCAAACCGAGGTTTCACTTCGCAGTTGCTCGCCGCCGGCTCTCCCGAAGCATTAAACCAGATTCCAATTCCCGCCACTCGGGAACGCAAGGAAAACGGAAGTCAGTCCCTGGCGCGTCCTGGAAAGAGGATTCCGCCGCAAAAAGCGGACATCCTGTTAGCTGGTCCTTCACTCGAACTCGCTTTTACGCGTCTTTCCACGCTTCTCACAACTTCAACGCCACTTCGGGCGTTAATTACCGTTATTACGCTTAATAAGTCCGTCTTGACGAACGCCGTTTCTCTAAGAGTTAAATAATCCACGGTTGAAAGTAAAAAAATCCATAGAAACACTTTGAAATTTCTCACTGGCCAGAAATGCTTGTATCCACATCTAAATCGCATAAGTTCTGCGTAAAATGTACCTACTTGTTCCTTTACTTCTTCGAAGAAAACGCAGAAAAAAAACGTTGAATCTTCCGGCGTGGTAAGCGATTTCGCGCAAGATTTAATGGAAATGATTCAATATGTTCGTCGCATTAAGGCTCATTTGAGGCCCGATTAAGAGTCAATTTATATTCGTCGGAGATTTATGCGAAGGGGGAACAACAACGATACGGAGGCGGAGCCGGTTTCTTGGCGCGTGAGCGACGTTTAATTCGCGTTGTCGAGGAAGAAGTCTCCTGGAGGGAGATAAACGTTCCTCCGTCATATACACGTGCATGCACTGTACACACGCGGCGCATATACAAAATCCGCGCGCAAATACCTTGCTTCACTCAATTTTTCCCCGTTATTTCTGCCGTCGCGACCGAGATTCGGCACTGATTCCCTCCCGCGGCCCTCCCTCGTTTACAAGCGCGAGCTTGAAGCGGCGAAATAAATATTCATCTTCGAAGCAACGATGCCCGTCGAGGCACGTGACTTCCGATAACGGGAAAACGGATCCCACCGCGGTGGCTGATAGTTTCAAGACGGGGAAGTTCGAATTTCTGCACCAATTATTGGATCGCGGAGTGGAAGGAAACCCTTCATCTGAATCGCAATAAACGGGCTAACGAACGGTTCTTTCCCCATCTCGGGGGAAGAATGAACTACCCTCCGGCGCTCCCCGCATTCCCGTCGCTCGTTCCTCCGCGAAACGTGGCGAGCAGGACATCATAGACTTCTTCCCCGTTGTTTGCAGTCCGCGAGCCCCGCGTTTCTGCTAATCCTCTCGCGTCCACTCTCTAATGGCTCCATGGTCACAGAATGGCCTCGGCGTACATTTGTACCTCGCACACGTCCGCGTGGCTGATCCCCGTTTATTCGAGCGAATAAAATGAAAACTGACCGAGACTGCTGACTGTTTCTGCTGCGACACGGCCATCAGTGTCGCTATTAAATCGACTGCAAGCCGATTATGTAAGCGTGGGATAATGGGGCGAGCATTAAGGGAAGAAACGGCTTCGTCGGAAATGGCGGAGCTCGGGCAGCGAAGTCTGCAGTTCCTCCGAGGTCTCCCGGCTCCCATCGATGTGTTATTGTCGTGGAATCTGGCGTCGGTTCGACGTCGTCCCGACGTCTCCCCCGCCCTACCCCAACGGCGGACGGCCCCGCGAAATTACTGTCCCGGAATTGCCTCCGCGCGCCGGAAATCCGTGCTCGTCTAATCTAATGAAACTGCGCGAGAACTGTGTGTAATTAAGCCGCCTCGCGGAATGAAAGCGTGGCCGGAGCCGCGACCGGGCGAACGACCCAGGAAACGCGAGTTTCGCCGCGGAAATTGCACCGACAAATAATCGGTCATCGAACTTGGACCGCATCCGCGGCCGATACACTAACCGGAACAGACGAAGTTCCGACGAGCCAGCGATTTACGCGCAGCCTTCCTCGCAAGTCGCCTGGGTGGAGAGCAAACGAGTGCTCGCTGCCTTTCAAAGGCTAACTCACGAGAGTTGCCGGGGCAGATTTCGAGAACGAAGCTGTCTGAATCGCCGACGACGTGGAAACGTTCTATTAACCCTTCTTACCTCCGAGTCATTCCGTATTGTGCTCGTGAAAACTGCTGGGGCTGTTCATGAAACGAATCTGCAGTTTGCTTTACGTATACGCCGGCAATTGAATTTTCCAGAGGTCTTGATGAGATGGGAATTAGGTTATTTTATCGTTATGAAGGTTTAATTGAAATTGGAGATTAACGCGCGTTAAATATTCATGATGAATTCGGAGACAAATATTATTAAGTGGAATAGGGATGCCAGATTTAAGTGAAACAGACACGTAAAAGTTCAAACGTGGAAGTGGCATAGGAGGGACGAAAGGAAGAATTACGTAAGAGTGCGAGAACTCACCCTGAACTTGCCCAGGGAGATCATGGCCGAGACCAGATCGCCAGGGCCACGTTGTCGAGTCCTCGACCTGTTCAACGAGGCGACGTACGTCAAAGGGCTGGCATCCCTCAGCTCCTGGTACCCTGCAACGTCTAACGAAAATATTGATGTTGCGTTTCGCCTTGAATGCACACACTTTGGGATATATTTAGCCATTCCTTGGTAAACGATATGGAATCAGACTGCTACCGGAATAACATAATAACAACACGAAAACTACCTCTAGATACTCTTCAGACTCTTTTAAACTCTACAAACTCGCCAAACTCCTTGAAGACGCTCTCAACGTTCACTAAAAACTCTCTGTAAACTACCTAAACTCTCCAAGACCCTGTGTATCCGTTTTCTCTCGAAACTTTCCAAGGGCTAATTAAAAGACACACTCCGGCCGCCCATTGACTACCCTCGGGAACTCACTCCCCGCGCTACGCTCTCCCAGTCGGCCCTCGACCATCCGAAAGCACGCAGGAATCAGCCGAAATCCCTTTTCTAAACAATTCAGTCACGCACGCCGCTGGGAAATTACGTTGCCCGCCCCCCAAATTTCCCTAAACGTTTCCGCGATCGGGCCAGAAATTTGCCTGCGTCACCCGGCAGGGCGACGTTGATTTAAAACACGATGCCCGAGCTGCTCTTTTCGGAGCGGCTCGGCACGGTTGATCTATCACCTGGCGTTTCTGGCCCGAATTTTACGAGTCCCCGGCATCGTATAATATCCTCCCGCGACATCCGCGTAAATCTTCGTCCCTTCCGCGCGTTTAGCCGCATTCAACGAACGCCACTTCGATTTTTAATGCTCCGAATGGGTTGTCCCCTGCGCAGGGCCAGGCGGTGGCCATCCTCGAGGCGGAATTCCACTCGGTAGCTTATAGCCGACCGAAAGGGATACCCACCAACGATTGTCCAGGCCCTGGTGATGGTTTCGAGGGATCTTGGTGACGCGTATCGCGGGCCAAATGCCCCTGGCAATAGGTAATGCTCTCGTGATACCGTCGCGTAAATCTTTATCGAACGGATAACCGTGAGCTTTCGAAGGAGGCGCCCCGCGTGAACGCGCAGAAGTAGAAGCTCCGCCGCCTACGCCTTATCTTCGTACACGGAGATTGATCCTCTACCCCGGGGCGATTTTACGAGCACCGCGTTACGTGCGTTGCTGCGAGGCAATTAACCTTTTTCGCGCCGACCGAACAGAAGCTCCATAAGCGCTCGCCGGGACGCGTATCGGAAAAATCTCACGGGTGTAACTTTTTCGTAGGGGTTTTCCATACGAAAAGCCCGGCCGCGCCCGGTGCCGGTCGTGCGCGGAAATAATTAATTTCAGCCGGTGTTATTAGTCGCCAGGAAACTTTGGACCGATGTTTTCCAGCCGGTGGAAACAGTTACGAACGTTTCTTTTCCCCCCTGCGAAGCTTCCGCGGGAACGCGGGCGCCAGCGAATCGTGGCCTGGCGAATCTAATTAATTCTCGAAACTCGAACTCGAACGAAGCACCTTATTACGTCGCGACAAGTTTCCCCGGGAGTACAACGGAACCGAGAGCCACGGAAGCTCCGTCGTCCTTGCTCGAGTTTGTATCTTAATACCCGATTTACCGAGGCTCTCGCGCTTGCTGTAATTACTCGCGTGCCGCCCTCCATAGACTCCCCTAAACTATCGATCCTCTCGGATGGACCAACTTCATTCGGGGAATCCTTTGGTTATCATGCCCCACCATGATAAAAGTTCCTTCTGTGAGGAACGCGAGCTACTAATCTCTTGAAAAAATGAAGAATCTTCTCACCCTTATTTTCGCAGGGCGTTTCACGAGACTCTGACAAGAAATCGAGTATCTCGCCAGTCCTCATCCTCCTCCTCCTCCTCGCGATGTTGCTCACGCTCCTAGCCTTGCTCCACGTGGCGAAGGAGCTTAGTCCCTTGTTCTCCGTGAACGTCAAGTTGTACCTAATTACCTTCCCCTTGGAAAGGAAGACCAGTCGCAAGGAGTTTCCACACCGTTCGATCATCTTCGTCGTATCCTCCGCCCAGCGCCAACCCTTGGACAGGAAGTCCACGATCCCCGTGGCCGGGGATGTTCGCTCGCTGAGCACAGATTCGCAGAACGTGGACAGCGACTGCATCTCGGAGGAGTAAGCTTCTTGCCGGCTCTTCCATGATGCTGCATACCAGCCGTTCTCGTGGAGGCTGTTGAAGAGGTTGTTCAGGTACGGGCGCAACACTGGCTCCAACACTTTCCTGTCGTAATCCATGCCTTGAACAATGGAAGCAATGTTTCTGAAGCAGATGGAACAGCCATTACGAACGACAACAGTGTAGTCGACCTACCGGAGTACAGCCATTGTAGCAGCATCTTCGCCATTACAGGATGAGCGACCAGATCCTCGTTAGCGGTATCTCTGTCCCTTCTAACCACGTCGACCAACAGCCCAACCGAGTAATCGAACTGGTTGGTCGTGTTGTAATGCTTCCCCTTCCTCGATTCTTTGAATGGATGATCGCGCGATCTCGCCCTGCGATCCATCACCGCGTGAATTTGATCCTTGGCCTGCGTTAAAACTAGCTTCAGCAGGAATACAAGGTTCTCCACTTGCTCCGTGGCATGGTAAGACAGCTCGGGGGAATTCAGGTAGGAACAGTGATCCGTGTGGTCCTGTTGAGCATAGAAAACGTAGTACATTTACAGAGAAGACTTGAGGAGAGGTTCTGGGTTAAGACCGTTGAATAATCGATTTTATTATTTAATTTTTTGAATGTTCAACCTTTTAAGAATAGGTGTTTAAAAGGATTTTTCGAAAGTCGGAAAATTTTTTGAAGTTATAGGCATTTGAATACGGGTGGGTAGAATCCGGCCCGCTCGGCGCTCACGTAAAACTTTAATCGCGTTTTTATCGAAACAGTGTTCTCCAAATCCCTCGAAAAATTACTATTCGATTCGATTGAAACATTTTTTATTTTGAAGAAGATACTTCTGTGCAGTGGAGAAACAGCTAACATTTAAAAAAAATTGTATTTTTTTAAGGCGTTGGAAGGACGAAAAACAGGGAAAAGGTGATGTCAAATTTCAAGTGCCGTTGTTTTATCAAAATATCCACTAGGGAATTTGTCCCATTTAGTTCAAGTCCCATTAAATTATCCGTGGTGATTTTCCTTTAATTAATTCCTAAAGATCATCTATTTTTACGGGCTCTAACCGGAATATCACCTTAACGAGCCCCTCGTCAAGGTTCTACCTGTAACATAGCGTCTTTGGCTCGCAACACTTGCTCCACGATCAGAGTAAAGTACTCCAGTTGCCTCTGGCTGTACCCATAATCCGCGTCTGAGGTCCCCCTAGGCAGCGAGGCCATGATGTCTCGCCATCTGACGATCAGCTCGCTTTCCATGACGTCCAGGGGTCTGGGCACACTTTGCGTCATAGACGAGGAACGATAATGGAGCGTCTCCAAGTAGAGCGCCAGCAGGCGAGCGTCAGAGACGTAGGAATCCTCGTGATGGACCATTCCACCTTTGAAACGAGAGAACGCATGATCCTGCTAATTGGCAGGTATCCGCGGATAAGAAGCAAATCATAAGAAGATCAATGATCGGAAGATTTTACTCCAGCGGAGCTTGAACTATAACTCCTCGTCTGCTTCGAACAAAACCTGGCGAGATTGTGTTGTCAACATTATCCGCCGTGGCAGGTGCACTGCAGATTGAACGAACGCTCGACGAGTGAGTTCGAACGAACGTTATAAAAAATTCCGACGGAAAGCTGGTGCATCGGCGATGGGCTCGCGGAAGCATACAAAATTACGAATACATTCAGCGTCCGCGATAATCGCACGCGTCGTTATCGTCCCCAATTAAGGATTTCCATGGAAACGGGGCGAGATCGATTGTCGTAGCGACAAATACCCATACGAATAAATATCATCTCCGTGCCCATCTCCCCTAAAGAAGAATGGATTACCTCTCGCGCACTGTAGCATCACGTTGCAACGGGGGTGAAAGTAACACCTGAGGTTCTGACACTTGAGGGCGGTGAGCAGCTCGTCCAAAGCTAATAAAACGTGACGGGCGAGGGTGTCGGGCGCCCAGCTCGTCAGTGGATCCGGCCCTGCTCTTTCCAGGGACCATCGATGCACTGTCCTCAGAATGTGCCTGGATACCACACGCAGGCGATCCTGGGGAAGGTGAGGGCCCTTCCGTGCTGCCTGAGGAAATGTCTCGGTTCTATGTGTCGCCGCGAATAACGGGCTTGCAAGCGCAATGAATAACATCGCAGCGATAATAATTACGCTAATGGAACAATTATACGGAATAGCGGCTCTGCCCCGTGCAGCACAAAAACGGGCAAATTAATTTAGTATGCAGGGGATTACATACACCGCGCCGGTGAATGGAAAATAGTTGTTGCGCGTTTGCTGGCCGTGGAAACAGGCGACGGCTAAACCGGAAGCAGAGGGAGGGCGGCGGGATGGAGATTTTTAAAATCGATTCAACTTTTCTCATTACGTATTCGCCGTGGCTGCATGTTCCGTTACCGCGCCGAGGGGGAGGATAAATTATTGCCAGGTCGCATCCAGTCAACGTTTTTATTAAATAGCCAAGACGCGAAGGCGCGTCGGAGAGAATAGGGTTTTCAGCGTCGACGTCGAGATATCTGAGGCTGGCGAGAGTACGGAAGAGGAGGCAAAAAAAAACGGGAGAAGAAAAGGTATGGACGGTGTCGGCGGGGGATGGCTCGGTGTCTCGGAAATATAGGCCAAAGTATCGGAGGTCGCGCGAGAGCGTCTGTGCGCGAGCGGAGATACATCAGGCGGATGCACGCTGAGTTATTGTCGAGACGTCGCGCGGAGTCGGCCGTCGCCCGTGGAAACGTATGAGATGCACCTAATATTCCCATAGATGAAAACGTCAAAAGGAACGAGGCGTTGGAATATCACCGGGGCGGTTGTCGCGAGCGAAAAAGGGGAAACAAATGACACGCTCGGGCGAATCGACAAAGTAAAATCCATCTGGAAGAGGTGGATTTGTCGTTGATCCAGAATGGGATGGAACGTTGCGCGCTATATTTGAAGCATATGAAACGCACGCAAACCCCTTAAGAATCTTCGAATAAAATAACGTCACCTTTTATAAGTGAATCTCTCTGGTAAAACGCGAGTCTATCTCTAAACGGGGTGGTTCTTTCGACTACGAAAGTGCAGGGCGATGAAAATGTCTGCGAGGGATTAAATAGTCTGAAGAAGGTCACCCTTGGCTTCATAGGCAGGTTTAAGGGACGTCCCTCGCGTAGCTGGTGCAGGATTTCCATGAGCACAGATTCCGTCAGGGCGGGCACACTGTCCCCGGCATAGTGTTGACTCATAATTTTCTCTGCAGCCGGAACACGTACTCTCCAGAGGGTCGCTCGGTCCTCGCACCGCGCACCAGGGTATGGTCCAACGGCCACGGCATACATGCCCTGAAAATAGCGACGGTGAAACGAGAAGGTGAAACAAACGGGTCCGCCCGTTTGAGCAAGAACATTGAAATTTCCTGGCGGAAGTTGAAAATCCCTGCAGCTCGTAGTTCCATGAATCGAGGCTTTGAGAAGAAAAATCTTTTATAAACGGACTAACCCAGGCGTTTTTGCGAAATTAACTCTGTAGCAATAATGTATTCCAATAGGCTGTAGTAATTATATAAAATAGGAATGATGAATTGTTATCAATGTGTGGGTTCGTCCGCATTTCTTCTCAATGCCTCATTTTCTCTCTACTGTTCCATCGATGGGGGAAACCGGGGCAAAATCGGGACGTTAAGAATAAAATCTCATAACTTTGACGTTATTCAGTAAAAAAGAAATTGAAATTAGGATTCATTAGAATAAACTCTTTTCTAAATAATGGCACATATCCAATTTCTTTAACGGAAAAACAAATTTAAAAAAATAATGATTTAAAATATGATCCGTTTTTTACGATTTTACCCCATGGTCTGGGTAAAACCGGGTACCAGACTGGCCCTAGCACCTATGACAATGAAACACATACAAGTCTTCAGTCTCCTAATAAGTTAGAACAAGCTGTAAAGTGCATCTAACCTTCATTGAACCATATGATTCTTGAACATAAATGCAAATGTCTTCACCATTTTCATCACCACTGTTTACATTATTCATCGGTATTTTGTTTAATTTTGATAACTTTCACTTTTTCGTTTCCTTGTTATACGCATTGCCTAAAACCGGGTACCCGGTTTTACCCCGTACGGTTTTGCCCCAGCATACAATTTTGTAAATATTACGAATTATCAACAATACCATGGCGCAGTAAAAACAAAGCTTCAAATTGTTTACACTTTAATATGCAACAATTAATATAATTCACACCAAAAAGTGTACTACCTGAACATTGTCAAAAAGTGTTTGAAGTTTCTTAACTATCAAAAATTAAATCAGAGCCTTCAGAAACACACAAGACGACATACCCTTGGTAAGCGCGCTTGTAACACGATCATCTTTTGTTGATGAAATAATGCACATCCTGACAATATGTCTCTGCAACGACGCGGAAAAATTTAAAGCAGTTTAAAAAACACGTCCCGGTTTTATCCAGGTACCCGGTTTTGTCCGAGTTTCCCTTACATTTATGTAGCGATGGAGAAGAATCAGTCGATCTTGGTGCATTGAAAAAGGTCATCGACACCGCGATGCATTCGTTTCGCAGCGGTACAACGGCCCTCGAATTCATTGATTTAATTCACCAACGACTCAATCCATTCGCTGATAATCCGCGAAGGATTTACCTTTGCGTGGCTCGTGTAAATCGATGCTGCGAGCTGCGAGCGAATCGTGTTCGCGCGGCAAGCGTGCGCCGCCATCGATGTGGCATTTTACAATCTGTGTGGACGACGTGCGTCAATGCGAACAGAGAGATCGTTAAAGCTCGAGCACCGGTGACAAAAGAAGACCTCTATGTCGCTTGCGGCGAGTACAGCGCTGTTCTCAATCGAACTTTCGATGAAAAGTGTAGAAGAAAGTTTCGCGAAAGCACTCGAGACTTGATCGCAAGTGTCTGTGCGGTCGAAGCAAGTATACGTGAGTTTCCTGCTTCGACCAAACGTATATTCTTCCTCGCGATCGTGCTCCAGCAATTTAATAATCGTTTACCTGCAATACGTACTACCGATGCTGCATGGATAATCTATGCTCTAATTGCAGGACGCATGCGTAAAACACGAGTCAATAAACTTCGCCTTTCGACACTTTCGCCCGGCACGAAGTGGAGCTGAAGGGGAACACCGAGCGTGAAGTTCGACAAACGAATTATGAGCTACGAACACACTCTCTTTTAACTCGGTTGATGCAACGAGTTAAAGATTAGATATATTGAAGCAACTGTGTGGAGATGCAATTACTTTACGTTCTACGACCTACGTCCAGTTTTTCTTGCTATTAGATGTAACCAAAGTGTTTAATGGTAAACTCGTGTCCACCTCCCTGCTCTTATTCTGGACCTTGAAGGGTGGTTTCACCCCTTAAGGGGTTTTAGAGGTCTGAAAAATAAGAAATTCCTGTCTTTTTATTTTGGCCTGTTCGCATGTTTAAGCGGTTATACTCAAGGTCGAAAAGAGGTGAATGTTTGTGATTTTTTGGGGGAAAGCATATATTTTTACAGAATTTTTCATCTTTAAACACCCGCCGTTTTATTTACCGCCACATTAATATACTAACGAAATCTTTTTATTTTTTTATTTTAAATAGTCTGATTCCAAATGGCAGTGCTCACCCCAAAACAAGTTTTTAAAAATGGTCTTTGGATATCGCTTGTAATTTTATTATAAACGTAAATATTTTTCTACAAAAAAATTACCAAATGTTCTTTAAATGTTGCTCCTTTAAGTGCAAAAAGTTCTGTACAATTATATACTTTTGCTTTTAAAAAAAAAATTCACAAACATTCGCCTCTTTTCGACCTTGGGTATAACCGCTTAAACACGCGAACAGGCCAAAATAAAAAGACAGGAATTTCTTATTTTTCAGACCTCTAAAACATATCCAAAAACCAAAGCAATCGGAGGCGGACACCTAAAAACCTCTGCTTGTTAGTGATGAATGATTACTCTCACACTTTGCGCCGCGGAGTAGTGAAGAAGAGCGTCGCAGTGATGAAGAGGGACTCTCCTCGGGTAGTCCGCCAAACTGGGCCAAGACGACACACCGATCCCGATTAATAGCCTGACCTCTGCCTCGCGAGCTCTGTGTCCGTCCAATCCGATCCTGAGCAGTATTCCCCCGGCGTCCTCTATCAAAGCCACTCGATGATCCCTCGGCTCAGCTAATGGCCCAACGGATTCGGCTGCAAACAGTTTCCCCGACATGCCGCTGTTATCTAGTCCGCGTCGTTAAAAAACGCATCGTTAGCCGGGCCTGTTGTTTCGCGGGACGAGACCCGCGGTGATTTACAAGGCGTTCCTTAATGCGGTTACACGGCAGCCAGGTATACCTCGCGGCGGTCGTTATTCTAAATCCCCCGCAAGTCGTTATTAAGCGACTTTCCGCGGGCGTCCTGTTCTGATTTATACGACACCCGGTGTATATCGAATTACCGAGTTACCTCGCGCATCGGTTATTTAATACAAAACGCTGAGAGCTGGGGACGAAGAAGGAGGGGAGGTATCGAGAGGGAACCGGAGAGAGGAAAGAAGGAAGTTTGGTCGAAGAGACGCGCGAAATAACAGGTCGTTGATAAGAGCGCGCTGCGAACGAAACGAGGAATTGGGCTGGACGATAACAAGAGGACGAGCATTTCCTTCTTCTTTACGATTCCCAGGAAACAGCTTTTCTTGGCTACAGAGATAAATGCCTGACAATGTCTCGAGATGGGGGACCGGAAACTTTCAAGGCTCGACGTATCAACGTTCTTCTCGCCCCTTAATTAACGGCCGTGTTCATGTTCGCCGATAATGCGACAAGGTTACCCGATCCGTAAAATATCCTGCAGTGGTCCGGTTGCTTGGATATTTTGTCCAGAACCTCGGCGTCGACCACTTGGCCCGGCGAATCGCAAAACTTGTCGTCCGTTAAATTCTCTACGCCTGTAGAAAGAAACGTAGGTACCTTTGACACTCGGTGCGAACGCGCGGGAAACAAGCCCTTAGATCGACAGATCGGGCGATAAAGATCGTCAGCTCAACAGACTGCTAGGTACATACCTCGTTTAATGGCTGTGGCCAACAAATTTGCTAATTTGGCTTTCACGAGATCCCTCCTCAATCTCCCTGCAGCATCCGCGTACTCTTGCCAGGGCTCTGCTCCAGCGGCGAGTGTCTTTAACCGAATAAAGCCTGGCAAAGCAACATCCTCCTCCACGCTCACCCTCGAGACTTTCAGCTCGGAACTTGCGGTCGGGCTCGACAGCGAGTCTATTCGCAGCAGGTATTCGAACCTGAATTGCTGAGGAGAGAGAGAAAGGGGGAAGCTGACTACGGCGAGGATCTTTGCATGCTCCTCTCCCTATCCGCGCAATGTTTCTAAACTTCTAGACACCGCGCGGCCGATCCCAGCAGAGCCGTCGCTGCTCCCTTTACCTTCACTCGCCGAGGCTCGTTCAACGAGACGAGGAACACGGAGGAGAATCTCGGGTCGAGATTGCCGGCGGCTAGCATCAAACGTTGGACCAATCGCTCCACGGTGGCTTCGATCGCGGAAACGTACGAGGAATCTGTAAAGCGAGCCACCGTTGAAGGTTCGTCGGTGGAACAAAAAAAAACACGAGTCCCGAGCATCCATATCGGTTGCCGGACTCGATAGCGCTCGGTCGAACCGAATGCGTAAGATTGGCGAAGCGGCTCGTTAAATATTCACCGCTCTGTGCCTCGTCCGCCAGCTTCCGGAAGTACGCGTTCAAATTGCTCAGCTGACCCTTGGCGAAAGCGAGCTTCGTGGCCATTAGCCGAACACCGCCCTTCTTGTACGAGGGCTCGCTGGTCGCGCAACCCATTCTCCTACGTGGGGAAACAAGAGCGACAGATTATCGAGTTTCTCGCATGACTCGGCGCGTCTGCACGCTCGCGGGGCAATCAACGTTTTTCTTTTCCCCAGCCAAAAGGAGCGGCGAGAAACAGCTAGAACGTTTTCTCCGCTCGGGCGGAAACGCGGCCGGGCGCAATCTATTTCCCGGATCAGTCAGAATCGTGGCAGGTGATGGAAGACTAAACACGGGGGGACGGCGCGCGATAAATCACGGGGGAGGAGGGCTCGATCTTTCGAGGCTTAATAGGAAACGCGTCGTTGAATCACGGCGCTTTTGCTCCGCGTAACTTGCCGCGGAACGGGGCCCGGCAACTGTTTCGAAACGGTTTAAGGAATTCCCTGAGAATGCGCATTCCGCTTTCTCGACGAATTCCGTGCATACGTCTCTGTCAGCTCGCTACACTGCACCGCGTTTATTCGTCGTGACACTATCCCTTTTTCTGCGACATCCCCGAGCTTCCTTCCTCCAAGCCCCGTCGAACGTCTCGGAACTAATGCTTTGGAGTTAACGGGGTTCTGCGTTGCGGAAATTTCATTTACTAATCCGATCAGAGGGATCATTAATAATTACCGTTAATTCGCTTCCAACCACAGATCCAATTCAACACTCAAAAGGAGCACTAGCTTCTTCCAGCGATGATCATGCTGGTGCTTTATCTTTTAAACACTGTACACCGTCGAATATGGAAATCATTTTACCATGTATCTTGTTAGGAACAACCGAGCGCGACAATTTTCTACTGCGAGTATATTTACTTTCAACATCTGCACGCGTACCGAGCAACGGCGAAGTTACGAGCATGGATCTTTGGCAAACACTGAGCGACCGGTATATCACGAAGCAAAGCCACCGGCTGACGTTTCCATTCCATCGGGAAAGATATTGACTGCCCGCGATCGTGACCATGTAAAAGCACCGTGTGCCAATTATTATTCAGCGGATCGGCTAACAATGCCATCACGGTGTCCGGCCACCGGAATTACTTCCGATGTCGATTGTGTGCGCTGGATTTCCGCTCCCGTGAATGCTTTATACTTCGTGTACGTTATGTCATCGTTCTCGCCCGACCATTTTACCTGTATACAAGGGAGACTTTGAGCGTACTCCACGGAACGAGAAAAGCACGAAGCACCCGGGGCGTACTCGGCTCCTTGTGCGAATTAGGAAATGGAACAAGAGTGAATGTCCTTCTGGATGCAAGAGCGGCGAAGGAGAATCTTGACACTTTACATCAGAGGTAAATGGTCGCGGACATGTACCGCGACGTGGTATAGCGTGTAGAATATGCGGTACAATCTGTAATGAGAAATTGAGTCGCTCCGATAGTAAAGCATCCTTGCCAGATCCATAAATGGAACGGTCGGTTAATGGTCTTTGCGAGGAAGAAGAGAAACTCGGTACCCGACGGAAGGTAATATGATCGTGAACAAAGTAAGAGACGAGTTATAGCATAGACGAGGTATAGAATAGATCACAAAAGAGGTGCAGAATCACCTACGACGTATAGGATAGACCTATCACCTTATGGAGGTTCGTGTCGTCACCCAAACTGTGTTACCGACCCATAATTTTAGGACCGAACGTAGTGGCATCTGCTCGTGAACAGCGTCCAACTCGGCGATTACTCTGAAACGTGTTGAAATGCTGAAAGATGTGCGCGTGCTTGTATACGCGTGACTCGTTCGAAAGCAGGCTTTTGCTACGCTATGCTTTGGCTCGGCTTGTCAACGACTCGTGCGGATTTCTTTCCGAAAATCTATTTCGAGAATCAAAACATTATGACGCTCAAAAATGGTATTTCTTCAAAGCCCGTGTAAGCTGATCACATTGCTTATTAGTACTTTGCGTATAGTAGAACCGTTTCACGTATCGTACTCCGAAAAGTATTAAAAATTCTCGCTGTTACTGACATTCCCGCAAGTTTCTACTTTCTAATGCACTGTTTAATCATTTTACTGAAGTAATAATTGGATTCTATTTGCCCCGAATATTAGTTTATCGCGGACATTGAAATTTAGAGTAAAATTTAATACATAAAAGCCTCGCAAAAAGTAGCATGATGCATGAGTGTCGTGGGGTGCATGAATGCAACTGCAAACCCAGTTACTTTTCAAACCCGCAATGCGAAATAAAATTTGGTCCAGCCCTGAGGAATTTATCGGTTCAGTGTTCAGTGACGTGTGTGTCATAATGCATATTATTTCGGGATTTCTCAATTCATGCATCAATTTCATCGATTACTGAACCATGTGAGAGGCATTTTAACAGGATTCCACTGAGATATACGCACTACCTAGAAGACTTCTCGAGCAACACATTTCTCGGGTCCTATCCTGGGTCCCAAGTATTGGAAGACACACGGAAAGTACAGTTTGCATCGCTGCAGCTGCGAAAAGTGCAAGCGTTAATAGATAACATTATTTCCGGCCTTGGCGAAGTTCAAGTTAGCTGGGAGTCGTTGGAGCTTGACAGAACGTCAACAACCTCTACCAAAGTCGCACCATCGCCGAACAATGTACCTGCCAGTTGAACTTTACCTGCGATAGTGATCGGATGTCAGTTAACGCGTGAGCATAGGTACTATTTCGTGATATCTCGATTCCTGGATTAATTTCATCGATTCCTGGACCATGTGGGAGGTAGCTTAACAAGAGTCTACTACAATTCACTCAGTATCTACGAGACTTCTCAAGCAATACTTTTCTCGAGGAGTTGGGAGTCGTTAGAGCGAGACGGAACGTCAACAACCTCTACGAAAGTCGTGATCTGGCAGTTGAACTTTACCTGCGACAGTGATCGAATCTCAGGCGGTGCGTGTTAGTAGTGTCAACGCGAGTGTAGAGTCAGTATTTGCGCATTTAGAACTATTTAAGACTAAGCACCGGTGCTCAAATTGCTTTTGGATCCTGAAATTAACGTGATATATTTGTGTGTGTGATACCTACATTCTATTCGGTTAACTGATCTTTGTCTGTGAACTAGCTGAAGATACTGCTTCTCTGGATGGATAGCAGTGAAACCGTGTTCAACGATCGGTGAGTAATACATTTTAATTTTTTCAATTTTTCAGCATGCTATTGAACAAATGTTTCCTGTAGCGAGAACAGTGACCACGAATCCATACTTACGAAGGGAGGCCGCGAATGGGACGAGCGATTTTTTAACGAAACCGGGCAGAAAATGTTGAGGCCGATGTGTATAAACAAATTCCAGAATATTAGCTGTGAATGGCCGGCCATTTTTATAAAAAATGGCTTTAAACATTAAAATTATAGAGACGTCGGGTCAATTTTATTTTTCATTAAATGGTAGATCTTGATGAAAGGAATAAAAAAAAGTCTTATGTGTTATTGCCATAGTGTCAATCAGGGACTCGGAACGAAACAGAAACGAAAACGATAAACGAAAAAAACGAAATATTTTTCGGGAACAAAAACAGAAACAGAAACGAAATTCTTAACCCTGTTGCAGGAGTGAAAACGACATAACCGCAATAAAATTTTCGGTTAATAACGTTCTGTACACTTCAGGTTAAAAAATTTAAATTTAATTTTATTTTGTATAATTTTATTTATAGTTTATATTGTTGGAGGCTTTCGTTTGCAAGTCATGTATAGGAGGGCAAGACTCCTAACGCCTCGCCTAGCACGCTAGTCAGCCCTATCAGTGTTCAGACCCTATACATAACTATAACATATAATTTTTTACAAGTACAAAAAATGCAATAAAATTGTTAAAATAAGTATACACGAGTTTTTTTTATAAATTAAATAACCGGTTCGGAACAAAATTTGTTTTTCGTTCTGATGGAAACGAAATATTTGTTCAGCAGGAACGATATTAACCGAAACGAAATTATTATTATCGGAACTGAACCGAAACGAAACGGAAAAACATTTCGTTCCAGGTCCCTGGTGTCAATATAAGACTTTTTTATTCCTTTCATCAAGATCTACCATTTAATGAAGAATAAAATCGATCCGACGACTTCATAATTTTAATATTAAAAGCCATTTTTTATAAGAATGGCCGGCCATTCACAGCTAATATTCTGGAATTTGTTTATACACATCGGCCTCAACATTTTCTGCCGGTTTCGTTAAAAAATCGCTCGTCCCATTCCTCGTTAGTACTCGTGAACAGTAACATTAACGCGCGTGCTTCCAAATGTTTAATAGATACAAAAGCAAATTCGAGGTCAAAGTTCTAATACCTAACGCGTTTTAAATATTCCAAATTATTTTTCTTGAATTTTATAATCAAATCTTGATGCTTTGAATACGACTTACATTTCTCAAGCTTAATTAATCTATTTTAAAATCAGAAAATTAAATCCATACAACAGTTGTTCGCGATTTTTACAATTCCGATTAATAATTCGTAAAATAATCGAATCGATCGAATCGAGTAGATTTTAAATGGTTCCATGTGGAACCCGTCTTCGTAGCAATCTTGCGTTCCAGCAAGATCCTTCGTGATTGCGCGTAACGCGATCGTAGAGTCCCCGTCTATTTACGCGTCTTTTACCGCGAATTTGGAGTCAAATTTTTGCGTATCTAAGACTTGTCCAGAGCACTGAAGCTTCAGTTGAATTTTCTTCGCGAAAGTAGAGCCAATTTTTTACGCATGTACCAAGTACGTCCAGAAGCACCGGTGCTATAATTGCATTTTTATCGCGGAAGTAAAGTCAAACAAATTTTCGCTTGACTTCAATTTTCAGCTTAGACTTGCCAATGAGATTCCAGGCCCTAGAGAGGGCCTAGGGCCAGGCTAGCTTGAAAGCTAGCGATGATGATACGATGGAGGATAGTTTAAGAAATTTAGTCATAAGAGTTTTTCTAAATTTTTCAAAATGTACAAAGCATTGATCGATCAACGACCAGAAATATATCGTAGAAATGGGTCACTTTCGTAGGTACCTCCGCGTTGGTGTGCTCGGCTCCTTGGTGACGTTTCCCGAGCATTGCGAC
This sequence comes from Andrena bicolor, assembly GCA_960531205.1. Taxonomy (NCBI): domain Eukaryota; kingdom Metazoa; phylum Arthropoda; class Insecta; order Hymenoptera; family Andrenidae; genus Andrena; species Andrena bicolor. The sequence goes on from OY482665.1 coordinate 28,743,105, forward strand.
TTGCGAAACGGAATCAAGCTAAAGCCTACGATCTATATAGGTTAAGGACCCAGATCGAGCCAAATTTACCTTCAGTAAATTTGGTTCGGTCTCGGCAGCTAATCAGAACTTTATTCTGTTTCAGATAGGTACCTATTTCGTCGATGGCTTTTCGTAATGTGTTTTATATCAATTTCATGTATGTCGTCTGGTGTTTTGCACGATATATTTTATTTCATGTCATGTATTTTATTATGTTTATTTCATTTCCATCCATGCTGGTCCCACTATTACTAACATAACGTAGTTGATTGTTTCAGCTTTTCAGGTTCACCATTCTGCTGCGAAGGGAGACAATAAAATAATATATTTAAAAGAAACTAGTGAAAAGTAATAGTGACAGAAGACATCTAAGGAAGCCTAGGCTAAGTTAATATAGCATGAAGTATTTAAGTCGCCATGTAAAATTTCCAAGTAGTCCCAGAATCATTAGCTTTGTTGCACTTTCGTTGGCTCCTCATCTCTGATGAGGAGGTCGCCGCTGCTTCCGTTTCCGGAAGTAAGTGACTGAGCATGGAATTGGTATGTGTGGATCAGTTTCATCCCCTGGTGTTCTTGTCGAAAGGGAAAAGTTTCGGGCGTAGGGGGTGTATCGCTTGGTACACTGCCTGCGTAGGTCTCCTGGTCCGATTGCCCAATCTCTGCGTTAGACGGCTTTAGTCAGGTCACACCTAGTGTTGCTCCTGACGAGTCGCATGAGTCGGAGCAATAGGAATCGGCTGGGAGACGCCGAGGGCTTTTTCCTTTCGACTCGGACATTAGGGTGGTAGGAACTGCGCCATTCAGTACTCCTTTCATGCTCACCCGTAGTCTTTCCTTCTTTGCTGAGTTTATTTTAATCGAGTGATTGCTTGGCAGTTCTCTAGATTCTATATCTAAAGCGAAGGAATCGATGGAACTTTGATTCCATCCATCTCTTTGGTTTAGTAGGCTAAGTGTTTCCGTGTACAGGGAGATCGATGGAACTTTGATTCCATCTATCTCTCTACGGGTCTCCAAGTGCAGCAACCTCCTCGCGGTGAGACCTGGTAATCGGTGCGAACCACCGAGCCGATAGCTGTGATTGTCAAATATTCTAATTAGATATAAGAATTGCTTTAGTCGTAAGACTTTTTCCAAATTTTCCAAAATGCACAGAGCATTGGTCGAACATGGACCTGAAATATTCGGTAGGAATGAGTCACTTTCGTAGGTATCTCCGCGCCGGTGTGCTCGGGTCCTTGGTAACGTTTCCCGAGCATTGCGACTTGCGAAACGGAATCAAGCTAAAACCTACGATCTAGGTTAAGGGCCCAGATTTTTTGTTTACTACCCCATGGCTACGCCGTAGGCCCCGTCTATTGCTCTATCCGCGTCCAGAGTTATTTGTCAAGGTCAAGGTCAACATTGTTTACCAAAGTCAACATTGTTTACCATCCCCGCTCTATTGCTCCACCCGCGTTCAGAGTCATTTCCCTCGACAGTTTACATCCCTCCGCGGCGCACAAAAAAGTCTCGACACCAGTGGAATCCCCGAATTCTCTTTGCACGTGGACACGTAAATGCAATTTTTTAAAGTGTCGGTGATTGGGTCCTTGAAGGTAGACAAATACCAAATTTGTCTATCTTCAAGGACCCAATCACCGACACTTTAAGCGTCGAGGCTGTCATTCTTTGTACTCGTATAAAAGCATACTTGAACAAAATTCATTAATTTCAAAAATATATTACGGGATCTATTACCGACACCCTTCGAATGTATTAAAAGGTTACGTCCGGTACACGAGCAACTACTGCAGTGACAGTAATAATGCTTGAAACCCTTGCACCGGTCACTGTCACCCGATTAACAAGTAAAAAGACTCGACGAATTCGACGTCTTTATCACTTTCTCCGACGCTTATATTCTTTAAAACATTAAATTTTGTCAACAGCTTGAATACCGCGATTGCAGCATTCGACGCCTTGTTTTCTCCCTCGCTAGTAACGAAATCATCGTTCTCCCAATATCCGGTTAAAAATTTTTGATCGTTTGAATTAACAATGAAAAAATTGCTGCTTTTCGTATCGTACAAACAACAGTTGTATGCCAAATTTTGTTTTACGCCTCTGCTTCGAATGAAGTATTCGCGTACAATAGCTTAGGGTGACGGTAATTGGTGTATGTGGCGGTTATCGGCTCCTTTATTCTACTTCAAACAAAGCTACCCAGCGTTTCGAGTCTTTGTCAACACTTTTGGGTCTATAAAACAAGGGTTCTAGATCGTACCAATTGAAAGCAGATACGTCCAAAAATTGGCTGCGTTTATTCGCGGCTGTGGCTGTTATCGATACATGATCGGTGCGTGCGATTTCGCAGCGACTCGTCGCATCGGCGTTTCTCGCTATTTTCGCATAGTTTCTATTTTATATTATTTTTTGGTAGTTTCAGATTGTGTGGACAGTAACGTTGTCAAGAAAAATTAAAAAGTATTGTTTCCATAATCGATACACAGAAAACATATTTCATAATCGTTTACCAATACATTCCTCTTTTCATTATAAATTGAGATTTTTAGGCTTATAACCAGGGACAGGATCTCTAATGTTCTAGAGTGTTTCATGTTGGTCGAGGCTAATCATTGTTTACGTAATATTACTAATTAGTACATAATTATCATACATGTATACCGAATGTGGTTCATTGGCATTTCATTCGGATGCTCTAATCTCGTGTTCCCGTCCGTATAACCGATGTAAATGTACCCAAAAATATTGAACGACACCAAAGTAGCGAGATATAGGGGATAGGTGCTATAAAGGGGACACGTCTTAAAAGGGACAAATCGAATTCCCAAAATTCTAAACGCATTACACATGCAACTTATTTTCCTGTTTATTACAACACTAGTGCCTAGTCGTTTGACGTAAACTTCGCTACGGTCTCACTTGCAACAGAGTAGGGTAGGGTGGGGCTAATAGTCCCGTTTTTCGTATAATCTTATGTAAAATTTAGTACTAACAATCTAGAGATATCTGGTGTTATTTTGTTAAAACTATAACTATTGGGCTTTACGTTCGCGAAGTTCAATTGGTGATATTGTTATTTTTTGTTGAGTTATACCACAAAATGTTCGTCAATTCCAAATGGACTTATTGCCCCACGTGCGGGGCAAAAAGTCCATTGCTTGGGGTAAAAAGTCCCTAATATCTTCTAACCAACATTTCGTGTAATATAAAACTAAATAAGCAAAAAACTCTTCTTAAATCAACAAATATTTATTGAATCAATTCTTTTCGGCATACAAAATGAAAGGAAAGCATTATTTGCTTAAAAAAAAATAAAAATATATGTCAGAGACTTACTTTGAATTAAAAACTATCAAAAATCTTCCCTCAACTAAAACAAAGACACTATTTAAAGGCTTTGGCATCGTTTCTTTATGCTTTGGCCATCTTATTATGAAAGCAAATAATAAAAAATATAATTTCATTTCAAACTCTACCTTGCTTATATAAAACAAAAATCATTTTCTTAGTATTATTTGATTATGAAATCAAATACTACCTTGTTTTATAATGGCGCATTCTAAAAAACAATTATAAATATAAATAGTTCTCTAATTTAAAGTGAAGAGGCCATAAGTTCTCATGCGAGGTAACAGTCCCAATAAGGGACTTTTTGCCCCAATGGTACTTCTATAGTTTATGCGATATTTACGGTAGAAAATATTATCATTTCCAAATAAACAATATCATGTACAGATTACTAAAGAAACATAGAATCTTAACGTACTTAGCTCATACACTGATAAACTTCGGTTTACTTCGTACAAAACAATAAAGGCGACGTATTTATTTCACTTTTTAACGCGTATAATACCAAAGATGTCGTGTAATCCGAACGAACGACCAAAAACGACTGGCGACTCTGTGGTTACCTTCGTTTCTTCTCGCCTTTTATATAGTATACTGCGAAACTCGATATTTTGTTTAGGAACAGAGATTTTACATTCGGGACTTTTTACCCGCCGGACTTTTAGCCCCACCCTACCCTAGTAATCCACGGTTGATGTTTTTCGGCAGTAAAAATGAAATTTTTCATTGGTTTTCTGTGTCGTTTTCTGAGTTCAAGGTATATATAAAGTGTTAAAGTGTTATATCATTAAAATAGCCTGTATTCAACTGAAACGAAATCGCTTAACAGGTAAGCTTAATTAATTGTTTTCTTTGTTTTGCGGTTATTTTATATTAAACTCACGTATAGTCGTAAAAGGGACAGCATAATAAGTCTTAAATGGGACAACCGTTTCATGGCTGTCCCTCTCATACACATGTACTGCTGATGTTTCCATGACGATGGAAGTCTATTATTTCAAACAAATCCGGGATTTTTTCTATTCCACGTGTCATTAATAATAAAATATTGATGATTTATACTACAAAGAGTTAATTTTTTCGTAGATTTCGTTGTTTTGTATCATTGAGATTTAGAATTATAATTGTAATACTTAATAAATTTATTTTTATTAACGTGTCCCTTTCATGACTTATACTGTCCCATTTAAAACCACCTAGTCGTAAAAGGGACATTTCCCACTTTTTTGTAAATCGAAGATTTTGTTATTTTCTATTACAATTGATGAGTTTGCAATATACTTTTATTGAAGGGAAATAAACGCGCTTTCTTGTGGTGTAGTTGTTTTTTAAATACCTATAACGACATTGTCAGAAATGGACGCTAAACAAAAGTGTCCCTTTTATAGCACCTCTCCCCTATTCCGCCGTGGGCTCCGTCTCTTGCTCTAACCCCGTCCGGAGTTATTTACCAAGGTCAAGGTCACCGTTGTTTTCATCCCCCCCCCCCAATCGCCACGTCCGGGGTTTATTTTCGAACACAAAGAGAGGGGTAACAAGAGGCGCGTCACTGGGGGTCGCCACCGACCACGACGATGACGCGACGACAATCATCCTCCGAACGATCCACGTCGTCGGCTATTATACAGGGTGTCCCAGCTAACACTGGACAGAGCTATATCTCCTAAAGTATTGTTACTAAAAATCTGAAAAAATAGGGAATGCATGGTACGAGGGGGCCAACTTTTTAGCCCGAACGAATTTTTTTTTCGATTATTATTTTAAAAGATACGATGGTCGAGTTCGGTTTTTCAAATGGCACTAACTTTTTGGAAGTCCTGAGTTGATAGTGCGTTAAAAGACAAAATCAATAAGCTATAATGTATACACTTTATTTCCACTGGTTTTTAAGATATTTCGCTTGCAAATTTCCTGATTTTCAGTGGAAAAACCGTCCCTGGACTGGCATGGACCGGGGTCAGTTTTACTGTCGTCACGGGTAGCACTGCCTGTTGAAATAGATACCTACCTGCCAAAGGTCTACCCCGGTCCACGGGCTGGACAATTCTTTTCCGTCAGAAATGCCACTTAGGTAGGTACATCTGCAGTATCGAGAAGCGCACCGTTAATTTTATTTCGCACTTGCTTCTACGCTCGGATGACCGGTTCTTTTCGAAGGGATGCAAGTTCGATTGGTTAGGTTAGAAGGTGTGAAAGTTGCTAAACTAAATATCAACCATAGGGAGCAGATTGTATCAGAACCAATCGGATTTGCATCCCTCACAAACGGCTGCTCTCTTGAACAGGCCTTCTTCACAGAAATACCTCCTCCCCAATGCCCGCCTTCTCTCGCACGGAATACGTCAACGCATGCTTCTGTTTTACAAATGGGTTGTGTCAAAGTAGTCTGATCTGCATGATATTTGGTATGATTTTCATCGGAAAAACATAAGGAATCCATCGGTGACATTTCCCTTTCGATACGATGAAGAAAAAAATTTCTTAATACGTTGTAATGGATATTAGACCCTCGACTGCCGGGGTTCGACCCTAATTCGCTACGCTCGACCCAGGATTCGTACCTTTTTCCGGAAAAAGTCATAAAAATCTCACGTGTTAATGATATTCCAAACCCTTCGAGGACCGAAAGCCATAAAATTCGATGGGCACTGCGGGGTGTTGTCCTCGCCACGGGGTGACAGGCGTAGCTAGAGAATTACCCTGTATCTTTTTATAAAATAAAATAATTCTCTATTCTTTATCGTATGGATATGGAAGTGTCGCCGATGGATTCCTTGGGGTTTTCCGATGAAAATCATGCCAAATATCGTGCAGATCGGACTACTTTGACACAACCTATTTGTATTCTCTATGTAAAAGTTGTCCGATTAACAAGATATTTGGTATGATTTTCATCAGAAAAACATAAGGAATCTATCGGCGGCACTTTCCTTTTGATACGACGAAGAAAATAATTTTTTAATACGCTGTAATGAATGTGACACCCTCGACTGTCGGGGTTCGACCCTAATTCGCTATGCTCGACCCAGGATTCGTACCTTTTTCCGGAAAAAGCCATAAAAATCGAGTGAGGTCCTGCGAAGGGCAACCCTCGCCACGGGGTAGCAGGCCGCATCTCTTCGACGAGCGTCGAGCGACTCCTGCCCGAGAGGAATACGATTTACTTTAATTATAGTACATGTGTGTTTTGTAATAAAATGTTTCTATCCTCTCCTGAATTCAATAACTGGCATCGAGACATCTACGCTCCTACAATCCACCGTCAATACTCCTCGTGGAGAGACACAGGAAGAAAAGGGGTAACCCGCTGTCCACGCGTGGTCCTCTCGAGTATAAACACGAGCTCCGATATTAAAACAGAAGCATGCGTTGACGTATTCCGTGCAAGAGAAGGCGGGCATTGGGGAGGAGGTATTTCTGTGAAGAAGGCCTCTTCAAGAGAGCAGCCGTTTGTGAGGGATGCAAATCCGATTGGTTCTGATACAATCTGCTCCCTATGGTTGATATTTAGTTTAGCAACTTTCACACCTTCTAACCTAACCAATCGAACTTGCATCCCTTCGAAAAGATCCGGTCATCCGAGCGTAGAAGCAAGTGCGAAATAAAATTAACGGTGCGCTTCTCGATACTGCAGATGTACCTACCTAAGTGGCATTTCTGACGGAAAAGAATTGTCCAGCCCGTGGACCGGGGTAGACCTTTGGCAGGTAGGTATCTATTTCAACAGGCAGTGCTACCCGTGACGACAGTAAAACTGACCCCGGTCCTTGCCAGTCCAGGGACGGTTTTTCCACTGAAAATCAGGAAATTTGCAAGCGAAATATCTTCAAAACCAGTGGAAATAAAGTGTATACATTATATCTTATTGATTTTGTCTTTTAACGCACTATCAACTCAGGACTTCCAAAAAGTTAGTGCCATTTGAAAAACCGAACTTGACCATCGTATCTTTTAAAATAATAATCGAAAAAAAAATTCGTTCGGGCTAAAAAGTTGGCCCCCTCGTACCATGCATTCCCTATTTTTTCAGATTTTTAGTAACAATACTTTAGGAGATATAGCTCTGTCCAGTGTTAGCTGGGACACCCTATATTTTCGCGTGCGGTCGGCCCGGCGCGGACGACAGCGGCCGATGATGTGGACGGTCCAGCGATCTGACTTGTTGCTACGCGAACAGGGCGCTAAATATCCTAAATATTTTAATGGATCTTTGCACACTTTTAAAAGACAGTTACGTAAGATTATCGAATAATGTTATATCTTGTGTACCACGAGTTTTTGTGCATGTCTATTTTTTGTATATTAAGTTCTTTTTCTTTTGTGTAAACATTTATGTAATAGGGCTTCGGTCCGTTTATAAATAAATAATAATAATTATAATGATAATAATAATTATTACGCCGCTACGGTATATTTATGAAGTCGATGAGTGTAATTATTCGTGGTTGAGAAATAAAAATTTCCTATTCATAACGTCATTTTCTGAGTACATTTCATTGAAATAGTAAGTTTCAGCTTAATTTGTTTATGTTTGTCAAATTCATGCCTTTTATTAGACTCTAATTGATTTTAGCATCAATTTTCATGTTTACAAATTTCTATGCTGGATTACAGGTGTGACTATCGATTATCGATCGATTATCGATATCTTATTGATATTTAACTTAGATCTAAGATATTTAACGATATATTGACAATATCGTTAATAGCGAATTTCTGATAGAAACGACGAAGCTCTATAAGAATCAAACAATCCAAGTTATTTTCTGGCACCAGTGCAGTGCTAGTGCGTGCTTGCCGAATTCGCTATAAGATATCGTTAAGACGAATAGACCCAGATACTTAGCACACAACGTCTATAAGCCGTCTTTCAGACTTTCAAGATGTCTTAAAGACAGCTTATAGACAACGTGTGCTATCTGGGGATTTATTCACCTCTTCTACACGGAAAATGGTCAGCATGTTCTTTCTGGACGTGCGTGGTCACACCTTGTAGAGTAAATTTCTATGTCGGCGATAAACTAATGCTCGGGGCAAATAGAATCCAATTATTATTACTTCACTAGAATGATTAAACAGTGCGTTAGTAACTTGCAGGAATGTCAGTATCAGCGTGAATTTTTAATACTTTTCGGCGTACGATATGTGAAAGCGTTCTACTGCACGCAAAGTACTAATAAATAATGTCATCTTGTAATTTATAGCTTACAGGGGCTTTGAAGAAATACCATTTTTGAGCACCATAGTGTCTTGATCCTCGAAATGAATTTTCGCAGAGAAATCCGCATGAGTCGTTGACTGGCCGAGTCAAAGAATGGCGTAGAAAAAGCCTGCCTTCAAACAAGTTACACGTATACAAGCTCGCACACCCTTTTTAGCATTTCAACACATTTCAGAGTAGTTGGCAAGTTGGACGCTGTTCATGAGCAGATGCCACTACATTAAGTCCTCGTCTGTGGTCCTGGTCTGCTGTGTTTCTACCTGCGCAAAATGAAATTGTTTCCAAAATCTCAGACAATTTGGAGCATGGAGGTTTTCGGAAGTTGGCCAGATAATTCAACGTGTTATGCAGAAAGCAGTTATGGACAAACATTATATATAAAATTGTGTTGGATGTTGAATTTGGCTGATGAAAATACGCAGGCTGGGTGGGCGTGATTACGGGGCAACCGTACCTAAAAGTGACAGAAAATATAACCTACGTTTATGGTACGTGACGATAAACGTTTATTGGCTATTTCGTTCTTTTACGCTATTCGTCAAGTTTTTATCACTCAACATCCTTCCAAAATATTATTGTTATGTCGCGATGGTACATATATTTGTCAAGTCAAAGTGTAATTATTCGTGGTTATGAAATCAACGTTTCCATTCGTAACGTCTTCCGAGCTACATACATTTCATTGAAATAGTAAGTTTCAGTTCAATTTACCAAATTCGTGCGTTTCATTGGACTCTAATTGATTTAAGCTTCAATTTTCATGTTTACAGATTTCTTGACGAGGTTACAGCTGGATTTGGCATCAATTTTCGCGTTTGCAGGGTCATGGAATCATTCGAAATCCCAAGTAATTTTGGCTTCTACCATTAAATTCACATCTCTGTCACAAGTTTATCCAATTCCAATTGTTTTTTGCTTGAATTTTCAAGTTAACAGATCTGTGTTCTTAACGCGGTTACGACTCACCAGGTCACTGTAAGAAGCTTGCGTTACAGTTAAATGGCGCAGCACGGTTGTACAAATGGATTAACGTGATCTATAATCAAGTAATCTCGTCCATCGAGATGTTATCGTAAAACATTCTTATTCAGAGATTGACCAACATGGAATGAACTAAAAGGTTGGTAAGTCGCGGATCTCAGCACTTTTTATACAATTATTATTTGAAACGCTACGGAGATTTCGATTTTGAAGTAGAATTATGTTTTCTGATTTCAGGAAATAATTTTGGCAATGTTGGATGCGATCTGGGACAATGGAATAATAATGTACTCGTGTTCGCTACATTTTATTGTCGCTCTGTTCACGCTGCATGGATACGCCTCATATTTTAACAAGCTTTATTCCATGATTTATTCTTAATGGGATATTGTGGAATTGGGTGACCGACGAGAAGGTGAAACACCGTGGTGACAAACATTGTATATGCATCACTGAGTTATTTGTAACTTGTTTCATTTTGAAATAAAATGCTGAAATGATTTCGGCAATGATATTTCTTACTGTTTTTCATTTGATTTTGCGTTAATCTTACTTTCATTTCGGTAGAAACAACTAATTATACGATAAACAGTCTATTATTTTTATATCGCTACCACTTTGGACCATGACTTTGAAACTCTTAGAATTTCGACTATTATTTCCACATCATCGCGATATCAAATGCTTGTACAACAAACTCGTACCGCCTGTATGAATCTGTAACGCATGATATTTAGTTGATTTAATCTGTTTAATTTGTTCAAAGGGGATATCTTTTCAATGCTACGATATGCAATTGGGGGAATAATGCCCGAGGTTTTGGAGAAAATTGGTCATGTAGTTTTAATTTCGTGGAATTTGGATAAAGGTGGGGTACGGTTTCTGAAAGCACGTACAATTCCATGAATCTGAAAACACGAAAATTCATGCCAAACCCTTAGAGCCTATAAACATATGGAGGAAGCGTGCAATGGGCGAAAGTGTGGACGACGGTTGAAAGAGAAAAATATACGCATGCGGGACACCCTCTTTCTCTCTCTCTCTCTCTCTCTCTCTCTCTCTCTCTGTCCCCCGAGTATATTTGTCTCTTTCAACCGCCGTCTACATTTTCGCCCATCGCGTGCTTCCTCCATCGATATTTGCTCCAAGTGCCAAACCGTAAACAGTAAATCCCCGTTATGAGCCCGACGAGCTCATAGTGGATTGCCGACACGATTCTCACATTCGTACCCGACGACAACTTTGTGTCCGACTCTTTCGTTTCCTCTCGGTCCGATTCTCGCGGATCTCGTCCGCAGCCTATCGAGAAATGGTAGGGTAGTCGGTGGACTGTCAACGGAAGGTAAAAACGGGCTCGTAACCGGGGATTCGCTGTAACGCAATTATTTGATTCGTTCACGGGGTCAGCTTTGTAACAGGTTGTTTCGACAACTTCGTGTCACGCCATTTTCAAGCACTTCCCGTCATCGACAGTGACATGTTTATCCCACGGATCATTCGTTTTTTTGGACATCGCCTGTATTTCGTATTCTTTTTTATATTCCAGTAACAAGCCCACAAACATCCGTAAATATCATCATACACACCATATCCCCCCGAATGCAGGCGTACAGCTGTATTCTATGATTTCCCGCAACATTTACCGATCTATATCTAATGGTAAGAAATTAAAAGTGCAACCTAAATAGCGTTCTTATACGTGGCTACCCTTCGAGGTTACGGTACACGATCAGCGATTTTGGCCGCAAGGCCGATAACGAGTCCGCGTAAGGGCTAACCGGGTTTCAAAATAGTACGGCCTGCTCCACATATCTCTTTCGAGATTATCAGCGTGAAATCCAAGTTGTGCAATTACCGATAGCGGGTCAAAGTGATTCGTCGGGTCACCTCTTCACGCGAACCGAAGATGCACTCGCATAAGTGGGTCAAAGCGGGTAGAACCAGAGTGGTTAGACCAACCCACGCGATAGCTTTTTCCTTCTTTACATGCATTCGACGATGGAGAAGTTGGTGCTGGGGTGCCTGGTACGCTCCTCCTGTACGAACAACCCTCCCCTACCCTCTCCAGTTGTTTTTTGTCCTCCTTCGAACCTGATTACGCAATCCCACAGAACTTTGCGCGGTGGTTTAATTAACGTTTTACGATCGCATATAATTTTCAGCTCCACTGTTGAAACGTTTCGCGCCGGCAAATAGTTGAGATTTTAAGAAAAAGGACTTTCGTGTACCTTTGAGAATTTCAGACGATCGTTCTTATCGATGAATCGGTGTAAGATTCGCAAACACGATGCACTATCCAGTCCGGTCGAATAGTCGAGGAGCTTTAAAACGCTTTCAGGGCGCACGCCTGTGGAATTCTAGATTCTGAATACATAACTGGTGTCTGCCCCCCGATGACGTTCAGTCAGAGTTCTGCTTCCGTCTCGTTCATTTGCGATTGCCTTGGAGAAAACACGAATCTGTATCTGCTTAGAGCATCCTCTCCCCGCCCCCGACCATATCAAAGGAATTCTTCCGTCAAATTCTTTGCAATTAACGCGGTAACTTAAGAGGTCGGAATTTCGTCATCCGAAAGGATGCCGACAGGATTGCTTCGCGATAGGTATCGGGAGAAATCTAGTAGCGATAAATCGACAATCTTTAGCTTGAGTGTGCTAGCGCAAAGTTACCCAAACGTATTTTATACTCATGGATTCTGCTCGCAATAACTGCTACCGAATTTTACAAGCTGATCCAGGATAAGATACCATCGACCTCTTCGGGCCCGTTTCTCCTTCAACAAACCGCACTACGATGAAGCAAAACTGAGGATCGACGGGGTTGCATTAGCGCAGAAGAACGCACAGATTCGTAAGCGCGCTACTACATGAATGCGAACGATGAGGCGCCGTCGAATTTGGAGCCGGCCAGCTCGGAAAAAGCGGACAAGAATGAAAAGGGCACCGTCGAGGATGGATCTGTCGAGTCCGCCGCGATGGAGTCGAAGAAACTAGTCAAAGGTGCGATTTAAAACCACTCATCGCCACGTCCGGCTACGTACATTCTATTATTTATTTATTTATTTATTTAAATAATTATACGGGAACTACCCATGGTTTACAAGTGACAAAGCAGAGAGATTAACTAAAGAGTCATATCTAAATAAGTAAATAAGCCAAGGATACACGCATAACGAAACATAAGAACTGAAGTATAAGATAAAAGATAACACGAGCTAAGAACCTAAAGCTTAAAAACTAAATACACCTATGCAATATTATGATTCATTCGCGATGCGCAGATAAAGCCGAGTCCTGCATCGAATTGCCACCCACGCTTCACGAACGATTCTTACGTATCAAACAAATGGTAAAGGACGCCGTGGCTGCTCACCACGTGTTCATGATCTACGGAAGGGCTCGGGTGATTCGCGAATGTATGGTACGAAGGGGATGGTGCGAAAAGTTCTTCAAGAAGAATTCCAATGGTATTTGATAGCACCGCGGGCGAGACTACGGAATCTGTAGCGAGGATAATTGTAATTGACTGTGTTTAGCTGATCAACAATTTAACGTGGACTCGAGCCCCGTGATGCTGCTAGCTGGCATCGGCGACTTGAAGGACCAGCAAAGTGAGCGGCAGCTGATATCCAGGATGCTGACCAATCACACCGCCGATTTCCTCTGGAACACAGGATCCGAGTGGCCCGGCTGGCCCTCGCAGGACAACAAAACCACAATCTTCAACCGATACTGCCGCGCGGGATTCACGTCGAAGGTATCTCGAAGTGGCCTCGGTCGATTCTCGCCGCTCGCGTCGACACTTACGCCGGACGAGGATAATACATGCTTCTAAGAAAATCGATTGCCTTAGGTGGGCTTATGTTCGAACGTCAGACAAATGCACTGGTATTACGAGGCCGGAGTGGCAAACACCCTCTTCCCGCGGTGCTACAATTTATCGCAGGGCGACCAGATGCACGCGTTCGTCGAGGATTTTCGGTGAAGAACGATAAGCAACTTGTTTCTGAAACGAACGTTCGCTTGGCCCGGCGTCTAGAGCCTTGCTTTCTGTTAGATTCACGGCTTGCTTGAGCCTGCTAAAGTGGCTGGTCGATAAAATCAACGCGGAAGGTGAGAACGCGATTAGATCGCCGACCGGCACGGTACCCTCCAAGGCCATAGAGTTTGCGATTAAACGATGCAGCGATTATATCAGCGCGCAATCTCACGAGGACATCGACCAGGAGACAGAAAGGGTCTGGGCGCACCAGTGGGATCAGTTTATCAGCTGGTACTATCAGATCGTCCATGGCCAGTCGCTTTTCACACGGAACAATGTCCCCTTTCAAGTAAGAGCACGATCGAACCGGTCAAAAAAGAGTTATTAATTTCGCACGATCCGGACAGAAATTCTTCCTGGCGTCCAAGCACATCCTGAAGAAGATAAAGAAATACTGCCCGCAACTCGACATGGACGGCGTGACGAACGTATGGATCATGAAACCTGGGAACAAAAGTCGAGGCCGAGGGATCGTCCTGTTGAACAAGCTGGAGGACGTCTTGGCCAAGATGAACCCCTCGAGTAAATCAGACACTCGTTACGTGGTGCAAAAGTACATTGGTAATCGAACAATATGAGATGATCTAGCGTACGAAAGAATATTCATAATGATAGCTTCTGTTTTCTCGTAGAGCGACCGCTGCTAATTCATAGCACAAAGTTCGATATCAGGCAGTGGTTCGTAATCACCTGCGCCCAACCCCTCACTCTCTGGACATACAAGTAAATCTGAAATCCTAGTTACCGGAGTAGTTGAAAGTTAGCCACGGGCAAGTCGAAACTTTCTGTTTCGTGTTACGATATCGTGCCACCAAATATCCAGGTCATTCGATAGCCGTACAACAAGTCCCATCCGTCGTAATTATCGCCAATTTACGTCCCGAGCAGTTCGCAACCGACAGAGTTGCTAAATTCTATCCTATATTTAGATCGTCCGCAGTCAATTACCGATTATAAGCTCGTTACAAGCCCCCGACGGAATTGATTCCCCTTTAACCCAGTTTCCATAGACGCTCGTCTCCTACACTCGGTGAATTTATCGATACTTTTTCGGCCCGTGGTTCGCGCGCGAGATTAATCCGCAAATTCGAGCGAAAAGCACAGGGACTGCAACGCAATGTGTTATCTCCTTGTAGAGAGAGTTATCTGCGATTCTGCTCGCAGAAATTCTGCCTGACCGACTTCCACGAATCGATTCACCTGTGCAATCATGCGATCCAATGCAAGTACACGAATTGCGGTGACAGGGATCCCGCGCTGCCCTCGGACAACATGTGGGACGCCACGACCTTCAAGGAGTTCCTCAAGTACGATCCATTTAAATTGCACCGCGACGATGAAAGTTCCCAACTGGCCGAAACTCCGACAGGTTCCAGGGGCACGATAAGGCGTGGGACGAGCTAATTTATCCGGGGATGAAGCAAGGGTTGGTCGGCTCCCTACTGGCCAGCCAGGAAGCTATGGACCGCCGGAAGAACAGCTTCGAGCTTTACGGCGCCGACTTTATGGTCATGGAGGATTTCACGGTTTGGCTGATCGAGATCAACAGTCACCCCGACATGAGCTACTCGAGCAAAGTGACTACCCGCCTCTGTCGGCAGGTCCTGGAGGACACCGTGAAAGGTGTCCTAATTTCGCTTCCACTTTACTTCTCGCCCCGTTACCGCACTTCCCGAGCACGTCATTCAGTTTCGATTTTACAGTCGCGGTAGACTATCGAGAAGACAAAACCGCGGACACGGGACACTTTGAGCTAGCTTACAAGCAAAAAATGCCCAACTGTCAGCCGTACTTGGGGGCAGCTCTGTCCCTCCAAGGAACTCGGATCGCCACGTTCGACAAGAAACCTAGCTTGAATAGTCAGGACTCGAAAGTTAGCCTCGTGTCAAAGTCTCCGATGGTGGGTATCTAGGCGGGTGACCGATCGCTCGTAGGTACATAGGTGTATATTACATGCTCTTATCTGTAGACGTGCCTCGCGAAGAAGAAATCGGTGGTGCACAATCAAATCGGGCCCGTGATCGTCGATCTAATCGAGGAGCTAGAGATACAACTCGACCAGGAATTCTACGCTTACTATAAAGTGGAGTCGCCTAAATTGAGGCAAGCATTGCCGGCAACCGCACCACCGAAACCTTTGAAACCGGCGGTGCTGATCGATAAGCAGGAATCAACCGCGAGGAGCGCTCCTGCTACCGGCACAGCTCTTACTAACAAAGGGAAATCACCTGTTGCGGTTCAGGTAAGCATCGGTAGAATCGATGGAAAAGTCCTGTGATGCTTTCGTTGCTTTTTCACAGAACAATCAGGAAAAGAGTGGGAGTGTTCAGAAACCTGTGGCGCGAGGGTCAAGAAAATCACGCGCTTCCACCAGACCGACGAGCCAAAAAGCAGAGACATCGCCCAACAGGCAATCTTTAATCTCCAAGATTATGGCTCTTCAGAAACAGTCACCCAAGTTGGCATCGAAATCCGAGAAGCCAGCTGACGATAAGGTTACACACTGGGCGCGTCTCCTATGACAAAATTTCTGCCGTTTCTGCTCACGAAACACTCTCGTTTTTATTTACCAGATCATCAAGACGGTGGTGCGAGACGCGATTAAAAAGTACAAAAGGAACGCCGTCCTGTCCGCTATTCCGCCGGAAGTACCTGCGCTACCGTCTCCATTGGCAACTGCGACCAAAGCGAATCACGCTATCGCGGGGAAAAATAAAAATCGCAACGTTCCAAAAAAGTATATTCGTCAGAAAAAGGCCAAGGTCCTAACGGACATTACGGACATGTATGCCGTTGGCTTGAGGTTGACCAAATGATTAAGAGGCAAGTCCTTGTGATCCGCACTCGTTACCTCCTGCTTCCTACCACTGTTGTTGATCTGTTCCCCAAGTCTATATTTGAACTCTGATTGTACGTCATCAATAAACAACTATACCCCGGATCGTTCGTTTCATTCCGGCCTCCGTTTATCCACCGTCCCGCGAGAAGATTAAAAAAGAGCATCGTGCTCGTGCCACCGAAACAAAATTCAGTCGATTTTTACAATTTTGGCCATCATGTTTTGACGTATTTAAATTCATCGGCATCGATAGCAGCCTACACGGAAAAATTCAAAATTGCACGCGTAACTGTCAGACAAATGGGGACCACCCCAGTTCACCAGAGATACTTTTTCGGATTTAGCCTGTGAGAAAATAAAGAGTTACGCTCTCTGTCTGTACTTGCCACGTGGAATGGAGCACGTTAATTCGGTTTGGAACTCTGGGGAACCTGCGTTCGCAGTGAACTCTCCGGGCAATGGTACGCCTATCGGCAAGGATAACTTTCACTGTACATTTTTTCGCCAGTCGAAACCCCCATGCGTAAGTAAATGCGTGTAGTTTGCCTGCGGCAGGTTGGTCGCTTTTGTCCTGTTGGGTCTCTTTGATCCCATTACTCGCGATCGTAGGCCAAAAATCACAGCCCGGAGCTGTCGAACCAGTATCCAGTATCGCCCGACTTGTTCGACAGTTGTACCGATTCGGACAGCGACGAGCTTGCGAACGCGAAACAGTGGCTACGAATGCCTTCGTGTTCCAATCGCTGCACTACGGGCGAGCCAATTTCCCAGCCTGGCAAGAGAGTTTTCGGCAAGCCGGTGGTAACGTTCGGTGGAACATCGTGCAGCCGCGCAGAGAGGCCCGTGAAATCCTGTATGAGAAAGCGACCGATAATAAGCGGAATCGATAATGCTTCCACGAAAGCTGCGCGATTCGCAAAAAGGAGAAATTATCTGGGCCCGAAGAACGATCGGATGGCGAAGCGTCCGGAGGAGTCGAATAAACCTCCAAACTCTTCTCGGAAGCAGCATGGAAATTCGACGACACGTAATGATAAGGTGTTTTTCACTGAACGTACAAACAATAGCGAACTCATGCGCGCTCTTTCGGGTAAGAAATGACATTCCAAGTTGAACGAATCCTCTGTTCCTCGGTTGATAGTTATCCCATCGTAGATATACGAAACGTCCTGCACGGTACCAAACAGAATCCCGCAATTGTGGCGTTGAGCAACGAAGCCAAGCAGGGGAAGCCCGTGGAGAGCAGAATCGTCAGAAACAAACGGTTACTAATGTCCATGAAAAATGTGATTCGCGCAATGAAGGTGCAAAAAGTGGCGGATGGACCGGGCTTGGAATCCTTGCAGAGTATCGAGGCGAGGAACAAAGTTGCCGAGACCAACCTTGCGACTGCAGTGGGGCGCCACGAGGATCGAGGTGAAAGCCTAAGCAGAGATAGGACAGAGGAAGAGGAAGAGATGCGGATGCCAATCTTTATGAAGCCCGCGCTGGAGAAGCTCTTGAACGAGTCTATGCACAGGGCAGTGAAGAAATACAGAATTTCTGGCAATACGTGGGAGAAATTGAAAGAAGAGAAGCTACTATCGCGAATCTCCTCCGAGCCGAAGAACACTGCCTCCTGCCTTCTCCTAGAAAACCATTTGCTATCGTAAATAAATCTGAAAGTTGATGCAGAGAAATATATGCTTCGACGGTAAATTCGTTCTTCTTAATCGTGAACGTATAACAATATCGTCCCGCCACTATATCGACTGTCAAACACGCGCACTTCGCGTATCTGGTGACAGTTTCGGTCGAATGTTTTGTGAGAAAAATTTGCACGTTGAAAAAGATTGAAATGAATAAAACATGTTAAGCCGCATAAATTCATTGTCGGTCGTAAAAATGCACCATGCAGCATCGGGGGGACTGTACAGATTTTTCGGCAGACGCAGAACTAGCGAATGAGGGGGAAATTACAGATTCTAACCATGGATTCCCGTGCGCCCAAGAGAATTTCAGTGGACCGGACCGCGAACGGCTCGAGATGGGAGATCACGATCGTACGACAACTATTAACACGCGAAAATGGCAAATCACGTTGACCTCCGACGATTGCTCTATTAAGAAGAACTGCCAGGGTTGGCAGGTACGAATAAGATATTAATTTTCGCCGTCGCGACATGGAAAATAGTTCCGCCACTTCAAGTCCGCCTCGTTCTCTGTAAGATATATCCGAAAAGCTCGAGAGCGATCGAGGAAGAGTTACAGCTAAACCTGAGAGTTTTCGACTCGAAGATGAACCATCAAATGATCGGGGAGCTGGAGCCCGTGAAAACGGCGAACGCCAAAGTCCTTTGCAATCGCGAGGATCTGGACGATCTCTTCGGGGATGAGGAGAAGGAGAACGAATGCGCTCATGGCAAGATCTTTCTAAGGGAATACTTGAGGCTTCTGACCACCGAGCAGGCAAAGATCAGTTTCATCTTGAAGGTGCTGACCAAGGCGGTGAACGAGCACAAAGTTTTCGGAATCTACGGCACGTTCCCGGTGCTGAGGAAGCCCCTTGGAAAAAGAGGCTGGCTAGAGAAGAGGTCCATCAGAAGAATGCTCTCGATGTCTCCGGACATGTCCGAAGGTTGTTGGCTTTACTTCCGCCTGATCATTAAGGGATCAGGAAAAACTATCCTCTGCTTTCAGCTGGTCTGGAGAGCATCGATAAACTACTACGTTACCCTTCGGATCTTGTGTGGTACACGAACAAGAGGGTAGCTGTGAGAACAGACGAGAAGACCATAGTTAATAAATTTTCCGGCTGCTACTTTACCTCCAAGGTCACTTTTGCCAGTGATTTCCCATTTCCTATCGCGTTGCAACTCAACGTCAATTTGAAAATACTTTTAGGTGGACATGTGTAACAATTTGGAAAACGTTTCTTGGTACTTTGAACCGGGCGTGTCCAACATCCAATTCCCAAGGTGTTACAACGTGTACCAGGTTCGTGGGGAAAACTTCCTTTTCCCTCGGATATCAAACTGACTGGCATTTTTATGTAGCCCGCGCAGATCAAAGAGTTCGCCCAGGACTTTTACATCACAGCCTGCATGGGAACGCTCAAGTGGTTTTTATTTTTCGCGAGCCTAGCTGGAGCGGATTCAGTTTGGTCCCCAAACGGGACAGTGCCCGTTCAGGCCATCTTCTTCGCTCTTGAACGATGCACGGAACATATAAGGTTGCAGACGGTCGATCAGGTAATTCGCACTTTCGTGACTAAGTTCGATAAAAAAAATTACAGCTTCTGCACGCACGAGGACATCGACAGACAGAATTACGAGTCTGTCTCGACAGCTGATTGGGCCCAGTTTCTCCAGTGGCACGAACGGTTCATACATAGGCGTGAGATGTTGAAAAAGGGCGACGACCTAGACATGGAGGTATGCGATTAATGTCTGATTATAAGAAACGATAAAACGTCGCGTGTCTTACCGCCAGAACGTACAACAACTCGCGGCGAGCACTCTCAAGGGGATGATACAGTGCCGACCGGAGAGTCGCATCGACGGAATGCGGAACGTGTGGATCATAAAACCGGGGGATAAAAGTTTGGGAAGAGGCATAGTCCTTAAGCATTCGTTAAACGATATCCTGGGTAAGATAAGTCAGGCTTCGAAGGAATGTATGCAGTACGTCGTGCAAAAGTACATAGGTAATGCTGCCATAGAATTGCGGCAGCAAAGTGCTGAAAATTCTCGAGTCGTTTGTTATTCACAGAGCGTCCCTTACTCGTCTATAAAACAAAAGTGGACGTCAGACAATGGTTCCTGATCACCAGCACGCAGCCCCTAGTTGTCTGGATGTACAAGTATCGATCCTATACGCCTCTCATTCTCATAAATTTATTCCGCAATGTTCCACGTCATTCAAGTGTTTCTTGCCTCGAAGGGACATACTGCTGCGATTCGCGTCCAAAGAGTTTACGCTTGAGAACTTCCACGAATCCGTCCACCTGTGCAACACAACTGTGCAGCTCAAGTACCGTAAAACGGTGAGGCCGAACTTGCAAATACCCAGCGAGCTTCACTGGAATCTTGAGAAATTCAAGGAATATTTAAAGTATGCGTTTAATCCCGCTTTCGAAGCGAGGCTCGATCATCGAATGTTCTTCAGGTCCACCGATCGAGAATCGGCTTGGGAGAAGCTCGTCAAACCGGGGATAAAGCAGAATTTAATAGGGGCCCTTCTGGCCTCTCAAGAAAATATGGTGAACCGGAAGAACAGCTTTCAATTATACGGCGCCGATTTTTTGATAATGGACGACTTGTCGGTTTGGCTGATCGAGATCAATACGAATCCTAGACTGAATCCCCCGAGTAGCTCTGTAACAGAGAAACTTTATCCGGAAGTTATAGAGGACACGATGAAAGGTAACTATCGAATTTTTTGACAGCCGCCAAACTTTCCGATAAAATAACAGTTGACAAGCAAATTTGCGCGTGTTCTTCGAAAGTGGTTCTAGATCGACGTAAAAACAAAAGGGCTGTTCCTGGAAAATTCGAATGCATTTTCAAGCAACGCGGCCCGTTCTACGGCAACACTTTTGGGCAAGCAGCTAGCCTGGGAATCCGAGGTAAAGCTTTACTTTCGCCGTTAAATTCGTCCCGAAAACCATAAATTATAACGGAAAGGAAAGGAGTTTTATTAAGGAAAAAAACAAGGAGTAGTGGAAAGTTTAATAAAAACGTGTTTATTTTACAAGTAACAATGTTTTGGGTATACAATCCTATATGAACCGATGCTTTCTTTGTCTATATCGATACACATCTATACACGATTGCGTACAGGACACGCTTGTTCATGGTTGCCGCTCATACGTTTTTGCACGTACAAACCCACTCGACATGTCGTTCGTCTTTTTTTTTAACGGGCCTTGCGTCTTACTTTAATTTTGATTAGAAAAGAACATTCTTCTTTCTTGGCAGAACGAGTTCCGCACTTATATCCCGAAGACGTTCACGATCCATAACGATTTTAGTACGATGTACTAAAGAAACAGTGGATTTCTCACATTACTATTGCTTCGAGGTTGATTCGTGTGTAGCGCGTTACGGATGCACACGATCGTCTATTATCGTAGAAAATTCATTTATACACTCGTGTTTAATTACAAAATGTATCTGGTCTGGTTAAATAATGTGACCATCTGAAAATTTACCAACTGTCGTCGCGCTCGAAACGTGAATGCTTTTATTTAATACGAACCGTGTTTCGTTTATATATATATATATATCTAACTGAAATAAAATTATTATTCTCTGTATAATATATAATTACAGTGAAACGCGCATTATACGAACTGCGCTCGCAGTTTTGTAGAACACACCCAACTAGGCTGGACCACACTTTCATCAAGCAGGACCAAACGAACATCCGGTGAATATTAGTTGGCGTAATGCGTAACAAAAAGACCATTTACAACGTACTATCGGGGGAGGGGGTAGATGTAAAAAGCGGTTACATCCACATGTTTGTCTGTCTTGATATCAGTGTGGTTACGAGATTGCAAGTCCCATCTGTATCGGGCTGCGAAATCTGGCAGGCATAGAATTAATTATTCCAATCCGATGGGCGCGCGGTCATCAAAATCGGAATAAAGTAATTCACCGCTTCACCAGATCTCGACGATCGTCGCAAATACATTCGGGCGAGCTTTGGATGCTGTGTTGCTGCACAATTTATCTTGGTATGTACGCGCAGCTTGTGAAACAGTTCTCGTGGAATACAAAACGATCCCAAGAAACCGACAAAGTGTATAAATATCACATGTAAAACTGCACGAAATGAGATAGACTCACGTAATTGGTTTTAGCGTAAAGGACAATTTAGGCCTCGAGTTGTTCTTCCCGAGGATTTTCTTTTGCTCCTCTTTCACGCGTTTCTCGTGCTCCTTCCTCATTCTCTGCCTTTCTTCTTCCATCAGACGTTGCTGTTCGACCATGGCCAATCTTTCTTCAGCCTGTGGAAATGAAAGTCGTGTTCAAGTCAGTGCCGCTACTCGCCAAGCGTGGCTTCTTTATTAATCAACCCACCAGTTTCTTCTGAGCTTCTTCTATTTTTCTGTTGTTCTCCTCCATGATCCTCTCTAGTTCCTCGCGCTTCTTCCGCTCTTCCTCCTACAACGACAATGGGATCTATTTACATGAAGCAATGATGGTGTCGTTCACCAGCTGTTGTTACACCGTTCATATCCAAAATCATAGTGCCGCTATGTCAACAGCCTAGTGTTACACATCCTAAGAACATTTCTTTTTTTTTTTGTTTTCATATGGGACAAAATAGTTGGGATATATATAGTGTGTGAAATTTTGAGGTCGGGTCTCAAAGAACTAGGATGGCTCGTCGATAGAGAATGTGAAACAGAGGACGCATGTGAACCCAGCTGCTTCGTTCGGATTAGAACGAGCTCCTCTTAGTCCCCAGTGAATGTTGTTTATAGTCAGATTCCCCCAGATGGAAATACGACGACTTAGGATGCCACTTGAAAGTGAAAAAACGTGAATTATGATTCTGAATTCAATCTCCGCTGTGTGCATGCAAAACGGATGGTACAGAGAGTTATGGTAAAATTCTTCCAGTCTTAAACGCGATTCGTCGACAACTCCGTGTAAAGTGCAGTACAAAAACTCTAGATGGGTGTGAATTACTTGATTAAAAAATTATTACGAGAACAAGACACGGTGGCCCCTTTCGCAGGGCTTGCGACACGATGACCGTGACACGCGTACACGAGTACGCGTCTTCGATTAATGGTCGATGATGTGCGTTTGACAAAGAGACAGATAGAAAAAAAAAGGTAAACGTATGAAAAAAATATTTACGAATGAATGGTGCCATCTGCCCCGACCTGTCGACGGAATGCGTTGTGTCCCAGGTATTAATATTTAGCAAATCTAAAATAATCCCTAGTATGGTCTCTCCGATTACATAGCGGTTTATAAACAAAGAATGATGATAAAGAGTAATATTGGTATAAAATGAATTATGAATATATAAATTGGATAATACCTGAATGAAGCTCACGCCAGCACGCAGGGGATGCCTTCTTCATCGACAATCACTCAGCAGTGAGTAAAATACCGGCATCTTCTGTTGGTAGTCAGTAAGGAAGGTGACCTATATATTTGCTAGGTCGTGCTTTGTTGCTATGGGATTTCTAATTCTGCCCTTAAAAGGTCTACGTCTCACCCTTTCTAATTAATCTGTCGCCCAAACTTGTTCGCATATTCGGTGCAAACTCAGTGTGCAAAGCAATAAGGATAAAAACGTATATGTATGGCCGAACTTGTAATCAGGGTCTCGCTGTCCATTCGACCGGAGCGTGCTGATTTCCCGAGGGTGGCAATTAAATAATTGTGCGCATACAGAGAAGACATGGCAGAAGAAAATTCCTAGTTGTATTTCAAGGAAAACCAAGTGTACATATAAAAAATAAAGAACGAACTTGGGCGTACATTGCTCGCTTAATTTAGATCGCTGCCAATCGGATCAAACAACAGGGTTGTGGCTCAAGGAGAATTGTTACTCTCTCTCTATATATATATATTAGTGAAAGCGGTAGTTGGCGTTCGATATCTCTAAAGTTGCGGGACAGAATAGATGTCTCTTATCGTCGTTAGATACAAAACTATTCGTCTCTTCTGTATACCGTTCGAAATGGGCAAAGCACGATATTATTCTTCATCCCCGAGTATCAAGCCACGAGATTATTTACACATCACTTGATCGTACGTATGCTCTTACGGTACTTTATTGAATCGTTAGAAAAAGTAAACAGAAATGAAAGGAGAAACAGAACTTTCGTGTGTGTGTGTGTGTAAAAAGGTCGTATCTACTAGAAAGATCGGAAGATTATGCGAGTATCTGCTCAACGGTAAAATTCAATAGGAATCTCATAAAAAGTTGGACAATTCTGTAAATCTATCCTGCTCGAGTGACAGCAAAAAACTATTCAGGGAAAAATATCACTTTCCTATGATTTCATAGAAAAATAACTTTATTTCAAACTTAAAAAAGTTCGTCTTTTCGTTCTTAGCAAGTTACAAAGTTCGGGATCACTAACTTTAGTCATGTTCGGATGCTGTCTTCTCTACTCCTTATAGATGCGATTATGTGGACATTCGCATACTCGGATATAAACTAGATCGATAAGTAATTAGGTCTGCCGGATCGACAGGCACCGATGATCGCAAAAATTGCGAGCTAGAACGTGGCGGCCGCGTTCGAACGCAATTTTTCCAATTTCGGATACGGCTGGCAATCGAGATATATCGTGTGATGAAAGGTATTAATGTTGTACAAATATATAAATATATATATATATACATGGTACAAATACAATATTCTGTTCATAAATAACCGAAACATGCGCCTATGATAGCAAAATTCTTCCCATAAGAGACAGTATACCTTCCCAACAACGCGACCTCGGTGGATGCTGGGAAGTCGAAGCAATGTGGCTTTTCAATAATATTTCTTTCATATTTATCGACCACAATGCTTCAAGCCCAAACGCTGTGATCGCGAAATAGAGAATTCTCACGTATGGCTAGACTCGCGGCCGGTTAATTTTTCACCATTAGGCACGTATGTCCAACTAGTAGCAATTCCATAATCTTCTGGAATGTCCAATCAGAATTTCACGGCGATTTATGTTGGTACACACAAACATACAATACCCTAAGCTCGTATCACAGCTGCAAAAAACATTCGAACCAATGTGCACCTTACTCGAGCTGCTAAATTCAAATATAAAATTTATCATCTCCGTTGTACGTTCAGCTCGCATATGTGTAACTCTGTTTTGTTTCTCTCGCGAAAATAGATTGTCTAAATATATAATAACGCGAGGATAAAGCACCAGATTTTTATTTCCTGTTGATCGTAACAGCGCTTGGGCTAACACTGGCCAATGTTTCTCTGGATTGGTCTTACCTCTCTTCGTTTCTCCTCCTCACGAAGCTTTGCTTGTCTCCATTCCATTTCCTCCATCATTTGACGCTCCATAGCCCTTTTAGCTTCTTCTACTCTCCTCTGTACTTCGGCCTCTATTTCCTCTTTACGCTTTTCTAGCTCTTCCTCCACCCTCTTCTGTACTAGCTCCTCGATGCGCTTGGCGGCTTCCTCCTCGACCATCTTTTGCTCCACCTCGCGCTGTCGCCTGCAAGCACAGAAACGTTTCGTTGCTCCGACGCTACATAAGTAGCCAATAGTTGCTCCGAACGAGTTGCCTGGCATGCTCTTCTAGCACGCTCTATTACAAGTAATCCAAGGTGCGCTCGACGGAACGTACTCTAAAGTTTAGAATCGATGTGTTCCACGACGTGTTCTCCCGCGCAAAGTCATAGACAGTTATTTACCAAAGTTCCGAATACTTGTATGCGAGCGAGTATAATACAATTAAACCACCACCATGAAATAGTGATACAATCTTACCCAACTCCGCTTGTGGTGAAGATTTTGTTAGATAATTCTTTCTTTTTCCTGACAACATAATTATAAATAAAAAAACGTATACGAATGTAAATAAAATATATAAAACAATTTTTATTGCATACCATTCGATAAACAATTAAACATGAATCAAATATATATATATACATATACCGTTCATGTGTATTTATTTACAAGAGGGGTGAAATGTATCGTAAACGATGCAAATGTGATCTATATAGCTTAAACCCAATAAAAGTGAAAAATAACGAATCGTTCCATTTAAATTAAATCTCTCGACTAAATTACAGGAGACATAGCGCGAAAAGCTTCCAAGGGAACAAGCGAATCAAGAAAATGACAAGTCAGTCGGATGAATTACCTTTGCCGCTCCATTTCTGCCAGCCTCTCTACTTCGTCCATTTTGCGATCCCTATCTCTGTAAGACCGTTTCTTGTGACTGACAATGTGCACGTCATCTGAGGCATCGGAACCTGAGCTAGAAGATGCGGAATGGGACCGTTTCCTACACATACAAACAGAGGACAAATGCATTCGAGCTACATCCTACCTGGAGAGTATCATGTGGAACGACAAGCGTGATTAGTGGTATTGAAACCAGAAAGCGGATGGCAATTATACTTAACGGCGGAAGATGGTGAACTCGCCGCGCACAAAGGTACGTAGAACGATAAAACATGCAACTCCTCACAATATATGTATACGAAAACGTAAAAGAACTCTCCGCGGAGTGTGTGGCAAAATGGCGGAGTACTTAATAAACTGAAAAAAACTTGGGTATGCAAGTATCCGGTGCAAGCCTGTTACCTTGACTTCGAACTGCGCTCTTTCGGCTTCTCGGAGTATTTGTTGTTGGAGTGCTTCTCCCGCGATTTCGATCGTTTCCTGGAGTGCTTGCTCTTGTGACGCCTCCTACTTGGAGATTTGGTCCTGGATCTGGAACGGCCCATTCTTCGGCAAGCTTTATCGACTTTACGGGGGGAACTCAAACGCGAAACAGAAACTAAATCACAAGCGTGACAGGCGACTACACTTAAAAATAATCGAACGCTACGCGAACACCGACATACAACAAACCATTCGTTGCAGCTAACGCGCACACTGCATCACTGACTTATGCCGTAGCCTCGGCGGCCATGTTTAAATCAGTGTGCAACATGGCGTCGGGGTCCGAGACACTTCTGCGCGTCGCGCTACGTATACCATGAAAATTCCAAGGGAAATGAAGGTATTCTCTAGAAGGAACGTTATATTCTTGTCGACCGAGAACTCGTCTATTACTCTCGACATCGCATGCCCGAAAAACCGATCAACTTGACAGAGTATTTTCCACGTCAAGTTCTCGGTTTCAAATCGTACTGTAGTGTTGCCTTCGGCCGTGTTCAACCAATCAAAACATGGCCGCAGTACCGTACGATAACCTATAGTTTACAGCCATCGCTGCGCATTACCGAATTAACATTTCGCATAAACTGCATGTGCGAATCCTACGGAGAAGCGATCTGGCCTAAATAAATCTGGCTCGGATGATCGTTAAGGGACGATAGATAGCGCGGCATAAAGCCCGGGGCAGGAAGGTGGCGCCATAGAGAGAGAGAGATACTTGCCCGATAGGTAACTGGCGTCGCGTGTGTTCCAAAAATCGCGGCTGTGCGCTCGATGGCACCCGTTCACAGCTGTGTCGGCGTCGCGCGCATCTCGCGCAGCTCGTTCCGCCGCGACAGCGACAGAAACCAAGATGGCGCCCCTCTGTTTGCGGATAGTCCTGCGACGGATATAAATACGTGAAAAAAACAGTGCGAGAAAGGGTTGACGGTGGATCGGGCAGGTCGCGGCGTACGGCGGACGCGTGTTGTACAGTGACAGCCGGTTGGTGACGCGGCCCGATAACAACGGAAGGCTGAATATCGCCGGCACGATAAGCTGGCCGCTGCGGTATTTCGAACGCTCGTCGGCGAAGGTGCTCTCGGTAGCCACCTGAGGAATGCCAGATTAATCGTCGCCGTGGCAAGCTCGCTCGAGGCAGGGGGATGGTAGTCGCGTGAGGGATCGCGCGCGACAGACGGCCCCGTTCGAACAAGGTGAGTGTTTCTTTCGTGAGGTGCGTCCCCCGCGAGAAATAGGTGTCCGCTCATTCCTTTCGTGACGTATGTGTGTCGCGGCAGCGGACGGCTGCGAGACAGGTCGGTCGCGAGTGTCGTCGTCTACGTCGTCTACGTCGCCGTGGTCGTCGGCTGGGTGCTCGTGCTTGGTGTGCCGCGAGTGGCGTTTATCGCTGCTACGCTGCGCTCTCTTTCTACCCTGGATATCTGGTCGGCCGGGATCAGCTGCTGCTTCTGTTGCTACTGCTGCTGGAGCGACTAGACCGGCAGCCCCGGGACACGGTACTCTTCGACAGGAGCGGTGGGGCAAGGAGGTGCCGGAAGCAGCCGCGAGCCCGGAAGCATAACGAAGAAGATGGCCTTCAACGAGGTGAGTCAGTTTTCTTCCGTGTACATGCTCTGTTATGCTGCCTCTCTTTTCTGCTTATCTCCTCCTCCCGTTCGTTCGATCCCGTGGGCTGACCTCGCGACCCCCAAACGCCAATTCTAACCTAACCTCCGTTCCTGCGCACAGCTGGCATGTTATCAACTCCCCTCCCTTCCCCACCAACCGACAACTCTGTCGCCCTCCCCTCTTCTCTCTTTTCTCCTCCCGTGCAGCTTTTCATTCCTCATCCTTCTCGCGCCCCGTCCCTGCCCTCTCTGCGACCTTACGGTTCCTCTCTCAGGCATCGCAATCTGTCTTTTTCACCTTATTTCCTTCGTACCGCCGCTGCTCGCTCTCGTCCAACGAGACGCTAGCTGTGCATCGAGAACCGGAACGAAGGACGTATGTATATATTGTCGGTGGAATCGCTAGGCACGCGAGAGATAAAGTTACGTCGGCATCGAACGACCGTACGCTTTTTTTACCCCCCCCCCCCCCCCCACCTGCTTCCCGACAACGGGGACAAACGCGATGACTCAAAGGCTTGTTTATCGCGCGTTCGTACGGTCGGTATCGGCTGCGAGGACGGGGAACGTTTTGCGATCGGTGCGCAAGCATCGATCCGCATTGTCATTCGTTCCTACGTACCTGCTCCGTTACGTGCCTTTGGAAATACATAATGCGTAATCCAGTTTGCTCGCGCCGACGTGGCATAGTTCGCTTGAACGGTTTGCTGACATTCAACCGAATATGTATGTTGAAATCAAATCGGATCTCTAACTCTGCTCCGAAACGTGCAGCTGATAAAGCAGCGAGCTACCGCGCCTCGGAGCGCAGTCTTGGGAGAAATAACGCTGCGTAGGTACGCGTAGATCTAATGAATTGGGAAACATTTCGAAGCTTATCAGAGATCTCGCTTTCACAGCCAGAATTATGTTCTCGAGGAAAACATTTCTCGAAAGTATTCCGCACGGTGTGCTTTGGTAGACGATAGCCACGTATTGCTCGAGGAAAAAATAGCGACGCGCGTTCTCGCTGGGCGCAGCAGACATTACGCTTTCGGGGCACGATTTTGTAAACAATTTACATCACGGTTATACCTATGATAGCTGTAAGAGATCCAGTGGATACGGGCGTGCTCCGTCACCGTCGCTGATTACCCGCTTCTGTAGCGTTTCTCGGTAGCGATATTGCGTAATCGTATCCCATAAAGAGACGCGGCGTATCGTGTTTCCGCGACGAGAGAAAAAGAATGGAACAAAAGTATTTCGATGTGCCCGATTCAGGTGTAAGACGATACTCTTGAATGGCGCGTACTATGAAGCAACGAGTTTACTATTGAAAACAAAGATCCACGTGCGGTAGGTGCGAGGACAGTATTACGCGTTTGATAAGTGCCCGTGGCATATCCATGTCCAACACTCTGCCGCATAGTTTCTGGCTGGAGATTATCTTTTCGCGAGCTTATCGCAATCGACGACACATATTGCTTGCGTCGCAATCGCATGCGGCAGAAGGCTGCCTCTTATCATCGCGGTCGTCCATTTATTCCCGCTGACTCCGCTGGAGCACGACAAAAAGAGCACTGGCCGGTAATTAATACGCCTCGATCGGATTTCATCGATATACGCGGTCGGTATCGCGTGACGCTTGAAGGTATATACCTACTTGTTGTAATCGTACGTGTGGTTCTCGCGATTTTTCTCTTCGCGTTGTTTGAACAGCACCGGTCCAAAAGCTGGAAAAATCTTTGTGGTCCTCTGGAGAATTTCATATTTAAGGGGACTAGGCGGTCAAATCGCTCAAAGATCAAGTATTCTTTTGCGAATTAATTACAAGGAGATGAATACAAATTTTCACTAGTACTTTTGGGTAATTTTTGCTGATGCTATAAACTGTAAAAATGATTTTTTGGGGATAATATATATGGCGGCGCTACGGTCGTCTTATGTGTAGGGATTTTTGTCTGCGGGTTTGTCCTCAAGTATTGCGAAAAAATCGAGGCTCGAATCGACTTGAAATTTTTACAGCATGTTCCACATACATTACTTTTTGGAGTGTATCTCAGCGTAAAGTGCAAAAGCTCTAAAAACAGCCACCTGTGCACCCCGAAAACCGACATTTATAGTCTTCTCTCACTGGCTAATAATAATAATATTAATAATTTGGCTTTAATCCCTTTTTAGAGGTCCCCTAAAAAAATGCAGGTTCTAGGAGAGACATATTTCAAGGAAACCGTTGTACCTTTATTTTTGAGCTCAATATCACAGGGCATAACCGAAGACTCTTTTGCACAAAAAAAACATGTTTTCCCCTCTAAGCGATAGTAATAAACATTGTACAAAAGGAAAGGTCTGTGCTCGCTTTTATCTGCTTGCAATTGATTCGCAAAAAATGCTTGATTTTCGAGCGATTTGACTGACTATCTACTTATCGTTAGTCCTCTTAAGCGTGTGCTCCAGCGAAAATTGAATTAGAGTATCGGAAGAATGTATCATCGACGTGGCAGCATATAGTTGAGAGTTAATCGTTTTGTTATTTAGTCGCGTGTCTTGAGATCAGCTCCGGGAAAAGCGTGCGTTCGTATATTTCGCCTCGGGCACTGTGTCGTGTTGCTACACGTCGTTGCGTGTGCACGTTTACGTATACCTAACCCAGCCATTCATCCTCCCCACGCGTGCTCTTTAAACGAGAAATTAATGAAAGAACCGCAGCACTGTTTGACATTAATCTTCGCGCGCTATGATTGCATAGGATTCGCCGCAGTTTTCTGCCACTGAATACGTAATCTTCGGTTTTAACGCGGTACTATACACGTCTAGTTACTGGACGGAAGCGTGCGTCACTCCAGACTTACGTTTTCCGTCACGAATCGTACGATTCGTCGCGTATGTTATTCAGAAGCGTGCCTGGTAGCTGTCCCCTCTGCTGACAAGTTTTGATGCGCTGGAACGCGAAAAGTTCCTCGCGGGTTCATGAAAAATGAATGTAATCCACGTTGCACCTGCGATAGAGCGCCCAAAGGGGACATCGACCGAGGCGTCGATGCACGAAAAAGGAGTAAAAGCGGCGGCCCTTACGAACAAAGGCACCTGCTACCCGGTCATATCGATCGAGACGGAATATATACGAGTGTCCAGGACGGGATTCCACCGTCGTCCTCCCTTCAACAGCACCCACTCGCCCGTCCACGATCGTATATGGCTTCCTTCCCTACCTACCGAGCTCGGGCGTTCTTTACGCCTCCACGGTAACGCGTCTATTCCCCCTCAAGACGGTCCCGTGACTCCTCGCACCGTTGGATCCTCGGTTTCGTGGTCCTTTGAACTCTGGAGCGCCCTATCGAGTTAACTCCGGCCAGGTTCTTCTGATCCTTGACCATTTCACTCGCACTCTTCAGCCAATCAACTGGGACATCGAGATGTACAGTAAACTACATCGATATGCAGATCTTCCCGTCTCGATTATTCTGTTACTTCTACGAACCCCGCACAATAACTTGCTGCGGTGTTTGGCGTGTTTAATAGATGAAATTTACGCAAGCCGTGCACTCGCGGTGGAAAGCCTCGTTTAGAATAGCGGCCGCGTGGCTGGGAATTATGAAAACGAGAAACCCGTTGCTTTCTGGAGCGATAGCGGCGTATGCACGGTCTACGTGCACACGCGTACGCCCCGCTATCGGCGTCGTTATTCTTATCGTAACTCCGGAAAGCCTAGCCTCGCGCCTCGGGTAGCAGAGACGCGCATAAACAAACGTTCAAACGCCTGTGTGTACGTGCACGCTTATCGTCGCGTCTGTTCCTCCGCTGAATGTTTATCGACGCGAGAATTTCAGAGGTGCTCGCGATACCTGCACGGCTCCGTTCCAGCCAAATGTATACCGTTATTACGTAGGCGGCCGGAACGACCAAGTTTCGATGATCGTTCCCGCTTTTTTGTTTCTCGTCTCGCCGCGCCATATAAGCGAAGGTGCGCGTGGGCGGGAAGCAGGTTACATTAAGGCACCGCGCGGTGATATCGCGCGACCGATCGTCGCGGGATTTATCCCCGGGGATCTTTATTATTATTTCATAGACGGGGTATCGCGATCGCGCTCGTCCGGTGCGAACCCGCGCGTACACCTCTTTTAATTAATGACGAACGAGATTCGTGGGTGTCAAGGATACGGGGACGAACGAACGCGTCGGGAGAGCCGGCCCGTCACGCGAGCGCAACGCGAATTTCATTTTTACGATAGAGATATCAAGGTTCGCCGCGATAGCGTTCGGTATCGCTTACGCGGCACAATGGACATTGTTTGATCGTGGCCCCGATGCAGAGCGCCTGCTTATCCGCTTCTCGCCGCCGCTCGCGGGGATATAAAGTAGACGCGGACAAATGCGCGCTAGGATGCGTCGACGTTTCCACCGGGCCCGTGGGCGAGCGCCCATAGGCAAACGGCGGATCGAACTATGGAAATCGACAAAGGCGGGCACATCCGTGATTAAGGTTGACGCTCGTCCGCGGACAATGCGCCATTGTGCTCTGTTTCCAGGTGTAATCTCTGCTTCCTGGTAAATTAGAGTCCGTCGTCGTTCGTTTCTGCGGGGCACGCTTGCTTCTCGCCATTTGTCGCGCCGCGCGCGATTGCCGTCCTCGCGGAAGGATCTCGACGGTCCCCCGATGTAGGCATCGACGCTAGTCGGGCTCGGGGGCCGTTGCCTTCGCGCGAGGAGCAACTAGGAGCACAACGATCGAGAGTCGCCAGGGAAAATCCAATCCACGTCATAAAATTGAAATTTATCGAGCTCCCCGTCGCCTTCGCGAATCCGAATCGTCGTCGTCGTCGTCGTCGTCGTCGTCGTGACCACTGTCGTAAAGGCACGGCGAAAGATACGGGATGTGTGTATGCCTGTGAGAGCCTTGGCCGTTGTCCATTTTATTTTCGATAAAATATGGTCGCTGGAAAGAAAGGTGCGTCCTTTGTGCCGCTGAATACGCATTGGAAAACACCGATAAAAATTGGCACCGATGCCAAACCGAAAGCAGCCGTAATCGTTGAATAACGACGGTCCATTATTCTGCATCGACATTAAGGGGTTAGGTGCGTTTAGCCGCGGTGGAAATTAATGATTTGGGGACTTTTTTAGACGTTTCATTAAAAGAATATAACAAAATACTTATTACACATAATTCATTAGTCCATAATGCGTAGGAAAATATTTATTTGCAAAGATTTTTGTATTCAATTATTTAAGATTTTTGTGGTTCTTTTGAGCACTGCAGAAAAAAATGGTCAGCATGATAATATCTCTTTTAAACATCGATGGATCTGAAAAATAAAAAGCTATTCTTGTAGAATAATGTTGCCGTTATGGGCTGACGGGCCAAATGTTTTAATTTCAAAGAACTAAACAATTTATGTAACCTTAAACTTACCTACATGAATTTTTTTCAGGCAAAATTTTGCTCCGCATTTGTGCAGATCCTTAAAGCGTCGGTTGAATCCAACATTCCAAGGAAGCTTTATTTTTCAACATATCATGACTATCATTGTTACATCGCTACGAGTGTAACCCGACTTCTTCCGCATAGCAACTCGCAAGGGAACATCCCGAACTCGGAAATTCAAAAAATTCTGGAACTTTGTGAACACGTAGGGGATTTTGTCCCGGTTGCAACTTTTGTTTGCTGCCCAAATTCACTCGAAGGCAGTGAAATTAACTCCTGAAAATTCGGCAATTTTCCGATTTTCTGTTATAACTCGCGAACTGTAAGAGGTAGAAGGAAAGCTTCAAGACAAAAGTTACTGCTTTCAATTCGATCTATCGGTTGGTAAGGAAATATTTTACGAGTTACAACAAGAAATTGAAAAATTACCGGTTGTGCACGGGTCAATTCCACCCCCTTAGAGAGAATTTGAGCAGCAAACAAAAATTGCGTTATAATCAGGAGGAAATCACCTACATATTCACAAAGTTTCAGAATTTCTGGTATCGGGATATTTCTTTGTTAGCTGAAACAACAACGACACCTAAAATATCCGTATTTTGGGCGTGTCGCGGGCAAACGGGGAAGCCCCATGGTCGATCCTCTCGTAAGCCCGCCGATTCCGTCGCGAAGAAGGCGAGCCGCAGGTCGACCGTTCCCCCAGGTATCGTATTTTGCTGTAAAACTTTCGGATTGGAACAGGGCGCCTGGGAATTAATCGTGGCGCGGTGCATTCGCCGGGTTTCGTTCGGTCGTAAACGTCAGCGGCGTGTTACCCTCTCGTAAAGCGGGTAATAGCGTGCTCGGCTACCCTTCGCGCACGCACACTCCTGCGAGCTCTTACATTCAACCCCCTGTACTTGTATTTACATACACGCGTGCAACCCCCGGCGGAGTGACTTGCAGCGGTGCGCCTATGTGCTACGGTTGCATGTGTTCTTGAGCAGCGCGTCGACGATAAGGTCGACTCGTGCGCTTAATTGGCACGGTGATAGGGTGTGCAGGGTGTTACCGAGGTGGGCGGAGAAATTTTCGGAGTGTGTCCCTCTTTATTCGAGGATAAACGAGGCCCCGCACGCATTCGTGTGGGGAAACATCCTTCTGATTCCGACGAGGCAACTTTTCCGCCCACACTCCGGGCAATCTTGAGCTGCCCCGAGAGTTTTGAGCCTCGTGCAAAGTTCACTCGCGAGCAAGAGGCAACCGTAAACTGTTGGGATGCGCCTTTCAACCCGTGCACGTAGAATCCTCCTTCATCCAGCGTAGGTAAAGCGAAGCCTGGCTGCGTGTTTCATGCACACCCGGTGCAGATGCATTCGAGCATTCCACGTATGCAAGATTGGAGGAAACGGGAAAGGGTGTAGACATGTGCCGCGGCGTGCAAGCTATCGGCTGCCGTGGCCCTAATTTAGAGCCGATGAAACTTAATTAGGACGCTGAATTAATTGGGTAAAGACGCGAAGGAGATGAAGCTGCGCGCGTGCAGCGCTCCACGGAGCGGATAGTGCAGGCGCGAAGAGGAATTAAAGAAATTTAGAACGTCCAGCTTCAGAGGACAGAGATCTCGACGGCGAGCCCCGGTCACTCGGAATTCTAATGGCGACCCGGGGTAAATAATTATCGAGCAAATTGTGTTAATGAAGCATGCTCGTGGACGCGATTCCGCTAGTTCACGCTGCTTTCTCAGGAAGGCAGCCGTGACAGGTCAGGAGAACGTGTTTCTCGGTTTCAGAGGCAGGAAACGCTACTCCGGGTGTCACGGGGATCCAGTTTTCCTGTCTCCCGCGGAACAGGTTCTCTTTTTACGAGCCAGAAACACGAGTTGCTCTCGACTCTTGCTTCTGGGCTCCCTCTGTCCACCGCGAGTCAAGAAAAATTAATTAGACCCCGTGCTTGACGCTTTACACGCCGTGCCCGATGATCCGTGGAACGGATCTAATAATACTATTCACCTCATTGGTCCCAAACACGATCAACCTGTTCGCCCGCTGGGGGGCCCCGATTGGAAACGCCACTTTTCGCATGCGCGACAAGTTCCATTCCTTTTTTTCCCCCGCTTTTTGTACATCGGCTGTCGTAACAGTCCCCCCAGGCCTGTTCACCTTATCAATTTTTACGTGTTTCGAAATCGCCGGGCCCGATAACGGGCCCGAGTTGCGTAACGGGCGAGGGGGAGACGCGAGCGTGGCGAAAAAGCAGCCTGTCGACGCGACTGGTTTTCGTTCATGGTGAAAGGAAATTCCAATTCCGCGGTGATGCGTTGCGCGCGTCCGTCTACCAAGAATCGAGATGGAACTCCCCGTCTAATTCGGAAAAAAACTCGATTCTATTTGCGGCGAGGCCTTCGGATTCCTCGGACAGGTATTCCGCGGTGACTCGATCCGAGGTAAACGCAACGAGAACAGAGCCGCGGCGCGTTCGACCGCACTTTACGGCCACCCGTGCGGGCCTCGCTCGAGCTTTAATTCCTCTTACTTTTGCGAAAGTGCAGTGGCGATATTGTATATTAAGTCGCCTGGCGGAATGCCGTTCTCTCCGATCGAACTCCAAAGGCGCGTAACCGTTCGAAAACTTTTCCCACTTCGATTCGGGGATGTTCGAACGATTACCAGACCCCTTTGACGGAACGTTCGATTCTTCCGAGTACGTAGGCGTCGTTAAAAGTTGGCAGGAGTACTTACACCGGGCTGGTGTTCGCTCGTCTGCGTGCCGATCGCGACGTCCCTTGATCTCTGCCGCGTAATTTCACGCGATTTCGAGAGCCACGGTTGCTTTACTGCCGAAACTTCTCGATACTCCGAGATACCCCGTCGCCGAGTGTGCTCGAGCGCGATTGTAACGGGGAAACGGAGTTCGGGAAGTGTCGCGGCTGAGAAGTGGGATCTCGAGGGATTCGAAGGCTCGATAAAAGACTGACAGCAGATGTTTATTTTAACTCTGCTATTCAATAATTTTTCGATATCGCTTGGAAAGGCTGAGCAATTTAAAACTCCTCTGTTTGCCTTTCGAGCTGCCGTTCCCAGCGGAGGCTCGTCAAGTGGTAGACGGTCGTCGGTGAAAAATGTTATGCGTCCCTCTGTTGGGAGCTGCACAGCTGGTGCGCCGCGTTCACGGTATTGATCAGTCATCTGTGTGCGATCCGAGCCACTTGCTCCTGAAATACTGACGCCGAAGGTGTCAGCCTGACCTGCCTTTTCTGAATACTCGCGAGAGAAGAGAGAGGTGTTGACCCGAATTCGTATTTCGGCCGTAACACTCGTCGTCTCGCCATTCAACGGGTCTTTTGTGCCGAAGACACGGGATATCGAGTGGATCCATCGATGATACGAGTGCCCTGGTGGGGAACAAAGGATAATGCGATCCCAGGGAAGAACACTGGAGGGTAAATGCAACTGGGCTCCCCGTGAAAGAGTTCGTTTGAAAGCAATTACAGCCGAGGGAAACGGCTGGTTCTCGAAACGCTTTGGCCCAGAGGCGCGGCCAGGCTGTCAGCTTAACAATGTTGTTCGATTCTATCACGAAGGGGTGGAAAACATCGACGCGATACTATGAATCTCATCAGAGTCGGAGGCTCAATTTAGCGGCGTC
The DNA here is from genome assembly GCA_960531205.1 of Andrena bicolor. Lineage (NCBI taxonomy): Eukaryota > Metazoa > Arthropoda > Insecta > Hymenoptera > Andrenidae > Andrena > Andrena bicolor. The sequence continues at coordinate 28,780,574 of OY482665.1, forward strand.
GACCTCGAAGGGCACGAAGGACTGTCGGAGACGCTAGGAGGACCCAGGACTGCGCCGAGGAATCGCGGGGGTCGTGAGAAAGACACGGACAAAGGAAATGAGGTATTCCGAGCTGTGGGCTGCGCTGTTAGGGCTGAAGAGAGCAGGGAGGGAAGGAAGAAGGAAGGAAGGATGCGGAGGAGGAACTGGAGCCCAATGCTTGGCCGGGGAACTCGCTGGATGCGGCCTCTGGGATAATGGAATTCCTTCCTTGCTGCTCTCACCCACTTCTGAGTGTCGGCAGAGGACCCTGCCCCCTTCGAGGATCTCTGGAATAAAACCGAGTCTGCGGCTGTCTCTCGATCAGACGTCGATTCCCTGGCAGCCATCAGAATGCCTCCATAATTTATCGAGCTTCGAATTGCGTCTTATGAAAAATTTATTCCCAGCTTCCCGTTAATTCTGTCTGGCAGCCTCTTCGAGGGTCCTCGCGAGCGTTTGCTCCACGGTTATCGGTAATTGCGTCGTTGCAAGCGATTGATCGACGTACAGGACGATTCAGAATTGCTTATTCTAGGAGCTAGACCTTAGGGCCAAAGGTGCAGGCCTAATTAATAACGTGTGCGCGCGAAGGTTTCGCTCTTCTCTCGATCGCGATACATGCTCCACGACGAATATATTCATATGCCAATTTGCGCTCTAATGATCCAGCCTCTCTGAAACATCACCAGACTTTCCACGTGTCCACGATAATTTCAGTTCGAAGCCCCGCGTTACCACAAAGCGAATCGTTGCGTGCTGTTACACGCCGGCTTTCGCGTTCAGCTCGAACGGGCTGCTGCGCCCGTCAAAGGGCTGCAGAGCGACGCGTGCAGTTGACGGATTTTCAATGATGGCTGATTGACGTGAATTTCGTTGGGCGCGCCAGGCTGGGGTCGTCAATTAAAACGCACTCCCTTTTTGACGTGGATGAGCCTCCGCTGGCAATTATCTTTGGCAACAAAATTTTCAGCTTTCCGCAGATCGACCTTTGCCATTCGTTAAAGCGAGCTCGATCAGTGTCGCGCGGTGGCCGTCGCCCACAGTGTGGCGCTGTATTGGATTCGATCTCGGTAACAGCGATCGTGACGGGAATCGCGAGCTATCGGTTTCTTGGACTCTACGGGCCGATGAATAATTCCGCGCCTTGCCTCGCTCATTGCACTCGCGTGGATGATTAGAGAAGCTCCGTCCATAATTTCGTGGCGAATATCCTCCACGGGATGGTCCTCTGAAAAGAGGACTGTCTCGTTAGAACCCGGATAGTACTCCTCCGGTCCTCTCGATTTTTTTCCACCGCTTATTTTCTCCCTCGTCTTTTCTTTTCCTCAGCCATCGTCTTCGAAAGTATTTATTTTATTTCCCCTCTCGAAGCTTCCCTTTTTCCACCTTCCCGCCGCTCGTCGTCGATGCCTTCCGCCTCTACTTCGATCCTCCGTTCGTCCAGATAGCGCGCCGAAGAGCTACTCTCTAGATTTCAGAAATAAAAAAGCATCGAACGGCCGTCGCGACCAACCGCGTCAAAGTTCTCGAGCCTTAATTACCTTTATCAGTCCACGCATTGAGCGTTTATCTACCAGTCGCGTTGTTTACAATTAACTGGGGTAACTGGGAACTCGCCGCCGGTTTTCCTATCGCCTTTCCCTTTACGGTTTCTCAGCCGGTGATAGGATTATCACAATCGCGACGATGCATCTGGGTTAATTCCCCGGTGGCCAGGTGAAATATCTTCTTTTCCGTGGTGGAACGAGCGCAGGAAGTCGCCGGAGCAGCGCGGAATATTAAATAAACGGCGAGTCGCCCCGTGTAGTCGTTTAGTGGCCGTTTCTAGCGGAATAGGTGGAACAGAACGAGACAGTAGTCGCAGGCAGCGATTGTCTCGCGCGAGACTGCAGAAACGCCGCTCCACTTTTTCCACCGAACAGAGAGGGAACTCGCTTTAAAAGCGGGCCGCAGCTTTCAAAAGAATTCGCGCGCCCGTGTGCGGGCCCCTTAAAACATGTTGTTCCGCGTTGCTTTCTAACGCGTTCCACTTTCCTGCAGATTCTTCGGTGGAATCTGAATGTCGTAATACCGCGAATAAACCGGCCGAAATGTTTCTCAGGAATCGGCTAGCTGTCTGTCGGTATTCCGGCGAAACGCGGAAGACGGGCGTGAAATATTGCGAAAACGCGTGTCGATAGAATGCACGTATAGTATATCGGTCGGAACAATCCGATCTACCTCGGCCACGCTCTTACGGGGACTAGGCAGTCGAAAAATCGATTTTTTTTATTGCATTTTCCAAAAGCACTATCTTATCTGAATAAGATGCCGTTTGGTTTATAGTAAAATTCGCAAAATTATAGATTTGACAGCTAAAAACGTCAAGCGGCAACCTATAGCGTCGCCTTTGTCCAGAAACTTTAAACGCGTTATCCTCGAATATTTTTTTCTCTTCGTTTTTCCCTGATTACGAACGAATGGAGGTTCAGATCGACTTGAAAAAAATTACAGGAGGTGTAAAACATGTGCCATTTCCGACCAAACCTCTGATATGGTCCGTAAAAATTCGAGATTTTCATCAAAAAATTAAAAAGTCACCGAATTTTATTAGCGCACAAACAAGAACGAATTTTTCTCGGAAAAATCGCCGTCTTTCGGCCACCAATCGTATAATTTGGATTTAATTTCTGTTTTTATAAGTTTGGTCGGAAACTATGAATCCAACAAACAAGAATCACACCTTTGAAATCGGATTACGTCACATTTTAAGACCGATATTAAGGCAAAACGACGGAAAACCGTTCAAATGTTTACCCGCCTGCAGCGCCATTTTCTAAGTACATATATATTCTTACCATTTATTTCTCAATCTGTATGGTACTAACCCCCCAAAAAACTTTAAAAAAGTAAAAAAATTACGCCAAGCACATGAAATCAAGTAAATCACAAAATAAAGAAAATAATACTAATAAATACAAAGTAAAAAAAGATGTGAAATCAGAATGAGCTGCAAGTACATAATTGTGCTTTCCCGCAGCGTGCAAAGGCGACACTGTGTAACACAATAAAAGACAAAAAAAAGATGTCCGCGGCCTGGAAGTCAAATACTTGGCGTGGCCAGGCAAGGTTAAGGTGTCGCTGAATAAGAATTATTTAAAAAGGCAAAATAATGAAAATGTACTCATATTATCTTAGTTTTAAATGGACAAATTTTCTGAAAGCCTGCGAGAGGGGTGGGGGGGTATGGGTATTGATGATCTGAGAATACCAGGGTGTTTTTCATGTACTTGGCGTCGAGATGCTACCGCGTCTCTAGATAATCATTGGGTAAAAGGATAGTACACCTGGATATGCTTTCATTTTTTACCAATAAATAAAAGACAGAGTCTCTTTCTCACGAAAAACGGCTGCCTAGTCCCCAGCGAGGGGACTACTTAGGCAGTCAGATCGCTCGAAAATCAAGTATTTTTTGCGAATTAATTACAAGCAGATGAACACAAATTGTGACTAGTATTTTTGGGTAATGTTTATTAATACTATAAACGGTAAAAAAAATGATTTGAATATTATATACATATGTATGCCAGCGCTACAGTTGCCTCATATATATAGGCGTTTCTTCTGGAGCCGCTGTAATTTTGCAGTGATTCTGGCCGTAAGAAATTGGATTCCGAAATATCCTCTGAAATTGATACTTTGCCCTGGCCCCCGTTCTGTCCTGCACCTATTGAAAAAGAAAAAAAAGTCAAAATATAAAAATGGTGGCTGCAGAACGGCAAATTTTAAAACAACGTCATTTTTCGCCAGGGAAAAGTGCTATTCTAATTTTTTTTGTCAAAACAGGAATTTTCGCAGACTTATGCGTAGGTTCAGGTCGTAACTACACATTCTACGTATAGGTACCTATGCTGAATTTTTTTCAAATCGATTTGTATCTCCGTTTTTTCGCAATCACTGCAAAACGAAGAGGAAATATGATTCCACGAAAAACGCATTTAATGTTTCGAAAGAGGAATCTACTCCACCTGCGTGCGCGCAAAAACGGTTATGGCGCGCTTGACCTTTTCGGCTCCTTAATTTTGCGAATTTTAACATAAACCAAACGGAATTTTACTCGGGAAGGGTGGTACTTTCGAAAAATGCCACAACAAGAAAATCGAGTTTCTGACTGCCTAGGGTAAATGACCCAATTACTGCCACCTACCTAATTACAGTCACCCAAAGCTATTTTAGTAATTTGAGGATTTCTCTTAAAAAAATCCCAGATATCGCCCTCCTATTCAGGCCGCCAAAGTAGAGAGACAGACCCTTTAAGGCTTAAAGGGACATTCTCATAAAATCGCTCAAAAAATAGGCAACGTTTAGAATTTTTTTTTTGAAAAAAGTACTTGCTGTAGAGAAACTTTATGGTCCTTATTTATTCAAGGATATGAAAACTTTTTATTTAATGTTTATTTCGATGTCCCCTTAACATCTCGCTTCTCCCGTCGTTTGCAAGGTATTCGAATCATTTGGCAGATTCACGGTCATATAATCGTCGCTCGAAGCAACCGAGTTCCTTTTCCGCATAGCTTCCCCGAACAGCCAAAGGTTCCAGCACGTGGACGGGCGCGTTAAATATTCCTGTTATCCCGCGACCAGTGGCAAGACCACGGGTCTTGGAGGCCAGTTTCCAGAACGAGGAAATCTATACAGTAAAATAGATACCGTTGCCTCCACGCCCTGACAACTGTTTTATAACATTCCATGACGTTGCCGTTTCACAGCTTCATCGTGCCAAAAAGCCAGTGAAAAATCCATTACCCTTTGGGAAGAGCTTTCCACGGCTGGCACTTGCAAATCAGGAAGTGACGTCTATCGACAGACGCGTCGGTCTCTATCCGTTATCCCTCTAACGTTTGATGGAGCCAGACGTCACTACGAAATCGAACGGAAGATCTGCCTAATAGTCGCGGCGATAGAGGCGTCCACCTGTAACTTTCGGGCAGACAGGTGGAGAGGTGTAATTCACAGATGCGATCGACGTGATTCAGGGAAACGTCCGGACGGGACGTAGGGCACGTTTTGAACGGTGAATCCCTGGGGCACATGGGCGAACACGTTTTGGGGGATGACAGGCGCGTGGCGAATAATATGCATGAGATCCGCAGTTTGTTTCGCGCCGCCATTCGTGCTGTCCTCCTCGCTGTGATTCTCGGTGGAGGTTCGAGCTAGATATCGAGATTAGAGCCAATTGTCTGCCGATTTATCTGTGCTAGATACAGGCGAGGCGAAGAATGCACAGAAGAAAGCTGTCTCGCCTTATCGTGCGCTAGCCGTTGCGGCAAGTCACGCTAATGCGCTCGAATTGGTTTTCAGCCGTGTCGGCTGATGATCGCTAGTCGTCTTGGTCGATATTAAGACCTCGTGAGGTACACGCGCAGTAGTTTCCTCTTACGTAAGGTCCTCGTACCAAATGCATTAACGGCAAAGCCCGTTTCGAGAATTGGATTACTCGCCGAGGACATAACCGTGCTCCCAACGCGTTCAGAAATCTGATGTGCTTCGATCAGGTCGCATTGATCGCACGGACGAACCCCGCGGCTGGGCTAATTTTTCTGGCCATTAGCTGTTGCGTACCCTTCTGACGTTATGATTATCCTGTCGTTACTCTTAACAATGAAACACGGTGTAATCAAGAATTAACGAGTTAATTGATACTTGCCGGCGATTATCTCGCATCTTTGGCTGCTCTTAACGATGGGACGTTAAACTTGCGTCCTGCTGCGTGCAGAGTGTACGCGAAGCACTCAACGCTGCATAAGTTAACGCCACTGATCGATTCCCACCGAGAAGCGGAGCAAAACTCGATCTCCCGTGCGAGTTTGATTCTAGAGTTTCTCGTTGCTACGACAGGCAAAGGGATTTGATAAAACGAGATAGGTACGTAGAATCTCGTATGATTTCTGGGTGGCGGGACTCGGAGGCGCACTGGCTGGAAGAAAAGAGACGACGAGGAGGGTGCTTCGTCGAGAGTGGATGGAAATTAAGAAGGGTTGAACAGGTGGTTGAACAAACGTGGCAACGCTAGAGCTTCGCGTTTTTCATCTTGGATTTAATTAGATACCAACCACCTTCCTATTTTTTCCGAGTTCCTCTGCCCCTAAAGTCGCCCTTCCGTTTGCACGAGTATACTGCCGCCTCGTTTACTTCTTTGAGCAGAGCTTCCTCTGCTAATTTCATATGCATCGCAAAAGAATCCTTCGTTCTTGGATTTGGAATTCAGAGAGGAATCAGCTGGGAGGAATAAAATATTGCATCGCAGGTCGCATACATTCGAAACGATCCGAGCGGTATTTTCCACCGTATCCCAGAGCGACGAGATGTTAAGAACGGTTCAGGGGATATACGAGGAGCAAAGGTCCTTGCCCCAGGACACGCGCGCCCCGCAGACGGTCGATGGCCAGGGTAACAACCGAAGAAATACCTACGTATACCACCCCCAAGGGTATCTACCCTCCTACGCTCCGACTCGACACTATCTCCCTTCGTTTCTGATACCAGAACACCCTTTATTGTCTGCTCAAACTGTTCGTAATTATCGCGGAAAATGTACCTCCCGGGTACATTTTTAAATTCATCGAAATTCAATATCATTTCGTTATTCATCGACCAAGGAAAATAGCACGGTTCGGTTCCAACCGTCGAGAGATTGCACTCTGAAAATCGACATCAGAAGCGCCGAAAATATACGTGGACGTAAATACGTGATGATCCCCGCAGAAGCTCGTCAGTTGGTGGATTCGATTTCTCTGGCGCGCGCGACGTAATAAAATCCATTTGGAAACGATAGCTTCCAGGACGAATTAAGGATTAACGTTCAATCTCATGCTCAATTTCCCGCGTCCCGTGCAGCCAACGACTCCTCATCCTCCTCGATCGCCGCGCGGGCGGTTCCGTGCCCGTGGAATTGCGTTTGGTTTTCGACAACGGGACGCGCCGGGGGATGCTAATTAACGAGCGAGCTCTCCGCGAAAATAACGGAGGTCTTCTAATTAAAGGCGGCGAGATCGCGGCGATAGGTCTGGATACTCGAGCGTATGTCTCAATGGAGCGGCGACTTTGAGCGGCGAGATAAAGCGATAGCGGGGAATTAGAGGGTGGACGCCTTTAATTAAGACGATCCCTAATCAAATAGTTTCGGGAAACGGATCAATGAGAGCGGCTGCAGTCACGGACAGACATCGGGTGGGGCTTCTAGCCTACTCTCTAATCCGCCAAATTGTCGAGATAAAAATTAGTTTTCCCATCTCGTTGCTATCCGTTACCGGAACGCAATCTCCCTCGTGTTCGCCGCTAGATAGCCTGCATCGCGAAGAGAATTTTCTGAGCATTCCTAATGGCTTTCGAGACAGTAGCTTGTAAAGCTTCACTGTACAGCGGGCACGAGTGAAATTGCACCTTGATATCCAATAAGCCCGTTCCTTGGGTGGATTTTCGCAATCAAAGGGAACCGTACCGTGCAGTTCGATCTCGTTCAATTACGTTCGGGCTAACGTGTCCCTCAAAGGGGGATATTAAATTTGTTCCAGCCGCTGGAGGCTCCCTTTCGCGGAGCACACTTCTCCCGCTTCCTTTTTACCGTTGTTCCTCCCGTTTACTGCCACCTCCGAGGTGTCTCCTCATCCGAGGCGTAATTTATCTCGGCGATAAAACTCCTCGAGGCTATCGATCGCTGCTGCATCGCGCGTAGACGCTTCTAGGCGAGAAGCTACAGTAACTGCATGGAGCCGTGAGTGCATCTGGCAGTTATACCTAGTTGAACCGCTCGTGAGACTGCTCGCGAGCATGTGAAAGATTATGCATTTTCAAACGTAACGACGCAAAGGCATCGCGAGCTCCAACGCGGCTCGGACACGAGGCAACGCTGGCGATAAACGTGGCGCGAAAAACACCCCACGCCTCGATAATTTATCAATGAAATTACAGCGCGTGCTTATTTCAGCGTGCTCGAGGGAACGCCTTTGGCGTCGGTGCAATGCAGCCTGCGATAGATGCGCGAAGGACGATTCTGGGTATCGGGATCGAGGCATCAGTCTCATCAGAGCGTCCTTTTAATAGCGCCCGGGACAGTATTAGAAAAACGATACTGGAAAGTCCCCTAGGTGATTATCGCTGAAATTGGACAGGCCAGCGCTTATCGCAGTTTCGATTCCGGATGTTTATAATTGAAAAGCATCGGACAGCTCGATGTTGCCGCCAGTGTTCGATAATTCAGTATTATTCAAATCTTATCGGATCCCGGAAGTTTCGCTGTATAATCGTTTACTTTAAATCCGCTAAAAGTCCAGACGGCGAAATTGATGAATATTTAGCAGTAAATGTCTCCGTTCGTTTCCGCCGAGCGTTCAGATCCTCGGATTACGCGGCGAGGCCGAGGAAAGCGGCAGTTTTTTTTCCTGGGGAACGCTTTAAGACGTCTGGATTTTTCGGATCTTAAGCTCGAGGTGCTTTCTCCTCGCCGCTTCGTTTCACCGATACCCAGACCTAGCTTTCGTCGAAGCGTACGGGAAATGAATATCCCTGGCTTTACAAAGCTTTACCGCAGATTAATCATTGACTACGGCCATCGGCGGCAAGGACGCATCGCTTCTGTACCCGTAGCAAATCACGTGGTCGTATAATCGCAAAGTACAACTGGTTCTCTTTTTGGAATCGAGTCAGGAACCACAATAAGATTCTAAGGATAAAATTCACGGCATTAGGAAGCTTCAGTCGAACGTTATTTATGGACCAGCGAGGAAGAAGCAGAAGAAGAAGAGTCCCATTCATCGACTGTCCACGTGAAGACGTCTTAATCCACGCCTTTACGTTCGTACGAGTATCCTCCGGTGTTTCCAGTTCTGCAGACGGTGGAAACGGTCCCTGAGCCAAGTTTGCGCGGTGCAAAAAGATTGGCCACAACACGGCTCGCGTGGCTTACGGTTTCGCAACGTTCCGAGTCAACAAAGGAAAGCGTCGACGTGTATCGTCTTGTGAAACACGCTTCTCGAACGCCGACACGAAAATATTGTAAGTCCGTGACACAGGCAGAGGGAGTTCCGTGTCGCGGGTTTTTGGCCAAACACGTGCGTGAATCACGGTAGATACGCGCGGCAGTGGTTGACGACGATAAAGCTTAATGATGTTATTGGGATAGTGCCCCGTCTGGCCGTAGATCACAGGTTTATCGGGAACTGTGACGAAATACTCGTATCTCGTGGAATTCTGGTATAACCCATCGTGTCGCCGAATTAATTAAGATAGTGCTCCACAGGTTCGTGCCTTCCCTTTTATTTTTCATTTCGAAGCGATTTCGAGGCAAGCCAGGAATGGCGCTGAAACGATCATAAAAATGAAGGGGGATCTTTGTCGGGGGGGGGGGTCATTTTTAATTGAAGCGGAGTGATCGATATTTTAAACACGGTCAGTGGACAAAGTCGAGCCCCAATTAGCGCTGTCACGCCGTATGAACCAATTAATAAGTGGAGTGCGTGCTTGTGCTAACAGAAGCAAATTGTATTGCCAAATTGTTGCCCGCGCAACAGGGTGGTCGAGGCACTGTTCACCAGTCCTCTTTTTTCCCTCCGCGGTGTTTCCGCTTGTTAGTTTATGCACACGCTCGGGACGCGCCTGTTTTCCACGTTTTCGACCCCCGTCCGCCAGCGCAATTAATATTTTAATCAACCGCGACCGGAAAAATACGCCCGCTGTTTATGCCCCCTGGAAATTGCGCGCGCTCGTTCGATCATTAAAATTCATGGAGGCCTCTGCGACGGGTATCACGCTGTAGACGGGAAAGTGTGCCCGTGTTGTTTTTCTTTTCTGTCTGCTTTCCCACTGTCGAGTATTCCTCTATGGAATTTTCTTTATTCACCGTCGCTAAATGCTTTCCCGTGTATAAACCATGAAAAATTCAACTTCTGTCCGCCGCTGGCATTCTTCCTCGGAATCGGGGATACTTCCGACCTTTCTCGACCCGGGCGCACCGCGAGCGTGGAAAAATTCGTGACTTCTCGAACCGCAAAGTCCTCCGAACCTGCCTGACGCAATTACCGCTCACGCCCGTTCATACCGGTCGTCGTTTCCCAGCGTTCTTCTGCATCTAGCTTCTAATTGCCACGCTACCTTCCCGCGCGACGTTTCCTCGCTTGGTCAGCTCCAAACGGGGCGCAGCTAAGAATGGATTGGAAAGGTTTCGCGACACAGTTGCTGCCTTAAAGTACGTGCTTACCTTAAAACGCGCGGTTAAACAGGCCAGCGCTCGCATACCGGCGAGCCGCGTGCTCGAGAATACGCGCGAACAGGAAGAGATAAGGCTCTTCGAAGGATTGGCTGACTCACGGAGAGAATTTTGCCACCGGAGCCCTTATCGCGGATTATAGCTTGTCTTCCGACAAATGTTTATTTAGCTTCACCGTTCATCAGGCGGATCGATAAGCGCCTGGCCGATGCGGCAGATATCAGAGGTACCCAGCGAACCTCGAGATGCTCGCCCTGGCGTTGGTGAAATTGACGCGCGCCGTCAGAGATCCTTGAGCATCCTCTCGCAATCTCCTCAACAAATCCCCCGAATCGTTACGACTGTGTTTTACACGCTTAACTCCCTACTTCTTGCGCCGCTTCTTGCCCTCCTCTCCTCTCTTTCTTCTCTTTTCGGGAGCGTAGTCGTTCCACGCGTGTTCCTACTGATTCACCGTGGCCCGAGTCGAAAGAAGGAAACGCTGGGAGTCTAGCCTCGGCGGCGACTTAGTCAGACACGATGGTACGGTCGAGAACTTGGCACGGGTCTTTCCGCGAAGGTGATTTACTCACCGAGATCAGCCGCGAGTATCTTATTTGGGAGATAGTTGAGGCTTGAACGCCGATTTAGAGCGTCCCCGGGTCGTTATCACGGCGGGGAACGAGCTCCCTAGCCTGCGACCTGTCCTCGCTGAGCCTGTGGCTTCGTGGAAACGAATTCTTCTTTCCTGGAGAGAGCGCGAGGACTATGCTCACCTTCGGAATACTTGCGAAAGAGAATATGGGGCGCTCGTTTTACCCGAGAGATTAAAATTAATGCGGGATAATGCGAAGGGAGGCTGTATGTATTCGTCCATACTCGCGACTGAGAAGCGTAACCGAAATTTCGGTGGGAGAGGATTTCAGCAGGTGCCTGTACGCGCGTGGACGTTAAAACAAATAGCCTTGGCAGTTTTTAATGGGTTCTTGCCAGGGGTGGTAATCTCCGCGCTGTATTCGAGCCACGAACTCGTTCGCGGCGAACGTTAATTAACGATAATTAATTTTACACGGTTAAACGTCATTCGGCCGTGGCCGACGGGAAGAGGCATCGGGATGAAGCCCCGTGTACACACGAGAAGGCTATTTTTCAATCACCCGCGGAACGTTAATCAGAACTTTCCGGGACACCAGTGCTTCCCCGTCAGAGACCCTCTATCATAATTAGGGCTTCGCTCGACGGTTCCGTTTCGCTTCGACGAGGGGTCTTAAACTTTTCTGCGGTGCGAGGCGGGAGGAGGGGCTCGCAAGAGTATCATTGATCGCCGTCGCTAAGTAGAACTCTATAAAAAGCCAGCTGGAAGAATTAACTTCGCCAGCTACCAGTGTAACTCCAGCTTCACCCGCTCGCACTTGCCGCGCGCCTATATTTGTGGAACCGCCGCGTGAGTCACTCTTCAACAGCAAAAGCAAACGATTGCGTTGCAGGCATCGCGATACCCGCCTGTCAGTCTACGTAACGAGGCATCGGGGTTTCTTATGCGATGCGATCGTATCTTTTTTTTCTGGCAGTCAGTATGCAAGATGCGGCATCTCGAATGACGTGATTCTGGGATCCATTTGCTCGGCGCCTCTGTTCACGTACTTCCAAGAACGTGACGATCCTAAATTATCGCGCTCGCGTGTCCACTCTCCTTACGTGCCACGATCATCGGGATTCTGCGCCCTGTTTTCCGAAAGATGAGTAATCGCCGCGGCTACTGCTCCTGTGGGAGGAATGGCAATTCTCGTTGGGAAGGTGCGCGAGCAGACACCCGTTAGGTTGCTTTTACGAAGCGGGAGCAGGTCGTTGACGCGATGAATTTTCATGGGGATCCCGAGAACTTCGGTTACTTTCGGTTACCTCGGCTTTCGGAAGGGACGTTTCAAGTCTGGGAGGTTGATAAGTCGATTTAACGTCGAATTTCTAATGCTGGCAGCGAGACGGGTTAGGATTCTTTGGCGTTAAGAGCCTGGAAGTGAATTATTTCAGGGCTACACGGGACGAGAATGAGTAACGGGTCGAAAGAGAGAGGCTGTTAAAATGGGGAAAGGGAGACGAGGAGAAAAATGAATGTTTCGTATTGCTCCATAAATCTCGAAGCAACGAACCCCCCGCGGTAAGTGCTCGCTTTGTACGCTCGTTATACCTCCTGTCGAGTATTACAAAGCCAGGTTGCATCCACGGGCAATCGATACGTTCGCCACCCACTCTTTCTTGGATCCGTTGCACCCTCGATGGCTCGCCATCGGAACGTCAAAAGAACTCTCGTAGCCTTTAAACGTCTCCGCCTGAAAGCTACCTGTTCCACTAATGGATTCTCTCTTCTCTGTTTCAGGTAAGGGGCGCCGATAATTAGAGAGGAAATAATTCCGTGGATGTTACGCGTTTACGTGAGTGACTTCCACAGCGGCTTACTTTCACGTTCCCAGGTCCGAGATAAACTTATGTTAGCGGCTTCTAAAGCGCCTGGACGTCGCGCATGTAGGTCGCACGCGACTTTGGAGTCCAGATTTATTTTGTTTCTCATCGGTTTCTGGGTGAGGGGCTCCGGCCTACGGTTGGCTGGCACAGAAACCGCGACGAGAATAAAACTAACGCGATAGTAGCATCGAAGGGGAAACTGTGGCGTGGTTCAGACACACCCTTGGCGCATATAGCACGCTCCATAAAGTTCGTAACCCTTATTACTCGCAAACAGTCCGATCTCTCCTCGCGGCAGAGTTGCGAGCGAGTTTCGCGAAATGCAATGAAGCATTCAGAGCGGCATTATCGAGAGGCCTTCCAGGGAAGTCTTTTAACTTCCCGAAATGTGTTCCCTCGTTGAGAATTCCGCCTAAGTGCAGCTGGCCGGACGCGAAACAATATCCCCTCTTTTTAATCAAAGAAATCTGGCGGAATTCCAGGAAAATTTCGTCGCAGTCGGGGCACGTATGCCTCGTAACTAGCGAGAAGGGCGCAGCCGATAAAAGGGCCCAGTATTTATACGAAGGCGTGATAAATTATCGGTCATACGCGGGACGTCTCTCCCGAGCGGTCGCCACAATGTTTTCTTCGGGGTTGCCCGCCGGCCGCAGCTTGGATTTATCGGTTTTCTTAAAGACGGCCGCGTAAGTGGCCGAAATTACACGATGCGCGAGATTCGGCGGTGCCCTTCCTCCGTGCGATCGATCTTCCTCTCGTTCCTCGTGCTCCCGCCGAAGTTCCTTGCCTCCTTCAGCCACCGCAACATCCTTCAGCCTCCTCGAGAACCGGTTTCTCTCCTCCAGGCTCCTGCTCGAAACTCGTCCGGATCGACCACTCGCCATCCCCTGCGAAATACCCCGCTGTCCAGAACTTATTTTTCGCTGACTCGCAACCGCGAACTGGGCCGTCATCCCTGAATCCCTGAATTCGTACTCCGCCGTTGGAAGATGCATCGACGCGCTCCCCAGCTTCGGGGAAAGATGAATATTCATGCCTACGAAACTGGCGGTTGTATCGCGGCGGGAGATTTACGGTGACCGCGATCGAATTATTAATTCTGCAGCTTCGAAGCACAGCTTTAAATGTAGCCAGCCGGTTCGATCGAAGCATCTCTAGGTTCAGTTCGAACGGTTTTTACGTAGGTAACTAAGATCGGGGCCAGATATATTGGCCGGTGAATTCGTTTTCGCAGCTAACGCACACCTATTCTGATGTATGTATTTCTACGCTAAGAGCTCGGTTTGGCCTACAAGTCAAGAGCTTGGCGCTATCCCCACCACTTCTGGCTCACTCTTTTTCTGGCAAGGCGAGAGCGACTCAGAATACGTTGAGAATAGGCGAATACTCCTCACGAAACTCACCGGCCAATATATCTGGCCCCGACCTTAGTTCGTTTCACTTTGGGCGGTGTTGATGCAATCGATGCGACGTTCAGGGGTTTCCTAAGGGTTAGCTGGAATCGAGATCAATCTCGATCATGAGATACGTTAACGAATCGCACCCCCAATTCTATTGATCAACTTTTTATCGCCCCATCGCGCCAACTCGTGGCTTCAGAAAGCTCTCGTTTTCATAAGGAAATAACTTAGCGCCAGCGGCCGAATTCGCTTCCCCTCGCCCCTTATCGCAGCGGGCTCTAATTTATCTTCCCCGTTGCTCGCGACACAATAGAAAAAAGTTCCCTTAAGCGGCGCAGGAGAGGGGTTGGGTTTTATTCCACCTGAATATCCCGTGGAAACCGTCGTCGCCCGTTTTCGCGCTGTCAACGAAACTCGCAGCAAAGTTTCGATTGCGGAAGTTAACGGTCCACGATTTTCTGCTGCCGTAGACGGGGGCTATCTCCCGCTGTCTGGCAAGAGCACTTCGAGGGCGGAGGGGAAACGGTTTTAATTCCACTCGGCGGTGAAATCGCAGTTTTCACAAGTCGTCAAACATTTCCGGGTGCCCGTGACGATTCGAAAACGATCAATTTGGTCGAGAAATTTAATCTGAAAATGGTTTCGTCCCTTTTGCTGTATTTAATAAAGGCAGAATGAAAATTCTTCTTCGCTTCGCCCGTTTATTCGAGCTTCATCAATCGTCGTGCGAAGGACCGAGGACTCGGTGGCCATTTCTAGACGGGTAAACCCCTGTCCGATTCATCCATCCAAGGACCCGAAAGATTTTGCGGGTGCTGAGCCCTAATTTACTTTTTTTTCGTACCTTCAGACGACCTTCTCGTCGCGGACATCGCCCTCGTCTTCGCTCCCCCTTCGAAGTTCATTCTTCCGTACGAAAAACGGAGGGAAGTTGTGCTCTCGCAAAACTTTTAATATTCAATTTCATGTAATATTCATCCCACTTTTGTCTTATTCATATTCATAATTCTGACGCGTCACCGAGCCTCGAAGGTAATAAATAACTAAGCCGCGTTTCCGTGTGTCGCCGCTTTAATCGCGGGTTCGAAGTTTCCCACCCACGTCTGTTTATTTCGGACACCCGGGATTCATGCGCTCGTTAAGCGCAATGCCTGGTGGATTAAATATTAATCCATTCCGCGAGTCCATCGGCGTACGACGGTTCCCCGGCGTCCAATTATAGTTCGAAAGAGGAAGGAACTAAACACTCGAGACAATCCCGCTGTCTAGGAATCGGTAACGATCTCGAGATCTCGATTTATCTCCGCCGTCGCCGCCGCGACCTTCGTAATGGAGTGCAACGGCCTCCCTCGCCTCTGAAACCCCTCCGAAACTTGTCCATCTTGTGATAACAGGGAAGTTCCAGCTCTTCCTACCAATTTCCATTATCTGCGGGAAGAAGGAGCGGGCCGGCTACTTCTTCAATGGCGCCACGTACTTAAATCGAATTAAATTCTCGAGCACGCTCGGCCGTAGATAATACCGGGCGAAAGGAAATCACTGCCCTCGGAGCCAGAATCAACCCCCAAATTCCACTATATCTCCTTGCTGCCCGACGACCTTCGAATCGGGGTACATCGGCCCCTAACGTCCCCCTGACTCCTCGCTCTGTGCTCGTCATATTCCTGAACTCTTCCACCCCGTCGAACGAGGGTGCAACGATAGAGGGAGACAGAGGGAGAGAGACGGAGGGTGAGTTTTTGCCAGGCGAAGTAATTCCACCAGCAGACACCCCCTCCAGTTTGTCGGGCGCGTGGCGATACACGCCACCCCTCTCCGCGTGGTTTTTGTGTCCCGGTGGTGGGGAGTCGCGAGGGTGCACGGGGGTTGCGAGGACACTGCGGGGAGAAGGAGAAGCAGTGGCTGGTGGCTGGCTAGCTGGATGGTTCGTCGGCTGGTTGGTTGGCTGGTTAGCAAGGGGTTGCGTCGTGGCGCCGCCGTTGCCGTTCCTACGCGAATTCGTCTCCCGTAAGGGAGCTTTCAGTCGACGCGCGACTGTCCCCGAAGACGCGTATACCGTGCACCCTCGTCCGTAGCTACTACCCCTGTCCGCGGAGTGCAACGTTCACCTGCTGCTGGGGGTGCGCATCAGTGCGTGCTAGGAGGATTCGTCCCGAGAGGTAATCCTGCGATCTGCTACAAACCCTTTGCCTTCTTTACCCTTTCCAACTCACAGACTGCTCACGATCGTTATCGTAAATGCAGAGGTTGCTTCTTGTATCCCAACGATTGCGGGGAGTAAGAAGCGGGGAAACAAGTGGATGGACTTGAAGTAACGTTCTCAGGAATTTCTGTCTACCACGAAAAGATTATTGTTCGCCGAAAGCGAATATAGTAGAAAACTTTATTCGAATACGAGCAACGTTCGCGTCATATCCAAAGCATTTCTGCTCGTTTTATTATTCTCCGGTCTCACCCTCACCCTATCATGCGACGATTCTCGCCGGCGAGCCGGCCAAATCTGGGAAGAGCATAAAGATAGTAGTAGCATTACGGTTATATACCCTTGAGTCACCGATGCGTACACCGCGCCTCAAGGCAGCAAAACCCGAGGTGATTTTCCGTCTCCCTTCGACCGATACTGGCCCGACAACAGTTTGTTCCCGCGATATCGATCGCGGTCACGAATGTTCCTCGTGGCTCGCATCATTTGCCTTAATTGCAATCGATAATCCACCGCGAGGCTCCTTCCACCCGCGTTTATTTCAGGCCTCGCGGGATCCTCCTGGAAGCCGACTTCCACGAAACTCTAATCCGAGCTTTCGATTCACCGACGGCTTTCATACACCCGGCCCGAGTATTATTAATAGACGCGAGTTCGCGCCTCTTGTGGTATAAATGCGAATGCAAATAAAGCCGTTAGGCGGCGAACACGCGACTTCCGCGAATAAAAATCCATGGCGGAGCGCGATCGCCGGGGGAACGGGGGGGATATCGCGTGTATTTATAGATTCGCGGCGAGTCATTGCTGCCAGAAGTAGTATTCTCGAGGCGGGGATCAACGGGTTCGGACATGAAACACCAGGAACCGTTTCGTGTCCCGTAAGAGACGGACCGGAGACCAATGCTCGCTAGCCTACCTGACGACGATACCAATTTCCAACTTGTTGACGAGCATCGCGTGTAAGGACTTCTCTCTGAATCGCGGTGATATGCACCGGTGCGCGAGCCGGACTCCTTCGATCGAGTTTCGACCCTGCGTCGGGACGCCATCGCGGAGAACCGAGTGGAACCGGTCACGAGACGCCACTCGCTGCTCTGAAAAATCACCACCACGCTCGATATTTCATTCGTGCTTCCCTTTGTACATCGAATGAATTATCTTCGAATGTACGTTATCCGCGCGGCAGTATCGCGAAAGATTCCGCGCCGGAGAGATCCTGTATGCATATTTGTTTTCGAGCAATCTGTTTGGAGCAAGTTTTCACTTTGCGCGACGCTCGATGGAACGCAAGAATTTGTACGCGGCGTTCCAGCGGGCTCGGGAAGCCCCGATAAAGTGGCTTACTACGATCCGTCCTTTGTCTCGCCGCCTCCTGCGGGGACGTTTCGCCGCTGGCGAAGATTTACAGTGTCTATGGGGGAAGAAGTTTGGATAGTACTTGGTGAAACGGTGCAGCGCGCCGGGATCCTCTTAGGGGTGGGTTTTTCCCCGTAGTTGGGAAGCTCCGAGCATGCAGAGGCAGAAGAACGATAGTCCGGAGATAAGGGATAGCAGGAATTCTTGCATCCCCTAAACCTTTCGCCGTAAATGTCGCTTCTGGTAGAATTAATGCGCCGGCTGTTCGCAAAAATTCCGCATCCGAGGCAGCCGGCTCTGTAGTCGCGCTACGTTTTTATCGCTTTTCCTTGCGGTTCTGAGCAGCGTCGCGGAGAAATTCGCGGGGGCCAGGATTTATCGCTCGGACGCGGAAGCCAACCGCTAACCGCTAACGAAACCGGCACGGTGTGCTCGCGCCGCGCTTAAAATATTTAGGTACACGCGTTTAAAGCGCAGCGCGAGATCGTAAAGTGACCGGCGATAAAACGTAGCCGACGATAATTCACTCCGGGGGCTCACCTGATGTTAATAAGTAGAGAGTGTAACGCCTGAATCTGTTGTAAAACACTGTAACGAGAAGCTAGTCGCCCGTGTCGCTCGAGTATCTTTCAACCGCTCGCCGGCTCTTGCGAAGTGGAACGAATCTCCATGGAGCTAGGTAGTAAATCAATTCGCTTTGTATCGGCTCGTGGCGTCTTTTTTACCGTTGAGAAATTATTGCGGAGTGGGCAGACGGAGGGAGAAGGAGTGGTCGTTGCGACGTGCAAGTACACGGTAGCTACTCCGATTCAATCGCCGGGTCTGTGAGAATTTTATTTCCCCGGTCCAATTTCTGCTAAGGGTCCTCTTTACAGACCGAGGATCCTCTTCATCAATGAGAAAATCGGTCGCAGCGGCACTGAATTATCCGCCGACGCGTCGCAGCTCGGTGTAGAGCAATTTTCTCGGGTGATTCATAATGTCGTCCGTATCGGGCGATTCACGTGCTGGCGTGTGGGCGTTATCTGATTTTTCTTTAAGAAGCGTGCGTGCAGACCACCCCGGATCGGTATTTCTCCTGCGTGGAGACTTTCTTGGCCATTAAGAGCACGCGAGCCGCCAGCTCGCCAGCAGTAATCGAGCTGCGGTTGCCTGGAAATCAACCTACCACTTGTCCCCTCTTCTCTCCGCGACGATTCGCCACATTTCAACGAAAATCTGAAGCGCGCTTCATGTACGGGCGTTTAAATCGTGAAAAAGTTGCCTCGTTCTAAATTGTTCTCGCGGGATTTTTCCCACCTGTCTGTGAAAAGGTGCTCTCGCGAAGTGGCGCGGACGAAATGTTTGCAGCCGACCGTTCTCGCTCGTAAAAGTTGCTCCGGTTGGCAGAGCTGCGTCTGGTGCGATGCACTATGATCGATCGCCGACGTATATGTGCGCTCGTATTTTTAGATGGCAGACTGGCAGGTGAGAGATGTCGGGGACGAGCCCCACTCGGCCCGATAATCCCGTGTTCCGCGGATACGTCCGATACCTGACAGCCGCGAGACTACCGAAACATCGTGGCCCTATGCATTAGTTATTTCTAGCGACTATCGTTCGCCGTTTTCCGCACCGGCTCCTCCCCGCATTATCGGGAACGGAGTTAGCGAGGACGGGGGTCTCGCGACGCGTCTCGGAGCGTTGCTTATTTATCCAAGTTCTGCTCTCCATCTGCCCGTATATTTATTCGCAATTTGCTCCCCCAGCCGCGGGGAATATCGCCGAGAGAGATTGGTAAGCACCGTCCTCACAAGAGCGAACCAGACACCGTCGTAGATTTTTCGGAGATGAGGGACATGGAATGCTGCACTGTTTGCGCGCCTAGCAGATCAAAGCTTCTCTAAAAATATTTCTTCGCTATTTGCAGTCGTAACTTGTACGATTCTCCGTAACTGGAAGGTCCAAAGAGTGCCTTAAAAATACCCCCTCTGTGTTTGCGTTCTTCCTGGTAGATAGGCGGTCTTCTTTCCATCCACCTTTTCATTTTACGAGCCTCAGGGTTTGCGAGCAAACGTATGAATCGTGATTCGAAGATTTTAATTTCCTCGACTGACCGCGATTTAAATGTCGCTGGGTGGCTTGGAGTCGTCGCCGGCCGCGGAAAAGGTTTTCAAGCGAGCTGCAGACGCGGCTGCATTGTGGAACGTGTCCGGCTCTGCGGGCTGCCGATAGGATTCATGAAAACTGGTCCATAGAAATCCTTGGCAGACACTCGGCTGCACGCGCGGACAGCGGCACAGAGCAAGCGTATTGTTTGCACTAGACAGATTCATTTAGACTTGTCGCTCGCGTCGGAGCGACGTCGATTAAGGGCCGCCCAGACGAACGCAAAGCTTGCTGGATAATCCTCCATCCCACTGTTTCCTCTGATACTCGCGGCGTATCGTTTTCCAGCATTTTGGCCCCGCTCCATAAAGAGTCGCTACCGAGGCGTCGATCGTTCCGCTGCTTTCCCGTGACGGGTCGTCGGGCGCGATGCATGGGGATGAGAAATGCAGTCGGGATCGATAGGAAATGGTGAAGGTCTGTATCCATAGAGAATCTTCGGTAACAAGTATATCTCTTCTGTTAAATCGATGTTATCGCGGAGAATTCGGATTGGCAAACACAGCGAGGTGGGAGTTGATTCAGATAACGTCGAAGGCTCGGACCATGGCCTTCCACGCTGTCACGCGATGGGTTATCCTCGTAAATCCTTTGACGACGTTACAGACATCACCGATCAGGATTATAGGACCTAGAATGCGGGATAGTATTTATGAAGGATAAGGGGACAGAACGGGGGAATGGCCATTTATCGTGATTTTGCGATTGATAACATGAGTGGCTTTCCTGCTTTTGATAGTAACAGAAGTTCTTATTTTGTTTTGGTACGCTGCCGTGTTCAAACCTGAAGAAATGTTAAAATAATGTAAAACAATTATTATTTTATTGCCTATTTTTTATGCTTAATTAGGGTATAAATTCATGTTATGACTAAAGTCTTCAAACTTAATTTTCTCCATAAAGCTGTTTTGTGATATTCCTTATTTTTCCCCCCTTACTCTTCAAACTACTCCAAGTAATGATTATCGACTGGAGACGCACTCCCAGGTTACCCTCTGGAATTAAAGCGGGATTTAATAGAAATCAATTATTTTCATTGTTTTATGATTCCGCAGATCGGTAGACGCAGGCTTGTCTCGAACAATAAATCGTTAATGGGGCTTCGACTCGGGCTGGGTATTAACAAAACCGACATGATTCGTCGACCATAGCTCTCGTTAATCTCGAACGTTCCATTAGGCCGTGTTCACAGAGGCACGTTCGGAAGCACAATGTGCTTGCACCGCGTCCTGTAATCCGACCGCATAAAGACTGAGAGAGCCGTGTAATGCGAGAGAATCCCCTCTCGCCGTTCGCAATCATGCTGGCCAAACGATACCCACGATTGTTTTTAGCGCTGGTCACGTTCATCGAATTCACGAGGATCCGACTATTAATGGGATCACGACTCCGTTCGTCAGGAACCAAGTCCTTTTATCCTCTCCGATTCTCAGCCACCCTTTGTTCCGCAACAGCCGTATGTCTTTCGCAATGATTATCGCGCGGTAGAGATATACCGAGGCTTTGAAACTGCAGGCCGTGAGTTTACATCGCCAACGGTCCACATTGAAATGGTAAAGTAACGAGAATTGCTGCAGGATCCACCCTGGAGAAATATCGATGGGGAAGCAGAAGGGTGGAAGTGGCCCAGTAAACAATCCACGGGGCATCCGGTAAAATCGCCGTGGCGAGAAAAAATGTTTCGAATGGCCTTCGTAACGAGCGGTAGCATCGTTCCCGTTCTCGTTGGCTCGGGTTCATCGAGTCGTCGGCGTTAATCGAATTTGTCAGGGGCATGAAGTGTGCCTAACACACGAAGAGGCGAGTGTGTAGCACAGGCAACTCGGAAATAGTCTATTTGAACGGGATTTTCCGGGCCACTTTGATAGGAAATCGCGCGAAATCCGAGGTACGGGAGACGGAAGAGGATTCGATCAAACGATGCTCTCTTCCGATCCAATAGAAACTTCGTCGTGCGATTTTAAACCCAACTGTGTCTACGACTATTAGCGACGGTCACAAGTCCATTCATTCTAGACTCGGTGCTTTTTATTGAAAGTTTCAAGAGCGCAACAGTGTGACAGAGGTGGGCGTACCATTTTCATGCACGAGATCCCACTGGGAGAGAGACGTCGCGACGTCTGGTCGAGGGTGTCGCGTCGAAAGTTCATTGAATGGCTCGCATTAATTCGTACAGACGGGTGGGTTAATCGTGTTTCACGCGTTGCTCGCGTAAAATGCGCGCAACGCGCACCGGCTGTCCAGGAGGTCATGCATCCCCAGTTCAGAGCGTTCGTCGCGGTCGCAGCCAGGTTAGTTTATTGGCCAGCGAATGCACAGGGTGCACGTAATCGCGGACTCGCGTGCTGTCGAATCACGACCACCGCGTGTCACGTGCGCGGGGTGCACGAACGTGCGCCACATATGTTCGCCGGCGTGTTGCACAGGAAGTGCACCGGGCCAGCGACGTACGTACAGGGTGTCCTCTCTTATTGCGCCACCGATCACCGGGGACGGACATTCGATTACCAGCGCGTTTGACTTTCAATCGACCAAGTCTGGAGCGAGCCAGTCGACTCGCTACCTGCTTCAAAAGCAATCGCAGTCGTGGTCGGCTCGTGGAAGTTTGTGGCGCATTAGTTAAGGGTGAAATAGATTATTAATGGCACGAGGGCACGAAGCCTCCTGCTGATTTTCTATTTCCATCGGGTCAAGTTCTGCAGATACCTAATAACTCCTAAAATTATAAAACAAAATAGATAAACATCGTACGGATCTCATAATTTTGTGATCTTTATTTTGCCAAAAATTACCAACTCGTAGAACAACTCTTACATTATATAATTATTAAAACTACCCAGCCATAGTTTCATTTTATGCTTGAAAAATAAAAGCTACAGAAAATTTACAATAATATTAATTATACTAATAGCTATTAGGCAACCCATTAAAAAGTATTGCAAAAAAATAATATGAAATAAAATGTACTCGCTACTGTCCTTTAACAATTAAAATCTTCAAACTAAATTTACTCAGTTGCAGATCATTGAAGGTTGGTAGCTCTCTGCATAACTCAATTGTCTTTGACTAAGGATAGAGATTACGGTGGCGATTGTATAACGAGACCTTGGAAGGGCCTTGTTGGCCCTCGTGCAAGCTTTTTCACCGACCAAACATCGCCATTATGTCCGCGCTCGCGAAACGAGCAGCTATCTTCGTAAAGTGCTCCGTAATTGACCTGATTATGCAACCGATCGGACAGCACCACGTCGGTTATACTCGATATTAAACAACGCCATTGCGATATCCTTCGTAATGCGATTAATCGTATAGGTAACTACGCGCGGCTAACGAAGTGCATATTATCAAATCTGGCGGCGCGCTTTCGTGGATATTACGCGGAGAAGATCGCGCTATCGAGCATCGATTCCGCCGATTCGCTACGAATTCCACGCTCGCCGAAAGTATGCCGCAGTTTCGCCGAGCGGTTGCTCAATACCTCGAGCTCCATCGCCTCGGTCCGCGATGAATCGCGACTCGTCCGCGTCGGGCCCGAGCGTTTCCCTTCGGTCAGCGGTTTTTTTTCCACTCGCTCGGCGAAGCTGGACACCGTGTATGCAACGATGGCTGCGCAGATACACGCGGCTCATCCGTATCGGAGCGTGCACATGCCCCTCTTGTGCACGTACACGCGTGTACACGCACACCGGCTTATGTAAATGGACACGTAACACTGGATGCACGTTCCAAGAGCAGGTGGAATATGACCCCCCCTCGTGTGCATCAGGAGAACGCGACGTCGACGAGGACTCGGCAGTTTTTGTTCGCCGTTGCCTCTGTTCTTCTCCTCCTCTCTTGTCATCGTCGTCCTTTCTTTCCCCGTCGACTGCCTCTTCCTTACCGCCCCAGGCGGCAACGAAATGTTTAAATAGACCGTCCACCGGGTCGCGGAATTTGCTTTCACAGAATCGTGGCATTGTCGCGAGTTCCTTCTTTGCCTTCTGTCGCGCAAATTTTTCGGTTTCTCAAAGCGTCGTGCTCTGCAAATTAACGAAGGGAAACGTGGAATCGGGAGTTTTCAGCTCGGCTCGCGTCGAAGAGGAATCGTTTAGGTACCTGTACCCGGTTGACCGGTGTACGGGGAAGTTTGTATTATTTCTGTTCGCTGTACTCGTCAACGTTAGCATTACACGAATTCTTATCGATGCTGGGATTTAGCTGAACATGCAAAATTCCAGCAGAAGACCCGAGCACCGTGCCCCGGAGCCAGTCTCTTTTAACGAGTCGATATTTTATTCGCCATGCATCCGCGAGCTTCTTTCGCTTCCGTTGCTTCTCTTTCGCTGCCAGGAAAGAGTGGCAAGATAATTCAGCGTGCTCGCAGGATCCGTTTCAAGGCGACGGGGCCCAAGGTCGACGAGAAAGGGAACTCGGGTGCGCGAGCACAATCGCGTTCCTCCAAAGCCGATTCCTCGCGCGCGTTTCGCTCCGTCTCTGCGTGCTCCTTTAACGAATCATGAACCAACAATTCCACGGCATTTGGAGGAGTCTCTAAGGCACTTTCAGGCTCGCATATTCGACATGCATAAAGGCGAAATACGATCTGTGTCTCCCTCGATATGCATCGCGAAACGAATGCAATCTTGGACAACCTGATCCAATAACACCTTTCCCCGAATGGAGTCGGGAACCAATCCGAGACAGTCTCACGCGATATTCCCATTTGTCTTCGGATGTATCGCGAGAAGAATGCCGTGCCTCCTAGCCAATATTTCCATCCCCTTGATCCCGATATACCCTGAATCCGTGCGCTAGCAAACTGGCTGGCAATATTCTCGCACGAGTTCGTGGTGTCTCTTCCCGCGTGGAATAGGTAACTCGAGCAGCTTCCACAAGCGAAACAATACCGGCTCGTATTGGAAATCCATGGACCGCTTTGAAGGAAGCGATACCAACGGCTGATAGAACCGCGTGCATGCAAACACCTTGCAGTTATTTTATAACAAAGTTGCTCCGTGCATTTAGAGATTAGGCAGGGGTTCCTGCGTGTTTAGCGTATCTAGCGCAGACCTAATATACGACGCATCTATCCCGACGTTCTTCCCCCCAGACACTGCTATTCATCGTCGCACAATAATTCCGGTAATTCCACGGCGCAGGCTATTCGCATTCGGGAAAGCTGCCTCCATGGCGCGCGGATGAAAAAGGGATCGTGAATTCGCTAGAATACCTGGGCGCAGACGGTGGGGCGTAGGATAACGTGGAAGAGCCAGAAAAAGGGAGAAAGTAACTCTCAGCGCGGGAGTATTCGCCTTGGTAGTCGCTGTCCTTGCTCGGGCTTATTTTAGAGAGCAGCGCATCCAGTTCCCTTCAGGAAACACTACGCGCGCCTGCCTGCTAACCGGAATCAACCTTTGTCCAAATTTCCCGGCGGATCAAGATAAATGCCCTTAACAGAAATGCGAACGGTGCTGGCGAATGTTAGGGATAAGGGAGCTACCTTGAATGACTAGACGGTCTCGATCAAGAAATCGAGGAGGAATAATTTCGAAAATTGGAATCGGCATTTTGTATTAACCGCCTTCAAAAAGAAAGAGGTTCTCTGTTCGATGTGTACGCATGTATATCAATATGTATTATGTTTGTCCGCGAATTTCTTCGTAACTACTGGATCAATTTTCGTGAATTTTTTTGCATTTAGTTTAGCTGCAATCAACTCAGGTCATGGAGAAAGAATTATCGAAATCGGTTCAGTAGATTTGAAGTTACACCCAAAATAAGAAATCTGTTTTATTTTATGGAATCTTCCGTTTCTAGCAAACGATTCTTTTTTTTGCGAGCAGCCCCTTTTGTAGGTCTGTTCATATTTTTTTAAATAAATGTAGTTATACGCCGTAAATAACAAAAAAGTGAAAAATAAAAACTTAAAACCGAAGCTTTTTCTTATTTAATCTATGACTCTCCATTTTTTTAAGTCGGCGCCATTCTTACACAGTGAAAATGACGAGGCGCCGACATAAAAAAATTGACTCATAGATTAAATAAGGAAAACACTAATTTCTTACTTTTCAGTGGATTTTTATTTTTTTGAAATCTCTTTTAATTTTCTGAAAAGGAATCCTAAAGCTCGCGTGCATACGGTGATTCATAAAATTGCGCTCGAAGCGCTTCTCGGTACACCGTTATTTATCACGCCGTGCGTAATCGGGCTCGCGAAATAATTATCCCGCGAACTTTCCGCCGGGCTTAATGCGTTTCGCGAATTCGCCGCGATAATTTACAGGACGCTATAAAACGCAGGATTTACAGTGCCACCACGTCGCGGCCATACTGTAGCGAGCCTTGTGCTCGAAATTAACTTACTACGGGCAAGATTTCGCGTCACGGAGCGTGCCTCGACGAACCTGTTCCGTGACTCTTCGCCCCGTAAAACCTCTGGCTCCCCTTATAGAGCACAGTTTTTGGTGGTTCGACTCTCCCTTGAAAAAAACGCGGGACTTGAACTGTTTCGCCATGAAATATTATGGTCACTTGTGGTTCATTAAGGGATGCTAATGCTTGGCCACTCTACTTGGTGAAACTCCACTCCCAGTCGATTAGGAACGGTGGACAGTAACGTTCTGTAGGCGTAAAAAATGATAAATGTGTTCCTCGAATCGGAATTCTGTCCACACGGGAGTGCCATTTACGCGTGACGAACGACCGCTTCCGCGTCGGCTCGCGTGCACTTTTTTCCCGTCGAATAGCTTCCGCTGGTCGGGATTTATTGGTAATTGGAAAAGTTGCTATCGCCGATGCACGCAGGATGCGGGGTCCATTCGTAGCCGGACCTTTCCCTCCTGTAACAGAATTCATCCGCGGTTGCTTCCGGCCCGATCGGGGGCCAGTTAACGAAGTTACCTCGTTGAATTTCTGTCTTGTAGCCTGGCCGCTGTTTAAACGGAATTCCCCTGGAAAGTTGGGCGTCGGAACTTTTCAATTATCGAGACTCGAGGCGCCGCGAGTTCCGGATTAAAGTACTTGTTTTCTTGCGGTAATTTATCCGTTCGAAAAAGATCTGAAAGTCGAGAGTCCTCCCGGAGCTAAACTCTCGCAACCTTTCGCTACGAATCTTCAGCGAAAATCTTTCGCCTCGGATTCACTGGCACCTAGCCCCTAGTGGGGATGTGAATCGGTGCCGATGAACCTAGCCCGATTCTATTTTCCACGACAGAGGCTAGCAGGTGTGCCTGTGGCGTTTACTGTTAATTGGAATAGTTATTGCAAGTCGGATTGCCGCTGGATGGACAGGAGCGAGACAGCAGCAGGTTGCAGTCCCGTCTGCCAGCGACCTAACGCGGTTAGCCCCAGGGTAATAATTGCGGCCAGAACATTGCCTTCTGATCGAATTGGGTCGTGCCCGATCCCAGCTACCGCCACGCACCTCTCGGACTCCAATTATCGCGACTTGCCGTTGCGTTACCTGTTATGACGATTGTCGCGCCGCTTGCGCAATCCCAGCGCCCACAGACGCGAGCGCAATTGGTGAATAGCATTCTTTATTCATGCCTGCCGGACACTAGTCATCGCGTTCACTCTCGGACGTTTCCTTCGAGCCGTTAACAAGGACGCTCTTACTTCAGACGAGCAATAAAACGTGCACTCACCCGGCATATGGGGGATCGATAAACTCGAATCGCCGAGTATCAGACGGCTCGCGACGCCAGGTGTTTGCGAAGACGGTAATCGAATGAAACGCTCGGCGATAATTCCCTGCCACGAGTTTTTCACGCGGAAATGAGACCCCCGTCCCGTCGCTTATTACTTATTCAACTTCTATCCGGACCGGAGGAACGCTCCCGGTTCAAGAAAGGGACGGCAAAAGGAACAGGCGGCGAAGAAACGCTGCAGTTCGCTGCACCTGACTATTTATAACGAATCAATACGAGCCGTCGGCCGCCGCGTTCTTCACGTGCTCGACGCTCGCACGTGCAAAACGACGGGGACGCGTCGGTTTCGCGCGGAAACGGTAAAAAGACGAGCGAGCAGGGTCGCGAATCGCGGGACCTCTCGACGCAACGGTATCTATCGCAAGCTATCCGACCGATGCGATTCTGCATTCGATAATGCGATAGTAGGTGGGCGTCCGACAAGCGTCGCGTCTCGCGGGATAATCGCTTCTGTTCGTGCCCGGCTATACCTTGGGCGATAATTGGACGAGGCTTGAATTTGTCGTGCCGCGAGATTAACGAGCTGGGCGTGCGTGAACCGCGATTTATCGTCACGGCGGACAGTCCTCGAGAAATATCGTTTTTCCAGAGATTTAATTTCCCATCGAGGTGCCGGCGTGACGGGAACGATTAAATTTCACGGCACGGAAATTGTCCGCTCTCTGCGGGGATATTGCAAGGGTCCTAGTCGCGGGGAGCGTTTTGCGAAATCGCGATATTACGCTCGCCACTGACAATGGCGAGGGGCACGGAGACGGTGATATAGAGTTGATTGCGAGTTTAAAGAGAACGAATTGTCCATCCACCTGTTCTTCCCGTTTCGTCTCACTCCCCACCCTCTCATGACGAGTCCTCCACGCTCACGAGTGTCGTTACGGGCTTTTAGTTCGTCCGTATCATGCACCGTGGCGACGAATGAGATTGCGGATCGCTGAAAGAACGATAAATCGTTTACCCACCGACCGATCGGGGAAGAAGGCCAAAATGTTCGTCGCTATGGTGCTGCACAAGCACAGCAAGCACAACAATGGGAACAACTCGAACCACCATTCGAGCAACAACAATTCCAACCGCACAAGCAACAATCTCAACAACAGCAACCACGTCAACAATAACGTCACCAACTTGAACCAGGCGTTCAACGCGAGGGCGGTAAGTGTTGAAATTGTGGAATAATTTTCAGGAAGCCAGCTTACAGCGATAGGTACTTCCCTTTCGTCACTTCGTTCCCGTGATTTTATCGTATGAGGGATTGAGCTGCATAGCAAACGAGTCATCATTTCGGATGGTTTAATATTATACACAAATCCAGCCTGCGTGCACCTGTTGCTCTCCGGTCGAAACGAGACCCGTTCGATTAATCGAACTGACAGTAATCTCGTTGAACAGTTGCAATTAAGCGCGCGGAGGTAAACGCATTGGAACCGGTAATACTTGAAATCGCGTTAAAAACCGTTACGCGGCTTTGACGGGGCGAAGCGAATTTTTCACCCGCAGCGTGTTACGCCAACAGCTCGTAATAGGTTATTACCATTCCGAGCGATTCGAGCAATGTCGAAATTCCATATTTTTTCCCCGGCGCCGCGGCGATGTATTTTTCGCCGACGTTTTCCGCGCGATTTCGCCCCGCTCTCCCGTCCCACTAATTTTCCATCCCCGCGTGTTCCTTTCTCCGCGGACGGGAAACGAGACGCCGCGAACCGTAACTCCGTTGGAAAGAGTGGCGCCTTTTTGGCACGATTCGACGGGATTTTCATCTGCCGGCGGCCAAAACGTCGACTGCTCCTTTCGGTTAACGCGTCGCCGGGAGAAGAAAAATCCTTCCGCTCGACGGGAGCCGCCGTTCGCGGCGCAAAGGGGAGTTATCTTCGGTGGCGCAGAAATCCCATGGAAACGCGACGATTTCGCTGACGCGGACGGTAGCGTCTCGCCATGCGGAAGATGCGTCGCTCCCGAATTTATTCTCCTCTTTTCCCATGCGTTCCCCTTTCCCCCTCTTTTTCCTTCCATCACCTTTTACTCAGCTTCCCTAATTCCGCCGTAATTCACTTTTATTTTACGCCTCGATCGCTCGGCCCAAGATCCCCTATTTCATCGAGCGGCGTCTTTACCCGGGTGATTTCGTTTCGTCCAGTTCGTTAGGACGCAGCGCCCCAGTTTCAATTTCCCTCTGTGTGTGCTTGAGTTAGATATGGGAATCGCGGGCTCTCCGTGTTTGAAGTTGAAATGGGTCAACGTTATTCCAGTTACGACAGATAGACATCGTCGAGGGCATCGTTCTCGGATGTATCGTAACATTAAACTTTGTTATTTCCTTAAAAAATGTGAGAGTCGTATACGGCTCCAAAGTGCTGTATAAACTTTGTGTCTCTCGTCGACTAATTATTTATTTTCTTTTTTTTAAAACTCCATGTGTGGAACGAACGCTGATAGGATACCCGCGAAGGATATCAGTTCGCGATCCAATTTCGCTTCAATTTCTGTCGTGGATTGGTGATAGGTAGACGGCCTATCGATATTCGTCCAGCGTGGATTCACTTTTTGCTGGAAAACTTGCTCGATTGTTTTTCATCCCCGTGCTTGAATTTCTGCCCCCCTGCTCCCTCGCCCCTTTCAAGTAATTTCCCTGTGGCGCGATTTGCATCCTGTTTGCTGGTGGGTGGTCGGTTTATTTTTCGAGGGCGCGGAGAATAGGGTGGAGGACTAGGAATAAGTTAATTGCATCTATCGGGGCCTGTACGTCTCGGCCCTCCGCCCAGTCCCCGCTCCAAGAGGTTTGCATGCAAATGAAGCCAGCGAGATTAAGTCCTTTGTGTTGCTCGGTCCTGATAACGAACGTGTTAAAGGACTCGCTCGAAACGCTATAAATTAACAACTAGATTAAACTGTCCATCGTCTGGGTCTCCGTGTGTCCCGTCGCCCCAGTGTTTGCATTCGAACGAGTCTTCCTTCGGTGTTGTTCAACACGCTATCTGCACCCAGCTCGATTTCTCCTCGTAATTTAATGTTTAGCCCGGTCTTTTCATTAGAGGGATGAAATCGATGAACTTTACCCGATTACGCTGCAAAGTATCGTTATACATTCTGTCTCGACCAGTTGCTTGTCTAGCAAAAAGAGGATTTCAATCTCCATCAGCCTCTAATCCCCACGGAAAACTTCTGATTAAATTTTTTGCACCGAGATAATCACGGGAGAACGTAGCGCGTTAACGAAGTAAACGTGCTCATTAACGATGCAGTCGGATTAAGTCTTCCCCCGTTCGTTATACCGAACGTGTTTAAAGGACTCCCTCGAAACGCTATAAATCGCCTAGTAGATTAAGCCATTTATCATCCGGTTGGACGCGTGCCTATATCATTTCCAGCCCCGAATCCTTCAATCGCGATCCAAATCCCCGTGGTAAATCACCCTGGCGCGATTCGCGTGCGATCCAGGTCGATGTTTCTTTCTGGCACCGGCTGAAAGTCTGCAACTCACGCGTACCCATCGCCCCGGGAAACTCGTGGACCCTGCAGAGTGCTCAGCGTTTATTTTCGCACCGTGAACGCGGGATTGTTGCGTTCCCTATCGAGATCGTCGGCGAAGATGCGAGAAGGGAGAAGGGTGAACATTAAACGCGACCGGCGAAGGGTAAAAGTGTCTCTACGTGGCGTGGAACAAAGGCAGTTAAATAGATCGAGGAGAAGTGGATTAACGCTCCTTTTTCTTGAGAGGCACCCTTCCTGTATCGAGCGAACACAACCCTTTCATGTTGTCGACCCTTTTCTCGCGCCATTTTCGCCGTAACAGTCCAGTATTTTCAAGGATCTTTGTAGTGCCTACGCGTTCATCAGTAATCTTCAATTTACTAACTTAATGAGCTGGAGAAGTGGGTAATTTAGTCTTTTAGTGTTTCCAGTGGGTACGAGGATTGAAGAGAAAGGAGTAAATTGACCCAGCCATATTTACCCATAATTTCAATCGAAAGAAAGGAAGATGAAGTGTGCTGCAGCGTATTGTAGAGAAAGGCGGTCGAAGGTTGGGCATGGACAAAGGAACTTCGATAAGCTCGATGCTCGTAGAAATAGCGAGCTTTCAAGAGAGCCCAATAAATTTCTATTCTTCCGTTAAAATCGAAAGGCTGCTCGTTTCTTTGGCCTCGGTTGTATTCAGCCCGCAACGCGGTCTCTACGTGAACCGCAAGACTTTGAGAAAGATCTCTTCTACGGCGGTAAAAGAAATCACTCTGCGGAGTTTCAAGGGAGAATCAAAAGTTTGAAGAACATCGACTGAATTAATCGAGTCAGCATTCGCAGCTTTGTAATTCAATCGCCTGTTGGAAGCGTTGTGCGAAAAAATTGGTGCGTTTAATTAACGCTCTCCACTCAAAATTTATTTATTTAGTTATTTAATTTCGGCACGAGTTCCCTCGTTTTTGAAGCAGCCCTGGTTGCTTGCGATGGCACGGTTATGCTTGGGCAATCAGTGGACAGAAGCTCAGTCCGTGGTAATCAGCGTGATTACACCGGCCGGTCGTTTACGTCCTCGCAGCTGTCGTTAATGCTGGGCAAATTGGATCGCCGTTTCGCTTTTGCAAACGGAAAGTCAAAATACCGTGCGGAGGGGACGAAGGGAAGATGACACGGCGTCGGTCGCCATTTCCGGAGATTCGAAAGCGATTATCGATGCGTCGAGGGAATATTTGATGAGCGATTTCGAGGCGAATTTTGACGTGGCCCCCGGTGTTTACCGAATTCCTCGATCCCCATTCCCCATCGGGATTCATTCGCTGGCTATTAACTGCTAGGAAAT
Organism: Andrena bicolor; assembly: GCA_960531205.1. Taxonomy (NCBI): domain Eukaryota; kingdom Metazoa; phylum Arthropoda; class Insecta; order Hymenoptera; family Andrenidae; genus Andrena; species Andrena bicolor. Next base: position 28,812,867 of record OY482665.1, read on the forward strand.
GAAGGATTTCGCAAACAGAACGGAATCGATTTCATGTGCGCCGGCGTTTAGAAAGGACACGACTCTCGCGCGGCCTTTTAGCGCGCGGTGCATTTGATATTCGAGGATCCGTTAGGACTCGGTGCTCTATTTTCCTTCGCCGTATTTAACCGAGTAGCCTGCACACAATTTTCCCTCATAATCGATTCCACGGACGCTGCCGGCTGCCCCCGGGACAAAGGCCGAGCAATTTTTGCCCCGCTGGATGCCGGCTTGGCGACAGAGCCAGCTAAATGGGAGGTTTTTGTTAAAAGCCAGCCGAGGCTCGATCGATGAACATGAAGCAGCGGTCACACTGAAGGTATCCTTCGCCAAGAAAAAGAGTCCATCGACATGGAGCGCTGAATCTCTTTTAGATGAAGCATCTCCTCTAAAGTGGACCATGAAATTCAACTAAAGCTGATGACCAACGGTCTAAAGGTAGGCTTTCCTATACCTACTCGACTGGACACAACATCAAGAACTTCCAAAGTTGATTTTTTCGAAAATGAAACGCGGTATCAAAAAAAGTTACTCTTCCTTTTCGACTTATAACATGTAAATAAGCCGAGACAAAGGAATAAAATGTTTTCATATTACGCTTCATTTTCGAGGAAATCGAGTTTGAAATTAAACTATCCAGAAGACGGGCCAACCGAGATTCTCCACCGATAGTTCGGGCATACGCAGTGTCCAGAGTCACGTGGACGTTCCGAGAGGTCGGACGACCAAGTTCGCGAGCACCGGAGGGAAGAATTTAATTACACCGTATATGGTGGCGCTTAAGTACGAGCGAGCAAACGAGCCAGCCAGCGACGAAATGAGAAAGGAAAGAGGGTACGATGTAACGGGATAACTGGCAGTGTCAGGCGTTGTGTAATCGGCCGCATGAGAAAGGTCGGTGGAACCGAACGATCGTTGCTCCGTAAACCGGTGGACGTGCCGTGGAAATTCCGATGTTCCTCGCAAACACGACAACCGGCCAGATTTCAGCGTTGTTTAGCCAGCTCCGGGGCATCCATTCGTGAAACGGTCCCACAGTTTTTCCTCTTTTTTCTTCTTCTTCGACAGAACAGAGAGGAATCGGCGCGGTCGGGACGACCGGGATGATCCTCCCGTGTTACGCTTCGACCTGTTAATTCCCATCGTGAAATTTTCTAGCCCGCGGCCGCGTGATTTTCATTCCTCGCTGGCCGCAGGCCTCCAAAGTAACGGGAAATTCGAAAGTAACTTTCGATGCTCGGCTCGAAAAACCGTCTGACCGTTGACTCAGGCTGCACCGCAGAGAATCGGGTGCTTGCAGTGGCAGATCCTCGTATGCCGAGCACGCGCGCGTCAGATGTCTTATCAAGCGCGGGGATTTTATATCGCGCACCTGGGAGTCGGCAAAGAAGCCGTGCGTGATCGGTTGGAGGATTCTATCGCGCATCCATCCCCGGTTTCCTCTTTCTTCTGCAAGAACCGCGCAGATAGTTGAAACTGAGCGGGCACGGTGTTCGAATTGGTAGCAATCGATAGCAGGACCAAGTGGCGTATAGTGGAAGTTGCTCGGATGTGTCCAAAGCGGGGCGAAGCGGAAAAACGCGCGATAGCCGTAGGTGGAGGCGTCCAATAATTAACCGGCTTCGCATCGCCAGTAGTTACACTATTAAACACTTACGGCGGCCGCCATTAATGCATCCCACGTGCATTTCCCCTGCGGCCAACTAACAGGAAGCCCTCCCAATATGAGCGCAGGGGGGCCAGGTCTAATGGTAACGATGTAACGACCTTGCCGGCGCAGTATCTTCCGGTTACGAGCTTCCTGATGCCAGCCACGGCCCGTCTGCATCGTAAAACCCGAACTTCGCCCGCGAGAAGCGCAGCGGGGGGTCGACGCTTTTATGATCCGCCGTCCGACCATCCGAGAGAAGCTCCCCCGTTTAAGGGTAATCGGCTCGGGACCGTAAATAATACTTTCGGCCGGTCCGAAAGAGATATCGGCAGGCTCGTAATTGCCGGCTCTTTCTGATCGCCCTTTGCCCGACACGTTTCTGCCTCCCCCTCGAAAGAAGTCATTTCGATTCCGTTACTTGCCAGCGAAACGTCGTTCCAAAAGATTATAGGCTGCGTTAGAAATAATTGGATACCGTTGGGGAGCGATGCGCGTAATGGAAGCGTCGAATTCAAAGTTTCGATCAGTGGTAAGCTGAACCTTTTCAAACGGTCCCTTGGGTCCTCGAAATTCTCGCGACCGCCGGGGGAAAAATCGAATATTCGCTGAACCGTTATCCCACCTCGGTGTCCTTTCTTCCTGTCGCCAGCCATCCATTCTCCTGCGAGGATACGGGAAGCTTCGTAATGCTGAAATTGGCAAGCTTCCTAGAAACTCACACCATGCGATAGCAACGGTCCTCTCCATTGGTATTCCGTTCTCGGAGGGAGTGTCATCAAGAATTTACTAACGATCGCAACCCTCCCCAGATATTATGTATCAGGCGATCGAACAAGCGGGTGGAATCGAGGCCTGCTCCGTTTAGGATGACAAACTCTAGACGATAGATGGAGCTCCAGGATGCATATGTTGTCTGGCTAGTTACGGGTGTAAATCTCCTTGCCTGAGCTGTCGTAAATCGAGATTGTACTCGCGTAAGATCAGAGTCGAGCATTGACTGAATAAAATATTATTTAAATAACGGGTCAAGTAAAAGTTAGGTATTTTAACTTTAAAATATTTTATGAATTAAGTTAATTTTTTTGTCATTTGTCGAGTGTTTCAACTTCAGCGTCGAATACATTTTTCAACTTTAATTTTAACTGCAACTTTAACTTTATTCGACATCAAACCATTTTCTGGCGAGCGTTCAAGCTCGCCTAGAATGAAATTAATTTAAAGTTCAAGTTACAGTTAAAGTTGAACTGGAGTTGAAACGTTCGACGAATAAAATTAACTTTATTCGACACACGACGAATAATTCTTTTAACTTTTCTTCCTTACTCGAAATTTTATTTAAATATAAATTTTGCACGTCTCTGCATAAGGTCGAGGTGACAAGGGAGATGCAACTGCGTCGCTTTACTTGAGAACCTCTCGTAAGAATTTAACGATTATAACTAAAGCCACTGACGAAACCTGAGTGCAAACTTGGACACAGAACTTTTCGATACCAAATTAATTGTCCCGTGATTCGATGTAGAATCACCGGATTGAGCCGACGATTATGTAAAGCGTGTTGTGGTTAAATTGCGGAAGCCTGATGGGTACGCAAACGCTGGAAATTTTCGTGATTGCAGCATGTCAAATGGTCGGAGTTTATCGTTCAAAAGTAAACAGTATATCTGCGCTGATAGTCGTTAGGTTAGCGTTTGGCGTGTAAATTATAGTAAAGTACTGGGCGTGGAAGTTTGATTCCTGCTGTACAGTATTTACCGGCTCTGTTAGCCCAGCAAACGTTCGCAGAAATGCCTGCTACCGTTGCCCGCGCTACGTGAAATAAATTTATATTATTGTTTCAGCAGTCTCCCGTTACTGTACCACCGAGCCAGAAGCTGTGTTAGAACCTTTTCCGTTCCAAAAACGATTGAGAAACCGTCCCTCGCGTGCGAGTAAACGAAAAGTTAGGCACGTGAGACGGAGTATCGTTGCTCGAAAAAGACGGGTCGTGAGCTTTTTCCATGTCCCTGTAGGGCTCTTGCGAGAAACGCCGTGTATTTCTTCTTACAAGCATCTTTCCACCCAAGATGGATGTATCTGGGAAACTTTCGATGCCCCGAAAGATTCTTCTGCAGCGACGCGGAGAAACTTCTGGACTAAGAACTTAGGAGCTCCCTCGAAAATTTCATTAATCCTCGCGTCTTGGCACGATGTCGCCGCTCAATTTCGACCCGAACAGTCGCAGCCTAGCAGCAGCTACATTGCAGTATCCCCGATCTCGTCAAATGTCAAAGCAGCATTCGAAAGGAAATTGCTCGGTGTCCCGCTGTGCAATGGTCGGCTCGCGGCTTCAGAATTTTGCTTGTCCGGGCATGGAAACGTGCTCGCGATCGCCCGCGGAACTCGGTCGCCGATCTCGAATCGAGCGATGGGAAATTAGGCTATCTGGTAGGGCGTTGTGTATCGGAATATCAAGCACGGCGACGGGAAATATAATTTAGAATGTCAGGGTAGAGGAGACGACGGGGAGAGTCTATCGGGGCAGGCATCTCGCTCGAGTCTTTATCCAGCGTTGCAATCGACGCGAAAATTTCATCACCGGGAGAGCCAGGGAGTACCCGTGATCGGCCCAGACACAATTGGGGCAAATCCGTTACGTGGCCGACCCCATGAACGTATTTCTGACACTCGATAAGGCGGGTGTATATTGATCGGCCGACGATTATGTCACCCTTGTCCTGGCACGCCGCTCCGTGTCGCCTCGTTCCGCTCCATCATCCGTGAAAGAATTCTTTTCTCCTTGTGCGTGCAAGCACGTCGATGGCGGTCGTCTTGGAGAACAGATTTAAGACGACTCCTATCGAATTCTAAACGCGATCTCGTGCGCTCTAATCTCATCCTCGATCAACACGAAACATATGAGTATCCAAATACACGAAAGCGAGCAAGAGGCATCAGGCGAGTCGCCTCTGTCCGCACTAGGCTTGCCAAGTGTACTATAATGTATATAGTATTGTACTATATTTTTGTATAGTGTACTATACACTGTTAGAAAATGATATAGTACGCAAAAGTACTAGGTATATTTCCGATACATCCATAAAATTTTACAATTTTTAGTTATTTTTTATTCTATGGCTGCATCAAAACTTTAATTTGTGAATTTAAACTTAACGGAAGAGGGAAAAGGAACCAGTCTATCTCTTATAAAAAATGAGCTCCTTATATATTTTAATTTGGTATTTCAGTGCACTGAAACCTTTGATATATTTGTTAAAGATAATAAATTAATTGATAATATAAAATGGACAAAACTTATACGTTTAAAAAGATAAGATACCGCGTAAAGGGCTATATTTTCCTGAAAAAGAGTTGGCAACTCTAGTTCGCATCAATATTTCGTTTCGCTCGGGCGTTCGTTCGCGTTCTCCGGCGAATAATTAAGCTCCGTTGATTAACGCCGTCGCAGGCTAGTGAAATAAAGCCGAATCGAATCAGCCGAAGGCTGTGTGCGCAGATATTGACGGATATACGTGTAACTGTAAACGCGGCGACGCGCACATTCGATTACTCGTGTTAGTCTCTCGAGCCCCTCGCGATATCTCGTCGCCTTTCACTCGGCTATACTTCGCGCCATTGTGCAGCCATGGTTGTGCAACGATATTTTAGTTCTCGCCGATTGCAAAACGAAGCGTACGTATGCGCGATCGTTAACCGCCGCATTGTCTTCTTTCTCGTGACATTCCTCCAGAATTCGGCCGCGGCTTTCGTGGATGCTTGGTGAATGACTCTCTCGAAGGTGCCGTTAATCGCATTTTTATGCCGAATAACTTTCACGCGAGACAGAAAGCCTTCCCTTGCGTATTCGACACGCGTGTCTCGCGATCTGGGTTTCGATATCACCCTGCGATCGCCTGTACGCGAGGATCCTCAATCTCCGTGGAAAGTAGTTGCCAAGTATCAGCATTTTACGTTTCAATTATTAATCCCTTGTTGCTATTTTCACGCGGCGTTCTTAGGAACGATTTTTATATAAATAAGTGACAACGGGGGCGTTGCTTTAGCCTGAAAAACAATGCATCATCGCATCCGCGAAACCAAGTTAAATAAATTCTATAAACCCTTAAAAGAATTTTAATAACTAAACAATGCAATCGAAAACACTATTTCGTTAGGAAGGGGAGGGCGGGAGGAATATAAAATCTTTCGAATTCTTATACTGGAAGACGGAGAGGGTAAGAAATCGCCAAAATTGCCCTTACGTAATTTAAGGATGGTCCCTTTATAATTAATGAGCCGTTTAACAGTGAAGGAACACTGGAACTATTATAAGATGCTCTGTTCACAGTGACGAGTTTAGTCGCCTGGAGAAAATACGTTCGCGCTCCAGACGAATTTTAAATCGCATTTGCCCGCGTCCAGGTGTACCCTGGCCAGTATTAAAATTCATGCTGCGCGGATGATACCATTAAAATTTAATAGCCATCCAGCGCGCGATCTCATGGTTCACCCCTTCTGTCCCGGCGTCGAGTTCCACCCTTCATCTCGATAAATCCACCGAGAAATACGCTCCTCTATCCGCCACGGACGCTTCTGGATCTGCTCGTCAAACCGCGTTCCGCCAGCACTTACAGGCAATTCGAGGATTTATTTTTCCGTGGCATTATTTATGGACTCGCCGCTCGGCGGGAGATAAATTCAGCTTTCAATCGGCCTGCCTGGTGATCGATCGCTCCTCTGGGATGTGAAATTGATCGAGCATATTAGAAGCCATCGGCGAGCTGCGTAATTTTGGACCGTGGCATCGCGCGTGTTTGAAATTCATTTCCCTAAACGCTCTTCGAGGACTTGAGTCATAATTAATAGCTGCATTAGACTCGGGATGGCAGTGAGTGGACCACCCAGGATACGCGTTGCACGGAGCAAATTGTACTGTTCGATGCAAGAACGGCCTCAGGTCAACCTTTTCAAATCCAGAGCTACCGAAAACAAAAATATTACACAAAACAGTAATGGGTGCAGATTCAAAATTTGCAATAAATCGCTCATTTGTTATCGGAATTGTATCAAATGTGCACCAAATGATGTAGAATTTTTTTCCATAACTCAAAAACTGTCAAAAATGGAGCTGCATGTCTCTTGCTGCGAGGTCCTCGCTTTTTAGTGGCATTGGAAGCACTTGCTTTTGGCTAGTAGAAATTCTACATCGTGCAAGAATTGAAAGGCAATTTTATTCCTTGGATCGATATCAGAGTTTTGTTAGATTCAATCGCCAGCAGGACGATCAAGTTTAAATGTCGCGGTGTTCTGTCCGCCGATCATGATTTCTTTATAGATCACGACTCTGTGGGTAGCCTCGCGTGAGCACATGTAAGTAAAATAGGAGTCGACGTCGTACAATCCAATTCACGGCGGGAGCAAGCTTGTTTGTTATATTCTCTCTCTTTCCCTTTACCTGTGTTATCGATTTCATGGCGCCGTTCGAGTCCACTCCAGCCGATAGCTGTCTTCGATAGCTTCGATTACGACGTATCGATTGCGACATTCTTTACAGCTGCGGGCTGTGAGAAGTTTCTAAAAAGCGTTCTCACTCCCGGTGATCCGGTCCAACGCCATCGTGTCCCATGGAAACTCTGAAGATCTGGTGAAACCTTGCGATCGACGGTGCCCGAGCTCCCTCTCTAATTTCGCGGATAGGGAGCGTTACAAAATATGGTAATGCAGTTAACTGCGATACAGAAGACCGGCGACTGCACTCGTTTACTCGTTGAATCTACGAATTTCCATTTCTATCGCATCGATTTCGACGGTTTCACAGCCAATGCTCGATAATTGAAACGATGTTTGCTGCAGGTATCCACTATCCAGATGACTGACGAAGCGGCCTAGCAGAATATCGAAATTAAAACGTGTTCATCGCGATGGCCCTGAACGTTGCTCAACCGTGATCGTCGAACAATAGCGCATCAAATAACGCGACTTCCTGTTATAACGTTCGCTTCCGCTTGATCCGTACGCGGAAACTGAATCCAGCTGTCCGCGCCTACTAAAGGGATTAATCTTCAATTTATTGTTACAAGCAGCTCGCACAGGGCGCAATAAATTGCACGCTTTCCGGAACGTCCCCGTTCGAACTGGAGTTGAAGTTTTCCTGCGCAACCCGCCAAATGGAACGCAGTCGCGTTAAATCCGGCGTAATTATACGTAGATGAGAAATAGCTGGTACCGTTACAGTTGTTGAACCGTTCATTAGAATGTTCCTCGTCGGATCACGCGGAAACTGGAAGCACAGCTCGTCCGAGCTCCAGAAGACGTTGTCGTCATCCCAGCAGCGATAATCACTGACTATGACCGCGACCGTTGTTGAAACATCGCGAATAAAACGAGACTATCCATTGGCTGCAGTTGGGCAACGATTTCCTCGCTTTCCCTGCGGTTTCGATTATTTCTCCTAATTGCAATCGTAAATGCGGTAATTGTTACGTCTGAAGAAAGTGGTGGTGAAATTACGCTGCCATCTCTTGCACAGTCTCATGCATCTTTAGCGGAAATAAAAACGCGTTTACCAGAGGGATCGGTGTAGATGGAGTCAGGGGTGGATTTTGGTATAGGCTAAGTAGGCTGCAAATTTTTGGGGACAAGTTGTGGGGAGCGGTAAACTTTGGAAAGCGATAAATTTTGAGGAGCGTCAAATTTTGAAGTGCAAAATATTTTGTGGCGCGACAAAGTTTGCGCGGAAGAAACTGGAAAAACTTTAAAGTCAGAGGCATTAGTCAACTTTAAAAACAATTCACTTCTTTTTCACATAGCAAATTAGCAACAACTCAGATGCGAGTTGCCATATTGAATTAATTTTGGAATTGTCTCAGCTCTTTTAAATTAAAATATTTGATGATATTTCGCTTGTTAGCCTGGGGGGCGCCCAATCTTCAAACCTGCTTCTGAGTAGAATAGGTATCATAGCGCGATAGTGAAAATTCGCGCGGTACTGACCGGACCAAAGTCCTCACGGTGTTTTCTCGAGGAATCACGCGTCGTCGACGTTACAAAGCTCGCGTCCCACTTAACGCCACGGATTACGAACGATTTTGCATACCTGTAAGAGATTTCCTGGCCGATTTGCATAGGAATTCGCTTACTGCTTCTTGTTTTTGTAACGCTAACCGCTAAACGCGCGTGCACGACAAGAAAAGAGGTGTCGTCGCTTCCAGGGAAAATATTTAGCGCACGGAAAATAAAGCGGAGCGCATCGCGCCGTAAAATTGCATCACTCGCGTTTCGTGATCCAGTTACCCTCTCCGCGCTACGCTTTGAACCATAATTAAGAGGCACTTTTCCGGGCTAACTTCGTCGGCCGAGGTTCCACGACCCAAGCTTGCCTTTTTCTCGATTTCCGTCGATACCGCGGCCGCTCGACCAAGCGGTTTCAATTTCCCCGACATCTCTGCACGGTCCAACGTTCGCTCGCGAATGTCACCAATAAATACGAAGAAGGGGAACAATAGGGGAGAATGGAAATCACTCGCAGCCTCGATTAAATCAAGCCCCGACTAACTATACCGATTCCTCGAGCAAAAGAGAAAGTGACTGTCGAGCAGGGCTGAACTCGTTCCAATTTGGTGGATCGAACGATGATTAATAAGCGCACGCGTTCGCATGGAATCGGCTACGTATCAGCGATCGATTACGTTCACGCTCGGTAAAGCATGCTTTCGTACGCCGGTCGGCATGTAATTTCGTAATCATTGTCATCGTCGTGGCCGGCGATCCGTAAGCTCGACCACCGATCGCAACCTTTTCAAGGACTCGAAGGAGGGGCCCAACCTCTGCGTATCGCGTGTCCCATTATCGTTTCGATCAAGGTTAACACGCTTATGAATATTCACCCACTCGAAATCTCTGCGTCGTATCAGAACGAACCAACCACGAAGCCCAGTGAAACGAAATAGTAGCCAACAATTCCACCTATCGAATTCCATTTATTATCAAAGCCTCCGATGAAGAATTGCAAAGTTTGTCGTTCAGTTTCACCTTCGCGAAAAGCCGAGTTGCGACATCCGTGCCGCCAAGTCGCACCTGGATCAGCGACTCTATTCCATCTATCGGGTGTCCCTATCGTCCGGCCACCGTTCCCCAGGCTTCCCCTACTCCGACGGTGTTTGATGTCCCACGGCAAGCGGCTCGTAGCGGGCTCTCCCGCGCCTTTCTTCGCGCTGCTGCACCGCGTGTCAGTTCGAAAGCAGCCGCGGACAATAACTGACAAGCAACCGGTCAGCTAGCTAGCCAGCCAGCCGGCCCTGGCTGCGAAACCCGCGTTCCTTTCTTCCAGCGGCTCCGTCTTCGTTCGTGTCTCTCGAAAGTGCTCCAACCGCGGCCAGTTTTCTTCCGCGATCACGGAGATGTGAGGATACGCTTAGGCGGGATGAACGAGCCGTGCGGAGTGTAGTGACCGGTGTACATCCTCGGTGTTGATCCTGTAGAGTGTTTAACAGTGCAACTCGACCGAGTAAATCGCTAGCCTGTACCAGGATCCAAGCTGAAAAGCGTCATCAGCCCCGCGGTCGGGGTGATCGATGCGCGGACGCTTGGAGGTACGGCGTCGGTTTGAAAAACGCCCCCGTCGGGGATTGTGGAATGCAGAACGACCCGTCGATCGCGCGAACCCGCCAGCGAGGATCGCTGAAAAACGAGAAGGAGTACCCGCTTGATAAACGCGCGCTCCCCGTGCCTCATACCAGAGACCGTCCGCGTGAAACATATGTTATCAGAGGCGCGACGCTCCCTCGATTATCCTCCACCGCGAACGATAACACCTACCGGCGATTGTCATTGATTCATCGACGCTATCGGGCCCCTGACGTGGCCGTGCATACCGCGGATTCACTTCCAAACGCTCGTCCCACCTCCCCGCCCCGCATCTTCTGCGATTCCACTATTTACGGCGGTGAAGTGTCCCGCAGCGTAGCAAGGGAATTTCGTGGACTGCGCTGTGCGCTCCCGTGTGACATTTAAATGTCAGCGGAGTGCTCGTGTTCTGTGCCCTCGAGTCGATCCCCGTGCGGCTGCTCGCTTGCCTTCTGGTGGCTGGTTCCTCCACCAAGGAACAAGGTAAATGGCCCAATGGTGAAACAGTTAAGGAAGCAGTTGAGATAATTGCCACTTCTTTTATATTTAAATACTATAAAATTATCACTAAATATAATTATTCGAAAGCGTAAAGTTTCTACTTTCAGATAACGTAACAAGAATCTACATTTGTTAAAGGAAAAGTTTTAAATTAATTAAAACATGAAACTGTTCATATGGCCCAGTAATTAAATGAAAATCATAGCGTTTCCCATTAATTATCAGTATCCCAATTATTGAATATATATTTAATTTAACTATTTCCAATATTTTGGGGTAATAAAAACGTTTTATTTATAATAAATTTGTGTAAAAGTCTTTATTATTTATTAATTAATTGGGGTTCCTTTAGTCATAGCTTTAATTTCTCTACATCTTTCTCTTGTTTAATGCACTTTTTCAGTTCCTACAAGTTCAGGTCCTTCAGTACATGTACAAATAAGATAACATTTATTTAATCTGCACCACAACTTTTTTCTGTTCATCCAGTACGTAAACAATCCTTCAAGATTAAGTTGTCCGGTCAAAGATCCACTTGACTTAGCTTTTATAAAATCTTGTAAAACTTGACTGTCAATGTTTTTTTCAAACAAGTCTAAATGTTGCGTATAAGATTCTTCTCTATTTACAGTTACATTTTCATTCGTGTTTTCTTTTTCTGCAGTATTAGGTTTCTTATTTTTATTAAGAATATTAAAATTCACAGCATCTGCAGAAAAAGGATATAACCCGCAAGTCTTAAACCCATTCTTAGTCACATTTCCACGATTTTCCTTTGAGTCAATTGTTTCTTTTAATAAAGGAGGAAAATCTTCTTTTCTTAAGCGTTCACCATTATTGACTACTCTCCATTTCAACACAGTTTTATGCCATGCACTTTTTAGTGGATGGAAGATAACAACATCTAATGGCTGAAGTATGTGTGCCGCATTAGGATATAACGCAACTAACTCAATTTGAACGGTACGGCAAAAGATGACCAATGGTAAAGTAAAATGAGACAAGTGGCCATCTAAGAAAAGAATGACTGGAAACTGAGTATTATTTTTTACCAACCATGGATGAAAGATATTTGCTATATATTCATAGAATGTTTGTCCAGTCATCCAGCTTTGTCCGTTGTCTGTTACACGAATAACCCATTCTTTGGGCATTTTTCTTGTTATATTAAATGGCACTCGTTTGTACGCATGCACGACCATTAGTAGAACCATTTTGCTAGCAGCATTGATCATAAATTGTGTAGTGAGACATTACCTTTCTACACCATTTACAACATAATAATAATATACAGATTTGAATCCTTTTTCGCCAATACATGACCAATTTCTGGACACAATAAAAACCCACTTTCATCACAATTATACACCCTTGTTGCATCAATTCCGTTCAAACCATTTTTGTCTAAATAAATTTGCAAAAGCTCGTGTGTTTGTAAATTTTTGGGCTAATCGTGTGGATATTGTAGGGTGTCTTCGCAAAAAAAGATTCATACCAGTGTCGCCCTGGTCTATTCTCAACAAAAGGTGTTTTTCTTTTTAGTTGTATCACTAAGTCTCTAACACTGTCCAAAAGTTGATCTTTAGTAACTTGGAACCCACGTTCCCCAAGATAAAAGATCCACTCAACGATCTATTCTTCTTCTTTTTTTTGTCAAATAAGTTGACGGACCCATAGCAGCATCCATAGGTACAATGCCTTTAGTTTTAAAATAAATGGTTGTTTTTGGCACATTATACTTTCCACTGGCACATTGTAATGATGTGCCCCCTTTATAGGATTCTATTGCTGCGCACACATCTTTCTGACTGTAGTTCTTCTTCTTTATCTTTTTTATCTTCGGCATGACTTTATGTCTGAAAAAAGTTAAACAAATGATTAAAAGTATATTATAAAATTTTAGGTTGTGTTAATATTATAACGAGTATAAGATTAATTATCCTCATAATTCTTAAACAGTATTATATTTTTGTCTAGTTATTATTAACGTAAATATATAGGATGCAAAAAGATACTTTGATACAATAAATGTTATTAATTTTAAAACCACTGTATACTGGCGTCTGTAATACCAGTGTTTAAACAACCATTGAACACGCGTTTAATGACTGGTCCGTGTTTTGTTATCGTGTACTAGTGGATAAACGCAACAATTTCAATATTAAAAACAAAAAATTATTAAAAGAACCAATTAATTTTCAATTCTTCAATATACAATAAATCCAAAACAACTGTATAATTTAAAAAATTATAAAATAATAATTAATTACAACCTTAACAAAAATATTCACTCAAACTGTTGAAGCTTTATTGTACAATAATATTTTTGCATGATATAAACTATTCGGTTATGTAAGCTTATAATTGTATCTATATACAGCTAATACATTTTGCAATTATATTTCGAACAGTTTAAACGTTGCAAATTAGTAAAACTGTTATTATTAATGAAATTTCTTCTCAATTTTTAATTATTGGGCCTTGTTTAAGGGCTGGGCCATTTACCTCGCGTCGACGCGATTGTTTCTGGCCGAGTGTCGGTTAGACCGAAACGTCTCGGACAGGACGTAGTCGCCGGGATAAGTAAGGTAGCAGTGTGCTTTCGGGCACGGTAGGTTAATTCTCTCTCTCTCTCTCTCTCTCTCTCTCTCTCTCTCTCTCTCTCTCATATGGCAGCCGCGGGGATATTCAGAGCATAAAATGGCCCATGCGGCGCATCTATGCCGCGCGGAATGGCGAAAGAAAGAGAGGAGAGCGCTGCTCGAAATAATTATTCCTCCTCGGCCGGGGGATCGGCTTTTCTCGTCGATGCCTCTCGTGAGATGGTAAAAAAGAGAGCGATCCTTGGCGCGGGGCGAGGAAATATTTCCGTGGAAAGTAGTGGCCGCGTATCGGCGGAGGAAACGATCAAACAGTCGCGCGTTTCTGTTGAAAGTCGTAAAAAAGCCGTGAGAAGATGCCCGGCCGCTCTAGGGAACCGCGCGCGGATTCGTGCCACCGCGAGCCTGTGAATTTTTCATGGAAAAAGAGGCGAAGCGGCGGGAGGGGAGAAGCCTCGTCTATGGAAAATGAGTGAAAGTGGTCGTTACTTAACTCTTCGCCCGACCCGGCGAATGAAAAGCTCTCCTTCGGCCCCGGTAATTAACCAGGAAAATATTCAAGGCTCCGTCTCTTTCGCTCGGCGGCTTAAATCGCGCTTTAATCTGCGCGAGAATGTTCACTCGCTTACCAATGCAAAAACAACCTTGTCCCCGCACGTGAGACAGATGACGGACAAGAGGAAATTCGTGGCAGCCAAGCAGCCATTGACTTTCGTTTAAACTTCCGACGAAAAATGTTGGAAGAAAAAAAATAAAGTGGACAGTTTAAACTTTAAAGGAAGGGTCTCCTTAGTATGACGAACTGAAAATCGGGCGATATTTACGGAATTTTTAAAAAGACAACATTAAGTTATACTAATTAAAATCTTTATGTCCATATTCGTACATATTTGCAAAACTTTTTAAAAAAAAATTCACTTCAAAATGGAGCTGCAGCTTGGAGTTGCAGGCCAATAACTAGAGCGCTTTAGAAAAAAATTCTGTCCTCGGTGGACACGATTGCAGTTGTTGTTGCTGTCTGATAAACAAAAATCAAGAATATTATTAATCTATATCTTTGTTGTTATCGTTGGACCTACGGCAAACGAAACATAACGATAAGTAACCAAATGACGGCAGTTTTAAAAAAAGATCCTGATTTCTGCGAAAGAAAGAATAGCTTTTTTAGTGCCCATAGTTTATTTTAGAAAATATTGTCTTGATTATAGGCAGAACCAAAATAATGTTTCCCACAAACACATCATACCAATCTGCAGTGGATTGGTCCATGAGTTTTTTTAGATACGGTTTTGAGAAAAAGGCGTTTGAAGCTTTAGGTACTGTTTTTTAATTAATTTTTTTTTTAAATATTGTCTAAATATATACAAATATAGGCATAAAGTTTTTAACTAATATCATTTGAGGGTTCCTCTTAAAAAAAGATTCCAAGTATCGCATTATATTCAGGCCGTCAGCTTTCCTTAGAACGGTGTGTTTTATTGCGCGCTTCGCGTTTTTCCCATTAACCATTTACGTCGTAAAAGGGGAAGCAGCCCGATCGCTTGTCGCCGGCTAATTACAATCCAAGCTCGAGAATGATCCTTCTTATCGGTGCCAGTTTTCCAGCGGCTCCGCGCCAGGAAACGTCGCGTTCCCCCGGAAAATGTCACCCGGTGTGTCTGTCGGTTGCCGCGGCGAGAAAAATCGAACGGGTTTCCGTAGAATCGCGTGGCCAGGAGAAACGAGTTTCGTTCGAGGCGATCGCTTTATCGCGTATCCGCCGCCGGTTATCCGCTCGGCGCGGCTCGCTCACTTTCACTAGCACCGCGCGGAAAGAGAAAAGGGTTCGACCTGGCTCCGCCGCGTTATATAAATTAGGCATTTCGCGAGTGCTCCTCGCATCCTTTCAGCGCGCGGTCATTTGTACCGTCGAGGCGGTAGAAAATTTTGCAACGCTCAGGTTAGCTCGATTTTTAGCGCGTTACATCGTGGAAAAAGTATCGTAGCGTGGTTCCCCGAATGAAAAGTGATTCTTAGTTTCGTAGGGAGACAGTAGCGTGCTGCTCAGGGTGGAATCGACTCGGATAGCAATCAGAGTGGATACGAAGAGATTAGTAAACGATCGTGATTCCGTGCGGTAGCTGGCTCCAAGCAGGCTCGAGCGAAAGTCAGTGACCGATATTCTTTTTATCGCCTGACACACGTATATCTCGCGGCGCGTTATATCCGTGTGCAACGAGTTTGCATTTCCTTTTTTCTCGCTGCCATTAGAACGTTTCTTGGCGCAGCGAAATGTAGCTCGATCCCGGGATACTCGCCGTACGAAACGCGCGCCTGTTTCCAGTGGCAGCCTCGCGAGCAGAGTAACGATCACGCGGGGCGATTTAATCGATGCGCAGAAACGCGTTATTAGAGTATACCGTTCCGGGAATTAACGAGGCGCTGTTACAGCGCAATTGTCGCCCGCGTTGATAATTCTGGCGAGCACTTTTTACCCTGGAATCGGGAGCACAGCTGTGGACGATTCTCGAAACGCGTTTCCGCTACAATTCGGTCGATTAGTGCATCGTCCTGCATACCCAAGCAAAATCGGCCAATAGAAAAATGGCCACTATCGTTTCATAAAGTAGCAGAGAAATCAGTGTCTCCCTCGTTCAATTCCGCCCCGTCGCAACTCAACTCCATCGATCGTTGATCCGATTCGAGGTTGGAGCAGGTGCCGGTTCAGGCCCAGGAAAACGTTAATTCTAATCGCGGCACCGACCAGCGTTTCTCCCGAGGCGGCACGCTCAGCGATACCGTTATGCCAGCTGCCGTTCAAAAGTTACACAAGAAGTTATCGTTCGCCGTAACGCGGTAGCTTCCGCGCGTCAGGTGCATTCCTCCTACCTGCCACCGCAGTCAAAAACAAAAAACTACCTCGCACTCTTACGCTCTTCCAACACCTCGAATCTCCCTGCTTGTACTATAAAATGCAGCTGTGCACCGCCGGCGCGTGCTCGCTCTAATGAAAGTCGCTAATTTTTCGGCGCCCGCTGTTACGCATACAATGCGAACAGCGCCGTTTGAAAGAATGCCCGCGTTTCGCCCAAGAGTAGTCGATTCCGTCTACCTTCGCTCCGTTAGAAAGGCGCCCCTCTGTCCGTGAGCGCGCGCGTTTACGTTCGCGGTCTCACCTGTTCAAGCTGGGTGGCCGCATGTGGGAGAACGATTAAGGGGATTACGCGGTGGCCACGTTTCCGCGGGTGGAAAGACGCGGCGCGAGCCTCGCTCGGCATCGTCGGAATTTTCTCTGTTTCTCCTTTTTCCCCCTCGACGCTTTCTGTCCAATCGCGAGAGCACCTCTTTCTTCCCGAGAGGGAAGCGAGTCGACGGGCCGTCTAACTCGAGCGATTTTCCATTGTGCGGCGAAATGCGTCGCTTAATGTCTCCTCCAAGTCGGTCGAGAAATGCAGCGATTTTCAGCTGAACCGAGGAATTTCTTTCGGCCGAGGCTGAGTCGTGCGATGCCTGCCAGTCTGACGGCTTCCCGGGTTGCTAGGAGGAATTTCTTTGGCAGTTTGATCGATAGTATTGCGTGCACCACTTTTTCAGCGGTGGGGTACGTGGAGCGTGTAGGATAGCGCGCGTGAAGGTTCGGAGATAAGGAAAATGAAGGATTCCTTGGAGAAAGGGCCCCGTGAGTTTTCGAGTCCCTTCGTGAATCATTCTGTAGCGATGCACCCGACTCCGCCACCGATCAGGGGCGACGCTCGATCCACTTTTCGGTGTGTTTCAACTATCGCTTCGCAACGGACGCTGGAAACACGCGTTTCTCTTCTTCCACGAACAGATTCGTCTATAGAGGGCCACGGCCTGCGGTCCCACGGCGCGTTGTACCCTAATAAAGCCACGCTTTCGCATCCGCCTACGCGTCACGATTAACAATTAAACGCTACTCCAACGAATACCAAGCCTGCCAGGAAAGCGCGTGCATCACCTGGACGCACGTGCAGCGAGTCGAGGCCCAATTATTCCGAGTAACGGACGACCTAGGAACGTGAGACATGCGACAGGCACGCGCATTTTAAAAAGACACCGTGACCATACTCGCGTCGCCTTCGCTGCACGGTGACGTGTCCCTCGAGCACGCTGGCGTTTTCTGCGTTCGACGGTGCGCCTTCGCGAGCCACTCGGCGCGCGCCTCGCTTTCTCGAGGCGTAATTTGTTTGGACGCCGAAGCCCCGCGCTCTTCCTCAATTTCCCCGGGATGATTAATTCGAAGCAAATCGCGCAATTATCCGCGGCGTTTCAATGCGTAACGCTTCCCCTTTGTGTGCCTCTCTCCGGTGGACTCCCACGTTTTCACTGCTCGGTGCAGGGACAAAGGCCAGATTTCGCAGCGGTGGCCGAAAACGAGAGTTCTTCCTAGCAGCCTTCAAACTCGCGAAACAATGCGGGAGTAATTAGACGCTGGGGGACAAAGCTCGTCGAACGTTGCAGGAGTTCAAAGCCGTTTTCGTTTAACCGAGGAATGTTGGACGCTGTGCGTTCGTTTAAACTCTGAACCGATCTTAAACAGTTGGTGCCGAGCTTTTGGCTCCAAGTTTTGTTTCCACGCTCTTTGTGCGGCCACGAGTAACGTCGGAGTTAAGAATATTTAAGATCGTTGGCGTGATTCGCGCGACGCCTTCTGCAACTTCTCAGACGCGAAGCAATTAAGAGTTCGATGCGCCAGTGTTGCGCGACGAGCGTCCGACCATGCTCGGGCTTTTCCACTGCGGTACGCGCTTTGTATCGAACCAGACAATCGATTCGAAGACACTTCGCTTGTTACTTTACCGAACGTTTAGCAATAGTAATTACGCAGAAGTGGATACGAAAAAGGTGGCAGGAATTGGCGAGTGCCGGGGATCGTAAAGATGGGGGAATCGCAATGAACGTTACGTTACTTTCTGCTGGGGTTATCTCGGGACCCAAAGTTAATCGGTGTTCACCTCGGTGATTTAGAGCCGTGGCGAGCATCGATAGTGCAGCGAACTCGATCTTCGACGCACACTTCCGCCGGAAGCTGCCACCCCGAAGATTATTCGAGCGTGTCCCATTCGCTGCGTGATCATCAGCCGCGTGACGCTTCTATTCTCTCCTCTCTCGATCGATCATTTCTTTCGTCCCCGACTTCGTCCTTCCATTTGCACCTGAATTTTTCCTGAACTGTTGAATCACCCCGCCAGGATGACACGCGACGCTTCCTACGTTTCGTAAACCTGCCATCTTCAGTTTGAAATATTTTAGCGATTTCTCCTTTCGCAACGCCCGGGCGTAATTTTCAAGGAGCGATCCACGACGTGTCGTCTTTTTACGAACTCATTTCGCGGGGCCATTTCTCGGATAATCTACCGGGCAGATCGGCAGCGGATGACGTTGATAGATCGGGAACACCGGTCGACTCATTACGCTGAATATTCATCAAGGCGAAACCTCTTTGCTCAATGAATTTAAATCGCCGCGGCGAGGGTAGGAGGCGGGGGACGGAGTGGGCGATCGAGTGACGGATCCGTGACTTCCTCGGAATGATTCGCGGTAGATCGGGGATACCGATCTCGATCCGTTCGATGAAAGATCTCGGAGCTTTTTAGGCCTCGGCTCTCTCTTTTCGTTGGCCAGGCTGGTGGACTACCGACGATCGATATTTCGTTCACGTGCAAACAGAAATTCAATCTGATCGCGCCTGCACCGAATCTTGCCCCCGGTTGACCCAGATTATTATCTCCATCGGGCTTCGTATTTTTATTCGGTCGACCGTGTTGTGTTTGGCACTGAACTTGCTCCCGTATCAATTAAACGTACGCCACTTTTGCCCTCGGAACGATTCGATGATAAAATTGGCGAGGACAGTTTTCACGGGATTTAATTGACCTAAAATTACGGCCATGAATAGTTCACCGCGAAAACTCTCATACAGATTCGCTCGTAAAACATGGAAGTATATTTGGGAATTGGGAGCCGAAATAATTCGCGGCGATTGTCAGTCGGCGTCGCGAACTCTCGCGCGACGTGCCCCCGTAACTTTCGATAGCTTTACGAGCGAATATCTCAATTTATCGGATGACGAACTTTACGAACAGCTTTGTATAAGGCCACTCCCATAAAAGGTGGAATATGCGAGCGGCGTTTCAAACTGCCCCACTTTGAATCGCTCATAAATCTCTTCCATACTGTCGAAACTATACGAGTCACTCTTCCCCTCGCCTTTGTCCGACCTCCGACCTCGGTAATCTCGCGGAAAGAGGAGAAAGGTGGCACGCAAGACGTGGCCGTTTCGCAGTGGCAGAAATTGCAGGGCGAGAAGGCGCAGGTTTTGTGTAAAAAAAAAGCGAGAACAAGCAGTGGTTCGAGGAGGGGCGTTTGCCCGAGCAGATTGCTGCCTCAATTTTCCTGTTTCTTTGGTCGGAAGGCCAGTCAGGTCCTCTGAATCGCTCAAGAGAACTTCCCAGCTCGTAGTCGATCTAAGGAATCGCTTTCCAGGGATTCAAAGTGGCGGCGTTTAACCACAAGCTTGCAGAAAAACGTTGAATTCCATGAAAAATGATTCCCACATCGAGGAAAGAGAATGGGCTTCGTCCGTGGCTTGGAACGTACAAAAACGCCACGATGAAGTTAGCTAGAATATGCGAACCGATATCGATGATAATCCGGGTCAGCCGCGAATGGGATTGATCGGGCGAAACGGCGCTCGAATCGGAATACAACGCACGACACGTCGATAGAGGCTGATAGCTTGTAGGTGGAGCCTACAGTGTTCGATTCCACGAGAACGGCGTGACAATTCGTGTCACGAAACACGCAGACTTGCGCGCTACTCCGGTATCCATGCTTCGGGATCCTCTAGGCACCTTGCGATAAGACGATTCGGTCGTATAATTTCGCGCGACGACTTCGTTCTGCTGTTCCACGAATTCCCGGGAATCTCTCATCGTCCTCGGTATAAAAGAAAGTAACGCCACCTTTAGAAAAGTGACGAGCACGAGGGACGCAGCCCCAAATGCGCGGCAGAGGAAGGAGGGAGGCGCAGCAAACCACCTGGATCGCGGAACGTTGCCCCGGTGATTGAGGGGGCCATTCGATAGAACTGCGAAAAGTGTGGACGAAAAATGCGAAACGGCGGTCAGCCGCAGCAGACGGCGGTAATGTCGCCGCCGCACCTAAACGGCTCCGCGCAATTCGTTTCCGGCGGTTACGTCGGCTACGTGCCACGCCAGTCCTGGGGGCAATTCCAAGGCCCCCAGCATCCCAGGAACACAGCCAGGCCAGTGTCGCATCCGCCGCCGCCGCCACCTTCCAGGAGGGAAAGCCAAAGGCCCTCTGGCAACTGCTCTGCCGCCCCTAAGGGCACGACCCTTCCGCCCTCCAGGCCGGGAACGCACAGGAGCACCACCCCCTCGGTGAGTTCAGGCGAGATCTCCTACCCTCTTGGATCTTTTAAGGTCGACGTCTCCCTTCGTTTCTTCCACGTTTTAGGAACCCTCGAAAGATGAATTGAAAGGCTTGGTATTTTCTGTTTTTAGTAGCTAAAATAGTGTACAGGTTACAAGTTTTTCCATAGTTTAATATCGGGATCAGTTGCGCACTCAGGATTTAACCTTTTGAGGAGTTAAATTTAAATTCTACAAAAAACAAAAATTTATTTGAACAATGAAATCCAATTATCTTTCCTTTTCACACAGCTCTTCAATTACTTCAGTAATGGTTATATTATTCACCTTTTTCTCTGGAGGTGCCAGGGCTCCTTGGATAGATATATTCTTGGACCTTTGATCCATGCCTAACGTTCGTCTAGTTTCGGCTACCACGGGCCCATCGGTTGCAAGTGACTGTGAGGAAATGCGTAGGGGATAGGCGGCACAGAAAGAGAAAGGCAAGGGAACAGGAATCCTCTTATGCGCTGCGGGTATCTAAAGAAGCATGTCGTAGAATACCATATGAGGCTTAAATCCGTCCGTGAAGGAATGCCACAAAATCTACACGGTGTCCCGTACGTGCTCCACAGTCCACTGACTTCGGTACAGACCCAGTAGACAAAGTTCACCGAATTCAGACACGTCCCCACGGTATACCGGTGCTCAAACCAACCAAGTCCATTCGCTAAGTTAGGAAAGCAAGTTTCCCTCGCACACTACGATGCGTTCTCAGATAATTCGAGGACGGACCGTGGATAGACAATGCTGGCTACAGTTTCAAAGAAATTGTACTCGCTTGGCGGAGGCTTGTACGCACTGTTTACCAGCCTGAAGCCTTGAGATTGACATCGACACGCCACGAAACGCGAGGAGAATGCGCGAGCCTTCTCCGCCCGAGACAGACCAGTTTTCACCGTGAAGCTTCAGTCAACCCTAGTCCGAGAGTCCCGCAGGCAACCCGAGACACGCCGAGATGCTAGAAAGTGGTCTCGGTGTCGCGTTTCGGGGCAATTCGATCGAACGGCTCGCAGACGGACTGGCTGAGAGAATCGAAAAAGAGGAGGAACGGTCGCGAGTAATTTGCGGTCGGGGGGAAAACGATACTCGGGGGAGTACCCGGGATCTTTTGCTTCCCTTTTAAGAATACAGAGAACGGGCAACTTTGAAGTCGTCACGAGTCCCCGTAGCCGGGGATAATCGAGCAGCGAAATTGATTTAAAGCTGGTGGCTCTCCGCGAGACACAGGCTCCCAGCTCGTCGCCAGTTAGAGTCACCGACTGCTGGATGGCAATTAAGCTAGGCAGGCATCTCTTTTTAAGCGTTTTACCGCGCGTAATTGGAAAGCAGGCCTCGACAAAGAGAAGACGTCGACAAAAGAACGTCTTCTACAGATTATCCCGGTGCAGCGAGGAAATACCGGTGTAACAGGATTCTCGAGGACCGTAAGATCTCTCGAGGAGACTCTGCTGCTTTTTTTTCTCCCTGCCTCTTTCATACGAGACCGGCCGAGGCCAGTGCAAGGTCGACTCTCAGCGTCGCTGGACCGTTTACGCGCCTCGAAAAAGCTTGCTTCTTGGGCCACTGAATCTGCGTCGAAAAAAATCCCAGTTCTGCAGCGTCAGGAACAAGGGAACATCGTTTCATTCTTGGCACGAGTCTGTTAGCAAAAGGCTCCGAGGCGCAAGACACCGATGCACCGAAGGGAGACACATTCGAATCATCCGCATGCAATCGTTACTGCATTCCGCACGTGATTGCCCATATTGTACTGTCGCGTGTACGCCGGCATACATAAGTAAACAGTGACGGGCGTGTGTCACGCGTAAGTTTCTCGCCAGTGGTATTGCTCCAAGCTGACCGAGGCTGCACCGCGTGCTGCATCGCAAACCCGCTGCACTTGTATTCCGTTAGATCGGTATTTGCGTTGCGTTCACTTTTTCCTAGACATTAGTTTCGGGGCAATCCTTTTCAAACATCCCCGAAAATAACACTCCACGGATCGTTGATATTAATAATATCTTCTTCGTTGGTAATGAAATCACGAGGGGCGCGATGCTGCTCGGGGGTGACAATTAAGCGGTAACGTAATAATGGTCCAGGCGATGCGTTTAGGGGAACGCGAAATCTCGACCGTTTTATTAAAGGCGGTGCATGATGAAGCGCGGCGTTGAAAAATGTCGTTCGACTTCGGGATGAATATTCACGCGGTGCCCCGTTTCGCCGTCGGAAGGAACACAGCGGCCGAGAGTGAAATTAAAACGCCGGATATATATCCCCGGCGAAGCTTAATGGTTTTTCGAAATAGAAAAGCGGAACGCCGCTGTGAGTTGTCACTCGAGTGTGCTCGTCGTGCTCCGTTTTTCCTCGCCGCGGGTAAATTCCACGGGCGGGCGAATAGACGACGCGGGTCGCGAGGGACTTCGAACGAGAAATGAATGTTTAACGGGAGACGTTTAATTTCGCGATTAACCGAGGCTCGCTCCCGTTTGGCTCGCCGACTCGTCGAGGGAATGCACGCGACGGGATCGACGTAACGAACAACGTTCCTCGCCGCTGGAATTAGAAACGCGGCAGAATTACGCTTTTTAATGCGCGTTTTGCGGCCGTTAGTAGAGCGAGAAGCCGCAGGGGGATTTATCTCCTTAGGCAAACAGAGGCGGCGCCGAGGCCGCGTCTTCCTGATGATTTTCATTTATTTCACAGCAGGCCAGGCACCGCGATCCGCAAAACCCGCGAGCGTACCGCCCCGACACGCTCGGGATCGCTCGGTCGGGCCCTGAAGTGCCGTTTAAACTTTAATTTCAGCTCCCTCTCGCGCGATGAATTACTCTCGCGGCGAACGAGGTCGAACGACACATGGCGCTAACGCACGCTCGTTGAACTACTTTCGAATTTTGAAGTTCCCCGAGCCTCGGAGTACTCGCCCAGAATCTTTCCCGGCTACGACGACAACGACCGTTCCCCACGCTCGTAAATTGGATTTTTATGGAAATGCCGTTGTAACGGCGTGCCAGCGGTCGAGGGGGCTTCCACGATTACCTAACGACCCCGTTAGAAAATCGTCTTGGTCCACTTTCGCGCGACGTTCCACGGAATCACCGTCAATTCTTCTAATTATGCAGACCGTGGAGGGGAAGTGTTACGATTTTGGTCATTATTGAAGCGCTCGTGGACTGCGAAGGAACGCTCCAGCGCCAGTGGATGCGTTTATTTACGGAACTGGGAAAGATTTATCGAGGCTTCACCGATAATCGGGTAAAAAGTCAATCTGCAATTATCGTGCAAGGACGGGATTAAAAATATACCACAGTGCCCCGTGGCACGCTCTCACGTCTGACCAACAACGGACCTGATCTCCTTCTCGTCACTTTCTCCCGGCTAACGAAAGGTCACCGGTCCCTCCGTTTCCATTCAGCTGGACTTATTGTTATTACGCCTTGTGTCACGGGTCGGCGATCGCCGTAACGCTTCGCGAAAACGTCCACCGTTTTCCACAACTTTCTCCCGCGTAATTGAGGCTCGCAAAGTTCAGCCTCTCCGACCTGGTCGTGGGCGTATTTAAAATCCTTCATTACAGAGAAACGAAAACACGCGGGCTTGGTAGATGCACCGAAGCGTTCTCTTCGCTTAGAGTGCGAGTGAACGTCGAGGACGAGCAAGATCTTGGGCAGAGTTCATTGGATTCAAACGCGGAGGCTCGTTCCCCCGTATCAGGTCTGGTTAAACATTGTAATCCCGTGGCGCCGGATTTTGTTTGCCCGTTCTATTATTGCCGCTGTTGACACTGCTGATTGACCCTAGAACACTTGCCGTGTCAGGCCCAAATACAAGCCTCCTCTGCCGCTGTATTCGCCGGCGCCTGGTCGCCCCTTAAACATTCATTTGGAGCAGTCGCGACTGTGCCGAGGCAGCGCGAGCTACGGCCGAAAATACGAGGAACTAGCACCAGCCCAATGCTAAATAATTATCTCGGGAGATAACAGAGCTCCTCGGTTACACGCCGGGACCCGTTTCAACGGTAAATCACGTCGAGTCTCCAGCGAATTAAAGTCGCGTGTCTGGAAGCTGCTGCTTGGATCCTCAAATTAATTACGGTACAGATTTTTCGTCTGGGACGTAATCAACTTAATGTACGCTCGAGAAGCAGCCCGGCGCGTAGGGGCGAGGCGGAGGAAAGTTGAGAATGAGAATCGATTTCACGCGTTCTCAAAGACGAATTCCTCGCGTGCCGTGAGGCGACGAGAGGGATGCCTCCCTGCTGCTAAAATAGACCAGTCGCGAGAGTCTGAAGTAACTTAAGGAAGCTGGGCACGATAGACCCGGCTGGTGGATTCGAGGATACGCGCTCGCACGGACTGGACGTCGCCGCGAAACCAGTCAATACATACCGTTGGCTTTTAATTAACGCGCGTCTATCGGCTGCCAGAGTCGCCTCCGTCTTAATGGGCCCTTTCATTACGCTCGTCCCGAGGTCGGCTCGCATAAAAATATTTGGCTGCCGTTAAAATTTACTGCCCCATTATTTAGTCCCGCCTGTAAACGTCTGGATTTTTATCGCCGTGAAAACTTTCCGCTCGGAGTGACAACGTCAGAGCGAAAACGAATGTTTCGCGGTGTGTTTTATAGGTCACCGTGACCGGTAGCGACTTCGCACAATGGGACCCAGCTGGAAGCATTTTAATTGCTCGATAGCGGTATCGCTCTGTCAATTATATAACATCCAGCAACCATAACTGGGTCTTGGGCAGCCGTGCAGAGAGAGACGCGCGCGGGCCCTTTTAACGCCGTTGCTGGCGGACAACTGAGTTTCGATGGCGGGTAACTTGTCCATCAGAATTCCGGCCACTCTCGTGGCGGAACGTAACAGAATCAGCGAGAAGTCAGAAACAGCGGACACCAACAGAGTCGTTCCAACTTCCTCGCTAATTGTCCGACCATGCGCCAGTATAATTCACTGCCCTCGCCGCGCCACGCTTCCGAGAACCTTTATGAGCTCAAGAGCTCCTAAAATTGAACATAACATCGTCTCGCGCTTGGAGTAGGGGCAGCATCGTGGCAATTCGATGCAGAATATTTACCTACCAACTTCTTTGTAGGATAAATCGAAGTGAGTCGTTCGAGGTAGTCGTTATATTTCAGTTTTAACCGACTTTAAAAAGGAGGAGGTTATAGATTCCAACCGTGTGTATTTTTTTTTGTCCCCGCATAACTCCTCAGCATGTGGACCGATTTTGATGATCTTTTTTTTATTCAAAAGAGGGTCCCATTATATACTGAATGAACATTGGCCGAATATTTTGCCAAATCTGGTTGACCCTTCGTGGTCACACCTTCTTATAATCACAAATTGGTCACACGGGGTTCACTGTACCCCAGTGTCATTTTTTGAGTTACCATTTCCGTATTTTTGAATCTTTTAACTTTTCTACATTCGTAATACTTTTACAGTGATGGTCTAATAGTCTTTTTCTAGAACTGTAAATTTTGATATGCTAAAATTTGTAGTTAAAAAGTGAAATTTTCTATCGTTGTGGTAAAATCCAGATTTTGTAAAATTTTTTTTATTTTTCTTTTCGCGATAAATCTCCTTTGGAAGATGTAAAGGTGCGGCATTTCAAATCAAAAATTGCTCTTGGGGCACAATACACCCCGTGTGACCACGAAGGGTTAATAATAAAGACTATTTTCACCTAATTATTATTATTTTATGTACGTACGCGCATATCTCCTTAGCATGTTGTGCCAATATATATAAAACTAAAATAATTTAAAAGAAATTAAAACCGACTTCAAAAAAAATAAAATTGCACTACCAAGTAAAAAATAATTTTGTCCCTTATTTAATATACGACACTCATATTTTTTAAGCCGAGGCCTCATCCTTTGTACAGTGTAAATCTGGCGGCCACTTAAAAAAATATGAGAGTCGTAGATTAAATAAGGGAACAAATTATTTTTTACTTTTTAGTGCAATTTTATTTTTTTGAAGTTGGTTTTAATTTTTTTTTAATTGTTTTATTCTGAATCAGCATAAACTTCTGAAAAATTAAGTTTATTCTGATAAAACCAATAATATCAGTGTTAGTAGTTTCAATAGCTATTTTATATTAGGTTGAGCCGACTGTCCCCAACTTTTTTTATAACATTGGTTAAAATCAGTGTTTCCACGATTAACGACGTGATTCAATGTACTTTCGTTAGTTTCTTAACAACTCTAAACGTTCCCCCTGATCTCGTGCTTCTTTAAAGTTTCCTCGCACCGGGAACAAGGGAAAAAGGAGATAAATGAAACAACCAACTTAAAGTATATACTCTAAGTTCGTAGAACTTTATTAGCCTCTCTTACAAGAGAAACTTATTTCGAACGAAACACGGGAAAGTTTTAATTATACTTTTTGCCGGCGTTTTAATAGTACGTTAGCCGGAAGTGGTTGACTCCAGTTGACGACGAAGCCTCCTTCTTCGACCGATTCCAACCGAGACGCCACCCCTGCTTGTCCCTTGATTATGCGGCTATCCGGCGACGCTATCGGGCAAACATCCGCGAAACATGAAGCAGCAGCGCAGTTGGGACACCCTGGTACACGGCGATGCTCTTCAGCTTCCCTTGTCGGTGCTTTAACCACCTACGTGCCGGCTCTCTGTGCCGCTGACACCCGCTAATTATAATTTGTGCCGCGAGTTTCATGCAGCATGGCCGGCGAGCAGACGGGAAAAGGGGCTAAGATGTGCCCGGCCGCCTCTCGACTCCATTGCACCAGCATCACACGATCCAATCTCTCTCTTTCTCTCTACCCTTCCTCGGCTCTCACGTTTTTCATCTTTTCCACTTGGCACCCGGAAGTGCGAGTAGCGACCTGCCCTAATCGTCGTAACGACAGTGGTTTACGCCCTGAGAAAAGGAGATCGAGGCCGTTCGAACTTCGCTCTAACTACTACTACTCCCCCTCCTCTCCCTTTCCGGCCGCCCCATCGCCGTTGTTTTTCCCTTGCCAGCTTCCGCGTCCTTCTTTCCCACTCCCCCGCGCCTTCCTTTTCCCTCCGCTGTTTTCGGTGCAATTGATTTTGCCACGAGCCGTTCTTCCAGCAGCGGACGTGATTGGAGAGGATAAGCAGCAACCCCGTAGCGCCACGGCAGAATGTTAAAGACGTTCCAGCGGCTTTTAAACGGATTCCTCTCCTCCACCTTGAGCCGGAATTATTGGAATCCTGGTATAATAATACACAGTCAGAGACGATTGAATCGCGCGTTAAAAATTCGTCGGCCAGGCAGATGAAAGCCGCGATAAGCGGGCACGCGCTTGTACGCGATCCTTCTACGCTCTTTAGAATCCTCTTTGGCTGGCGTATGTTTGCGGGACGCGCGTTGGAAGCCGCGTAGATAAAAGGCTTCTATCAGAGGGCGACCAGATTCCGGATAAAAGAGGAGTGACGAGGGGAGTGGAAGCCGGTGATCGTCGGACGAAATGCGGAAAATCTGCTTTGCAAATTTTCGTCCCATGCCCCCTCTTTGTCACAGACGACAACCCGTTCGAGAGCGTCTCAACGCCTCGATGAATTTACGGGGGTATCGATTTTATTCCCGCGTTTTTATCGCGCTCCTCTCCGTCCGACGACCCATAACTTCCGTCCCCCGATATCGCGGCGCTCGTTAATTATTTCATCATCCAAGCACTCTCCAAAACGCGAGACAATTGAACCGCAATTCCTCGAGGACGGAGAAAGGGATCGGCTTTCCTTCGATTGTCGCGCAGGAGAGCGAAGGATGACTCTTCATCCCGCGTCGTCGTAAATGCAATTACGCAATGCCGAGTGCCCGTGGCCGGTCGCGTCGAACTTAACGAAGGGAACGTGTTTAATCGATCGACGCTCGATCGCGCACATTTCTCCGCTAGCTTATGACGTCGCGTGTGTCATCAGTTAGAAAGGAGCCAAGGAGAACTGCATTTCTGGCCGGCATAACTGCATTTATTAGCGCCCGAAGGCCGCGCAGTGGAAGAAAGTCCCACGTGGATCTCCTCCGTGATTCTCGGACCCTTTCGCGGATGACGCGGCGCTTAATTTTATCCCGCGGGCGATTGGAATTGGTAGCGCGAGAGGAGTCTCCTCGCCGAAGGCCTGCCTTTTACGGCGATGCGAGACAACGACGATTCAAGCACGCGAAGCTGAAACGTCGCCTGGCGTATCAACCGCGGCCGTTACGAATAGGCGACTTCATCCAGCTTGCTAAAAGCCTCGCGTCTCTATGGTCTTCGCGAACTTTGCCAGAAGCCGCGACGATACGACTGGTCGTTAGGAAATTTGCCGAAACTACCGCAATCGCGGAACCAGGCCTCCGTAAAGTCGGCT
This sequence comes from Andrena bicolor, assembly GCA_960531205.1. Classification (NCBI taxonomy): domain Eukaryota; kingdom Metazoa; phylum Arthropoda; class Insecta; order Hymenoptera; family Andrenidae; genus Andrena; species Andrena bicolor. The sequence continues at coordinate 28,842,011 of OY482665.1, forward strand.
AAAACTTTCACTATTGCGGTCCCGAGTCCCCGCGAGATTTGCCAAAAACCCGCGGAAAATTCTGCTAAATCCGCCGCTGGTTCCGGCAATCATCCGCTGATGTTCAACTAACGGTAAGGGCTTTGCTCTTGTTGCAGAAGGTGAACCCCGAGCTGATATTCACGAAACAAGAACGGATCGGGAAGGGTAGCTTCGGCGAGGTGTTCAAAGGCATCGACAATAGGACCCAGCAAGTTGTCGCCATCAAGATCATAGATCTCGAGGAGGCGGAGGATGAGATCGAGGATATACAGCAGGAGATCATGGTGCTGTCCCAGTGCGACAGCCCGTACGTCACCAAGTATTATGGGTCCTATCTCAAGGTAAGAAACAATGGAGTTGGTCGCGGAAAATCGCCGCTGAAAGTGTGAAAATCTCCGAAAAGTGAAGGCCTGCCTTTCTGTCGCCGTTCCGGCTCGACGAGCCCCCGCAATATAATGTTTGCAGAGGTGCAACGCGAACGAAACCACTTCGGTCCACTATTAGGGACACTCCGCCAATACGCCCCCATGATTTTTCATACGCGAAGAATGGGAAGGGCTTGACGGTCGGTTAACCGTCGCTTCCGGCTCGGCAAGCGTAGCATATACGCTTCCGCTTCCTGCGGGGGTCGGTTCAGCGTGCTCGCTGGAAAGTATTGTTAAAATAAAATCGCATTCACCGGCGTCGTTCTAATATTTCACCGCGACACTTTGTCCGCCGGTTTGGTTCGAGCCTCTGCTTTCTGCTCCATAAATCGGGGGTCAGAAATATCCTGCGTTGGCATTAACCTGTTTGGTCGGTATTCTTTCCACAATCTTCACCGCGCTGTGCATGCATCATCGGGCGAATCTTCTCGCTCTTCGGCTCGAACTTCGACTCCGAAGCAGCAGGCAATTCTGGCCGTTTTATGAGCTCGCAAATAGCACCGGCTCCTGAACAATGCAACAAAACGAGCTGGCTGAAGTGTCTTGCCTCGGCATCGAAAGCGTGTCGAGAATCCCGCAGAACTCGGCTCTTCATGGTTCACCAAGTAGCCCGCGGAGAACAGAGGCCCGTGCAAACGCGAGTCGTTGCATCCAGCTAGTTTTCCAGCGACGTGACCATCTGGAGGTCGTTGATTCGAGATTCTTTCTGCGGCCTGACTGCCTCGATACTTAGGCCTGCCTAAAAGATACACTCTCGAGATTCCCACTGTGATTCGTTGCCGAGACCATGTCCCAATCGAGCCGCGGACAACTGGATGGGTAATTAAGAATCGCTAATGACCATTTCGCTCGGTCATTAAGGAAAGTTCTCCGGCGGGGCTTAATATCGACCGGGCGCTTCATTCCATAGGTAATCATCTTAATTTTCCGCTTCCCGAGCCCGGAAACGAAGGGGGCGCGCCCCCTGCTCCTCTAATCCGTTTCCTCGTTCCCCCGAGCCCCCGCGAGGGAATCGCCGAGCATGTTTCCACCCTTGTCTCGCAATTAACGCTGGCCCCGTTCCCTCCCTCGATCGTTTCGATTCGCGATCGGTTGTCGCCAAGTGCGCGGGATTTAATCGTCGATGCCTAAGCGACTCTAATTACGCGCACCCATGCGCTCCCGAATAATCGAGGGTCGATTGCGCTGTGTCTGGATGGCGGCTAAAAACCGTCTATTTAACGGTTTGTCGAGTCGAAGGGAGTCCTCGGGCCACGACGGGCCAGCTCGAGAATCCCTGGATCGGTGGCACGGCGAGGCATCTCAGGGAAGATTACGAGGGTTGCGTCACGCGCTGAGCCAGTCTTCCTTATTGATTTTTCCGGAATCGCGGCGTGCCACGGCAATATAACGGCATTAAACCGATCCGTTCCTGTGTTGCGTGCGATTATATCCCACGGCATGCGGCTATTGTGCCGCCATTAATCACAGCCGCGCGCACAAAAGGATCCTCCATCCTCCGCAATCTCATTCTCGATACCTATTCTCCGTCGATGCCACGGAAAGAGCCTCGCGATAGCGGACAAAAGCACCGGGCCGGGCCTCTTCCGCAGATTTCCTCACGATCGCCTACGAGATCTCATTTTCCAACGTCCCCCTCCCGCTCGATCAGGCCCGAGGATCTCTCCTTTTCCTATCGCCTTCTTCCCCACCCCCTCGTTCTTCGCGACTCGATCTCCCGACGCGAACAATGCCGCGGCCCGATGACACATCCGCGATAATCGTTGGCCGGAGACGAATTTCGAAAGATGCCGCGAGGTGCCTACGCGGGCATCTACGCGCCTGATGTCATCGCATAACGGGTGTAGCTGCTTCTCTCAGAGCATCTGCTCCTCCCCGGGCCGGTCTTGTAGCCTCTGGCGACTGCTATTAAGTCGATTGGGTCGGTGAACAACAGTTATCGGCCCGGGCAGACACTCCTTCGTCGTTCTCGTGGCTACTGTGCTGCTCGATCAACGATTTCCTCTCCTCGCGATTGCTTCTCGCGTGTCCGATGATACGGAGCTCCGGTTCTTATCGTTACCGGGCCTCGTTAATAAATGTCCCACGGGGCAAGTATTCGTCGGCATCGTGCATTTAACCCGACAGTGCGCACGTGTCGGGTTTGGTAGAAAAGCTTATTGCTGTCTGTTGTTTCTTTAACGATGGGGTTGACACTCAGTCTATCTTCTAGATACATTGTTTGCATTCAGTTATATACAAAAAAAAATAATATTGAAATTAAGTCGTGTACTATGAAGTAACGTTAATGTTCGTTCAGATCAATATTGTTTGAGTTTTAATAAAGAGTCGAACACACACGGATTTTTTTATATCAATGCTACTTTTTACTAGGGATCCACGAGCACCCCACGTGGATATTTGTTTTTTCAAAGTTCCCGCGTGCACTGCCGGTTTAAGATAGACTTGGCGAACCAAGGGTTAATTCGAGGCATCGTTGCGGGCGAGGAGAAAGAAAGGTTTCATTCCCCTCCCGACCGCAATGGTGGCCAAGGTTTTCCCTCGCCGGACGCGCGGAACCGTGACGCAAAGGAGCGTTATGTCGCGTCTGATTTCGAAATCGCAAATGAGAATGCCTGGGACCCGTATTTTTCTCGGCGCGCGAGAAATGCGCGAGACAGATTTCGACGTAGGCAGGTAGGTCGAGGCGAGCAATAACAGTGATCGTACTTGGGCGACACTCCTTAACGTTTCTCAATCCGGATGCATCGCAAATATGACGTGGGGCGTTTCGCCGTGATTCTCTCCTCGCGGCCTCCTCGCCGCGCCGTGGCGTTTTCCCTCCGCTTCTCCCTTCCATCTCCCCCAGAGACGGATTATTGTTCTCCCCTGCGCTGGTGTGCGCCGGCCTAGTCCATGAATGCTGCTCAACGTTATTCTCTTCTTTCCCGAGCGCCATTATTTAATGCCTGCCCGCCATCTCCCGCCGCGAGTAATTGCAAACTTTCGAATTGACAATCGAGTATTTTTCAAGTCTCAGTCCCTCAGCCGTCACATTTAATTGTCCCCCTTCCCCTCCCCGTGTTTTATACGAAATAATTAATCTCCCCCACTGGAAAATTCGCGTTTCCCCAGACCCACTCCGCGCAGACGCAAGTCGACGCAGCTCCAAGGTTAATATCCGAACAGAATCCAGAATCCTGGTGGCATTTCTACCGTAGGCAGCTTTCTTTCCCCATTGCCGCGCGGCTCATTGTTTCCCGAACAAAAGACGATTCTCCGCGGCGCGTACTCGTGGCCCGCTCAGATTCCAACGAGCATCTCGGCTTTTATGAATGAGCAAATCTAATTGGGCGCTTATTACGCGACCGTTCGGGCTGCGACGCTAAACGCTCGGCCTCTCGGGCGAATTGCAATCCTAACGCTCTTGCCCGCTCAACGGTCGCCCAGGGTCGATTAAGTAACTGCAGTCCTTCTGTTCCGCGATTAAGGATCCACGCGCTTTCATTCGGGGCGCAGTCGCGGACGAGGAGCGTATGTGGGTTAAGCGAATTGGTGATGGAGATATCAGGGTACCTTCCTTATAAGGGCGACCCGGGGCGGAATTAAGGTTCGCGGAATTAATAACCGTGAGCTACTTGCTCGCGAGAGCAGCCTCGGGAAAAAGGCTGCCGCGAAGGAGGACTTTATGTAACGGCGTTGCGATTCCTCGCGACCGAGCCGCTATTATTAGCCGGCCAATTTCCTAATGGCTCCGATCTGCCGTTTGACGGCGATCCAAGAATAGACGGGCCTCTGCGCGCCGCTTAAACGACGATGAATTTCTTTTCTGCGATGCCCCCGTGCCCGGCGTCTTCCTCCGTCGTTCCGCTGCAATTACCTCTAATTGACGACCCGCGCTGGAATTGTCCGCTTTCACTCTCGCCCGAGCACCGCCCGGTGTCGACAGACCCCGCGATTAATTCCACGCTCCTCTCCCCTTTCTGCCTGCATCCTCTGTATTCTGTGCGGTGGCACCCCCGCGCTCCGCCGCGTCGCAACCACGCGATTAGCGTTGCTCAATCCGTCATCGTGGCCGATTTGAACTGGGAAAGCAGTTGCTTGATAAGAATGCATTTCGATATCGCTCGAGTAGCCCAAGTAGAGGATGCTGCTACCTTCTCAGTACTTTCGAAGGAAGTGTCTCGGTGTATCGAAATTTCGGTTCATATTCGTAGTCGATAAGGAAAACAGTATATGACGTTCGAATAATAATAATAATAATAATAATAATAATAATAATAATAATGCGACTTTATTATATTCCCCAAAAAACATACGAAGAAAAGTAATGGGCTAAATATCAAGAGTCTGAGCCGAATGACGAGATACAAAATAATAGAAGGAGAATATAAATACAAATAATTGAAAAATCGAATAAAATGGAATACAACATATAATATCGTAGGAGGGAAGATTAATTCTGTCGCGTCGTCCATCACTGCCACTGGCACACCCGCCATTCCGCGAAACAGAGGAACAAAAGGACACGTGCGATAAAGTAATAATTGGCCATTAATCACTCATTCGGCGTTCTTTTGCTCATTTCGACGCCCCCCCCCCCCCCCTCATACGTGCTTCTTCTTTTATACATTCTCTTGTTTGACAGTTTAAAAAACGCGTAATATTTGCTCGCTAATGTTCCCCGCCGCATTTCGACGCATTCATCATCCGTGTGCCCGAAGAACATCGGTAAATTCCAATCTGAAGTCGATTTACACTAGGGCCATTCTTAAATTACGTTAAGAGTAATTTTCGCGATTTCTTACCCTCCCCCACCCTCAGTATAAATTTTCCATTTATTAAAATTCTTTTAGGGGGTCGTATAATTCATTTAACCAGTTTCTAGGCTACTGATATTGAAAATTAAGTTAAAAAAGTATTACGTACGACGCTACCGGACTCCCTCTTCCCCCTTTAGAAGAAAACGCAAGAAATTCGCAAAAGCCTTACGTAATTTAAGGACAACCCCCTGGTCGGATGTTTACAGAAAATTAGGCAGCCGTGAATTCGTTTGTTTATCAGGTGCTGGTTATTATTATTCGCCAGCGCTTTCAACGCTCCTCGAGGATGCCTGAATGCGAGATTCCGGACGCGGCGCGCTCGTGACGCGGCTGTTTTTAGCGCGAGGCGACATTCATTAAGCTGAAAAGCATTTTTCTCTTCCTTCATTCAGCGGGCATCCCCGCGCGTGAGATAAAAGAATGGCGGGAACAACTGTGCGGAGTGAAAGCGACGAACGGAAATGCCAGGGGCAGCGATAGGATTAACGTCGTATTTTCTTTTAATTACTCACGCGCCGGATTATTGTATCCCTTTCGCCATGCCCCTACGGCTCTGACTGTCACGAAGCATTCAAACACTCCTGTCAACGATCGCAAATTCCTCGAACAGACTATCAAGAATTCCGGGGCATCCTGCTCGAGATCTTTGCCAAACCAAGTGTGCCATTTTCGCTGGAAAGTAGTTTGCGCTTATTCAAGCCGAGAGTAATTAATCCCCCACGTGCGTTCCTTAATTAAAAGTCCCGGCGAGACCCGAGGAAAAGTGACATTCCTCGGCGCCGAAAAGAGGTCGAAAATCCGAGGTCTGAAAAGCTGCATGTTTTTTTTTTCTTCATACGTCCCCCTTTTCGCCGCGGCACGCGCGACACTCCGGCGAATTCCATCGCCCGTGAAAAGAACAAGCACGGCGAGGCTGGCGAAGTGAAATCCAAGAAGAGCATCGTAACGCGCTTCTCAGTGGCCCGCGTTTATTCCACCCGCCCCTTTTCGGCCCTCGAAACGAGCGCGAAGAGGGGAAGGAAGGGGACGCCTGCCGGATAGGGGGATGATTTAGCAACCCCTAGTTGCGTCTGCAGAAGTGGCCTGGTTGAAAACAGGGTTGAACGAACCCTCGCGAGCCTGGCCACCTACGTAGACGCGGATCTACATGAGAATGAGCGCAGTCGGACCGCGTTGCGCCTTCTGACCGTAGGACGATGATAAATGGTGGCATTTTATGGGCAGCCGTACACGCTCACCCCGTAACGTGAATGCGAACAGCTACTAGCCAAGAGCTGGACATCCCTTGCTCGCCACGTGAAAATTATACCCCATAAAGCGTCGGTCCCTGTCAACCTTGCGTCCTTCGTGACGCTTGAAACATGATCGAGAGGTGTTCCGTTTTCGAGAAGATATTCTCTTCTTCTTTCCCCTTTTCCGTCGCTTGATTTAGCACCTCAACGGTTTTCCCTCGACTCCAGCTTAAAATTGCTCGCTGCATCTAACATTGTTCTGGGTCAGTAGCGCACTCAGGATTTCATCTTGTGATTATAAAAATTTATTTGAAGAATAAAATCCAGTTTTCTTTTCTTTTTTCGAAGTTCTTGAATTAGATATACCTACTTCAGTCGTGGATACATTAATTCCTTTTTTCTTTTGGGGGTGTCAGGGTCCCTTGCACCCCTCCCCCTCTGGGCGCGCCACTGTTCTGAATAATGTACGGAAGCTCCAAATACACTTTTTTAATGGGAACCTAGCAATAGTTTCGTTGGAATCCCGTTAACTGATTTAACAGCAGATTGTATTGGCCCCTGAATTATTAATGGTAATATTTCTGTACGATCTTTTTCTGAAGGCATTGTAATTTATGGAAGGGTTAAACAGTTTGCCCGTGAAAGCGTAAATTGATCCGCCATCGATCGATCCGATGAACCTCGTCCGTTCGTCACCTCTGCAAGGTTACCTTGACTATCGTTTTTCCACCGCTCGTGGATGATCGGCCACGCACGAGTCATCATCCTGCTCTCGCGCGTGCTTGGTGATTCTTTCACAAGCCGGTGACCAAAGAGCGCGAATCTTGAGCATCCTTGTGCGAGCCACTGGTTAATCCGTCGATTACCGGGGACGCGATTATCGGATAACCAATGAATGAGCCTCATGCCGATGCGTGAGGCTGGGGGCACAGTGATTGGACATCGATGTCGGATATAATTATCGATGAAGGTGCGGTCCACGTTGGCACAGCCATTAAAGTAACGAAGATTGATGTTACAAATGAAGATACATCGTTTGTGCACGGCAAACATAATTCGCAAAGAGGTACTAGGGTCGTAGAAAAAAATCTGAATTTTGAATCAGCCCTTTCCTTTCTTTTCCATTGAAACTTTAATTTCTCCTACATTCGACTGTCTCGAGCTTCATTTCCCCCCAGAATAGAGTAGATTCTTGGAACTTGGAGACGTCTGTTTTTGTTAATTGGCTACGGACCCAGATTCTTCATTTTCATTAGCAAAGTTCGAGGCAGAGTACTGTGTTTGGTAGCGCGACGAAACTCGAGATTTGCGAGAGAACAGACGGGGAGGAGATCATGGCTGACAGTTTCTGAAACGCGAAACAGCGGCGAAGTTTCCAGACGCAAAGCAGCCCGCTCGGGTGTTACGTGTAGCGTTGAATCTTTCTCTGTTTGCAGGTAACGAAACTATGGATTATTATGGAGTACTTGCGTGGCGGCTCGGCCCTGGACTTGATGAAGGCCGGCAGCCTCGAGGAAATGCATATCGCAGTGATATTACGCGAGGTGCTCAAAGGGTTGGATTATCTTCACAGTGAGCGAAAGCTTCATCGCGATATTAAAGGTGCGTTTATAAAAAGAAAAAAAAAACAAAGAAAGGAGAAACATAATATACTTTTAATGCCCCTTAACGAGCACGGTTTACGTAACACGAACGAAATTGCTAAGCCGCTCAGATTTAACGTTATCTTTTACGTGCTACACAAAATTGCCTTTAACTGTTGTTCCTTTTATTCCAAAGCGGCGAACGTTCTGCTCAGCGAAATGGGCGACGTCAAGCTGGCCGACTTTGGTGTCGCTGGACAGCTGACCAACACGACCAGCAAACGAAGCACTTTCGTCGGGACGCCGTTCTGGATGGCACCGGAGGTCATCAAACAGTCCGCCTACGATTCCAAGGTAATTACGCGAGATCAACGAGAACGTGGCTCCCTGAGTCGTGGCGTATTTCTTATCCCGCAGTTCGAGACGACGAATGTATTATACACGCTGTAAGTCGGGTTACGTAACCCGGGAGATTTAATTTCATTACTTGCCCCTGACATTGCGCCGTTGCTTTTAACGTCGTTTCATTGTTTGCGTTCCCTTTTGGAAATATTAATCCTCCCTCTCTCCATCTGCAAACCTCTTGCTCGCAGATGTCTATATGCTGAGGATCGGCATCCCTTTGCACGCCCAAATATTTAACTAATTCGATGTCAAAGAGAGTACCAATTAACAGGAGTTTTTCACGAGGATAGGATATTATTTTTACACGCGATCGGTTATAGAGCAAACATCTCTGTTGGTCTCAACTGACTCGCCTCTCGCGGGCGATTTCTGAAAGGCGCGAAGAACGGTCACGTCGTCGTTAGCGCCTGGTTAGCGCTTAGCCAGATGGTAAAATGAGGAACGCTTGCTCCACAGGCTGACATTTGGTCGCTGGGCATCACGGCGATCGAATTGGCCAAGGGAGAACCACCGAACAGCGAGCTGCATCCCATGAGGGTCCTGTTTCTCATACCAAGGAACAATCCCCCGCAGCTAACCGGAAATTACACGAAACAGTTCAAGGAGTTTGTCGAGGCCTGCCTGAACAAGGACCCCAAAAACGTGAGTTGATCTACGTGCCTGAAAGACGTCGCAACTCAACCCGCCCCTTTCTACTAATCTCCATTCTGCCTCATAGTCGAGAAAATTGCTAGAAGTCTGCTTTTGTCAGTAGTTTCTGCCTCAAGAAACAGCTGCACTTGACGCTCCCGTCTCTGCTCTTCTTGTCGCGTGACTTTTCGTCTTCCCTCCCGGAGGGAAAACGCCCCTCTTTTATTATTTCTCATGGTTCCCTCAGAGGCCAACGGCGAAAGAGCTGCTGAAGTTCCAGTTCATCAGGAAGGCGAAGAAGAACTCGTACCTGATCGACCTCATAGACCGGTACAAGAAGTGGAAGTCGCAGCGCAGCGAGGAATCCGAGACGGAGAGCGAAAATTCGGACTCGTGAGTGTCTTTCTGTTAAGTTATCGGGAGTCCATCTTAAAGAGGACCTCCAACGAGTATAGGAGAGTGGATAAGAACGTCTCTGGACACACATTCGTGCCTTCTGTTTCAGGGAGGAGTCGAAGCAAGATAGCGACATGGATGAGCCGTGGATAATGACCGTGAAGGGTCCGCACGGGGTGAAAGGCTCCGTGGTGCCTATGCTGCCACTGGACGAGCAACCAGCCTCGCTGACCCTAACCCACACGCCGAACCACAGATCCTCGAACCACAATCAGCAAACGAAGCCACACGCGAATGGTGCCTCGAGGTCCCCGCCGAAGGATTCCACGCTGAACCATTACAGGAGCGAGTCGAGGGACTCGGTGCGCGATAGCCAAGCGAAACACACGCCGGTAAGCTTGCGCGGAATCGCAATCAAGCCCGATACGCTCTCGAGGATTTAAAGAGCTCCTCGAGGATCGCGGTCGCCGTGGCGGCGTTTAATCACGGCGCTGCAAGGAATCCCGCGAAATAATAATTTGCCCGTTTCGCGGGGCCGCTGGAGGTCTCTTCGGAAGTAATGGTTGGCTTTTTAATATCGTCGGAATTTAATCGCGCTTTCTTTTTCAGTCCCGGCCGCACGAGGCCGCGCCACCGCCGCCGGTAGACACGCGAGAGAAGCGGGAGGATCGCGATTACAGGGACTTCAATAGGGATTCCTCGTTGAGGGAGCTGAAGGAGATGCGCGATACCAGAGAGAGCAGGGAAAAGGAGGTGCGGGAGAGGGACGGGGAGGGCCGAGAGAGGGAATTCAGTTCGAAGGAGAAGAGGAGTAGCAAGCTGGACGTACCTGTCGTACCTATGGTGGACCATAGGCCCGGTGAAGATAAACAGAGGCCGAGGAGCTCGCAGGAGCTGAAGCATCCGCGGAGCGCGGTCCTTTCCACCGTTGTTTTACCTCTCTTCGCCGAGGTAAATATTTTCTCGGGACTCTGGGCGGACCAAGTGCAGCTTTGCCACTGGGGAAGCTCGGCTGCCTTTTACTTGGTTCGCCTGCTGACGGAGACAGCGCTCCACGGTACTGATAAAATGTATCGCTCGTCACCTTTACTTGCCGTAGCTTCGACGGAAGCATCTATATTCGACGCGAGACAATAATGGCGAGGGCGGAAGCGGCATTGTCAAGAACGATGGCGCGATAGAGGAACTACGCGTCGCGTTCGAGACAGCGGAACGCACTTCCCCAGGAATGACCGAGACCCTCATCAGGGAGCTCCTTGAGTCCTTACTTCCTGCCAATCATTTGGAGGCTCGTTTGTCCATGCTGATGGAGAAGGTCACTCTGAGGTAACGATTAAAGCCTTCATTATTTGCTCGCGTCACGAGCAACCCTTCATCCGCGGCTCCCAAAGCAGATTGTGCCGTTTGCTCGCGGAAAAATTCTAATCAATCATCCCACCTTGCTATCCCCCACCGTTTAGCTCTCCTCCCTTGATTTCGCGCTCACTTTCCCCCCTCTGCAGATCGTTATTATGCTTGAGATCCTCTGCGCAGTAGAATTTCATCTATCCTCGCGCGATTCATCGGAGTATGAGCTTGTACTTTTTTCCAGGGATACGTAGGGACGCGAGAGGGCGAGGGTTCGCAAGAAATTGTGGTCCGAAAACATCCTGACGTTGTAACGACTCGTTATTTCTCGTTTATCAGATTAATTGATTTGCGTACGAGCCCAGTACGTTGTCGATGAGTGCCGGGTCCGAACGTGAAGGGGGAAGGGTAGAAGAAGATCGTCGCTGCAACAGCCCCGGACATTTTCTTTCCCTTCCCTGGCTTTGCGGCGACTAGAGCGACGGCACCACTCGTCGGTCATTCGTTTCGTTTAACGTCCCGTCTCCTTTTTCCAATTTTAAACGCAAAGTGCTCGGTGGGCACCGGACAGAGCACGTCGCGGGTGACGCTGTGCGCGCGGTTTTACTTGACGTTGATTTTATACCTTCGAGAGCGATATATCGATTTATTTTCCCCCACGTACGAAAGAGAGCAAGTTATAAATCTATCCGCTAGAGTAAAATGTTATACCATCCAATCGCCCTGGCAATGGGGGCGACAAGTTACCGTTAACTCCTTAAAAATATTAGGCCCCCCCGGGATCGTTGAAAAGTTAGTATTTGAAAAATTAAGAGATAATGAAAAAAGAAAGAGAGACGAAAGAAGCGCAAGATGTAGGAGATAGTTGAGAAATATTTTTGCAAATCATGCAGCCACCCGTTCAGAATTCTTTATACGTTCTTCGTGCTCGGTATCGACGCAACCTCGAAGAGTGGATGAACAATAGCGTTAGGCTCAGCCGATGTCTGATGGATGGAGAGGTAGGTTATTCGTTGACGGGATCTTGCCTCATTGTAGATACATCCGAAGCATGCACTATCGACGATTCTACCAGAGTATCATACGCCGACCGAAGTCTCGCCGGCCTCCGGCGAGATCGCGTCCGAAAAACTATTTATTTAAACAATTCTACAGCCAGGTAGGACGGTCCGAGGGCCCTCCTGCCCGCACGTACGCCTTCCTGTTCCTTCCCGCGTTAGTGCACGCTTCGGATCGGAGAGAAAAAAAGCTCGCAGGAAAGAGGGGCGCCTCCCGGAGGCTTTGTACATATGTATGTAGCACGATAAGATAGTCTTATTGTTCTGATGATCGACGTCTCTGCCAGTCGGTTGCGCAGCTCCGTAACACGATCCTATTGCCCTACGTTCGTAGCACTATTTTCCGCGTAACAAAGCAGAGGGAGAGACAGAGAGAGCGATAGAGCGAAGACCAGCAAAAGCTTGACTTGTTCGATGTTGATGGCCCGGTTCAGAGAAACAGCATCGTCGATGTTTATCGGATAGCTGAGGCGACGAACGCGTGGCAAAAGCATGCTTTCTTTTTCTCGAGCTCTTGCATTCTTCCACTAGTTTGCCCGGGTAGAGTTCTTTAGTCGAGCCGTTCCACGATCGAGCCTGAGCTGTGATAACTCCCGCGGGACGTCGGCACTTAATCCACGTTGTTTGTAAACTAATGTATTTTATAAAGTATATTATATATAGAGAGAGAGAGAGAGAGAGAGCGAGAGAGCAAGTGAGAAAGAGAGAGAGAGAAAGAGAGAGAGAGAGAGAGAAATGCTCGTGATGACGGATGAACAGATTGGACAAATGACGAGGCAGAGTCATCATTTGTGCACAGGGTGGTGTCGAGCGAAACTAGCGAGGACTATTCGCGCACTATCCTGCACGGAATATTTAAACCAAGGGACGGAAGAGGATGATAAAGAGTGCGAGGGAGGGAGAGCGTGAGAGAGTAAGAGGACCGCGCGTATGTGGAAGTGTGAGGCATAGAAGAAAAACGGAGAAAGTGTTTAGCGTTGCGCGAGGGTGGAGCTAGCGTAAAATCATAACGAGACACATAGTATTAATTACCAGGGAATCGCGATGAAAGACAGGAGAGGTGACGACAGAGAGACCTAACTATCGTAAGCCCGCAATACATGTTACGTAGTTGCGTTTATTCCAGTCAGCGAGAGGCGGTCAATATGAAGGAGAGAGCGGCGAGGTCTGGCGATTATTATTGTTGTAACAATTGTCAGCGACGACGACGACAACGACAACGACGCTCGAGATGATTGTTTGAACGTGAACACCTCTGATCTCCGCTCTACCACTCCCAATTTGTTCTCCTCCCTTTTCCGACTCGTCCTCCCGACGCCCGTAACTTTTTTCCTTTTGCTTTTCATTTTTATCCTGGACCTAACGAAAGGAAGAAAGAGACGACACGCAGAACACGTAGGAGGATTTTACTACTATTTTTCCCCCCTTCTCTCTTCTTCTTTTTTCTTTTTTCGTTGTAGCTGAATTACCCTAGTTAATCGCTACACTCTACTACTGTTAATATTACGGATTTTTATCGTCTTATTGTTGTTTCACCGTTGGGTTAGGTTTTCCTTTCGATGACTTTTACGACGGTCGCTACCCCAGTCATCCTCATAAAGCTGCCATAAAACGCTTACCGGCTACGCTCTAATAAAGAACTCAGAAAACTCGAAAGGTTTCAGCGAATTATCTTCCCCCAACTCTTCTTCCGATCCTTGCAACGAACGAACCCCCTGATCCCACGAAATAAACTCATCGACGATTCAGAATTCATTTCACCATTTGGGACGGTCAGCTATCTAAGATCGAACAAGTGCTCTGCTTTTCGAACGCTTCGAATCGGTTGTCAAGCGAATGAATGTCTAAGTAGCTTATCGATTTTACCTCCAGACAGTAACGATCGTTGATCCTCGATGGGAACCACGATCTTTCGAAGGGGCGGTTCGTCGCGGATGTTCATATTCACCGAGAGTATTCGCACGGCTTTCGTTTTCCTTGCAAATTCAACCAGCGATAATTTAGTTTGGTACGTTCTAGCTTTCACCATTCCCTCTAGAAACGTGTTTTACTTATTCCAAGCTTTTGCGTTCGCTCGTTTGTGTTTAGCGTTTACAAAGATCAATCGCTCGAGCCTTCCTTCTTTGTAAATCTTTGGACGGGTGATCGCGGGGGAGCTGTGATTTCGTATACTCACTCGCGAATCGTCAATTCTTCGATCATGCGCGGCGACAGATCTGAGAATCCGAGATGCAATGATCGCGCCCGTTTCTCTTAGCCATCACAAGGGAACGCTGAAGAGTATCCGTAAACCGCACCACGTTGAATCCGAATTACGTGCCCTACCGTAACCAGCACTCTTCTTTGTATTATATTCTTAGCTATTACTCGTAATCTATTCAGCGTTATAACATCGTGGTAACAATAATGATAATAACGATAACTATCGACGTAGGATATAAATACATATACATATATTTCTTGTATTTTACTTCTACCTTGGCTGCATTGGACTGTATTATATTGATTGTATGTGGCATGCTGAGGGCGTGTACAAATACGAAATAAAGATCAAGTAAATCACGATCGACGCTTCTCTGTCTTAAGCTACACGAGGATTACGATCTACCTCTATCGGTGATCTAGACAACAGATGAGATCATGGCGTAGCTCGCAACAGAACGCCGCGAGTTCATAGGATTACAGAGCCGACTAAGTCGTTCTGCCTTCGTAAACGAGGATGCTTATGTCAGCGAATGGAAACCTCGCGAAATAGCGTGCGTGGCAGCCACGTGCAACCGCTGAAGGCGTTACACCTTCGCTATGCCCGCTGAAACATTGCGTCAGCACTCTTGAGGCATTCACCGTTTGATTTTTCCACCGACTTTCTCTGTCTCCAGATCGGAGAGTTATACAGCGCGATATGCGTCGCATGCAGCGAAGCGTGCTTCGCTTTTAAAGAAAATAAAAGGCACCGGGAGTAATGAAAGAACGGAGGGGCCAGAAAATCTTAAAACCCTCCTAGAAAATGCAAACTTATGCTTCTCGCCTCGCTGCGCCAAGATGAAAGATTGCAGCGGGAAGAAGTCGAGGGATCCCCGGAGAAATATAAATGCTCGGAGATCGTAATAATGCGCTTGTTGAGGATTCATTAAGACTGCTAACTACTTTGGCGGGGTATCTGAAGATCTATAGAAATTTAGGAGTCTCATCTTTTTATTTAGAGCCTAACTTCCCACCATAAATGGATCTATAATCACTCAGCAAGAGATACAGGTATCCAAAAACCCAGCCCTTGATCATTCCCCCGTGAAGGAACAAAGTTCAAGTCTCCGCGATCCCGCGATTCAAACGAAACCCCGCGGTTATCGCAGCCGGTCGATAGAAGTTAGCCCGCAGAAGTGGCCCGGCGTGATTGCCAAAACGTGCGAGTGCAGCGGCAGAGAGCGCAGGCCCGCGAACAGGCGGGCAAGGTGAGAGGAGAGAGGAGAGAGGAGAGAGAAGGCCAGAGGGAGCACAGGGGAATTCCTCGACGCATCTTGATGCAGTAGTCGTCAGCATCCCGCGGGTGGTCGCGATCGAACAGTCAGGGGCGGGAGAGCTGCTGAGCAGAGGGTTCAGCGGGAACCCCTGTCTCTTTCTCTCTCTCTCCCTCCACCAAGTCCGTCCTCTACGATTTCGAAAAAAAGCCGGGCGACTTCGGGGGCAAGAAGCCGAGTGATCCGCGGGCAGACAGCACCGTCCACGCACTAGCACGATGGCCAGCGGTGCTCCAGTGGTTAACTCCGTCCTTTGAGCACACGAGACGACGCCCCAGCCGACGAATTCGCGAGCGCGAGTCGACGAAGAGCGAGTCCTCGACAAAGAGAGCAATCCTGGCGCACGTCCAACGTCTCCTCGTCGACAACGTTGGCGCGTTCGATCTCAGGACAGCGGACCGCGAAGTGTGTCGTTGCTATTTTCAAGTAGTATGTATCCCACGCTGCCCAGACGGCCTTCGCAGGCTTGCGTAGAGCTTGTGAGCTTCTCGGCGTCCAGCAGGTCCCTAGCAGACAGCGAATAGCGCGGTAGGCGATCCTGTAGAGCTTCGAGCACGCGCCACGCTCTCAGACACGTACTTTACAACCTGGCCAGACGGTCGCCCAGCCGATTGATTAACTTTTCACGAGGCGAGCGCCCGGTTCCGCGCTTCCGGCGCGCACGTGCTCGCGAGGGTCGGCGCGACGGGAATCCTTAGCGAAGCTCGAACACACGCAACGGATTTGTTGATCGTATTATTGAGTGGATGTGGCGGGATTCGAGGTGGAAATTTGATATATTCAGAGATTCAGTTATCAGACACTTGTGGGTCCTTGGCGAACCTCTGTGAATCCAAAAGTGGTTGGATTTTGGGTCATTAGTAAGCAAATTTCCAAAACACTTGGAGCTTCAGTAGCTTCTCAGCTCATTCCTGCGTGAAGTCTTAAGTAGTTTGCGTTCCAAACAGGGAAACAGAGTTCGATGACTTAGAAAAGCATCCAAGAGATCGTCACTCTTTTAATCCAGTTACAGGAATTATTCGATGCTCGCCGTTTCTTGAGAAATCTATTCTCGCTTTTGCCCCAACACCACGCGTCTGCGAATCCCATTACGAGCACTTTTCCTGCTCTTCTTTCATACGATTATATAAACCCGATTACCGAACCTCTTATGATTCTTCAGCTCCCGAAGCAAATTAAATCAGGTACGCCAGCTGAGTGGCTCATGAATGAGGGTGTAGCTGAACCTCGTTCCGTTTAGTCCCGCTTTTCCGTGGCCGCGCACGATGGTAACAATGTTTAAAAGAGAAAAAGGGAAAGGAAAGCTTGAATCGGTGGAAAACATTGAAACTCGCGATCAAACGATCCTCGAGGCGTGCAGGCGATGTTTAGGCCCGTCCCGAGCGTTGCCCAGTAAACCGTGACGGCACACAGTCCCGCGTAGGTATCCTACGCTTTAATTACTTATTTTTTCTCGGCGCTCCAAAAAGCCACCGATGTGTAATACTGCCTTTTGTGTGCTGCCGGGGCTTCTGTGTGCGCGCGTAAAGCGCAACGAGCGTACGTCAAAGCCGGCAGTGAATCTCCGCGGGCCGCAGAGCGCGGTCGAACACCGCGAGCACTCTTCGAACCTGCAAAAACCGCTCCGCCAGCTTCTGTCTCGCCCTTTTTTCACACCCGCGCCTCCAACTGTGTGGCTATCGATTCGCCACCAGTCACGTTAAAACCTTTGCCGCTAAAACACTTTGCAACCCCATTCCATGGATCGTCTTAAATGCTGGCTATCGCGCGCCTCTTAGCCTCTCCTCGCTCCGAGTTACACATGTGAGTTACACACCGACGCCGATTAAGTAAGTGAGTTCGGTCTTAACGCATTTTTGTCGCTTCGCGGTCGCGAGCTCCTCTCCGAAAGTTTATTAAACCGAGGGCGCTAATCTCATAGTATCCTTCTCGAAGCATTGGATTTATTCCGCACTTTCTTTTCTAATTAGAAGCTGCGTCTCGGAACACGTGCGGCGCTCCGTGCAATTATGGAAATCTATACGTTGCTTCGACACAAGCTCCCGTATTCCTCGCCATTAATTAACGACGTAATTGCCGGGTGAATTCCGAGTTTCGTTGCATCGCGAGCTTTCGAGCGCATCGGTTGGAAACACGCGCGGCTCATCAGTGACAATTCGCGGGCCCACGTATCCAGATCTCGTTGAATCCGCTAATGCTATCACTGTCTGCGAGCTTAACCCGCTGTCTCTCGAACGGAACAGAACAAACCCGTTTCTTTACGCTCTTCTACCCGCGAAATACGATTCCGGGCACACGCGAAGCACTTCCGAGCGTACGCATTGTCGCGATCGCGGCTAGCCGAGGCGCGAAGTGATCTCTGGGCGAGGGAATCGAGGGGGAATTAAAGCGAGGTGTGGAATTTGAGAAACGACGCAATGCTGGCGGTGAAACGAGAGATTGTACGGGGGAATCTAGTTGAACCGAGTTCCTCGGAAAATTCGCCAGTGAGGTTTCAGTGCAATCGTCTAAATTGTCGCCGAGCATTGTCCTCTTTCGAATCATAATTGGCCATTACGCCATCGCCGCTCGAAAATATGCAGCTGGCGCGACGTGGTGGAAGAAAATGATTGCTAATGGAGCTCTTTATTTAGGAAATTGGGGCCGCCGTCGGTTTGCACCTTGACGCGGCTCGGGCTGGAGACACGCCGCGAGTGAAACCACGCAAACGAGCACACGAACTGTAGAAACTAGTCGCGAGGAAGAAAGAGGGAGGAAAGCTCGTAGAAACCGGCAGACATCTCTGCGGTTCAACTATCCAGCCGCGAACAGTGTAAATAGGACTAACTTTTTTACGGAGCCGTGCGAAGCCACGTTTTTTTATATCAGAATCGCATCTATATTTGTAGACACTTTTTCCACATTTATTCTGTGACAATATTCTAACGCTATTGCGCGGGAACTCGGTAGGCGACAGTCGCGAAACCAATCGATCGTCGTGCGCGGACGTCACGGGAGATCGCGCGAGCGGATAAACACGATTCCAGTGGAATGAATGAGCGTGGCCGGCGAGGTTCTGCGAAAGGAGCGGAACAGACGTCGGGGCTGTCGCGCGTGCTTCATGAATCGCCGTGGTTCCCGCGCGCGCCAAACGCTTTGAGGGCTCGACCGTTATGATGTGGTACAGCGGCGCGAGGACTTTAGGTAGAAGTAGCTCAGGAGGATTCCACGACTATTTTAAGAACGCCGGCGATCCATAGTTTGCGAGAGAAAACTGGAAACCGACGCGCCGCGAGGCACATGTCTTTCCGATAGTCGATGATACTTGAAGCGAAGAAGTCAGTCCGAGAAGAAGCGTCCTTGGGCGACCGGCACGCAGGTTTTACAACTATTTCTGTGATCGAGAAGAGGGGATCGAGAGCAGAGGAAACAAACAGGGAAGAATCATGGAGGGGAGGCCGAAAATCGGAATTGTCCGCGTGCCCTCGAACGAGCGCAGTAACTTCCGGTCCCTGGACGGTATCCGTAGCAGCTACGGTCACATTCGTGTGGGCACGTATGGCCCGGAGCCGGAAGTCAAAGTAGTGGTTTGCGACGGCAAGCCGCCCATCGAGCAGACGCGGAAATTTAAAAAGTAAGTATTTACGTGGTCGTCCCTTTGGACCAACGCGTGATTAATCTGACACATCCGCTTTGCAGAACTTTGGGACCAGTTTCGAAGCTGCTGAGGCGTCGCCACCACACGACATATCTCGCGACCAAATCCTGTGATAACATTTATAGCGTGAATAGAAGTAGTGGCTCCTTGGACTGGAGGGTCAGCCAGACAGCGAACGATCAAGGTGGGGATTCATTCTGTTTGTTCAGCATTGAAGTCACGTCATCGAGCCGTCGCGACTAGCATTCCGAATTGTGTTACAGGCTTTCAATCCCGACAAAGCGGCAGTTTGGACTGGCGAGTAGGCAGGTCCGTCAACAAATTGCACTGGCGAGACACGACGCGCAGCGCGGAGCAGCTCTCCAGAAGCGGGGCGATCAGCTCGGATCATCTTCAGACCCCCAGCACAAAGTACTCGTCCGTCACTCGCAAGTACTCGTGCAGCGATCGATGATTTATCACGGGCACAACTATTCGTTTCAGGTCGAAGCTCATCTCGCTGCTGCGACGACTTTCCCCTAGAATCTCGCGGCCAGGGAGCAAGCATTCCCTGCAATCCTCCCCCACGATTTGCCCGTGGGTACAGGTCGAGTACTCGTCCGAATCGATTAACGATGGGGCACGCGACGATCCCCAGGAAAGCGACGCGAGCTTTCAGAGGGAACTGCAACTAAACGAACTGAGGAAACGTATGGCCGGGATCCCCACCACGTCTCAGGTGATTAATAATTTTCGTAGAGAAATCGAGAGCACCGTCCCGATATTACGTTTCGTGCAATTAGAAGCAATCGATCATCCGGACGTTTAAGAATACTCGATGGATGTTTTAAGTCGCCTGGAACGAAGATAAATCGAAGGCGTGCCCGGCTAATGGTTTCCGCCTCGCATGCTCCAAAGAGAAGACGCAAAAGCGATTCGAATTGCGAATAGTCCCATGACAATTGCACTTTTATTGCTCCCCCGTCGTAATACCTGACTAATCACGGCTCGCCGGCAATTTCTATCGAGATGTTTTACGTGTCAGGTTACCGCGAATATCGTTAGTGATGGAAAAGAACAGCAAAGCTCCCCGCATCCGAGGATACAAGTGCGACCACCCGAAATCGACCACAATTGCGCCTGCAAATCGTAAGCCTTCTTATTATTTCTGTTCCTTTGATATTCGGAGATTTTGAGACGAGAAGTTTTGCCGCTTGTGCACCGAACTAGGGACCCGGGATCATTCCACGGGCTTTCCTTGCACAGTAAACGTAGAGTACGTTTGAGTCCATGCATGAACCCTGACCGCACCTAACATTAGCCTCCGTAATTAAAGGTAAACGATAGACGTGTACTACACCCAATAAATCATTGAGAATGTTCTCTGCACATGGTGGTTTTCTTAAAACAGCACGAGTGTCCCAATTAATATCCTTTAGAGCGAACGAGACCTCATTCTTGCACCCTACATCTGCCACGTATATTTAGTAAAACGCAAGCCTGTAAAAAGGTATGTAGGTGGGATGAATAATAATACACGCGCTGCGATAAATACTGACAATTTTATTAATACGAATACTATGATACATTTTTCAAAGCGAACGGCGCCTCGTCCGCGATTCATTATACAATTTCCAACTCATTCGAGAAACATCACACATTCGAAACGACAACCTCGCGAGCGGAATAAACTATTCGTAGTATGTACAAATCAGATTGTAAAAGTAATCTGTACAGTAATGGTTCACGTATTTCTGAACCCGCGAAGTGCCTAACGTTTTGTAGACCAGACAGAAGTGGTTGTTTTTCGCAGGTACGTGGATCAGTGCACCCTCTTGCTCTTTAGGATCTACGTAGTCTATAGTGTCGTCCTCGGGGACGTGACCGGTGTGAAACTGAATTATCACATCGAGGGCCCCCGATTCCGATGTGTTCGCATCGTCCATATCCTCTTCCTGATCAGAGCACTCCAGAGAACAGTCCAGAGGGTCCGACAAGTAGTCTCCAATATCTGACTCGTCCGAGTCATCGGTGTCCACGATCCTAGCCACCTTCTGCGGCGACGTAATTTCTAGTTTCATCGAGGAAGACTGCTGTGACAAGTTCTTCTTCTTCGATCGAGGGGACTTTCCTTTCAGTATCTTCCTCATCGCCTCCTCCTCGTCGATATCCTCGTCCTCCTTATTACTCGGTGGAGTATTACAACCCGACTCCGCGTTTTTGTTCTCGCTGTTACGTACAGATTTCTCGTGGCAATCGATACTTTTACTCGCCCTTGGCGTGTCCAACGGATCTTCCTGCCCGTATTCGCTCTGGCTCATGCACCCATTACTGCACGATTTCTTCTCGCTCATGGAAAGGCCTGAATCGCTCGTCGTGGATCTGTCCGACATCAGTGTGTAGCATCCTTTGGACCACCTCTGAAGTTCTATAACCATCTTCGGATTCATGGATTCCTTCTCTGGTATAAGATCCAACTCTGTGTAATCTTTCAGCAGTTGGAACATGGAAATTGACTTGAACATGTCGTAGAACTCTTTGAACAAGTCTGGCAGTGATTCCTCCCTCGCCACTTCGTAATTCCTTATGTCTGCTGGGCCAACCTTCTGCCAAACTATGGAATCTGACAATAAGTCTGTGGCTAATTTCTCGTAAACGTCTGCTATCAAAAAATTCGATAGAAAGGCAAATGATTCTTGTTCCATGTCCTGCTGGATCTCTTTGACGATACCAGGAAACAGGTAGCACTTTGTTATCCAATTGTTCAAATCTACTTGGGTGTTCTGCGGTTCTATGTAGTTTGGCTCTATAGCCGGTCTCGGGGGCCTGCTGCTTTCTTTAACAGGCCCATGGAACCAGCCGTTAATAGTCCATCGGGACTTCTCCGGCGAAGTGACTTCGGCTACTTGGTGGTAAGAATTATTCACAACTTCGAAAAATACAAGGGAATTGTACTCCGGCACTAATGATTTTACAACATTTCTGGGCAATCCGTGCTCGTCTGTGTCGAACAAATCTAAAGCCCCGCCGTCCTCCGGCGTCCAATTCTTTGACAGATAGAGTACAAAAGCGATTCTTCGATCGCCCATATTGTCGTCGTGACAGAGCAGATAGTCTGTGTCGGAATAACAAGAGCTCGACATGGATATCTTTTTATTAAGCTCTATCTCGGTGTTCCGCTCCATCCATATGGCCAGGTCCGTTCGAAAAGTTTCGTACAGCTGCTTCAGATTTTTAGTATCAACATTGGCAAGATCGCCGGTCTGTTCGAACTGATATAGATCTATACTATTCCTTCTACTTTTTACATCCAACAATTCATTCTTTATTTCATCCATGAACTCATCGTTACAGAGAAAATTCGAAATCTTACACATTCTGAAGGGCTTCGATATAACTTCCAGCTTGCCCTTCTTCACGTCGCTAAAATTGTGCCAATGATCGTAAAAGAGCTGTCGAAAGCCCGACGAATAGACGTGACCCGAGATAACGGAATGCTTCAGCTTCTTCGCTTCTGGTTCTTCTTGTGCCATAACTCTACGCCTTCGCTGTTATGTTAACCGATAAAAACCGCTGCTTATGTTTCCTTACGCTATCAGTCTTTCCTTGTATAAATCTTGTCTCTAAGTTAACAGTACATATCCCTGTCTAATTTGCTTAGAAGTACTCTATAAATTGATATTATCAACTACATCACATTTTTCAAATCTAGTATGTAGATATGTGTCATTGCATATTTCGAACGGACATATATTCCCTATGCATTGAACTCGATGCTTTCTGGAAGGAGCACTCGTTACGCACACCCTTGTGACCTTTTATGCCTCTCCGAATATTATCCACGAAGGTTATCGCTCGCGCCCCACGTTGCTCGTTGTGTTCAACGATCGGCAGTATTTTCGTCGGGGTTGCTTGTCATTCGGTAAAAGGGTGCACTAGCTCTGTGGGAACGTGTCGTCCTGATCGTAAAGATATCACAGCCCTTTCTTTCCGGGTGCACTCACCGGACGATGCGGCACTTGTTTCTCGGTACACGCGGCCCACGTGGTCGCTCGACCCACACGTGTTCTGAAAGCAGTCGGTCGAAAAGCCGATTAATAGAAGCCCGCTCCATTTCGCGACTCCCGTTCACTCACGAAATAAACAAAGCTGGTCGAACAAGCTGCGTCACTCGCGACAACTACGTACCAGAAATTGCACGTGCGTCCAAATTTAGCGAACTAGGTCCGTCGTTCCGTGTCACCACGCAGTTGCATTCTGCCCAGGGACTGCTACTACCGCTGGCGAAAACGTCGATTCGATCGAACCCAGGGACGTCGCGAATTATTCGCGAACCCCTGACCACGCGACGGAACTTCCGGGATTATGCTGGAAGTTCCGGCAAGGACATATCCGCCTCCTATTACGTGGTTCTCTTGAAACGATTTCACGTGCTCGACAGCTCTGTTTTCATGCGTGCTCCGTCACGCATTAGAATTTCGAAAATCTTCCTGTATTACCTCACTACCCGTGCATTCTTTGCTCCACTCTTTATTACTTCGTTGATCGATGCAAAAACAATTTTGTAAGGTATACTTGTGATCAAATTAGTTTAGTGACTGATTCAACTTGGTTAATTTTGCAAACTTTTGTTACACGTGACAGAACGTTAAGAAAACACGTGAAAACATTGATCCCGGAGTTTCTTTTTTCCTTGAGAAGTTGTCGCGAATCGTACACGGTTTTTTTAAAAAATTCTTCCAATTATACTCAACTCTACTCTCCCTTATATATTATATTCCACTATTATCACATTTTACCATTTTTAAAACACATTTACTCATTTCCAAGAATCTCAGAACCCACCGCATTCAGCCTTCGCAGAAACACTATTTTCACACCATCACATTTAAAAATCCGCACTCACCTTCCCACATTCCAAAAGAATAATCTTTATACCACCCTCTCCCTCGGACAATACACCCACGGCCGTGATACACCCCCCAAAATCTCCACCAAATTCAAACAATCCTTTCCACTGGGTCCAAAAATTCCACAAAAAGAAAATCACTCGCGAAACCGTTCAAATTGTCCCGCGCGTGCGTGCCAGGAGTTGCGCGATCCTCCGCGGGGCGGCGTAGTAGGCGTCCGTGTCAAGATGGCGGCGGTAGTTCACGTTTGACGGGTGCCGTTGATCGCGTGGAGATTCGGGGGCACACCCTGGCCGTTAAATTGTAAAAAGTGAGTGATCGTCGCGTCGAATGTTCGACGATCGTGAAATCATTTAGTGAAGGGCTTGCTGACTATCCAGGGACCGGTGAACGGTAACAGCGGAACACGCATACGTGAGTAACTCGCCGAAAACACGGTCGAAGGAGAGCTCCCCCAGGTGCACAACTCCCATCCGATCCACTACTGATATTTTATCATCACGCACCACCTGTCAACGCGTGCTCCCTTTTCTCCGAAAACGCACGTTGCCTGCCTGCCGCGCGTCAATAGGCTCGATAACGCTGGGGTGGGGTGTTGCGGTGGAATTCGCAGAGGTAAACAGGCGGCTAGGACGCACGGTCTCTCTCAGTCACCTTTTGTTTGTGTCGCGAGCACGTTGCGCCGGGACGGTTACCAGTGAAACGATATTTGCCAAGTGTTTGTGATCGAAGTTTTCTCGCCGAATAACTCGCGTCCCGTGGGCAGTTGACGCACGGCTGTCATCGTCGATGACCCCACCTCCGTGATCCCCGTATTATTCTTCGAGCCTCTACCGTCGGCCTTGAACCGGACTTCTCTCGGTGGCCTACTGCGACGATTATGGCGTGAAGGAGCTTTCGAATTTTGAAATCGCCGGAAGCATCGGTGAGTCAGGTGGAACTGATTTATCGTTAGCGTATGTAGCTTTTATCAGCTGCCTGCTGGTTTGGTCGCATTCCACTAAACGTTGCACGAATCATTACCTCGGATAACGTGTCACTTTAGTCGAGACGGTTCTATGCAGTCGCGATGTTTTACATAGGTGGCATTAATATTTATCGACGGGCAGAAATTTTTGCGCGGTAGCCTGTGGCGTGTATCGCCGAGATTCCTTACGTCCATAAGTGACTATCGATTGCCAAATGGAGCTGCGTTTCTCCCACGTCATACTTTGTTTTTCTCTGCTCACTGCCGTGTTTCTGTGCCCAGTAACCGGAGAAATATTCGATACACGTTATATTGTGAAAATAATCGCGAAACGAGGGGATCCCTGGCGCATCGCGTACGTGACGATCGTCGTGTATTTTCTATATGCACTTTCACCGAATCGCAAAATACATACTGATAATATAGTAGCATATTTTACGTTTCAATACTGTTTCGGTATATCTTAAGCTTCTTCAATTTTAATACCCTTTGAGTATCACAATCGCATAAATAATTATTCAAAATAGATATGACAGGATTGTGGGCATTTCTAGCGACTTGCTCACAATGAGGTAGGTCATTCCCCCTTTTTTCTCCTTCGATGGAATACCTTCGACAAGATGCCAAGTGGCTCGTTTAACGATTACGCCACTCGAACCACTAAGCCTGTCGGTCGTGGCATTAAAGTGTACTGTTAAACTCAAGGTATGTCCTTTAATGTTGCCATGCGAGCGTATCTTATACGCGGTGTCTCCCATACATAACACCTTGCTCTTCTGCTCGTTCCTCGATAATACTCGATGCAAGGTCGATACCTCTTCCCAAGCGTTATCCAAAATGAAAGATCCTTCGACTTAAATGCATTCCTACGTATTTCTCGCGCGAGTGCGTTCATATCACCGTGCTTCCTCAATTTGTCTTCCTCCTTTTGGTCCCCGAGAGAAGTGCAACCCACTGACCAGCGTTGCAAACTCGTCAGAACACCTGGTATACGCGCAAACCGTTATACGTTTCTTCGACGTGAAAAGGAACGATCTATCCTCCGTCCACATAGCTGATTTTTCCGCCGGGTTTTGTGCCTGCGCTCGGCGCACCGCGATAAACCAGGATACAGCGGATAGTTTTCCCCAAACTGGCTGGCGTGAGCGTAAAGCTCGCGGAAAATTGTAACATCGCGTGACTAGCGCAATTATTCTCACATTCAAGCCGCCACATAGTCGCACCATCTTATACGGCATTGTGTCCCAGTTATCGACCTAATTACCATCGGTTTTAGCTCCACGAATCGGACCAATTCGATTCGAGTCTGACTCGTTTCTCCATCGCGAGAAACCTCGTCTACGGAATCGGAACAAATGTAATCGTTGGTCCTTCGATGTACTTTCACTAGTAGCCACTTCGGAATAGATTTAAACCCTCGTTTAGCGTGGTTCTCGGTAAAAGGAAAGGAAAAGTAAATCCTTCGTGAATATAAATACTAAGGAGTTGTCCTTAAATTACGTAATATTTTGGGGGTGTCGCGAATTTCTTACGTTTTTACAGTGGGGAGTCAGGTAGCGCCTTACGTAATATTTTTTAACCTACCTTTCAATAAATACAAATTTTATTATTAATGTTCCAGAAAGCAATTTTAATTTAAATTTCCCGGAACGGAGTTAAATTAATTATATAAAGCTTTAAAAGAATTTTAATAACAGCAAAAATGCAATTTAGAAAATATTACGGAAGGAAGAGGGGAAGGGGTTGGAATATAAAATTTTAAGAATTCTTATACTGGAGGTATAAGAATTTCGGTAAAATTACCCTTACGTAATTTACTTCGAAAAATATTGCACCCCGAGTGATCCAGCTCCCTTTAACTTTGCATCTTCCGCATTAATCCTTTAGCTGTTTCTTTTTCCGAATATTCGGTAGCTCAATTTTAGTTAAAAGAATTCTACACGCTCCGCGGAGCATTTGGAGCGCCGCAGGGGATCGAGGGGTATTTATTCGGGTGTGTGAAGCGACAATAATAATTTCGAAAGGACGCGGAACGGCGACACGGTTGAATACGTCGCTGGCCGACGCAAAATATGTCGAGAGTACGTTGTTTCCTCTTTTCTCCGGGCTTGGAGAACACGACGGTAACGGCACTCGAATCGCTTATGGCATCGTTCGTCAGTAGAGTGCGACGAGATCGAAGAGTAACGCGCGGCATTGTCGAAAGAAATTCAGGATGATCCTCGGGTACTTGCGGCCCGATTGTTTCGCCGATCGGTGCGAGAGTCGTCCTTGCTTTTACTTCCTACGGAACATTCTACTTTTGCGTGCAGTATAATCGCATCCACGGCATCGTTGCGTCCACTCTCGAGGTAAAAGCAAATCTCGCTGTAAAAAGTGGAGCATCAAACTGCTCTACGTAAATACCTTTTTGTTCGGCCAGTGACGTAAGTTTCGCCATTCTGAGAATCTGTTTACACGTATGTATCTCGACTGCAGGCTTAGCTTCCTGGAAATAGACAATTGTACTGTTGGATGCAAAATATAGAATATTAAAAAAATATAGTCATAAAAATAGTCAAAGATCGTATCATGTTCAAATTAAAGTCGGGAATCCACTAGGAAGCTAAGCTAAGCTATGCTATACGATGCTATGTTTTAACGTAGCTTTTGGCGGAAACGGTTCCATAAGAATGTATTGAAACAATTTTTTTTTAAAACGTAGCATAACAGCATTGCATATAGGTAGTATAGCTTAGTTTAGTTTCCCGGTGGATTCCCGGCTAATTTGTCAGCCGAAATATCGATTCACAAAATTTACCATAACTCTGTCAATTTTAAAGATACGGCAATGAAATGTAAAGGGTATAGAAAAGGGGTAGAAAAGAATGAGAAATCTAATTACGCGTTTTATGCAAAAAGGGCCGTTCTTGCATTCAGTAGTATCTACAATTCCGAAGTCACATCAGATTGTACTGTATTGCGATGGCCTTTTCCTTAAAATGAGGAAAGCAAAGCCTAGTTTTATATATTTCCTAGCTGAAGGATTAGATAACAATATCCCATCGTTACACGCAAACGATACCGTGATGCAACCGGTGAATTAGATCGCAATGTCGATGAACGCCCGAAACAGGCACGCAACTTTCGATTCCACTGCATCGACATTGCTTCGCGATGCTTCCAGCCCGCTATAGACCCAAGACGAGTCCCCGTATCGTTCTCGAAGCTGGAGACGCGTGGAATTAACCGCGTATCGGCGATAAAAGAGGCACTTGGCATCCCATAGCTGCTGCATTCTCTGCTCGCGCGTTTGCATCCGCAACGAGAGCCGATTGCAGCGTAATTTCTGTCCACGTCCCGCGAGATTGCATCGAATATGAAAACGACCGGTTCGAGGCCCTCGGTCACCGACCAGGCGTGCGATTCCGTGCCGCGCGTGACCTGGCGATTTTTCGCTTATCAATACACTCGTTCCCATTGAATAGCAATTATTCTCCGCGTCGACCCGTTTCGCCGTGCCCTCCTTTAATACCCCCTTTAACAGTCGCGTCGCGAGATCGCCTCAAGAAACTCGCGATTACTTTTCACCAGCGAAACAGGAAATTCACGCGGTTCTGTGGGAAGATCGTGTCAAAATTCCACGAGGGACGCCTCGCTTCGTCGCGAACTAAGAGTGCCATTGCGCGACGTCGAGCAATGCGACCCATTTTTCCTGCGTAGCGTCTCTCGACCTATTTCTCGGAACGCCCGATTTTTCGCCAGCCTTCTGGAACATTCCGCGAGCCACTGTACCAGAATCTTTCGTCGACTCTCGCGATTACAATGGGCATGGCCTGCATAGAAACACACGCGGCCAGAGGCCCTGCCCTTTGTCGCGCGGCTCGTTTTACTCGAAAGCTCTCACTGTACCGGTTCTGGACGATCGATAAAAAGGATAAAGACCCGCGGATAGTTCGCACCCGACCGTATCCCCGGGAACGGATAAAAACTTGGACAGTAGAGTTTCCTGCTCGCTGAGGAATCAGTTAGTTCCGTCGCTCGTTCAACAGAATCGTTTTATCTCGCAAATTGCTGCTCCCATTGCTCTTCCGTTGCCCTCCGTCCCGGTATCGTAGCTCGCGGAATGCACGAGGAGCGGAGAAGTGGAGTTTAATCGAGCACGGGGCACCATTAGCGGAAGCCAGTCAGGCGGTTATCGATAGCACGTGTTCGCCTTTTATGGGATAATGATTCGATTGGAAGAACATCGAGGATTATCTTCGCAGCCGTGGTAACACGCTGCCCCCCCCCCCCTCCCCCTCCCTGTCTAGTCCATGTCAGTCGGGAAAGGCAACGAAACGCGTTAATTGCGAGAACGACCGTGGATTGCTCGTCCCGTTTGTTCAATATTCCAATAGCCTCGTACTTGTCACTGTGCAAGTGTGCGCACACTTAATCGCGAGTCAATGTGTTACGGGGCCACTTAACGATGGGGTAACGGGCTTGCGATTAAGCGAACGAGATCGTGGGATAACACCATTCACGGTCGCGAAGGGGGGTGAAACCCTTGAGCATTAGCACTCGATTTTATGGGTTGATCGGGGTCTGGGTCGGGAACGCGGTGATCTTTCATTTCGAGAAATTTTATTGTAATGTTGATGGATTAAGCAATAAAGGCATCAGGAGGAAAGGAGGAGGAGGAGGAGGTATCATAGGAATTTTCTGAGTTTTAAAATCTAACATTTTTTAGTCAAATTATCGAAACTGCCTAAGAAATCGTACATTGAAGTGATCACCCTGTATAAAGGGACCTCCAAATCTGCTAAGTGCTTAGGGCCTTTAAAGTTCTTACGGGGGAGGCCTGCCTAGAAATTTTTGAAAAATCGATTTTTCGATTGTTATATTTT
Organism: Andrena bicolor; assembly: GCA_960531205.1. Classification (NCBI taxonomy): domain Eukaryota; kingdom Metazoa; phylum Arthropoda; class Insecta; order Hymenoptera; family Andrenidae; genus Andrena; species Andrena bicolor. The sequence continues at coordinate 28,871,789 of OY482665.1, forward strand.
CTTGAAGTACAACATCTTGAATATATTCCCTGAAAGTGTCAAGTTAATCCGACCAAACTTCACAAAATTATACGCGTGTAAGTTAAAATCACGTTTCCAAAAACGGTGACACACATAACCGATTTACTTGAGGCTTCGCAGGCTTATTTTAAGATTAAAAATCCAAGCGCTACCGGGAGCTTTTCCTTTTCCTTTGCCTAGATTTTTTTTACAAACGAGCGATTTTTTGTCAAATTCGATGCTTCAACTTTGCACAGCCCCCATTTTGTCTCAAAATAATTTTTCCAAAATCGGTCCCGATAGCGTCTAGGTAAATTCATACATTATCAAAAAAAAAAATCGAATTTTCAAATTTGGATGATCCTGCACCAAGCTACGGTTGTCACCGCAAAGCGCGTAAAAAAGAAGAACGCCTCGGGCATTGCCTATAACTCACACACCTTTCAATACTTTTTACCACAAAAATACTGAAATATCCGTAAGATGTACTCTTTCCAATAGACTAATGTTTAATAATAAAATATTGTCGGTTTTTCTAGAAAAAATTCCCAAGGAAGTGTGTTGTTTTCACCGTTTTAGGTAGGCCTCCCCCCTTAATGCGGCCCTGTACCTAATCACTTATTAATACCTAATTCACACGAAATGCTCGAAAAACTGTATCCCGTGAAAATTAGCAAGATTCAATGATGCACGAGTCAATCGCGGTTCGAACGCTGCGAAGCCGTAGGAGGACCACCAGAGTGCGCAAAGCTATTGTTGTCCAAAAACGGGGCCCCGAGGCCCCCAGTGCACGGCACCGCTCGATTTTACGCCCGTTCGCCAGTCTAATATCTGGAACGTAGCAGGTTCTTTTATGGTGACCCTTTCGCTGCCGCCTTCTCGTATAATTTATCAGAATCGGGTGGGCGGGTACATGGTCGCGACGTACAGGCAACCTGCGTCCCCGATCGCTTTCCCTTTTTCGGAAATCCGGTTCCCCGCTTTCCTCCCGCCGTGCTGCGGAGCAAGAGGAACAGAGACGAGGGGAAGAAAAGCTCGCGTATCCGCCTCTTTCGTCGGCCCCGAATCCGACGTTCCCTCGGCCCGCTTTTCCTGGATCAAAATAGACGCGCTCGCGTGAGTGGCCCTCGGGGATTCCCTGGCGATGACGAGCTTTCACTTCCAGCCGCGAGAATATTAATTTTTCTGAGATTCATACATACAGTGCTGTTCACTTGAATGACCTCACGTATTTTTTTAAAAAAATGTAGGTAATGTGAAACGAAAAGGCTTCTGATTTTATATTTATATTATTTTTAGTACATCTCTAATTGGAAATTAAGGAACATTTATATTAGGCACAGATTATATTACACAAGATTTCTTAATTTCCAAGTTCAGGATGTAACAAAATTATATAAATAAAAGATCAGAAGTTCTTTCGAGAGGGGATGTAGCTTTTGGGGATGTTGTGTGAGGAGATTTAATGATACACATGAGGAAAGGAGTAAAACGTGCAGGGAAATATTTTTTGGAGCGTCGATAGTTGTAGCTGTCGAGGAAGTCTGCATGCCTACCGAGAGATGTGATAAATTAAATATTCATGGATCGAATTAGTCGTCGGTGAAGCACGCAGCTGCAGACAATACGGAGTAATGAACGGCAATTAATCACTGCCTAGGGGCGCAATGATTACAGCTGCTTCGGTAGTAACTCACGATTACAGATTGTTCTGTCCTACAATTTGTGCCAGATACATCTTTCAACGACAATACAATGGTTTTTCACAAAGATCCTTGCGTTCAGATGATCGGGAAAGCTTTTCTTCTCTCGTCTCTCCCGCACAACTGCCTGTGAACCCTCGTAACAGTATCCTCCATTGTTTCTTACACTGTCCATAGTACCATACAATTGTAACGCGTTCTCAGTACCATGGGACATTCACACGGTGTGGCAGAAGACTTTTTACTTCTTAAACTAGCCTTTCTGTTCTTAAATCCTCGCTTAACAATTCCAAGAACTTGTAGCTCGTTACTGATACATACTACTTAATTAATCGTGCACGATGTCCGTGGTACTGAACGCACTAACTGTCCCCAATACATATACATAGCGACTAGTTAAATTTAGACATGTTAGTGTACAGATGCACGCAATGTTTCGTCCCATATCGAGCACATTTGTCGTTAGAGCAAGCAAGATTTCATCCGATTAACACCGATCATTATCGATAGGAACGCGTATCAGTTGCACGTAACCCCGGAATGACACGATCGATCATGCGAGACACTCCGCGATTTTTCATTGACCGCCGGCCGATGATTCACTCTGGCTCGCGGCCAGCGTTCATTCATTTTTCCATAAGTCGCGAGTAACCGAGACTGACGTGCGAGCGAGTACGTTCACTGGCGTGGCGAGCCGATGGAGATCTCCGCGATTCTTTCGCCGTTAAGAACAGCCGCTGAGACGTTCCGATGAATCAGCATCGGGGAACGTGTCATGAGCAAGTTTCACTGTTGCGGAACTCGCGATTCTTTTGTCGAGAGACTCAGGAAAGATAGTTGTTGCAAGGAGAGCCTGCTGTGCCAGAAAACTGTAACCTGTTCTAAAATGATTAAATTCATAGAAGCTCCAGGGTAATCGGCGTGTCTCGCTTTGCATTCGAAGGACAAGAATGCCCTCGTTGACTCGATCCTGTGCCACGAATGAGAGCCCACGCTCAATTTACGCGCCTTCGCGGAGGAGGCTGGAAACTACCTCCAATTGCCTCTAATTTTTCGAGTCTCGTCATTAAAATCAATCCCCGGACTTGGCCCGTTTCGTCGCGAGCGGCTCGAAAGGGATCCTCGATCGGGAACGCAAGGAATCAAACCGCAGGCGAGCGTGGTCGGTAATTAAATCCACGCGCGCCGAACGATGCGCCGGGATACCGTCTCGCGCGGCTCGGCGCGCGTACTTTTTACGCGCAAGCGTCTCGAACCGCCCTAAAAAGAGCAATTAACCTTTCTGTATCGCATGAATAACGGTGCGTCCCTGATGTCAGTCGTTATGCATTCTTCCGTTGCACGTGCGACCGCCGCGCTCCTTTTATTTCCTGTGCCGCATGTCGAGCGACCGCTCGGCAAAAATAAGCCCGCTCGGGCCGCATTCCCCGACCGATTTCCAAAAGCTACTGACCCCGAAACTTGACCCCGCCGAATAAATATGGATTTATCTTCCCCTGACCCTGCTCCGAGGAATTTATGCGCCGCCATGGAAGTTGGAGTCGTAGAGGAATTCATTAGATTGCCATGTCACCAGCGTCGCCTCTCTGAAGTGGCTTTTAGGAAAATTGGCGGGAGAATTAGAAAGGGAAATTTTTTTATTCAATGTGCGAGGAGTTAGCATATAATTTTTATATAAATATTCAAAGGCAGGTGGAAATATACGTGCAGTGATTTAATCTCCAGAAGAGCGGGGAAGCTTGTTGTGCCTTTTTATCGCGAATCGAGCGTGATAGACGAGCATCCCTCGTGCTCTCTAGCTAGATAAAGAGTCCCTAGTTTGCTGCTATTTATAGGCAATTTTCAATTCCCCTGATAAGCTATTGTCACGGTTTCCCGCGTGACTCGCCTCTTACGTCGAAGCGAGCGAGCGAGCGGAAGTTCTGTATCGAGGTGAAAGTCCGCTAATGAATTCGCCGGAACCGCGCGGCTTGTACTTGGCTCGCCGTTGTTTCCGCGTTTTGCGCCCTGAAAAGCTGCTCGGGAGCTTTTACTCCAACAGAATATTGCTTGTCGAATTTCGAATTGAATTGAAGGCTGAGTGTCGTCGATACTTATATCCACCGTGAGCAGCTGTAGCATGGAGGACATGGCTTGCTTTTACGTTGTCCGGTCGACATTGTTATTCCTGACACGCTCTGAAACAATGCTTGCGATTTCCGCGCGCTGCTTCGTTAGAATCATTTAGGCTGTGTTGCCGGACGCTTCGATGTGTCATGTCTTGGCCTCTTATCGTGGCCTGCGACGATTGCAACTGTAATTATTAAATTGCTCCGAAATTTATGCTCGTAGTAGGAAACATAAGACAGGCATCTCTCCAGATACTTCACGCATCTTCAAAACTAGCTCCTCCGTTTAAAGAAAATTGACAGAGGAAGTAGTGGTAAAAGTAGATTACACTTTCTGCAACTTGGAGCTGGCCTTCTTTCTACTCGCCAGAGAAGTTCTCAGTGATGAAGAGTAACAGGATCCTTTCGCTGCACTCGCAGGAATTGAAGCCTCGCCCAGCAGACTAATAGTCTCGTGTCAATTATTTCGTTAGCCTCTCTCTACTTTGATTAGATCTCGTTAAGACTGTCGCCGCGTATTCAACTTTCCTCGATCGCCCTCCCATCCCGTTTCCCTTTTGCCCGCATATTTCTTCTCAATTGCCGCGCGCCACTTAACCGTAGAAAAGCGAGCATCGCGGACGTGCTTTCCTATCGCGGGCCCGCCGCGAATATCAAGCTTCGATTAATCGCCGGCGTTTCCAATGCCAGCGAAATGGCCGCGCAAGGGGAAAAAGAGGAAATGGTTCTGAAAGCAGCGGGGAACGGCGTTCTCCTGATTTAGCTGACACAATTTTTCTGGACGGTCGTCGCGACGCCGCGCGGCGTTTCCCTTTTCGTACGCGGAGGGAACGCGACGATCTCGCGCGCGCGCGCCTCGAGGAGAGTATGGTTCAAATGTCACTCTGCTTTATTTTCGTTTATATATAGAAACCAGAGAGTTCAGCCGGTGTCACTTACCTCTGGCTGGCCACCGCGACACTTGGTCTCAATGATTTCCGAAAAACAAGGGCCACGTCCCTTGGAAGCCTGGGCACATTTGGTACACGTGACTCAGGCTTTTCAGAAATCGAGGCGGTAGAATGATACCGTGATTGTCACGCGCACGAAGTTCCACCGAATTTTTTGTCTTTCATTTGAAGTGTAAAGAGAAAACGGGGAATTTTCATTTTTCGTGACTCTGCGATTTACAGCATATTTTGTTGGTGGCAACTGAGACAAAGCGTTATAAAGTTCAAATGCCCCTGTAAGATAACTTTAAGGTTTTAGTATACTGGTTAAAAACAGGTAGGGTAGGGTGAGGCCCGTTTTCCGTATAAACCTATGTAAAATTTAGTACTAACAATCTAGAGATATCTGCTATTTTGTATAAGCTATAACTATTCTGCCCCCCTTAGTTAAACTGTCCTATCTGGCATTTTTTCATTTTTTGAGATATGTTGAAATATTTGAAATTCCACACGTCTTTTACCTTTTAAGTATAGTTAGAATCGTCTACGTGCTTCATAAAGATTTATAAACAGTCTAATGTATTTAACCTAACTTTTTTCAAAATGGTTAAAATATCTTATCTGAAACAATTAATTAATTGGTACGTTAATAATACATTCCCTACCGGTACAACTATTGCAAAAAATGATATTAGGCTATTACGAAATAATGACAACATGTTTTAATTTGAAAGAAGGAAAATAAGTATGGTGCAAAGGAAATGATAAAACTTCAGTTTTCTCGGTTCTTTCAAAATGCTAGATAGGACATTTTAACTAAAGAGGGCAGTATTATGCTTTACGTTCACGAAGATCGTTTGTTGATACTGGTATTTTCTGTTGAGTTATACCACAAAATGTTTGTCAATGCAAAATGGACATAGGGTATGGATATAGGGTAGAAAGTCTCTAATATCTTTTTGTGTAATATTAAACTAAATAAGTAAAAACACTCTTTTCAAATCAACAAATATTTATTAAACCAATTCTTTTTGGTATACAATATTGAAAGGAAAACGTGATTTCTTTACAAAAAAAAACAAATATAAGTCAGAGGCTCACTGTGAACTAAAAACAAAGAGAATTCGCTCAACTAAAACAAAAATACTATTTAAAGACTTTGGCATCAGTTTGGTCATCTTATTATGAAAACAAATAATAAAATATATATTTTCAGTCTGAGGGACTTTTTGCCCCAATGGTACCTCTATAGTTTCTGCGATATATGCGTTAGAAAATATTATCATTCAGCAATAGACAATGAGCCTAATAAATAAAGTGTAAGCAATTGCTTTTTCTTAATATTTTACTAGGAATTGCTTAAATTCATGTGATAAAAACACAAGCATTTGCTTTATCTTGTAGGAATTCCTAAACTGACAAGGAATTACTTAAAGGAATCGCTTTTCCTTAATTTTTCAAGGAATTGCTTACTACTCGAATGAATAAAGTGTAAGCAATCGCTTTTTTTTTTAATATTTTACTAGGAATTGCTTAAATTCGGGTGAATAAAAACACAAGTATTTGTTTATCTTGTAGGAATTCCTAAACTGACAAGGAATTACTTATGAAAATAAGAAATTCCTTTTTTGTTTAAGTAATTGCTTTTGAAGCAATTGCTTTTGCTAATAAGGAATTGCTTGTAAGGAATTGCTTAGTTTTTATTCATCAGGCTCATTATTATGCACACATTACTGAAGGAACATACAATCTTAATTAAGTAAAAGCTGATATGCTTTTAAACTGTGGTTTACTATAAAACAACAAAGACGACGTTATTTCTTTTAGTTTTCAATACATAAAATAACGAAGACGTCGTGTAATTCGCACGAACGTCCAGGAGCGACTGGCGACTCTGTGGTCACCTCCGTTTCTACTCGCCTTTTACTTAGTATACCTACTGCGAAACACAATACATTGTTTAGGAATAGAGATTTTGAATTCGGGACTTTTTGCCCCACCCTACTCTAATGTCCACTCCACAGTTGAACAAAACACTTAATTTTCTCGATAAAGCTGTTTTGGGACATTCCCTGTTTTCCCCTTACCCATGCGTTTGGACGAAGGCATTGTGCGCGCGCTTGAACATATAACCGGAAGATTGTCTTAATGTCGGTATTTAAACCGTGTCGCGGTGGCAGTGTCTCTCTATTTTAGGCTCGTCTCCCCTCGATTTACCGTTCATTTCGTAACTCAATATACTTTGCGAGCTCTCAACCACGACGTTAGGGTAGAGTTACCTAGTGAACACTTTTCTATGGGTATCATCTCTCCATCCTAACACTCTAGAGAAATATTCCAAGCTCAACTTGTCCTACGAGTCTTACCATAGCACCTAACCAACTTTGCCAATAATTCAAAGTGCCATCAAATAAATGATTTTTAATAGTAACACAAGCTCGCGCCTCTTTCTCTTTCTTTACCATTATTACAGCTCGATTGGTTATTTTTTAAAGCAATATCGTCCACAATACACGAAACAACAGACGGAAAGGCAACGGTCGTGGGCTGAAAGGAACACTTTGAACACTGCCTCGCGTAGTTTTCCGTCCGCCCAGCTGCGCCCTTAGAATGGGGCTTGAACGCAAGCCCGCCATACTGCATTTGAATTCATAGCCGCGCTTTCTGCATTCCCAGACGGCGGCTCTTGTTTCACGCTAGTCATGCGTGCGCGTATGGACTTTATTTATGTGGTTCGAGAACTTTTTCGGCGACCGGGATGCATTCGTTTCGGGCAAAGCGTGCGAGAAAGGTACCTCGACGCGAAGAATTTTTACGAGTCGACGCTCCACGCTCGCCTCTAAAAAGATTGACGTCTTAAAGCCAACTTTCGATGAACCTTGATCTCTTCCGAATATAAAATTCCACGATAACCGACTGCGATCACCTTCGAGCCAATTAACCCTATCACAGTTGCTCCGTCGTCTTTCTATTTCCGTACACGGGGAAAGGACTCTCCGTGATTCATGGACCCGGTAATTGAAACCGACGGGGCCCACCCTGCGTTGGTTAGGGAAGGAAGGGTTTGTCGCGGAAGAGGCTTCCCCGTTTACATCGTCGGTTTGGGGAATGTCAAGACTAGCGTTAACGATCCTCGTGTCAGCGTGCGTGTTCCTTGGCAACTGGAAACGGCCCCGAACAAATATTTAATTTTCGTTAAAGGGTACGTGGTGGTTTTATATAGGTATAGGAGAATGGAAGCTAGAGAACTTCGAACGAGTAGATTGCAGTTTTCCTTAATTTAGGGATCGTCCTTGAATCGCGCAAGGATTATTTGAGGCAGTGTAAGTTTTAAGTAATATTTCTTTAACCTAATTTTCAATATCAATTCCATAAAAAACGATGTTTCATTGTACACACGAAACGGAGTTAAATGAATTCTATAAACCTTTAAAAGAATTTTTATACTATGGTAGGGAGGGTGTAAGAAATCTGCAAAATTATCCTTACGTAATTTAAGAATGGCCCCTTAACCTTGGACCAGAGTATTGATGGCTCATTGAAATCAAGTATCATTGATTCTAAAGCAAGCTGCAAGACCCACCCTTACCAGAAACTCCCCCCATTCACGATCCGCGTATCGGAGCTTGTCGGACGTGTATGTAAACACAAAACGACTGCGTTAAACGACGGGAACCTCGCGAAGCACTAGCAATGACTATTACGCGAACCATAAAGGCGCTTACGGATTGACGGCGCGTAAAAGAGCGAGCCTTTGGAGAGGCGACGAGAACGAGGGTTATTAACCCTTCGAACTCCTCTGACGATACTTTGCCGCTCTTCTGAACGTGAAATCGGAAATGCAAGCCTCTCTGCCTACGCCCTGCTCTCTGTGGAAGCGTCGCGCGTGCCAGACACGTGTTTGAGCCAGAAACCATAGTAATTTTCTACCCCTCCGCAGCTGATGCCACCAAATCCTCGCACGCGTTCGTTCCTTTCCTTATTACCATTTTTTACATTCCCTCCGGCATTGAAGCTTCCATTGTTTGCATCCTGGGGCTCGTTTTATGCAAATGATGGAAACACTCCTAAAGTGGAAGTACACGTTTGGATAGAGAAGTGAAGAGTTCTTGTCGAAAACACTGTAAGAGCCATAATTTAAAAAAAAAAAAATAATACTATAGTACCTATAAAATTTAATTCTTGACACTTACAGCGTTTTCTACAAGAACTCTTCAAATGTGTCTAGTTGAGGGTTACGCAAATATTTCAAGTTCCTGTAGCATAGGACAATACAGAGTCTAGGGGGTGTTCGATGGTATTTTATCCAGACTTCGACAGCAGGTGACTCGGTAGCTGTAGCATCTCGATCCTAATTGCTCGCAATCTCCTCAGAATGCAATTCATTGAAAGACGTATAGAAACCAGAATTTCGAGGGAGCCCAGTCGCGTGTTGGCGCGAGGAATGGTCCGAGGGTCGGCGAAAAGGGGAGTGCAAGGAGCGCGGAGGAAGCGGCTGCTTTCGTGGTTTTTTGAGTGCTCCCGAAATATCCTCTTGCCCTCGCCCCGTGGAAAGATGAAGAGGGAGGAAAGCGAGGGAGAGAGTGTGTGTTAGAGTCGTGGAAGAGAGAGATGAGATGGGAATGCCAGTCTTCGGTAACTAGTCATTCTAGCAACGTGCCTTCGCGAGTTCTTGCCAGTGCCAAAGGTCGCTGGAGAGGAAGAAACCTTTTATCTTGGTGTATCGAAGCTGGCGCGTGCCCCTCGCCGCGCGTCGCTGTTAGGAAAACCTGGAGAACCGTATTTCAGTACCTTTCCATCGAATTAGTGCACTCATTTCAATTCGCGTGCAGAGACGTTTGATTCTAAATTCATGAATCATAATCCAAAACGAACAGTGGTTTGAAAGAAGCTTCGACTCACGGAGCGTCCTCGTGGTAGTCGTATCGATCCCTGTTTGACTCGAACGTTGGGTGATAAATGAGCGATTTCTCGGGGATCGAAGCCTGATACGATCTCGAATCGATATCGGGGATAGAAAGGCGAGTAATCCAGCTCCGATATCACTCTAGGCGCGATACTTCGAGCCCAACGATCGACAGCGCAGCCGATGAGCAACGGGCACGAGCCCAAGGTGTTTGGAGGATGCCTCTGAAAATCGAGAGTGGCACCTACACGGTGAACCCTGCGGCCAAAAAGAATGCCTCCAAATTTCTTCTCTGGAAGCACTGGCGTAGGAGGTGCGACAGCTATTTCTCTGGATACCCCGGTGATTCTGGAGCATGGTTTTTGTCCTTGATTTCTTGTGCATAGTTTCTCCTCCTCGGTCGAGCCTGGACTCCATAGCTATCGTTTTCACAGAGCCGTGCGCGCGTGCATCTGTTTCTACAACTCAATTTAGAGAGCAAGTTGCCGCGGATCCGCAACGAGCCGTTTTATTTATCCAACAACGGTTTCACTGTTTCTATTCAGCGTTCCCCGAGTGCATCGCGCGAAGCTTGTACGCGGTGCTCGTTACCTCGCGGTTAATCATGCGTGATTACTATTCGGAGACTAGCCGTAGTGGATTCGAGCGGCGCTCTGACATTTTCTACACAGCCATCTGGCATTCATTCCCACGCGTGTTTATTCCGTTTCCATTCATCATCGACGCATTCACGATCAAGCATGATTCGATCACCTTGCACTGTCCTCGCGTACATACCTCCGCTTCGTTGCACGGCACACTCAACGCCCCTGTTAATCTGCAACCCTCGCGATTAGAGGAGCTTGCACTCCATCGACCGCACCATGCACCGCGGAAAATCACTCGACCACTTCCAAACAGTTTCTATATGTATCTAAAAACAACTGAATGCGAGTATGTTACCAAGTGTGCAACTAACAATCCAACTTTAGAGGTGCGAATCCACGACGTGAAAAGAATATCGTGCCACACATGAGACTTTAATCTCACGGGACAATTATTTCATTATTTTTCTAATTATTTTGTCACTAGCTTCGTGAAATTAGTTTCATGATATATTTTCAAGAACCTCATCTCTCGCGACTATCTCCATTATTTGCATTTAGTTGTCGCTGAGATTTTTGTCTGATGAGAGAAAAGTCTCATATAAAATCTCCTCGTGGATTCGCACCTTAATCGTGGATAATTAATCCGATGCTCCGTTACGTGTGATGTAATCACTGTGTGGCTCGCGTAACAAATGCGTGGAAAATCTGTAAATTGTCCGAACGTGTTGTATATATCCAAATTAATTGGCGTAATACTCTGTAGCTGATTAATACGAATTGGAAGGGATCGAATTAACCTCACCGTCCTCACAGTGCATGCGATTCTTCAGAGTGAATTGCACTCGACCGACGCACCAGCTTGCACTTGCCTTGTGATTATGCATAGCTCCGGCGATTCGTGCGAAATCGCCGCTCCCACGATTAGCGTGGAATTAGTGTCAGGTCAATTGGACCGAAATAATTCGCGAATAGCGATGCAACTTGGATCGTTTTGAGAAATCTCAAGTTCTGGCTGTCCGAAGGCTTTGGCCCAGATTTTTGTAGATTAAATCATTTTTACCGGTTCTGTTTGCATCGCTATTTGCGGGCACGACGAGAAGCGTTGTAAAAAAGTAGGTGCTAAGCCGGGAACCCACCTGGAAGCTAAGCTAACCTAATCTATGCTATGCTGTGTCTGACTGTGCTATAAAATATAAAAAACATAGCCCAGCTTAGCTCAGCTTTTTGTGGAAACGGTTCCATTCCTGTAATTGAAGGTAATTTTTTAAAAATTAGCTTAGCTTTCAGGTGGATCACCGACTTTATGGTGAGAGAGAAACACGTGGGAGCTCGTGCTGTGTGCCCAACAGAGGCGTCGATTTATTACGTCCGTCTCATCTGCGTTCTGCTACTGGTCGATTCGTAAAATTAGATCCGCAGAATGAATTTAACCACTGCCAGGATTGTGCACAAAATCGCAAAAGTCCTCAATAATCCTTTTGTACAATGTTCCGCGTAGCAAAACGAGCGATAATCTCTTAAAAAAATCGTTCGAGTATCGCGAAAGCAGTATCTTGAATAATGTCTATCAAGTGTCAAAGATCAAATCACACAAACCTCACTTAAATTTCATTTATATCGGTATTACGAAAAAATGCTGATCACATTTATTCGCTAATTTAAGAGCGTCGACGGAACGCTTTTATCGTTAGTGATCTCTTAGAAAACGTAGATCTGCTCATTGCTCCAGTATAAACACTTCCATTATAAAACAATACAATATATTTCGACGCTTCGCTCTTATGGTCGCTCTGCTCGTTTATCGCAGCTCCAACATAAAAGTACCCTAACGCGAAGATTACCGATGAGATTGATTTACCGCAAACACAGCACCAGCTTCCACTTACTGCCCACGATGCTCTCGAGATATTCGACCAGTAAAGAATTTCCGTCGTTAACCAGAAACAATACACCTGGAATATCCCGAGCACGATGCTAATTCGTTCCGCTTTCACGTGACCGTTGATTGCATCGGTCGTTTGCATACCGTCCAATATTTTCCCGGTCGAGAGTACAGAAAATTGCTGTTCGATAACAGGCAGCGATCTTTCTTTGAATTCGAACGTGAAATCGGTACACTTTCCTCGTCCAGCAATTGCTATTGGATCAAACATATACCTCGAGAGCATCGGAGCATTGCAGGGAGACATATGATACAGTTGCATCCCAAGAACGATGGACTGTGACTGTGCACAGAGTCCACCATTCTTGGATAAGAATGCGATATTATGAGCGAGGTTGTGAATAGAGGAAAAGCGCGGGACAAAAGAGAAACAAAAATCAACAGTGTGCACGAGGATCACGGGAACGAGGATCGTCGACGGGCTAGTGGACAAACGCGTGTCGGAGGCGAGGTAGCGGGCCTTGAGGACGTAGGCGACGCCTGCGTCGCGACGCTGACGCCGTCGGTCCCAGGTGCCGGCGGCATCAGGTCGAATCGCCGCCCCAGGCCAGTCTCCCTCGCGGTGCAGCCCCTTAATTACCGTCGCCTCGACCCGGACCCGAAAATCTCGATCGACGTCGTCACCAGCCGCCATCCTAAAATGACTAGCCAGGAGAGCATCGGCAGCTGCAGCCTGGACGTCGACCAGTCCGCGTCCGACCGATCAGGTTGGCTATCTCGATGTCTAGCGTCTTGCAGGGGATCTGAGTCTAGCCTGGATTCTTCTCACCACGCTATACACTGTCTAACTTTAAGAAATTAGGGAACGTGGCGGGAAACACTAGAGCTTTGTTGGCTGCGGTAGTTCTGATAGTTTCAATGATATTATTTTGTTATTAAATCCAATGCTGGACAAGCGTGGGTATCTTTGCAGCCAGCAAAGGGTTATAGTGGGTTAAAGTGGAGGATTAGAGATGTTTTAAGAGTAACCAGTGGAATTCCGGGGGTCGTCGTCGAGCGACCTTGCACTTGATGCAACGAAGGCCGCGGAGAACGACGCGAGAGGTGGCTCCCGCGCCGAATTTCAGCCCCGAGACGATCTTGGAACGTTCAAGATCACTGATCCCTCCGCCTTCCCGTGAATAGTTACTTTTTGCTCGGTGCCGCGGTCCGTGCCGATCGAATTTAGATCGCGGACCGAGAGTGCAGTAAGCGCAGGGCAGGGCCTTCTTTCTATCGCCAGTGCCAAGAAGACGAGGAGGCGCGGAGAATCGGTCGTCTCTTTTGCGCCTCTGCCTCGACCAGCCTCTTGCCATTCCAGGGTTATTCCTGTGTCGCGTTTCGAGCGGGCACGGTTTCGATCTTTCGGCCGTCTCCTCGCGTTCGCTTCGATCTCTGGGCGTGATCGTGCATCCCAGTGAAGCATTCACAAGTGCGCAAAGTGTAAATGGTACGAGGGGTTCAGGGCATCGTTGCGTCCCTTCAGCGTGCAGGAAGAGTTAGGAAGCGTGGTAGGGCAGTAGGGTAACGTCCTAGCGAAACTCGCGGGTCCAACCGAGGACTGTTGCTTTGCAGAGACCACCGTAGACTCCGTGTCCAAGAAGACCTTGCACAGCCTGAACTTGTCGTGCAACGGTGGCTCAGTGTCTAGCTCGGGGAAGCTGGCAAACGGTAGCAGCGAGACGCTGCAGAAGTCCCAGCTGACGCCGGATGAGAAGGTGAACGTCAGCAATGGTCATCGAGGCAGCGCCGAGCCGGAGCAGCTGACAGTGAAGAAACCGAGTTACTTGGGCCTGGCCTGTAGCATCAGTGGCTACTCGGGGCTGAACAGATACGACAGCAAGCTGAGGGAAGGCTTCCGGTCTAGGGACAGCAGCCCTGGGACAAGGCTGATCACGAGGGACACCAGCCCGGCAGGTTTCAGGTAGAAATCTCTCTTAACCTTTACAGAGCTCTTGCTCCTGCGACTCCTTTCACACCTTCGTGAAGCATGAAACTGACGTTGTCGCTGATAACAAACGTGTTTCGTTCCGCCGGGTTATATCATTAAAACCTTGCAGATCAAACGAGAGTCTCAACGTGCCAGGGCACCCTTACCCGCCTAAGAGTCAGTCTATCTCCCCGTTAGCGATGGATAGGCAGAACGGTTTCTCGAACGGTCTGAAGGAGGACTGCAAAGTGGAGGCTTACAGGGAGTCGAGGAGCTCCATCAGTATATGCCAGGGTTACTCGGAAGTCGACAAGGGCGTGATGCACTCGACGTTCCCCGACCTTAGTCCCATTCGATCCAGCACCCCGGGGAAACTTAGCCCTGCAATGATGTCCTGTAGTCAGCAGAACAAGTCCTTCACGTCCCATTTCTCAGGATCGTCTCCAAAGCCAGCTAACACTAATCGTAAGTTAAGCATCTCTGTTCTACCGCGGCTTCCCATCGGGCGAATACACTTATCCCATCGATTGTTCGCAGTCTCGAATACATCCTTCAGCGACACGAGTATATTAAACGGGTCTTCGGCGGAGGTAGAGAGCCAAACGTTGAATATCTCTTCGAGCAGCGAGAAATCCTTCATTCAGCAACGAGTGGAACGGCTGTACGGCCCCGGGGCCCTAGCCCAGGGTTTCTTCTTCAAGCGCAGCACCAGCAGACTGAACGCCAGCGAGAGCAGTTTCAACAAGTCCAGCAACAACAACGACGTCTCTGCTGACAACGCGAACGCGGAGGAGTCCCTGAAGAATCTGCCTGTGCTGAGACACCTGAGACCAGAATTTCGGGCTCAGCTTCCGGTGGTTAGCCCCAGGAGACCCACGGATGGCTCGGAACAGATTCTAAAGCCCCTGCAGAGGTGAGCCATTCGAAACTACATAGCTTGTCTCTTACAGACCGATACTAAAGGTGGAATCTATTGGTTTCTGATCGCCAGGGTAACACCGGTGTCGCGGAAGACCGAGCAGAAACCAAAAATACAAGGTCCTTCGAGTTTAGAGGGAAAGATCGTGGAGGGTAAGGTGCAGAAGCTGAATTCCAGCACGGCTAGCATCCCAGATCAGCAACCCGCTGCGCCGAAGGTGGTCTTACCTGTCCTAGAACCCAGCGCCAGCTCGACGAACGTGGCCAAGCTGGCTCTGGAAGCCGAGAAAGCGGCCGAGGAGAAAGACGGACATTACTTCGTGAAGGTACGTACCAGGAAGAGGTGGCAATCGAGGCAGCTCCTTAACGCTCGTTCGGAAATGGTTTCAGTTGCTGAAACAGGAGACGGGCAGGCTGTTGACGTTGGCCGCGTCGGCGGAAGCGGAGCTGGTTAGCGATACTGTTGCACTTCCGGAAGAAGCAGCCGGCAAGCTGCGTTCGGCTGCAGGCAAGGCCAGGCTGTTGGCTTCGCAGAAGATGCAGCAATTCGAGGGATTGTGCCAGAAGAACATCGTAAGATACATTTCCACTCCCCTTGCAATAAAATACACTTTCTCGTGGACATTCGTTATCCCTTTTGGCTCCTTTGTTTTTTGATTACAGAATCAAGTGCCTGGCGAGGAGTTCCCGACGACGAACGAGGACCTGGCCGGTTTCTGGGACATGGTGATGCTGCAGGTGGTCCAAGTAAACGACCTCTTCGATCAGATAGAAAAGTTACGAAATTCCCAGTGGCAAGAGGTATGTTCTGTTTCCCTTCACCCCCAAACACCCCCTTCCCCGAAGCGTACCCAAAGAAAGTTTCCCTCGAGGAGGAGTTTCCACGACATGAAGCCGCTTCAGAAACCTTCCTGCGCACCCTCTACCCATTTCCTTAACGACAATCGCGCAATACTCCATACTGAGACGCTCAACGAGCCGGAAAAGTTAGTTCCTTCCAAGACGAATTCCTCGTGTGCGACCGAAAAGTTTCCTCTCGAAATGCGCCTCTGCGACGACGCGTTTCGCGGCTTGACTAACTTGCAGGACCTCGAGGACAACGAGGTATCGCGCGACGGCGAAACTCGCGATCTGGGATGCGAAGATAGCAATCCCTTTCCTTCCGAGAGCGTTAACGAGATAGAACCGCTGGGAAACAACGTTTCGCCTGGTAATCCGTGCACTCGGTATGTCGTCAATTTCGTGGATGTTTTGCAACCCTCCCTCCGCCTCGAAGAACTGGGATGCAGGTCTTGCAACTTATTCTCTCGCGAAGATCTTTTTGAGCACGGTGTCGGCAGACATCGCTCGAGAGAAAAGTCGAAGTTGGAGGTGATATTTAGGAAAGAGACTGGTGAAGCAGGGGGGAGAAACGTGATGGTGGATTCTTTTAATAACAGATCACAGAAGACAGGGAATCATATTTCGGAGCTTCCTGCAACAGGGAAAAGTATTAAGGATTACGTTAACCGCACACTTTCGCCGATTAAAAAGAAGTGGACTGACGAAAGAAAGAGGGAGAACGTTCGAGGGAAAGCTAAATCTTGTAGTCCGATTGGAAGAACTATTAAAAACGAAGTAAAAGATCGTCGAAGAACCAGATCGCGTACTCCAGAAAGCAGGCTCCTGAAAGTGAACCCATTCAAGTCGAATGCTGGTGATCAGTACAAATCTCGCACTCCGAGACTAGTATCTTCTCGAAAAATGGACCAGGGAAAACCTCCTCGCCCGCGAATAAGTAGCAAGCTTCCCTTCAGATATGTCTCTCCGCCGCGTCCGGTTGCGTGTAACGAAACGGAGAAACGGAAGGCTAAGAAGTTCGGTTGCAGCGTCACTTTTTTGGAGAATGTGAAGGAAACGACACTCTTAAGCAAACGAATTTCGTCAGGCGATTGCAACGCTGAGAAAACACAAAAATTCGTTAACGTATTCCATGGAAATTCGAAAAGGAAGACATGGATGTTGAACCAATCAACAGACAAGGAATCCATACCTTCTTCCAATCAAACTAAAGTCCAGGCATATAGGATCAAAGAGAATCGTGAGAAGAATGCTTCGAAAGCGAATGCTAAAGATGTTGGTAGAGATAATTTCTCCGTTATGAGCGAGGCGTGGTCGAATCTCGATTCTCTCAACAATAAACGCAAGTTTCACGGGAGGCCTGAAGGTCCGGTAGTAAATTGCACCACTAATAGAACGTGGACGAAGAAGAAACAGGAGCAGACGAAAGATCCGCCGAAGAAGGTCAAGCAGGAATCGAAGGATTCGTTAGAAGTAACAGATAGCATTTGTTGGAGACTAAGCGACTCGAAACCATTCATTCCGATCTCCCAAGAAGCTCTGCGCCAATTGAGGCTAGTGTACAACACCCAGAACCAGGTTAATTTATCTGCATTCCTGAATAAATCAGAGAAACTGGAACGATTGAGACTTTACGAAAAAAAGAGGAAACGAGTTTCGAAGAATCGCGACGATGAGCCTCCGAGGAAACTCATTTCTCGTGGAACCACACCGAACATGTCAGAGGACAATTTAGTGAATCCAGTAGGCATTCGAGGTATAAGGTCTTTAAATTTCTACGACACTAACATCGTTAGCGGCATTGCGAGTTTCACGAACGACAGGCAGGACATTTCGATCGAGTGTTTAATCACTCCCCGGGTAATGAACTCGCAGAACAAATCAACTCTGGTCCTGAATAACATAGCGAGCAGTATCACGAAGTGGCCCGAAAGAAATGTAGAGATAGAGGAGCTTCTGTCCAGCCTGATATCCTCCTTGAGCCCTGAGATCGTGTCCCGAGTGCCCAACAGCAGTAGCACCAAATTAAAGAATCGCGTGAGCATCAAGAAACTGAGTTACGGTCTAATCGCGGAAAGCTTCGCTACCTCCGATGTTAACGGGAGTCTCATCGTGGACATTTCACAGCACGTGCATTCTGATTTCACTGTGGAACCGCTGCGCGATCGTAAAAGTGGTAAGAGCGACAAGTCTGTCAATTTCGACAAGTATTTGCCGTGGAAGAGGGAGTTGACCGTGGCTCGTTGCCTGGAGGACTTGAAGCACGTGCAAATTTACCCAGAAAATAGCAAAGCTCGCTCGAATCCCTTTGATAGTAAGCGTCTCCCCGTCCGAGTAAAACATGTTTGCGCGTTTGTGAGATCGAATCGAACCCTTTGTCGCTTATCGTTATATTTGTACGTGTACGGTATCCTGAGTCTCGTTCTTATATTCCTGAAAATCGGCTCGTGCAGCCACTGCTTCCTGGACCCCAGGGTCTTGTACAAATCGTTTTAAACTTCCAACGACTACAATCGAATGTAATTGCGTTTGTGGAATAAAAGTCATCCCGGAGCACTCTCCAACCTCCATTATTGCGTTTCATTCTTGGCAAAGTGTATGTATACCAAGATCAAGAAGCCCATCGATATCAGAAGTGCCATCCGAGTTCGAGGAAGATTACCCTACCATAAAGTACGTTTTCCTTATTAATTACCTAATAGCTTCCACTCCTCAGCCTCCTCTACATTTTACTTTGTAATAGTGATTGTCAAAGCTTTCACAATGATAAGATTACATTACGAATACTAACTGACCTTTAGAGGCAGCTTCAGAAACCAATTGTTACCAAACGTTGGATGTGGGACCCTCGAAGCGTCCGCTCACTTGTGTTCTCGCTCTTTGACGTGTCAAGTATACGTTTTTCTCTTGTTTTTTAGACCGTACCAGAGAAGAAGCCAATGGTCGCCGGTCCACAGAACGGGAACGCGGCGAAGCGTCGCGTCACGCCCATTCACAAGCCGAAATCTGCGGCTACCAGCGAGGCGAGCAAGAAGGCGAGAGAGGCGAGGGAGCAGGCTCGGAGGCAGCTGATAGAGGAGCGAAGGCGCGCGATGCGCTCCAACGCGCAAAATTCCGAGAATACCGTCAAGATCTTTGCCCCCGGCACGTAACGATAAAATAGAAAAGAAAAACAAGGAAGAGGCCGGTGAATCTTGAGCAATTTGTTTGTGCGTTGACGCGGCGACGCTCCGCTTCGAGCCAGATCAAAGCGCGCTATTTTTTAACGCATTTTCTCGAGCGCTCGAATTTTCGCGCGCGTCTGACTCATGATTTCGCGGCGCTTTTCAAGGCTTGCTCGTCCAGCGACATTCACCGGAATTATCGTTGCAGTTTAACTGCTTCGTCAGAATGTTACGCAGCGATATGCTTCGACTACGATCGAGCTCGCTTTATATCGCCGGTATTATTGAGCGTGTTTGCCTACAGCGGGACACCGCGACGCGGTGGTTCAGTTATATATTTGATAGATACTCGGATGGATGATGGAGTCAGACTTTTACGGATCGACTTGACGATTTTTCAAGGTCGTGAAACGATTTATATTTTATTACGATGTTTCTCGCCACACCTTCGTTCCCCTTCGTTTAACACGCTGTGATGTTTCGCGCTATTCTTGTTACGTTTTATATCGATGTGCGCTGCCGTTTGATTCGATGCACGTTCTACGAACGGAGCAGCGCGCGGTGACGTCGAACATTTTGGTCCCTCTGTTTCGCGTTTCAAGGAGCCGTTCGATGGGCGGATGGAGAAGAACCGAAGCCGTCGAAGCTTCCATTCGTAATGGAGAAATGGCACTTTTTTTAGAAAAGAAGAGCAGGGGAAAACGTTACTTGCATGGGGCTATCGGATCATACTTCTATATCGCGTTTCTAGTAACTTATATTTATACAAGTCGCGTGGAGAACGGTGGACGATCGCTGGTGAACGTCAACGATCGACAGAATGGGAAAGAGGGTCTGTAATCGTGAATGTTAGTCGCGTCTTAGATATCCAATATACCTGGATCAAAGATCGGACTTCCATCCGCGTGGTTTCCCTTCGATTCGACATTTCCCTCGATCGAGCAAGAGTTTTTTTGCGTAGCTTACGTTAGTATACATATTCACGATCGTGCTCGCCTAACGCCTCTAAAAAGAATCGATTCCTATTATTTTTATCGTCGGTACCGTTTCTGTAACGCCTAATAGTACTATCTTAATCTCAGTTACTACTTTAGCCGTAATACTGTCTCCCATGGAAAATCGTAGCCGAGAGTATCGCCACTTGCCGATCAATTCTACCAGAAATTGCGCGATGGGGAGCAACGGCGAAGCTTTCAGAGTGTTAGCGCGAAGTTTGGACCTACGTATGTTTGACAATGAGTTGACATTCCCGTAGAGAGACGGTCTGGAAACCCCTGATACTTTAATTCCTCCCCCGTTAATTTTAAGGAGTACCGGATAGACAAGCAGGCGTCAGCAGGTATAATTAGAGCTCGCGCAACCAAATAACACGCATAAACGCTACCTAATTAAACGAAGTCCACGCGACGTGGCTGGTGTGATTTCGATTCCGCGTTAAAAATGTTCTCGAAGCGTCGTTTTGTTCGCGCGTTCGCTGGGACGCGTTATTTATTGACTGTTGATTCCCTCGGTGCCTTGATTATTTATACGTGTGTACATAAATCGACTGACAGTGCCGGCGATTCGGGGCGACACGTTTTCGCGATTGTGCGTCTGGACCGATCGAGAGACGATAAATGACAACGAGAGCCCCTTGGTCTCGATCGCTCGATCGATTCTTTTGTTCGCGTGGTACTCGATCGGAGAAGGGAAGGAGAACTGGAGATCACCGTTCGCTTTTCTTCTCATTTATCAGTTCCGCCTAAAACTCGGTGACGATGAGGTGACGTAGACTGTTCGTAGCGATTCGATTGAAACTTTTGTAGATTATCAAGCAGATAGCGATTCATTTTCTTCTTTTTTTTTTTAATACAGCAAGCGTGCGCCGCTGAGCGACTGTACATATGCGTGAAAGAATAATGCGTGTGTGGATGGAAAGCGATTGTCTGCTAGCAATCGCGTTAATTCACGGAAATCGATTGTTACGGTCCCACAGATACGCGTTTCCCCTTCCTATCCTACTTTCCTCGCCTCGAAGTTGCATCCCGATGAATTGTGCCTGTATATTCTGTAATTGAAAGCCTCCCCCTTTGATCCAAGTAGTAATTTATATTCAGAACAGTTCCCCCGTCGCTTCTTCCGCAGAGACCCGCCGAACTTCTCAAGAGATCGATCCAAAGTACACGAGGATAATCGCCATCGCCACGATTACACTTCTTTTTCTTTAACGTTCTCCTCTTTTTAACTCTAAAACCTTAAGACACCCGGGAAATTGTCGGTTTTTTTCTCAAGAGTGAGACTCTGTTCCTTTTTACGGGACGTCAAACAGCTTTCCAGAAACGACAGGAGCGCAAATTTTTTACTTATCGTTCGGACGACTCGATGCCAATCAACTGCGTCGACCATCGGTGTTGTTCGTCCTTTTTTACGCGGATAAACAGTTACGATTATTTATTTATTATACGCTAGTAAGCTGTCCATACACTTGTTCTCGATGAATTAATAAAAAGTAAAGAAAAAAATGTTTGCGTGTTTCTCAATGGCAAAGGACCAAAGAAGAAGAAATGATTGTTTAACAATGTCCATGTTTTATTATATCCTTACTCGGTATTGCTCTTCGCTTATCCTACCTTATGTCATACGAATATCCATTGTTCATGTACATCTTATAAAAACAAACTATAAAGATCGCCAATAACTTTAATATCATTTTCTATTTCCGTAGCAAATGGTGGATGATTTGTAAAGAGCGTTCGCACGAATATTATTGGCACGGAAAGTTCGCTTCTGCGGTAAGTACTCGATCGAGTAAAGGTTGAACGACTCTTCGACGAGGGTCATCGACCTCGGCGATGCTCAGTGAGGTCGAACTTGGTCCCACAATGAATTTCCTCCTCGGTGGGAAAAAGTTCCCCTTCCTCTTTTTACAAAGGAAGGATGGACGTATCGAAAGCATTCGACAAAATGAATCCCTCCGTTTCCTGCGCTTCACGCCAGACAGATCAACATCTTCCCTTCGTTCATCTTGTCCTGAACTTTGTCACTCGCCGTGGACTTTTCTGCTTGACCACTGATCACTGCGCAGACGAACGTCAGCGCAACCCCTATTACGGCACTGTAGAAGGCCCACCCTGGAACAACATTGTCAATCAACACCTCGCCACGTTCTATTCGCCTTATTCCAAGACTCGATAAATAATGGGCGTGTTGGTACCAAGGGTGCAATCAGCCAGGTAGAAGGCATCCGACTCAGGACCACAAATCCTCTGCACCCTCTCCGCGCCCCAGCCAGCGGGATACAAAATCATCCCCAACAGATAGGATATTCCTGTACGTGAACGAAGAAGATTATAACAACTGGCGAAGGCTGCAGTTCTAGAAAATGGAAGATTGTTGCGGCATTACCAGCAATGACTTGTGCTACTCCAGCCAAGTTGAAGATACTCTTCCTGCCGATGCTCTGTATGCAGCAGCCAACCAGGGCCGCGAGCACCGTCATTGCCATGATTGCCAGGCCAAGGGACAGGAAGAAGTACGAGGCTTTCCAGCAGCCTGGAAACACGGTGGAGGCCGTGGCGAAGCCATCGACGTTGAAATTGGCGCAGTGCGTCTTCCCGTGCAGCCTGATGCAGCGGTTGAAGATCCCCACCGTTGGCACGTACAGCTCCGATCCATTTTCTGCTTGCGGAAATAAATGTCCGTTGTTAGGAAACGTTTGCTGGTTCTTCATCTAACATAGTTCTCTAATTCAGGTGCAGGTGATGGGTGAGCTCGTTGCGCCGAGGGAATCAAGAGATAGTAAGAAGAAAAGAGCTCAAGAATTTCATCTCGGTAGGTGTAAGTTACTAAGGTTCAAGTTTCTAGCTAAGAGTAAGCATCGAGTTAACGGTGACTGTCTGTCGGTTGTAAGGATTAAGTAAGAGAAGATAGTTACTCGTGTCTTTAATCGTCTGTGGGCCAACCAGCCATTTGGGAGTGATGAGGCCCGATAAAACTGCCATTAACGCCGCCAGGGATAGCAGCGTCCACAGCAGGCTACGACCAGTGACTATCACATAGCACATGCTGCCAATCTGGTGTGGATCTATGCCATCCTTCGAGCCCAGAGTCCCCCCTAGAACATTCGGGACGGTACACAATCTTCTGGCTCTTACGTAAAGCCATCCTCCCCCACTGCAACTCGATTTTTTTAACTGGAGACTGATTTACAGACTACATTGTTCTGTCTGAAGTTTCCTGGAATGGAGTTTCAAAGAGTTTCGTTGGTCCGTGAAACTCGTCCACGCCCATATCGCGATTTAATTGACCCCACGGGTTAGCCGTTTGGCAGCGGAGCGCAGAGTGTCGGGCGACCGAGAGTAAAAACGCTCTCACGTGAACGGGGGTCGATAAAGGGGCCCTTTCTTCCTGTTGCTCGTAAAACCGTGTATTTTCGTGGGGATGAGAATTAGGGCAACTGGATCAGCTGGGGGAATGAGATTAGACCCTCTTGTTTCGCTTTAGTTTGACAGCAGTTTACTTTCCACTGACAAGCTCTGAAGCTCAGTGGCGCACTCGGGAATTCACCTTGGGGGAACCGAGTAGAAGGGATAAAAATATTTGGAATGCATATTTTTAAAAATTTATTTAAAGAATAAAATTCAGTTTTCTTTCTACAAAACTAATTATTTCAGTCGTGACTACGCGAAGGTTTCTCTTCGGAGAGGTGCCAAGGCCCCTTTGCCTTCATTTTTTATTCCTCGTATTTCTTTGAAAACGTTGTTTTTAGGTAGATCAATTAAAATCATCTTCTTCTACTCTTGTATCCGGGACTCGCAAGTCATCAAATTTTGTTTATATAATATTTTTCTAGTTTAGATTCGATAGGATCAATACGTTCTAGAGGTTGAACCAGAAGGACACATGATTCACGAGTCTAATTACTACCATTCAGGGTCCGACCCTTCGTATTTCAACGTGTCCAAGAAGCAAGGCATGCGAGATCGATCGAAATCGTGCCCCTCCCTCAAAACTGACCTATTTTTAATTCTAACTTTAGAGCGTCCCGAGTTTGGGACCCGCGGCCGAGGTAGTGGGCGGCAGCGGCCTCTCCTTTCCCGAAGCGCGATCTCGAGACTTCTGATCCCCCATAATCCCGCGAACTTAATCGCTTTCATTCCTTCGCGCCAGATGAACGCTCCCCTTTGATGTTGCCGCCACGTGGCAAATCGGTAGGTCACGATGCGACGCGGTCCTCGAATGTAAAAGGGCCTTGTAGTCGTTTATTCGTGGACCAAGGAACTGACGGCATGTTTCACCTCTTTCTGCCTCCGCCATCAAGCAGAAGGCCGCGTTTTAATTTAGAATAGGAGAAAGCACCATCGACTGCAATCGCATTTCCGCAACGCCCGGGCAAAGTGGATTGAAAGGGATCGATTAGGATTCTACGCTCGTGTTTCAATTCGCGGAGCAGTCGTGCTCGAATGGCGAGAGCGCTAGATGAAAGAGACGCTGAATAATAATAGCAACGCCCTCGAGCGACGCGGAGAGGCATGTTTAATTAAATTCGTTTCAGGCTGTACATCTGTCGGCCTTATTTTTATCATTTCTTGCGCTCGACCTCCTCGAGAAGCACTTGAGTCGGAGTTTACTTAGGATCGCCCCTTAATCGCTGTTTGTGTTTGCACTGTCTCCGACACCACGATTTGATGAATCTGTAACGCCGGAAGCAGGTTTCACTCAACGGGGCCCCTGGCTCTAAATTCCAGAAGCAAAGAAAAAGAACTCCCCTTCAGAAGAACAAGTCATTCTCTGTTATTCTCTGTGAAAAGCGAAAGTCTTGCAATTGGAATTAATTTCTCATCTCATTAAGTCTTAAATCTCTCGCGCGGCAGAAGATCGGAGCGCTGAGTGTCAACCACGAATGCGATATTAAGCCGCGGTTTGGAGTAGGCCATTCGAAGAAGGACCAAGGAGATAAGAACGATCGAAGCTCGCGCGTAGGTTGGCTGCCGTTCGATGGACGGACAGCCACGCTTTTTTTTCTCTCTTTTTAATCGCAGCCTTCATTGTTGTGGCCTGCCACGCCTTGGCGGTGTGCAGTAGGAGACCCATTGTCTCGATTCGAGTCCCCTTACTGAATTAATTTCCCAACTTCAATTCGTTGGAAACAGGCGGATCGGGGACGAAGCTTTGCAGCTCGGCGCAACAAAGCTGAAACATCCTCGGCGGAATGTCGCCACCCGAATTCTCGTTCCCTTCGAGTGACCATGAGTTAAAAATTCCCCTGAGTAAACCAGGGAAAGTGTCCTTAAAAAATGTTTCCACGCTATTCGCGAATCTTGGTCGACTCGTGCATCGCGGAATGCGATATCCGCTTCTTGCTCCCTCCTCGTGGCCGCTGCGAGAGAGGCCCCGACCATTAGTCATCCAGCAATGGGTCCTCTGTCCGGCAGCTCGTTATCAGAAGGGCGTAAGTCGACGGCCAGTGCGAACTCCACGCTCGTAAATTCAAATCACACGTTTCCGGCCGGCATTTTACGAGGCTCCTTTATTTTCGAGGAGCGAGCTTGATCTTGCTCTTCCTGGCCAATCATGGGCGCCTTAAGATCTCGCTAAAGAGATCTGCACCTTTATATCGTCACGATGAGAGTGTAAACACAGATATTCTTCTTCCTCGATGGTCATTCCGGTATCTAATCTTCACCTACTCTGATCTGACAGTTTCTTTGCTTGAATTTTTGAAGGTGCATCAGATTCGCGCGTTCCAAAATTCTTCGAGCCTGAGACAATTGTTTGCAATCGGCGTTCGATTTCGGAAACACTAGACACCTACCCATTGCATAATCCCGCATCGACGATCCAGAGCATCTGCAAGGCAGCTGTTGGACAGGTGCTCCCTTACTTCTCTGGCCTCTTGTTTTCGTCCCCTCTTTCCCTCGGAAGATCCTCCCAGGCTCACCTTCTTCCTCCTTCTTTTCCCTTTTCTTTTGCCTGCCTCCTCGCAGCGTACACACCGCCGATTTTATCCGACGATAATTTATCGTGATTTCAGTCGATCGAGCATCCTCGCCGATCCGCCTAGCCGATCGTGCCCGATTAAACGTTTTGGGGAACCGATTCCACGAAGCCCTGTACCATTCCACGAACCTTGGGAAACACTTTATCGCGGTTCTTCACTCTGAAATTTAACGACTTATCTTTTTTATATACTCGATTTCGAATTAGAAGTGTGCCTTTATTCATAGATTCGTTTGACGGTACTGTAGAAAAGGCGACTTGGATTCTGCTTTAACATTTCTTTTTCGAATTCCTTCTATCGTTCGACGGGATTGCCACGCTGAATTCGCCTTTATTCACGGGTGGATTTACAGTTTCGTAGAACGATTCGCGTTCCAGGAACAGCCACGCCTATCCACCCATGAATCTCCTTCGAAAGGGCTGCAGCATTCCACGTTGAGCGTATTCTTTATAAAAACGACCGTGTCCCGACGTTTCTCCTGACTCCTGAAGAACGACGCGTCCCACCCGATTCGCAAGATTAATCGTTAATGCAATGATACACAACTGAAGGGTAAGGGGAAAAACAGGGAATGTCACAAAACAGCTTTATCGGGAAAATTAAGTTTTAATACTTTAGTCCACCAGTAAAGAAACAAGGTTCAATGAATTCATTTTCATATATAATTTTCTTCTTAAATAATTTCTTGCTTTATGTTACCTTACGGGGAACTTTATAACACTTTGAGATTGAACAGTTCTGTAGTCCCAGTTGAAAAATTGCCCCTTACCCTTCAATTTTAGTTATCCACAACTTGAAGACTCCTCGAAAGGCGCTTTATTTAAAGAAATATTGCAAGATTCGTAGGCTGACCATTCGCTGGAAACGTCTCCAGGCACACTTGGCTCCCTTTACCCGAATAAAGGGTTAGAGATTAATGATCCACGCGTATCGCGGCTCGATCAGCAGGAAGTGCACGCTCGGCGGAATTACTTCCGAGCCAGGCGGATTCCTATTTACCAGGGGCCCCGTGATAACAGTTGGACGCTAGGCGCCTTTGCCAGTGGAAAGACTGTCGGTATAATTAAGGTACGACGAGCAAGACGACGAGCTTAACGGTGATTTCCAGCGCATCCAGCTAGGCCCGGCAATTAAGATAATCGGCGTTCGCGAGCTCGAGCTACGCGTCCCATGGCCCTTCGTTCATCATTCGCGTTCTTTCGAATTCCTCGATTCTCCTGAATATAGGAAAACCTTCAATGGCTACAGCTTTCTCCATCCACCTCCGGAAACTTGATACACAGAGGTACCTCGATTAAATATCTTCCGAGGACAGTCAGTGCCAGGTAGATGGTAGAATTAAGAAGGAAGTCGGCAAGTTTTCGCTCCCATCGCCTCTACCCTTTCCCTATAGCTTCGCTCCTCCGCTTCCTCCTCTCTTCCATTTCTTCCTGCTAGTCCCAGCTGGTTCGAGACCAGCATAGCCAGTCGCTGTGTCATCGAGCCTCGATACATCATAAATATAAATTGGTTTCTGGATACGTGTTGGTACAAATGAGACTGCGTACGCGCGGCGCGCACACGCGTCCGCGAAAGTCGTTGGCATACGGACCGTGGATGCGTTACGGAATCTTAATGCCGTCGCTATGCCCCCGTGGAAAACGACAAATGAATTACATATGTATTATACGTGAATTTCGTGGCCTCCCATTCGCTCCGTGTGTTAATTTTCAGTGGAGAGTCTTCGAAGAGGCCTCTGCAGAATTAATCGAATATTTGGATCGGCGAGGGCTGTGATTTCCTAATTTAGGACCTTGCAGCAAGATGGTGCAGGTCCACTTTTTTTTACTATTTTTGAGTTCTGACGTATTATATATGGAAAAAAATAAGCGATTTATTGCAAAAAATTAGAAATATTAATAGGTATTAATATTTTTATTGCGGAATATTTTTTCGCTAAAAGTAGGAATAAAAAGTTATCAACTCAATAACTACACTCCGCGTCAAAATTAAAGGAACACTATAATTTCCCGAAAATTTTGGTCATTTTCAAATGGCTATATCTTTGCGAAAAATGACCGAAAAAAATATTTAAAAATCGCATTTTAACACTTGAAATTTCTAGTTTTTGAATCAAGGACTAAAATATTTTTTCATCTGATACTGTTTTATCAAGATGAAATTTTTTTCCGCTAAATCCAACCAAGAGCTCGTATAGAGCAAACATTTCTCTTTAATTTCTTTTTTTTTTTTGGTTTTGTTGTATGATTTTTATTGGCCGAATTATTCGGGATCAAAGCAAAAAGGTACTTTCCGCTTTGAACACCTATAACTTGCGAACTTATGATCGTAGATAAATTTTCATGATTGTTTTCGAAAGCCAAGAAAGTTTACTTTTAGAACCTTTAGTTGCCAATTTAATGCGATATTTTTTGTCGTATTAAATCCATTTTAAAATAATCCCAAAAATTGCATATTTTCCATTTTTTATAAAACATGATGCCACTTCAAGGGAAATCATGAAATCATTCAAATCTCCACGTTTTTTGCGAGGTAAAACTACCCTTGCAGTCAAAAGACCGGTCCGATCAGATTTTTTTCCGTATGCTGCAAGGTTCTCAAGTAGTTTAGCTTCCGAGGAAAATACTTCTTTGGTAATTTATAATAGATACAGAAACGTCAGACAGTCAATATTCAGATGTTCCTCGCGGTGGATGGCGAATAAAATATTGCAACGCTGAAAATTGCAAGTGGGCAACGCGCGTTTCCTGAAGATAAGCTCTTTCGTGCGCCCACTAGTGCGAGTCCAGACGTGATAAATTTAAATATCCTGCGCGATGCAACGGACTTTTCACATCCGAATTTACAGAGACGAAAGACTCAGACTATTAGAGGAAAGTTCCCTTTACAAGTTTCTACAGCTATGAAAAAGCATCCCTGTGTGCAAAAGCAAGCTTCCCTAGTTTGTGATGAAGTTTTCCCTGTCGCCGCTTCTGGTTCCTTGGAAACGCATTAACGAGCGATTACGAATCCATTCCAGATCGTCGAGATTGCCACGGGGGCTCGTTTTCTCGGTATACGTAGTCGACGACGTCGCTTGCATCGTTGCAGCCGCGAGGAAGATTAGAATGCGCCGTGCATTCGGCTTCCAAACGACTCGCGCGGCTTGCCACTACTACGGCCGCGAAAAGAGCCTCTGTCACACAGGGGAATCGCGGGGATCCGCTATCGATCTCTAAATTCTCACAAGTTGCTTAATCACTGGGATAAATTAAACAATACGGAAAGATTCGCCGCGTCGGATTTGGAGATTTGGCACCCCTAACCTAAAAACCGTCTGCCGTTCTTTCCTTGAAATATCGTCAAATATTTCAATTTAAAAGAGTTGAGAAAATTTTAAAATTAATTCAATATAACAACTCACAAATACTTATTGCTAATTTTCTACATAACAAAAAATGTGATTTGTTTCGATATAAAGCAAATTAATGAAATTCTTTTTAATTTTTTTGTAAAATATAAAAATAGCTTAATCAATCCCAAAAAGATTTATTTCATTATATGTTCTATTTACTGAGAGAAAAATGTTTAAAAGTAGCTTAATTTTTCGGTCGATCAAAGTAGAATGACCCCTTAACGCGAAGATCTTTCCGTAGGAATCTCCAAGTAGATACCTACCCAATCTCGAACTCGATAAACGATTCCAGAAGATCTTCTCGAGCCACAATTCCTTTACAAATTATGAAAAAATCCACCGACCACTAATCGATCTGGATGGCGCGTGGAAGGTTAAGGATTAGCGGCGATATTACTCACAGCAGCAGCGGGACTTATCGAATCTCCGAATTAGCGGCATAATTGACGGTGTCGTCGTGACCATTAATTAAGCTATCGCTATCGTGGAAATCCATTTGCGTTTGACCCACTTCGAAGCGGCGAAGCAACGACATACAGCGCGTGGTATCTGCCGTCAGAAATCGGTGGGACTCCCTTTGTTCGGGCAGCTCCTCTTCGGACACGAGTCGCCCGCATTCCTTCGTTAGGTACGTACCAGGAAAAAAGAAGCCGCCCCCCTCGAAAAAAAAGGAAAGGTGAATTTACAGGCGGGCGCGGGCTGTAATGCAGTCGAGGCTGCCAGTTCAAAGCGAACTCGCATCTGCGGTACCCAGCTCTTCAGCTCCAGTCTTCAGTTTTGTTCAGAGGCATAGACGCTGCCGTCACCACGGCGAAGATTACAAAAATTGCTCCCCAAAGAAACCCTCTGGGCTTTGCCAATCAATGGGACAAAGGACTGGGAAGTCTTCATGTCCACCGGGAGCGAGCGAAAGCACACCGTTGCGAAAGCTTGCGAGGGGGACATGTTACCGAATCCGTCCGCTCCGTCACGATATGAATCGTGGGACAAATATGGCGGGGGGCATAAAGTATGCTCGACGCACGGGCCGGCGTGGCCTAACCATTAAAGTTTCCCAATAAGGCGGCTTTTACGCACGCACGTGAACGCGGATAGAAGCCGAAGGCACGGCTAGCGGACAGAATCGAGGCTCCTTCTCGCGTGGGAAGCGATAGTATTTCGATATCACCCTCGCACCGCGGACACGCGTGTCTCCAAGCGCACACGTACACAGGTCCATTACCCTGCACTCGAACCTCACGGCTTCTGTGTCTACATAAAGATGCGTCACCAATATACATACCCGCGGGCCCAGGAGAATAGTCCACTACCGATCGAACGCCGCTGTAAATATACGCCCCGCAATTGCATTTCACGCGCCTACCCAACGATAATAGTCCCGAGAGCGCTGACAGGGCCATTTTTGGGGGAGAAATGGTTCAACGGGAATTTATTGAGAGGCAGAGAGACTCATTGGGCTATTCAACTTTGCTCGCGCTTGGATTAAGTTCTCAATGATCACAGCTCACTTCGCGTTATCGCTGCTTACGCTACGCTTAGTACTCTACACTCTGCGCGTTGCAGTAGAGACTCTCGTGCCATCATCCTCGAATGGCCACTGGAAGTGGAAAGACACCTTTTGTCCGGAAGATGTCCACAACTTTTTAGCCGCTATTTTTGCCCGCGTCTAAACGTCCACTTACGATCGGAAGTTTTACCACCGTCAATGAATTACCGGGCGTCGTGTCGCCGCGTGAGAACGTGTCCCCGTGGACGCAGCGTTATTGCCCCGTAGAAATACCTCGGCGGGCCGTTTCGTTCGCCACGTAATAACTGTCATAGGTGCTCGCCGCGCGGCCGTGGTCCCCGAACCGTCGCGGTTTCCGGATCGTAACCAGATCTGTGAGTTTCGAGGTTTACGGCCGTGCGGCCAGCCGCAGTGACGCGTCTCTACTAAACGAAAAACGATCGGGAATGCGCGCTGAAATCTCTGCCCACGAAATCCCGTCCCATCTGCTCCGTCCGAGGCGGGAACTGCTTCTCGTTTCTGTTTATCGAGTCCCGCGGTTATTTCACCTTCGAGCCTGACACGGGGAAGGTGAGGAATAGGGCAGTGAACCTCGGTGGAGCTTGACGCAATTTCGGTAATCGGAGTCCGTGAAATAGTAATCTAGAAGGGGCCTTAATCGATGCTACTTAATATTCGCCAGCGCTTGGGGCAAGCTAGAATGGAAAATTTGACACCGTTACGCGAAACATCTTTGCCAGCTTATCGTGAAACTGCTTGTCAAGCGAATTTCGAGAAAACATTGCGTGGCGTCGTGCATCGCGAAGGGACACGGCCTTGCGGTGGATTTATTTCGAAAATTAGATTCGCAGACGGGCAAAAACGAGTGGCCACGTGGAATGAGGATTAATTAATCGCCGCCCTGTCCCTTTCGTTAGACGGTAATTCGCTCCAATTTAGCGGCTGAGCGTCCTTTGAATTTTCCTCCGTCGACGCTTTGTGCTTTTCTCCCTTTTCTTTCTGCTCGATCGGGGGACGGATTTCGTCGAGTCGTGATGCAACGCGGACCACCGCACCGAGCGCAAAAGAAAGAGAGCCGAAACCACCCCGCGATGCATAATTCATGGTGGTGGGTCCGGCTTTATGGCACACCCCGGCCTCGTGATGTAAACAGTCGTAAATTAATGCAATTGGCCGGGACTGGTTCGCGTGTGCGCGACAGAAAAAGACAGAGGAGCACAAAAGCGTTGTGAGTCGCGGCGCATTAATTTCGCGTTCACCGGGGGCACACTACCATTGATCTTTTCGCTTCGTAACTTCAAATTGGCTGTAAATATCATCATCGATCGCTTCGAAGCTCCTTCGACCCATCACAATTACACTACCGATCTATTCGGGTCAACTACGTACCTCGATCGTTAAAATCCCACTGTGGATGTTGGCGAGAAACGAAAAGAGTCCCGGCGAAGAAGAAATTAGAAATTTGGTAGGGGAATGGACAAAAAGAAGACCACCCACCTCTGCTCGCCCGCCCAGGACGTCCAAGTGTGCGGAGCCTCGATAAGTGTTCCTTTTTCGCACTCGGATGCCGAGTCAGTGGCCGTTGGAGCACGAGAACGGAGCTGTCAAGCGAGCGTTCCTCCTGTCAAGCGACTCGCGTTCGAGAACGCTCACTTCCTGGACGCGGAGCTGCGCGGTCAAAGCGCGGAGCTGAACTGAAGCCGAACCCGCTGGAGATCGCCGCTGTGAGCGCAGCGCAAACGAGAAGCGTCGGGGAGACACGGTGGCGGCGCGACGCGCGATTTCGCGCGGAGTTTACGTTTCGATTTTTCGCCGATCAAGGGGGGAAATACAGGGCGGAGGAACGGAGCACTGGGGATGATAATAGATCCGACAGTGGTGGAGATAATGCTAGGACAGTGTGGCGAAATTGGGAACTTTTCATTCACCATTCTTGATTAGAGTGAAAGTGTTTGGTTGAGTCACTGCGGCACAGCATGCCGAGCAACTCTCTTATTTTTGAGACTACAAGAAAATATTATAGAAGCAATATGCTCTTTATAATGAAGCACAGGGTGTCAATGATCTAGAGTTATCAAGATTTCATGTTTTATCACATTCACTTGCACACAGTTGTTACAATAGGATCATTCCACGCGGAATCGCACACTTTCTGGAGTAACATTTCGGATTTTACTGAAACTTGGATATATTGAATCGATTAAGTGAAAGAATTTTTATTATGTACTATTATGTCTCCACTGTAAGCACTCAAAAGCTCATTTTTATCAGTTTCTTAGTTCGACAATTATAATTTATTGAAAAAGGTCACCACTATATTTCAAAGAGCTGTAAGATCCACAATTTTGAAAATTTTTGTAAAACCCTTCGAGATACGTTTATATATCAGTAAAGACTACAATATATCCATGTTTCAGCAAACTTAAGTACCGAGTACCTAAATGATTTCTTTGGAGTACTCCCGCTGATAATGGAAACCCAGATGGTAATTAGCATTAGTTTGGTTCAGATACGAATACAAATCGTTCCAGTAATCACCCTCTCAAGGATAACGTCACGATGACGGACTTTAATCCCCCCCCACAAATCCTGACACACCCCATTAAGCATACTGTCAAAGGCTGTTGCTATTTCATCGAACCACCAGAAATCGCTCGATACTTTCCTCCACAGTCTCTCCCCTGTTTCATCTGTGGGGGATGTCGTCCTGGCATTCTTCTGGCGTTGGATTACAACCACCGTGGGGTGAGTGGTTTTATGGGATAGTGTTCTGAACGGCTATGGGACTCCGAGGCGCCAGGGTTTATGGATTTATGGCTCGTGTCGTGTCTTGTTTCACGGAAAAGTAAATAAGAGAATGCTTGCGAACTAATACTTTACAACTGTTAATAGGTACCTACTTAGTTCTAATCTTCAGCATACCATAGAAGTTATTTCGAATTTTCCAGGTGCACTATATTTATTGTACTTTTGATGCTCAATTGATTATCGTTTATAGCAACAATTTTTAACCTCGACAATTGTGATTGAAGTATAGACCTTTGAACGTGAAATCATGGATAGAAGAAGCAGGTATGCTTCTTCGGCTCGAGACAAAGCGTCGTCGATAGCTGGTAAGTGGTAGATTAAATTCATATGCTTGTTTATTGCAAGTGGCAGACACTTTGCGATCATAATTCAATAGGCGAGACCGTGAGGAATTCTCAGGAGAACTTTGCGACGGAATTTTTAAAGTACTCAGAGGAATACAATGTTCAACCATTGCCTAAAGTTATAGTGAGTTTATTAAATCCCAGAATCTATATTCTCAAAAACCTGCTGCAGTTTTAAGAGGGTAAAATTATTCGCAGGTCAAAAGCACCGTGGATGTTCGTCTCCCAAACGGTTTAGCCAGACCACGCGAGAAGTAATGATCTTCTAGACATCTAATTCGACCAATTTATTCCCTCGATTTTCTTACTTCTGTGTGTTAAGAGACGAGGATGATCAGACTCCCATTTTCTATGCAATGCATGAAAACAGAAAGCTGGATGCTCCAAAAAGAATCGAAAGCAAAGATGAGTATTACGTTAAGCACTTTTTGTTTCCTCTCGCTGCAGCAGAATCGTTTTTAATTAATTTATGCTTTCCCATACCTTTCACGTCGCGAAGTTTCCATCTGCATTTTAGACGCACTGAATTCGACGATGCAGAAGTACAATACTGTGACAATTCTCAAGTAAATTAAATAATAAAAATGTCCCTCTTCCTGCGTGATTAAAAACGCGCCACTTCTTCCTAGACTGCCAGACTGCCACATAAATGCATTTGGCATCGTGCAGATCGCGGAGATGTTGACAAGTATCGGGTGTTTGCGAGATGTGAATCTGGACATGAATCCAAACACGCAGGAGAATTACCATTTGCTCTGCAGACCTGCTGGAAAGTAGGTTCTCCGCGCAATTGTTCTCCTCAAAGCTTACTTTAATAAGTGGTCGTGTTTAGTCTGTGGTACTTGTCGCTGAAACTTTGCGAAATATCCGACAATGGAATGAAGAAGATCGCAAATGAATTACAGTATCGGGATCCGCCAGACAATCCCAAATTAATAATTCTAAATTTGGCGAACAATCGTGTTACTAGGGGTGGAGCTTCTCACATCGCCAACATGCTTCGTACAAATAGGTGAATTACTTACAATTATGTTTCTTTATTATGAAGTTTATAATAGAATTATGTATATTATTATACGAGACTGATTTAAAGAAACGTTTGACAATTAATGAAAGGAAGAAATAAGGAATAATAAGTGATAAAGCAATTGATAAATTTGTGCCAATAAAATGTTTATTCAGTTCAGCTTTTCTCTTTAGTACCTACAACGTTTGATATTATTATTTATTTAAACGGGACTAGCCCGTATTGATTATAAATTAAATAAGTCTTTAATGTTAGGTGCAGAGAAAGCTTGATTACTTTCATTCTCTCCATACTATATATAAGTTGACAATTATAACGTGTTATCAATCACATTATCATGTCCCAGTTGCGTTTCATATCCGCTGACACGTCAGTGGCTGGCCAACGCGCCGTGCCATAAAAGTCTGCAAAAAGAATGTAGTTCATAAATGAACGAAGTTACAATTTCATACTACAGGAAACGATTTATCTTTATAGATCTCTGAAGAGTCTAATTTTGCTTGGAAATTGGATATGCGATGAGGGAGCATCGTATATAATACAGGAACTCAAGATGTATGACAAATTATTCGAACTATAATTTATCCAATCAAAAAAGTAACTGTGAATATGTGAAACTAGAACTACTTTGACGCACGAAGAAATCGTGGAGCTCCGTCGCAGGAAGTTCGCCGAGTTGTCGCTACGAGATGAATTGGTAATGGAATAATTAAAAATGATGCTTCCCCATGAATCCGCAATTAATATCCATTGGAATTACTGAAAAACGAGCAGATGGAGAGACGGGAGAGCGAGGGAATGGAGGAGGACCAATTGAGGAGGAGCAGTAAATCGCGATCGCGGCAAAGTCTGACTCGACGATCTAGAAAATGTATAATTATTACAAATTACAGATTGGCTTTGCATTCTAATTATACGCGTCATTCCCAGCTCATCAGGACTTCTCTGTTATATCGCGAGACGAGGGAAGTGTCTTTCAAGATAGAGAATCTGTGCAAGTAATAACTGAAGCCTGATATGATTCCTCCGAAGTAGTTCGTATCAATAATTATAGGTTACCGGTATTCGTAGAAAAAGGATATGATTCTGGAAGTCGGGAAGCGTCATCCTTTCAAGAACGAGAGCTTCCCGATCAATGGATCCATCATAACTGCTGGGAATTTGGAATTGCAATACCTTGACTTGAGTTGCAAGTATTTCTAATTGGTTTTAAACATCACAAAGTGTCAGGTAGAATCTTCTTCGTCTAGATAACTACTTGACGAAGAATTCACTGAAGGAGTGGATGCAATGCTTGCGCTATCAGAATTACATGCTACTTGGAGACTCGAGCAAAGGGCTTATACACGTCCTCTTGGAGGTATGAAACGTGAAAGGATTTTGTTTTATTTTCACATCTGTAGGTACCTCGTTATCCCCAGGGTAAAGGTATCGAAAAGGAAGGTAACTCGGAATGGTCCACGTTCGAGGAACTGTTGCACATTAGACGAACCGGTAATTATTTAATAACCGAGAGTCTTCGAGACTTCGTCTCGGAGGAGTGCGAGATTCTGCGCAGAAATATCAAAGTACATTCGCATCTTTAAACTCTTCACCATTACCCTTAATATCCCCCACAATCCTCTAATTTCTGTTCTCTTAGATATCAAAAAAGAAGTCGAGGAATTCGAGTAGAAAGCTATCGTTGCATAACTAACTTAATTACACCCTGTTACAAGTCCTCTCAGTTTCCCCAATTTACCAACCATAAAAGCATAAAATTCGATTAAATTGTGAGTAATTGTGATGTGACAATTTGCTCCTGCTGGAAATAATTAAACTCGTAGGATCGAGAAACGAAATTGATCGGAGGGGAAAATGAAGCGACGATGACGTGACGCGGGATCGTGTCGCGAAAGCTCTTATCATTCGAACTATTGACCCGCCATGCGACAATGCGGGGCCAGGGTTGTACGCGCCAGCAGCTCCGTGGAAACGTTAGTCCTGCCGCGCTGCAATTTCCGACGATGCTGTTTCACATCGCGGCCGCGGCGGTGCTTACCAACATCGCGTTTTTCGAAATCTATTCGTTCTATGGCCACCAGGAGGCCACTGACATTCGGTTCCTACCGGACGAGGTAAAATCCCCAGTTCAATTGCTTCTCTTATCGTACTTTCGTTCTGATCATTGAGATTCGTGGCAATAAATCAATAACAATAAATGACAAAGCATCTTTGTATCTTTATTCAATCTCATATTCGCACAAGTAAGGCGCAAAATCTCGATAACGTCTACATACAGCACAATCATAGAATCTCGCGTAATATCGTAAGTATACAGAGTGTCGTATTTAAATCGATTCACGCGGGAAGCTTCATATCTTCTATACATATCGACTCACAAAAATATTATTGACATCATGATCGCAATCAACTGTAATCCGAAACATTTCTCAATTTCACTAACAGTTCCAAAGGTATTCTTGAGTGTCGCTTCAAAATCGTCAGCCTTTTACATCGCTCGATTGTACGCGCAAACGAACGCCGGAAATGTGGTGAAGTAGGTGACGATCCGCATCCGGCCAAGAAGTATACACGCGTGACCTCTGGTGTAGAGTCCGTGCAAAACGTGAAATGTCGTCGGGTGTTTCGTCGCGAATAGTATTCGATTAATCGTTTGCTCGCTAATCGAATTCGTGTTTCGAAAGTTCCTCAGCGGTTCCGTGGAAGCTTCTCGATCGTAGTGGAGCATAGAACGCTGCACGCAACCTGTCCTCCTTGAAACGAGCGATACAGGCACTCTGCTTCGCCATAACCAAGTCGTCTCCTCCTCGGGAAACTACTCGATATCGCCATCTCGCGAGAAGTGCGGGAGATCCGAGCGGTGCTGTCATCTTACTGCGCCAAGGATACACCGCTGTCGACCTGCAACTGTGCTGATTCGATCTTTAAAATGCAAAGTCGACTTCGAGACGGCTTATCGATTTAATTGTCGCGCAAATCAAACTTCAAACATGTACGAAAATCTGTTCAAGAACCCGTTGCACCGCGTGTTCGTCTATGGAACGCTGAAACGAGGGGAACCTAATCACAGCCTGATCCAGGACGCCGCGAATGGTTACGCAAAGTTCCTCGGGCTTGGAAAGACCACTGTCCCTTATCCCTTAATAATTGCGACCAAGTATAACATACCGTTCCTGTTGAAGAAACCCGGACTTGGTCACGTGAGTATGACACGCGTGTGAATTTCAATTCTTCCGGACAGCTGTGCCGATATTGCAGGCTTCGCTCTTGCGGGGCGAAGTCTAATTTTCTTCTATTTTTGTCCAGCATGTTTTGGGCGAAGTGTACGACGTGGACACGCTCATGTTGAAAAAGCTAGATGAACTGGAAGAGCATCCAACGTTCTATGAACGATCAGAGGAGAGTGTTATGATGGCTCCAGAAGCCAAGGGCAAAGCAAATATTAACTTTGAGGAGGTGCCGTATTAATCATATCTGTGTTTGAAGGAAATTAGATTAGAAAGATAGTTGGTAAACTAATCTGTTGCTAGGTGGGTGTCTTAATGAAAGCCTGGATATATTTTATTCCAAAATTTCGATCATCTTTATTGGACGGCGCCATGTATAGATCGTATACAAATGAGGGAAGCCATGGACTGAAGTATTGCGAGAAGTATGTCCGCGAGCCTTCCTACAATCACAGAAGTGAAGTCCAGTCACCCTGATAATCACCCCCCTCGAAATATTTGTTTCCAGTGAGGAGAGTACAGTAAGGCCAGAAGATCTGCTTTGATACAGCAGTACTCTTGCAAAATTTTCACTGCCCCCTTCGTCGAACGAGCGCTTGTACATTTATATTGTTATTCGTAGTGGTCAATAAAAGATCGTTCATTTCAATTCTACTATTATCGAAATATAAACGTTTGTGCGAAGACCCTGCTACTCTGATACCTGTTTAGTTTATTTTAGTCCCTAGCATCGCGTTGCTATCTCCATCTACTCGAGGTTATTGATTTTTTTAGACACATTCGTTCGTTAGATACCCGCTGGACTGATAAGTAGATTAATGAATTGTAATATTTGAAATTTTTATGAACAGGTCAAATAAAGTGCAATTT
Source organism: Andrena bicolor (assembly GCA_960531205.1). NCBI lineage: Eukaryota > Metazoa > Arthropoda > Insecta > Hymenoptera > Andrenidae > Andrena > Andrena bicolor. The sequence goes on from OY482665.1 coordinate 28,910,954, forward strand.
ATTAACTGTTAATTGAGTTTGTTCCTTTCCATCTTCCCGCAACGCAATTATTTTGCAGTATAACTATTTGGGAAAACGATTTTTGAAGTTTTTTAAGTTAATCCCGCCATAGACTACGAGGCACTATAACCAACCATCTAGCGGAGAAGTCTATCAACTACAGTCCCCGTTTCACAGGTAATTGCACACACATGTATTTCCATGCACTTCAAATTTTTTTCAACAATGTTGCAAGCAAAAAATAAGCGCCCCGCGAAAACGCAACAAAGTTATTATTATTATTATTATTATTATTATTATTATTATTAGTTGTACGGGGAGACCCCATGGTTAACAAAGCAAGACAGGTGTAGATTACAGAGTCTGAACAGAGAATGAATTAGCCATACATATTATATAACTGGGTGTACAAAACTCGACTTAAATGGTAAAAAAAAGCACTAAGTGTTTCCTTGAGAATTATTAACGGTCTTATATAATAACGCCCTTATCGATGTCAGGGATCCCAGAAGGGGATCTACGCAGCTGAAGTCACGGTTCATTGTAATCATCGCCCTGTTGATAGGATCGCTCGCATAATGCCGGTATTTCGGAAGTCTCGCAAGAAAGAGAGGACTGGACCGCAAGCTCCTGACCGGAGCGTTAAACGCAATTAAGGTAAGCAAATCGGGGCAACTTATGTGGTTGTTTATAATTTTATAAAGAAAAATCGAGTCCGCTATGTGCCTACGTTTCTCTAGAGTGACAATGTTAAACTCTGAAAGTGCTGGACCGTAGTCGTGGTCAGCTCTATCCATTGGATTGCCCAGGATACGAGTGGCAAATCTCAGAAATTTATGTTGCACCCTTTCGACCATTTTAATAAATTTAGCATGTCTGGGACTCCAACTGATTGAAGCGTATTCTACATGAGGTCTAACAAGAGCAACGTATAACAACTTCAGAGACTAAAATAAATACGAAATTGAAAGGGCGCTTTTTTACTCTTGAAAGTATAAACATGCCATGTGAGGCGTGTGTAATAAACCAAATGAACGGCACTTAATATAAATTCAAACATATTGATATATTTATTAAACCATGATACAGAAATTAAACAAATAATTCAATTTATCACGCAGCAGAATGTAATGAATATTCGAACCGGTTCAAACAATTTTTTGGAAGTATTTGAAGCATTCGTAGAGTACATATTATATCGAACTTGATGCGATTTTGTTTATCAGCTACCTGTCTTGCCTCTTTTAACTATTTCACACCTTCAAGGTAGAGCTGTTCGAGTACTCGAAACAAGCGAGCCGAGCCGAGCCGAGTACCCGTAAAAACCGAGTAGCTCGATGAATCCGAATAGCTCGAACTTTTTCGAGCGACCCGAAAGAAATGAGAAACTCGAATTTTTCGAGCAGCTTCAAGCTTGAAGCTTGAACGTTTCGGGCAATACGCACTAATGAGCGCTGGGGCGCAGTTGGAGGTGCGGCGGCCCTCGTCGTTATTAAGGGCCAGCGCGGACGATGCGTCGAGTGGCCGCCGTGGTCGGTCAGTTGTGGCATTGGATTACTGCTTCCCTTGCAGGTGCAGCCCGAGACACTGCTTCTCTTGCAGGTGCGGCACCTCAAAAACGACCTGTTCCGAAATTCATTGCACGATTCTTGCACCTGCAAGAGAAGCAGTATTTCGGGCTGCACCTGCAACAAAGTTGCAACCCGAGTTTTGGCTTCTCGCGAAAAACGCACAAAGTTGCAAACCGGGATTTTATTTCTCGAACAGCCCAATTTCATTTGCAACATTGTTGAAAAAAATTGTCCTTTGCAACTTTGTTGCGTTTTCGCGGGGCGTTCAATAGCTTACCTGAATACTTACCACATAGTGCACGATCGCAAGGTAAGTAACTAGTGATTAATCTCACCGCAACTTCTCTTGCAGGTGCAGCGCGAAAATCTGCTTCTTTTGCAGGTGCAAGAATCGTGCAATGAATTTCAGAACAGGCCGTTTTTGAGGCGCCGCACCTGCAAGAGAAGCAGATTTTCGCGCTGCACCTGCAAGAGAAGTTGCGCCGCAGAAATTTCGAGTTTTTGCAGGTGCATCCCCAAATACTGCTTCTCTTGCAGGTGCGGCACCTCAAAAACGACCTGTTCCGAAATTCATTGCACGATTCTTGCACCTGCAAGAGAAGCAGTATTTCGGGCTGCACCTGCAACAAAGTTGCAACCCGAGTTTTGGCTTCTCGCGAAAAACGCACAAAGTTGCAAACCGGGATTTTATTTCTCGAACAGCCCAATTTCGTTTGCAACATTGTTGAAAAAAATTGTCCTTTGCAACTTTGTTGCGTTTTCGCGGGGCGTTCAATAGCTTACCTGAATACTTACCACATAGTGCACGATCGCAAGGTAAGTAACTAGTGATTAATCTCATGAAGGGTGAATTTTCCTTCTTGGGGAACGAAACAAAGTTGAACCCGAGTTTTGGCTTCTCACGAAAAACGCACAAAGTTGCAAACCGGGATTTAATTGCTCAAACAGCCCTTTCATTTGCAACATTGTTGAAAATATTTGTCCTTTGCAACTTTGTTGCGTTTTCGCGGGGCGTCAATAGCTTACCTGAATACTTACCACATAGTACACGATCGCAAGGTAAGTAACTGTGATTAATCTCACCGCAACTTCTCTTGCAGGTGCAGCCCGAAATACTGCTTCTCTTGCAGGTGTGGCACCTCAAAAACGACCTGTTCCGAAATACATTGCACGATTCTTGCACCTGCAAGAGAAGCAGTATTTCGGGCTGCACCTGCAACAAAGTTGTAACCCGAGTTTTGGCTCCTCGCGAAAAACTCACAAAGTTGCAAACCGGGATTTAATTTCTCAAACAGCCCAATTTCTTTTGCAACATTGTTAAAAAAATTTGGCCTTTGCAACTTTGTTGCGTTTTCGCGGGGCGTTCAATAGCTTACCTGAATACTTACCACATAGTACACGATCGCAAGGTAAGTAACTAGTGATTAATCTCACCGCAACTTCTCTTGCAGATGCAGCGCGAAAATCCGCTTCTCTTGCAGGCGCAAGAATCGGGCAATGAATTTTGGAAGAAGGGATTTTTGAAGTTTCGCACCTGCAAGAGAAGCAGATTTTCGCGCTGCACCTGCAAGAGAAGCTGTGGGCCCGATTTGGGGAGTTTTGCAGGTGCAGCGCGAAAATCCGCTTCTCTTGCAGGTGCAAGAATCGTGCAATGTATTTCGGAACAGGTCGTTTTTGAGGTGCCGCACCTGCAAGAGAAGCAGATTTTCGCATTCTGTAGAGTTGCTGATTGATAAACAAACGAAGAAATTTTTACTTGCCTTTTAAAAATGGTGTATTAATTTGACGTCAGGTCACCCTGTATTTAAATTCTCAGCAGTATTATAACTTGCATTCCTACCGCTTATAGCACTGCACTGTTATTTCGTGCTTAGTCGTTAACGTTGGATGCGACACGGAAATGGTAAGGGGGCTCTAGAGCCCCAAAATCGAGTGACACAGAAGACAATAGAGTGAAAAGTCTATTCTATACCTGGTCTGTGCTATAACTTTAGGAATAAAGAGTGTAGTTCGGGGCGGGGGGAGGAACAATGGGGCAGTGTTGCAGTGTAGGATAGCTGTGGGAAGTCTCAAGAAAGAGGAATAAGGGGTGGGGGGGAGTACTAGGGTGTTGAGTCAACGGGGAGAGAGGGGGGAGTAGGAGGGTGGGATAGCTAGCCTTATGAGGGTAAACAAGCCTTCACCCTAGCAAGCTGAAGGTATGGTATGTGCGTGCTCGCGCAATCTAAAGGTGCTTCCACCGGGGACGTGAAGGGGACCTGGCTACTCTGCGTTCAGGATGACGAGTAAAAGCGAGTTTACGGGGTTGAGAGGAGATCTGGCAGAGCAGCGTCGAGACACGGTTCCATATACCGCGAATGTATTTAGCGACGGACTGGTACCGTCAACGCCGGAGAGGGTGGCTTTGCGCAACGCATAATGACTCCGGCGTACCTATGCGTGCGTCTTAGGTAGGGATCGCCCACCCTTGTTGATGGTCACCCCCGCGAGTACGGTCTGTCCGCAAACTGGCCCGGGCCTATAAAAAGCGGACGCGTACCCGAGAAACGGGGTAGAATCCTGGCGGGTTAATGCGTACCATGAGGAGGCGGCCATCCATAGCCATTCCCAGAGGCCCGTCTTTCCAGGCCGTGCAGGGTAGAGGGTGTGGTCCTCTGGACCAGGTGGCAAGTAGTCCCTCCCTGTTCGGGCCCGGCCGTTGAAGGGAGGTTCTCTAACCCCGAGGCAGTGCAGGGGAAAGAGATGTGGTCATACCGGGCGGCATGATCAGCTTTGCGGGAACTCTCGCTCTCCGAATGTTTGTACACTCACTGGCTGCATAGCCCGAGTGACGCCCGGGACCTCGGCACGTGCCGTATGCTCCCCCCGCTGTATGTCGCAACTAAATTGACTCCGATCGTACACTATGTGGCAAGTATTCAGGTAAGCTATTGAACACCCCGCAAAAACGTAACAAAGTTGCAAAAGACAAAATTTTTCAACATTGATGCAAATGAAATCGGGGTGTCCGAGAAATAAAATTTCAGTTTGCAACTTTGAGGGTCGGAACGGAAACATCCGGACACGGCACGACCCACAAATTCTATTTTCCCACAAATCGCGGCTGAAAATGTGCCTTTTTTTTGTGGAAAAAAGAAATTAATTTTAGCTTGTGAGCCGATTAGAAATCCCAGTTTTGTGGGAAACTGAAATTTGTGGGTCGTGTCGTGCACGAACGTTTTCGATTTTGCAGGTACAAGGAAATTACAAACCGAAATTATGCTTCCGGCGATAACGCACATAGTTGCAAACCGGGATTTTGGTTTCTGAACCGTTATGGAGTGGAGTGGTGTAGTATAGGAACGTTGTGAGAATGGCGTGGGTCACGTGCATGAATCCTGCAGAAATGACATAGGAATATATGCGATCAGTGTAGGAATGATGTGGGATATTGTTAGAATTGTAAGAATGTAATCAAGGAAAGGTGTAAGGATATTGAGGGAATGGTAGAGAAATGATGTGAAAGCAGTGCAAGAGCAGCGCACCTGCTATGTGGAATCGATGTCGCAATGAAGGAATCGTGCAGCAATGGATCAGAAAACACATGATGAAAACGCCTACTTAATATACACAACAAATCATTGCAATACGAAAATATATCATGTAATAATGTATAATGGGACGCAATAAATTGACGTGCGTTACGAAAAGTAGTAAGTTTCAATTTTCTTTTGAAAAACAGCATGTTTTTCTTCGTTATTACGAAAACTATCACATTTCGGTTTTCGCTGCAAAAATTAGCACGTTTGAGCGGTTTGCCACGAAAAGTAGCATGTTCCGTTTATAGCGACGAAAAGCAGCACATTTAGATGGTTGGCTACGAAACATCGAGTGCATCAATTTAAATACCTTCCTACGCGATTTTTATTTAGTACTAGGTCGGTAATTTATTAAACATTAAAATACCGTATTTAAATTATGTAGATTCAAATTTTCATACGTGTTTCCTTTTGGAGATTAGATGGAGTTATTATTTATTAAAAAATATTTTCAAAAGTTGAATTCTCCCATGCAAAATGCACTTCATCAATTTAAATTAACCACGCGCTGGAACTTGATAGTTTCTACAGTTTAATCCAAAACGTTACTATTCTTCGTGACGAAACAGGATAATGTGCTAGTTTTCGCTGCAAAGTACGAAATGTACTATTCTTCGTGGCTAAGCAGTCGAATATGTTAGTTTTCGCGACGGAAGAACAAACATGCTAATATTCGTCAGAAACGATGGAATGTGCTTCTTTACGTGGCAAACTGAAACGTACTGTTTTTCGTAAGAAACATGAAACGTGCTACTTTTAGTAACGCACGTCGAAATGATATGTAGACAGTAATACTTGCAAAAAACGTTTATTATCGTTTCACAAAGGTCTTGGAACATCGCGCGTCGAGAGGTGTATAAAATGAAGAGAAGAAGAATGTTACCAGAACATTTCCTTGTATGATTTGTTTTCTATTTCATCTCTTTTTATTATACCATTAAGTTCATCATCGCTCGCCACGCTGCACCTCACTCTCTATCTTTCGCGCACACTCGCTTCCTCTGTCATTCTATCGCTTTCTCTCCCGGTTAACAAGTCGCGATAAAAATTATTTTCATTTTCAACTATTCTGTAACAAAAGGCAGGCGAAGCCCACAATCAATTCTGACGAGCAGACGACTGGCTCGGTGCTGTCGTTCCATGATTTCGTTTCTCGTACTCCAACTCGATACTATCTTACGACCAGGACCCACAAACCCCTCTCTCGCTTCCTATCTATCAATTGTATTCCTACCTGTGCGGAGGGTTGCATGAAATCTATCGGAAAATCACGGCTCGGTGACTCCTGGTCCTGTGTTGTCGACTAGCCAATTTGTTCATTTTAAAGGGAAACGGTGTAAACAATTCCCGATGTTCCTTTTCTTCTTTTTTGCTTTACGTTAGGTAATCTCGTGCTTTATAATAAACTGAAGATTCACATATGAGGTGGATCGAGGGCGGTTCGATTTGCGAAATGAACAAAGTGATTGGACGATCGAACACGGGTTAGAGCTTTTCGCAATGATCTCTACGTGGAAATGCCCGTTGAAATGTACCTTCGATCCTCGAGACAGAACGACTGACTAACTTTACAGTCAGCCATGTGATAAGACTATGACGAATTATCATAACTCTCCCTTGAGCAGACACTTCTCGCGTGTAGAGCTTGCCCGCGAGATCACCGACACGCATATCGTGGGTGGTTCGCGGAAATTAAAATGCTTTAAGGCAGTACGTGTAAGTTGTCCTAGGAAATTTATTATAAATAATCACATTTTTTCTTTCTTTTTTTCTTTTTATATCGTTCACTATACAAGGCTCCGCGTTCGTTTCTCTCCCTCGCTTCTCTGTGTATATGGCTCGTGTATCGCTTTGTTGCTTCACTCATTTACCTTTCCTTCCTTTAAAAATAACAGCGCTAGCACCCCCCGGAGTTTCCCTGATCACGCTCTCGTACAGGAGAACCCACCCCCAACCCCCCGATTTCCGTAATTCCTATTATCGTCCTGTTTCTTTTTCCGCGAAAGAAATCCCTAAATTAACAAAATTAATTAAACAAATGCAAACAGAAGCGCACACACATCTTTCACTTCTTTGCTTTTTTTGTTGTTGCTTTTAATATTGTAGTCGATACGCGTGTATGTCTCTCTCTTTTTCTCTCTCTCTCTCTCTCTCCCTCGTTTCTGTCTGTATACAGCCTCCCGTTTTCTCAGCTTTCGTACTCGCCGATTTTTCAATATATCAACACTCTCGCATATACTTTTACTCAATGTATCGCGTTTACTTTGTTCCTCGTATCATGTCTTTCGCACCGTTCCAAAGCCCAGCCCGGAATTTAATTATTTTTCAATTAACATATACATTTGTCTGTGTGTCCTCTGTGTGTGTTGTGTGTGTATGCGCGCACGCGCGTGTACATATATTTAATATATATATATATGTATATATCTTAACTCACCTAGACTTTTGTGTTCGTTGACGTACGGTGTCGTAGAGCGAAACGATTAACTCTCGAATAAGGACGGCCCGATCGGGATTATCGATATTTCGAAATGTCTCTGGATCGTGACCGATGGATCACTAAACTTGTCACACGCGCGCGCACAAAATATACCGCGTAGCATTCAGTTTCTCTCGTTCGTGCTTGTCATGATCAGTATTCGAGTGCCCTAATCTATTTCCGCGATATCATGAAGGCGATCGATCGTGGAGGTTGAAGTATATACTCTAAATGAAAACAGCACCGTGCGCAAAAATGGAGCGAATCGCGCGAGAATTCCAGAGCGTCCCATCTCGACTTCCGGCTCACCTAGCGAACTGCGTCCCCCACCCCCCCCCCCCATCCTCCCCTCAAAACCCCTGAATACGATCTACGTCGCTTAAAAAATTAAATACAAAATCGGTGCTAAACGTTTGAGCATGAGTATCTTACGAAAATAAACCTCGTCAAGCATGTAGCTTCCTGTTGTTATGAATGATGCGTACGGTTTAATGACAGGCGACACGTTCCTATCGAACGAAACAGATTCACAATGCCTGGGCCTTTCGAGAACTAGGGCATGTACGTAATCGATTCGTACTATGATACACGTTTTGTTGCGTTCTATCCTAGGAAACATATTTTATAGCGTAGCTGGGCCACGAAACGGAGAGAGGCGATGACGTGTTATATTGATTGTTTATCGTTTGATTGAGTTAAGGGAGACAATTTCAGCTCTGATCCTGAGCAAGAGCACCGTATTTGTTACCCAGAGATAGTTTCGGCGGTTGTGCTTGCGCCTCTTGCGCGCTGTACGATCTGGTTCCCCCTCTGTTACGCACTTCCTCGAATGTACCTTCGTCTCGTTTCCTGCAACAGAAATAAACGTTCGTTCCCTACAGTCGCCCCTGGCGATAAACCTGAACTTGTAATAGCACACTGGTTAAGCAGAATCCCTACCGCCTGCCCCAGGGTCCAATGGATTCGTTGCCCTGCGGCTGCTTCGAGTTCAATGTTGGGAAGTATTCTTCGCTGTGTATGTCAGGGGCAATATTCTTCCCTCGCTGCTTGGGAGCAGCTGTTACAGTTTGGACATTTCTTAAGTGCGGCGGCTTGTAACTACTTCCTGCAGAGGCAGAAGAAGTAACGGGCGGTGGTGGCGGAGGCGCAGCAGGTTCTACCACTTCTGGTTGTTGCTGTCGGTGTTGCTCGGGCTGCTTCTTCCACGGCCCCATGTGCTTGCCGCCACTTTCCCCAGACTCCCCATCCGAACTATTGTCCTGCGTGCCTTTCTCGTCCTCCGACACTACCTCCTGGGACTCGTTAACCGTTAAGTTTCCTATTTTCAAGCCTGTGTAATCTTTCTTCTCCTCCTCGAATACTTTCCACTCGTCCTCGTCCTAAGAATAACACGAAAATCTATGAATCATATCTACAAGAGGAATGGAGACGCCTACAGGATCGCATAACAATTTGTTTGAATGCACTTCGCGAGAATAGGGAACGCGGAGGGTCTTCAGGAAAGTGTTCTGTTTGAAAAACACCCTAAATCGGGAAAGAATCGCTCGCGATTAATAATCTCGAACAGCTGCTCCGTGTCGGCAAGTTAGCGGCAGTAAATGCCTGCGTCCGTCTAACGATCTAATTATATAACGAACGATCGGATCGTTGGACAGCGACGGGGCAGTGATCGCATCGGTTTCTCGCCAGCCCAACCGCGGGGCAGATTAATTTCAGCAGTCGCAAGAATGACGTTTGCACGAACAAATATGGCAGCGACCTGTGGCCACCGTGGTATCTGGCACTCTGCACGGATTGCGGACAGGCTTCGGGGGCGAATAGCTTGGCGGAAAACAGGCGGAGGAAGGCACGCGATAGGGAGGGATACTTACCTCGGTCTGTTGAGTCTCCTCTCCCTCGGGGTTCACCGGTTTGTCCTTCGGTTTCGACTTTCCCAACCGCTTTCCCGTCTCTTCCAATTTCTTCGCTATCTCCTCGGTGGTGGTGAACTTCTTTCCCTTCGCTTTTTTGCGATCCTTCTTCGCGAAGAAATCGTCCAGGTCAGCCATGCTGCGATGACTCTCGCGTAGCACGCGCGATTATCCGTCGAAAAAGCGTTTTTTTCTCCACAACGAGGGAGCACGAGGAAGGAGCCTCAACACGGAATGATCGGAGGCACCGCTGCTGTCCACATGGGCTTGTCTTGGCCGGAAGTCACCCAGTCACTTCCAAGTCAATGCAACGTCCGAATGCGGCTGGATTTTTCGTATCGTGCACTTCTTACTGTGGAAAATATGCCGAGAAATCGTTCCCACCGATGGCGCGTCCGTTTTATCGCCGTGCACCGCCTCTATTTTATGGGACATCGAGAAACTACTCGGGACGGGGCGAATATGTGGCGCTGACTGTCTAGCAGAAGACCGATGGCCAAAAAAATCTTGGGGTTACCTAACCTAGAAACAGCGTCGCGTGCAGCGAGATTCTCGCGTGAACGGAGCCGCGCGAGAGGAGGCAGGAGAGGATGCCACGTCTACGATCACTGGCTAATCGAAATTGCATTCGACGGAATCGAGAAAAGGAGTAACACGCGCCGAGAACGCGACGTGCGCAGAGGTTAATTGATCCACGATTAACGCACGTTTCGCGTGCCGTCGGTGACGCCACTAGTCCTCTCTTTTTCCCACTTCCGGAATTCGAAACGTCGCTGCAACTTGTCCACCGACGTTTGTGCAATTGAAAGAAAAAAATGTACGCGTTAATAGTTTGATGGAATAAAAAGGATTGGAATATCGCGCTCTAAATTACTACTAAGCTGGCGCGCATAAAACGATGTTTCAGATTCTAGTACGATAAAGTAAATGGGTCAACATTGCATGATGAATCATTGCATACCCTATCACCTAAGAAGGATCTAGTAATCCGCATAGTTCTTGAAAGAGAATTACAGCCTACTATTTTACATTCCCTACTACGTCTATCCCTGAGTTCCAGTAGTCGATAATTATACATAACACAATAAAAATACAAAAAAAAATCGTGGAATAGGAATCGATGATCCCAACACTGCTGTCGATTTGCAATCCACGCACCAGGTCGCTTCGCCACCGCATCTCTTATAATAAAGTTTATATTCATAGTATATATCAACGTGTACGCAGCTTAATTGTTTATATCTTTAAAACTGCTAAGTAACTACGACTAGTATTCCATATATATAATCAGAGACCTGCATGCTATCATCTTACAAAAGCTCGTTAAAATTCAAGTCGACCACTTGTGGTCATTCCCCTGTCAGTGTCCCCTAACGAATCCTACCGCAGGGTTAACGCTCGCGCTGACATCGAAATCTCTACGGTGTTACCCAAACATCCGCCAATCCCAAAAGCGTGGATCAGAGACCAGAAATAACAGTTATTTTTTTTAATTTTTTAGAAAAAAATCATTGAGAAAAAGTTAATTTTTATTCAAATGGAAGTCAGTCTTCATTAAATACTGCATAAATTTTCCGAAAAATGAAGTGATTAAAAAATATTAAGACTTATCTGTTTTGGTTACTGATAACCATTATTGTCGACGGAAAAATTTTTTGGTCACCAATAACCGTTATTGTCGACGGAAATATTTTTTGGTCACTAATAAGTGTTATTGACGACGGAAATTGTTTTCGATCACTAATAACTGTTATTGACGACGGAAATTGTTTTCGATCACTAATAACTGTTATTGACGACGGAAATTGTTTTCGGTTACGAATGCGGAATGACCATTATCGGTGACCAGAATTTTTTTGGTTACGAATAACCATTATCGTTAACTAGATATTTTTTGGTTACGGCATAACCAATATATTTTGCGGGAATTTTTTTTGGTTACGGTATAACCAATATATATTGCGGGAATTTATTTTTGGTTACGGTATATTACCAATATGAATTACGGGAATTTTTTTTCGGTTTCGGTATAACTATTGAACTATAGAATATCTGGTATGCGAACTGTGGGTATTAGGAGCCGTGGCGCGCTGTTGGAAAGACATAGTTGGCTCTGCGTGGGATGCTGTTTCACTCTTATACACACGTCTATATCTGCCTGTACTCAAATTTACTACAGTGTAGAAGTACATTTACTACAACAGGATGGTGTATAATACAGTATAATACTGTAGTAAATGTACTTCTATCCTGCAGTAAAGGTTATTGGTGACCAAAATCATTTAAAGAAAGATATTAATTCTTACGCCATAACTTTTAAAATGTAGGTTATAACAGTTATGGTCTCTGATCCAAATCCTTTTGAGAGTCAAATGAAAAATCGCTGTGACGGAATACTTTGAAACTGGCGCCTCTGACAGCCCCACTTCATTGTTTGGTCGCGGATACGCAGCCGCGCGAGTATGGGAGAAGAGCATATAGGGGATCCCCTTCTTGAAACGCCAGTAATCGTGTCTAGCCTTGCCACGAACCAACCACGACTGGCGGTGTCTCCTATCCTCGTGCCGGCGTACTACCAGCCTCTCGCTATTTCACCTGCCTGCGGTAGATTCTCTCTCTCGGCCAGGCTTTTGACAGGCCACGAGAGCGTGTTTCCGGTAGCGACGAAAACAGCGTCGAGCCAAGCCAACCTTTTGTTCTGTCCAGGGATCGCGCGAGACGGGAAACGGAGCTCGACCGTCCAAAAGAGGTTCATGTGTTACGACGTACGGCGAGATGAAGTTCACGCAAAGGTGTCTCGGCAACATCACCAAGATGCTGGACTTTTATTCCCAGTTCAACCCCTCGCCGCTTTCGATAAAACAGTTCATCGATTTCGGTGAGTCGAGAGACTGACAGAGAGAGAAAGAGAGAGAGAGAGAGAGAGAGCGAGAAAATGAAGGAGAGAAAGAGAACGAGATGGAGAGAACTAGCTTATTGGCAAACGTTGCGGTTCCTCGAATTTGAGACCGAATTCCCTTACCCCTGCGTGTTTTTCTACCGCCATCGAGAGGGACGCGAATCGATCGAACGACGACCTCGCCGAAACGGGCTATAGTTTTCAGGGTCGCTGGGGTAACAGTATAAACGATCCCAGGGCATCGTACCGTGTCTAGCTTGCACGGTGGTTTCATAGTTGGCGTGTGGGAACTCGCGATGGCGTTACTTCACCTAGCAGCTAGCTGGTTCTAGCAAAGCTAGAGATCGATGATCCGCCGTTTAGGAATCGCTTCAAAGATCGAGACTGATGGTATCGTCGCCCTGCTCGATAACCGCGACGTGCTCTAAAGCGAGGCACACGATTAGGGATACGCAGATGATGTAACAACCTGTACGTGTAAACAAAGCAGACTCACCGACGCGATCGACCTGCTCTTCCGCTACACGGAAGGCATTCGCGATCGCGCACGATCGACGAAGATACACTGATCCCTTTTGGATCTGCTCGAGTGTCCAACTTGAGATCGCTTGAAATTGATTGGGTTCTCGTAGGCTTTTGCTCTTTCAGAAACAGTGCGGGGATTCATGGCGCGACATCTCACGTGGCTAAGCGCCATTTCATTAATTTGGTCCCTCTAGTTCAATTCAGCTGGCCAAAGAATTGGTAGGTAAATGAGATTGCATTGTCAGATCTTCGAGGTGAACTCTCTCGAATAACGCATTAGGAGTTCTTGGCAACTGAATCCAGAGACCTTGATCAGAAGTCTGGAGAATGAGTCACGGTTGTAAACGAGATTCGAAGCTACTGGCGAGTTCCATGCGCCTCTCGCGAGAAAATAAACGTCACGCGCTTCGTAAGTAAAACTAGAGTAGAAGGCACCGTGGATCGCAAGAACAGTGCAAGCTCGGAGAAGATATAAGGTCGCTGATTTTCCTCTTTCTCGTATCGATCTCGCGAGTGTCACTGTACCCTTTGAACCGACAGATTGGCAGCGGATTCTTAATTATTCGACTCCTTCACTTCATTAGATCGCGTCGCATGCATCCCGATAGGAGGTCACGCAGCTTCGATATTAATTCATAAACTCTTGCGAATCGAGCTTGTATCACTCGCCGACGGAATTGGCAGATTTATTCTCGTAGCTCAAAAATTAGACGTCGCTAAATAGAATCGTAATTTTAGCAACGATCCCTATATCGGTGCGCGGCAGCGCGGATGCTAATATGCTTTCCAAACGGACGAAGATTCCATCCACGGAAGTTCTGTATCCTTCGCGATAATTATAGACAACGCGAACACTGTTTAGCGTCCAGGACAATCACCATGGGTGTTTACAGGGGGAGGGGGGCATAAGGAGCAATTTCCCCCCTGGCTTTTCAAAAAAGGCGCTCATTTTTCAAAACTGATCTTTATTAGTTTATATTCAAAACGGGAATATTTTTAAATTTCGATTATAAATTTTTAATTAAATTGGTACTTTAAAGTGGGTTAAAAAAGTAAGAGAGGTATATTTTTATTTACCATCATCCCAAAGTTGCCCCCCTAGAAAAAAGTCTCCGGACGCCCCTGACAATCGCGATCTGCGAGTATTCTTCCCATTCGGCAGAATCGCGCGTGTTTCGCCTGACAAGCGACTCATGAATTTAAATCGTCAGGCGTTACAGACGTGTCTAGCGAATCTAGTTACAATATCTCCCATTGTTACCTCGCTTTAATGAACCGAGCGACCTGCTCGCGCGATATTCCACGCGGTAATACGTGAGCTTAAAATTTCGTGTTCGCGGGGGAGTAACGTTGACGCGATTAACTTTCACTTTCACTCGACTACCGTCATGGGCGATAAAAACTATTATCTTGTCCGGCTAACATTAGTATCGCCCCATCGGCACTCGATTTTCACGGCGAGGTCGGGTTCGGTGTATTTCTCATGCGAGTCGACTCGCGCTATTATCATTCCGTATCCGTCGCGCGGCGTTTGTGGATCGAGGCGATTATGTGGCGAGTAAATATGCAAATGAGTCGAACCCTGCTCCGCAATAACATTCCGCGTTGCCCTTGATACGCCATTTGCTTTTTGGCGATAACGTGCAGTAGTTTCCCGCCATCTCCTCCTCGCGAACTGAGGGACCATTTCCCGCATCTTGACAAACGGAACGAATGTTGTGACTCTATCCATCGTAGAAACATAGCCAGTCAGACAGGTCTTAAAAGGAAAGCCTACCAATACCTATTCTGCTTGGAAAACTGAATCGACTCGCTTGGCCATAGCATATGCATCGAGGACAGGCTCCGAGCAGCTTGCTCTTGAGAAGGTCAAGGTTGCAAGCGTCGATCAGTTCGAACAGCGCAACATCCCCTGATTTCGGCCACTGTCATTGGTTCCCCTCGACTTCCCCGAAAATAGAGCCGCGGGCGCGGTATTAATGCCGCTGGACAGCTGCCATTCCTACTAGCGAATTCTCGTTACTCGGTGAACGTAGGCGTGCAAACTCTCGAATCACTACCCGCTCGCCTCTGACGCAAACCGAATATAGCGCTTCCTGACAAAAATTCCCGAGAAATTCGGTGTCGTCTTCTCGCCTTTGACGAGCGAAAAATGATTACCGAAAAATCCAACTTTTAAAGTTTTGTAGATACTCTCACCGTTCTCGAGATATTCCACGGAAAAGAAAACTCTGCATTTTTTCATGGGGATGAATTCACCCACAGAAACTACACTATGGCGCCAAAAAAATAGGGTTGCGTTACAGAAGAACTACTTTAGTTGCATAAGAACAATATTAAGTCGCAGAGGGGATTAGTGACCCACGAGCTTACAGCGTATGCTATACACCGTTGGAAAGATCTCAACAAGGCGAATAGATTGATACCATTTTTAACTTCGATATGAGATGGGATCACCTCGAAAAATGGCCTCAAAGTTCGAGATTTTGCGGTTTCGAACAAAAGAAATCGGTAGTAAAATCCCATCCGGCCCGAGGGATCACGGGTAGGCACCTGAGGAAAAACCGAGGGATGTAAGTGATACTCCAGCAGGCTGGAGCGGCAAATGTGCCTCATGACCTTCATTTCAGGGCCGTGTTGGGCTTGCGTTTATCCTATGGGCCCCTTTCTTAAGGGGTCATGCTCAGTCAGGAGGCCTAAAAAAGGGGGGTCTTTGGAAATTTTCTTACTCAAAAACTATAACACATTTCTCAAAAAATCTTTTTTCCTGTTAAAGATTGCAACTAGTACCGTGCATCGTAATTTTTTTATTTAAAAATATTTATCAATAACTAAGTTATTGTCCATCACTCAAAGGTTCTCTCAAATAAAAGGCTTCTGCGGTGACCAAAATATTTAAAAAACCATTCAACCGATTTACTTCAAATTTTACAAGCTTATTGGAGGAACAATAAACTAGTCTTTGAACGAAGGATTTTTTTTTCCGATGCTTAGTTTTCTTTTAATTGACGAAAATCAGGCACGATTTATGATAAAATTTGAAACTTTTACTTTAAACATCAGCCATTTTTTCCGAAATCAATATTTCGAAAAATCCTTCGTTCAAAGACTAGTTTATTGTTCCTATAGTGAGCTTGTAAAATTTGAAGTAAATCGGTTGAATGGTTTTTTAAATATTTTGGTCACCGCAGAAGCCTTTTATTTGAGAGAACCTTCGAGTCATGGACAATAACTTAGTTATTGATAAATATTTTTAAATAAAAAAATTACGATGCACGGTACTAGATGCAATCCTTAACGGGAAAAAAGATTTTTTGAGAAATGTGTTATAGTTTTTGAGTAAGAAAATTTCCAAAGATCACCCTTTTTTCGGCCTCCTGACTGAGCATGACCCCTTAATGCCCAGTACGAAATCGCCAATGAATTAGTAGCCCATGGGGTAAACGCAGGCCCAACACGGCCCTGAAAAGAAGGTCATAGGGCACATTCGCCGCCCCAACCTGCTAGAGTATCGCTTGCATCTCTCGATTTTCCCTCAAGTGCCTACCCGTGATCCCTCGGGCTGCATGGAATTTTACTACCGGTTTCTTTTGTTCGAAACCGCAAAATCTCGAACTTTGAGGCCATTCTTCAAGGTGATCCCATCTGATTTCGAAGTTAAAAATGGTGCAATCGATTCATCTTGGCAAGATCTTTCCAACGGTGTATAGCATACGCTGTAGGCTCGTGGGCCACTAATCCCCTCTGCGACTTAACATTGTCCTTTCTGAATTTCCGGGTTGCTTATCTTCCCTTGTGAGCTAGAAAGCCAGAAAGTTTAAATGATAGAAAACGGCCACTTCATTTGCAACAACCTAATAGAACGAGTGATTCAACGACCGTGTTTCGGGAGCTGTTCGCAACCGTTGGCAACATCTCCAGTTTCCAATTCGTTTAAGTGTTCGAGCATGCAGGAAGCTTGACGAAAACTGTTTGATAAGCATCGAGCACTTGCACAAAAGCACCGTTCGCTTGGAACGTGTGTCCAGATACCTATGTAGTCGTCGAGGACGAATGTTGCTTCTGTACCGTTTAGGAGAAGATATGCGCGCAAGAGACTCATTGTGCTCGCGCTTCCTAAGATAACTCAATAAAATACCGATCCCCGGAGCAGCTCTAAACTAAATTGACGTTGATTCGACGTTTCAAAGCTGCTATCTAGCTCGCTCTGCGGCGATAACTTCTTTATGCTGGCACGAGCGCGTGCATTGGCCTGTGCAGTTCTGGTACATTCAGATTAGAGCTTTTAATCGCCATGTGTTGAAACTAGTTTTGTTAAAACTACACAACTGTTTCCTGATGACTTATAGCCGCCCATCGACCGTTCTGGAATAGAGTATCCGTCGATATCGCCATGTACTTACAGTGAACCCCATCCGTGACAAATATGTTGTTTCCAGTTTAAGCGATAAGATTGACGTCGAACTTCCTACTGCTTCGACTGGCTATCGCCTGAAATTCGACAGCTCGACGCTTCAACCGCGAGATTTATACGAAAACAAACTGAAAGTGATAAATATGTTTCGTCGGATCGTAAAGAATGATAAATTCATAATTGTCTTTTGATTAAGAGGAAGGGAATAGAAAAATCGTACTGATCAGAGAAAGGAATGCTTGACCCCGTTAATGTGGCTTTATCGGAACGACGAAATATTGAAAACACAAGTGCCATCGTTGATTCGAACGCAACGTTATCAGGCCTCTAATGTGTCACTCCCACACATATGTACCTAAGTACTTGCGACGCTGCTTGCCCCTCTATCATCTGAAACTGAGTGAATTTGGTTTGAAGATTTTAATTGTTAAAGAAAAGTAGCGGGTATATTTTATTTCTTGTTATTGTTTTACAATATTTTTTAATGAGTTATTTAATAACGAATATTATTATTACTATATTTTTATTAAGTTTTAAATTATTTTAAATTTAAGTTCTTTTAAATTTAAATTAGTTGAAATTCGAATTCTTTCAAATTTAAATTAGTTGAAATTCGAATTCTTTCAAATTTAAATTAGTTGAAATTCGAATTGTTTCAAATTCAAATCGTTTAAAATTCGAATTCTTTCAAATACAAATCGTTTGAAATTCGAATTTTTTCAAATTTAAATCGTTTGAAACACGAACTATTTCAAATTCAAATTCTTTCAAATTTAAATCGTTTGAAATTCAAATGCTTTCAACTTCAAATAGTTTGAAATTCAAATTCTTTCATATTCAAATCGTTTGAAATTCAAATTATTTTAAATATATTATATTATTATAAATCTTCTGTGGCTTTTGTTTTTTAAGCCTAAAATGGAATTATGGTGTGGTCCTTTTAATAATTGTATAATGTAAGAGTTGTCCTATCAGTTGTTAATTTTTTCACAATAAAGGTTACAAAATTATGGGATCCATACTGCGTTTAATTAATTTTTTGTCATTTTGAGGGTTAGTAGCACCCTGCATTACTAGGCCTGATTAGAACTTTTCGGGTAGTAGCTTCTATAGTCTGCAAGTGGTTACAGTCTGGTCGAGTTTTTACGCCATCGAACGAATCAGGTTTCGCGCAAAGGAAAAAGTACCTATCCTTCGTCCCTCCCTTGAAAACCGTGGATCAATCGACCTCGAACTCGACCAGCAGTCCAGCTTAATACCTTCCGCATCTGGGGGACTTCATTTTCCATTTAGCTTTTCGCTTTGCACGTGCCATCCACAGTTTATTACTCAACACACAATTCCTATTTTCGTTTCTAATCACGGTCCAAGGTCACTTTTAATTGCTTTTCGCGACGTTAAACATTTTCCAACGTTGCGTCAAATCAATGACTCACACATCGATCGAATATCACATATATCGTGAAGCAGGTATCGATTAGGTCGAATATTAAGCATATGTCGTTTCAGAAGCAAAGTTTACATTTGGTTTACGCTTTTATCACCTGGCAAGTGATAATTATGCATAGTCCCTTCGCGGAAGTAGCTGGAAGATAACTGTGGAAAATTAGCAAGTCTGCTGTGACTCGTCTGCCCGAATTGTAAATTTTTAAATGACGACGGCGACTTGCGTCGACGATCACTCCTCAAGTATTTCGTAATAGACGCTAGTAACCCCTTAACTTCTTCGTGGTCTCGAATTGTCTCTCAAACAGGCGCAGTGGATAGAAAATATTATACACGACAGATATCATTGGACCTGTGCATCTTCACATCCGGAAATTTGATCAACGCGTCGCTGGGGCAGGCGGCGATGACTCATTCGCCAGAAGCGAAGATATTTTTAAAAAAATACATTTCCACGAATTCGCTGGTGATTTACAGTCAAAGATCAAAATGCAGTCCCTCGACGCGTTTTAAAGCAGTGACGAGCAATCTTTTTTTGCAGTGGACCAAAAGTGAAAACCTACTAATCAAAGAATTGTAATTTATGAGGTTAATTTGGTATTTCTGAAATTCTGACGTAGATTTACAATAGAAACAATTATTTCAGGCCGGAAGTCAGTGGCTAGTGGGTCAAAGTTTCTACATAAAAACTATCTACTCTGAATTTCATGCGACATCGTGCACGTATGTATGTAAAAGATGCACGAATGCCGCGGTATTCTCGACCAAGTGATTACATGTCGATTGGTCGGCGAAAGCGGAAAACCTTGTATCGTCCGAGAAAATTGATTGAACATGGCTAAGGTCGAGGTATAGAAGCGACGAGGCCAGTTAAAGGGTTGCCAGTACCTATAGCTTTCCCGATTTCAGCAAGCGCCCGCACTTTCCAATTTCGTTCGACATCCAAGCAGGATCGATCGATCGTCTCACATACATTCATCCCTGTCGTTTGATCCCCGACCTCCCGATCGGATAAACGTTTTCCAACCCGTCGAGCTTCCGATGATTCACCCTTTCAGGGAAACACATAAATATACGGGGCATTAGTTCCGTATCTCTCCCGCGATAAATTTAAATAGATAAAGACGTGGCGGCTGGTAATCGGTGATAATTAACTCTTCGGACACTAATAACACCATTTAGCGAGTACGCGTGCAAAGTTCTTTTTGCGTAATGCTACCCGCGCGTTTCCATCTCGCGAAACGCGAAAGTTGTCGATGATTATATATTATGAGACAAGTTTCGCGAGAAAACCGCGCTCACGGAGAACAGATCTGTTCCAGGAAACTCCTTTTCGTCCGATAAACGAGGCACGTGTCTGACGAGTTACTTATCGAATTTTTCCTGACAAGGACGTCGGCAGACTTTTTCCGCGGGGAAGAGACAACTTTGAGAAATGGTCAAGGTGGCAGGTGACGATTGGTTGGTTGTTTGAACCCATTTTGTAGCGTGAAATTAATTAAAAAATTAAAATTTAAATTTAAAAATATTCACTTTTTTAGTATAAACTTAATAAAGATTAGTTTGGAAAGAAATTAAAACGGACTTCAAATAAAAAAAAATGCACTAAAAAGTAAAAAATAATTTTGTTTCTTATTTACTCTACGACTCTCAATTTTTTTATGTCGGCGCCTTATCATTTGCACTGTGTAAATCTGGCGCCGACTTAAAAAGATTGAGAGTCGTAGATTAAATAAGGAACAAAATTATTTTGTACTTTTTAGCGGATTTTTATTCATTTGAAGTCGGTTTTTAATTCTTTAAAAAAATTTTATTTTGTACTTTTTAGTTATTTAATATATATATATATATATAATATTATGATATAATATTATAATGTAGAGGGGACACGGTTTCGAGCAATCGTTTTCGCTCACTTTTTGTCGATGGCGAGATCGAGATGGAACGAGAGCGGATCAGAGGGACTGAAAGCGAGCAAGAAACAGTACGAGCCAGACGACGCGTTTGCTATTTTATCTCACTCTGTCTTTCGGACGCCTGATACTCCGTCCTTTGCCTGTCCGTGCATACAATATATTGAACAATGTATGTAACTTGATAACTACTTGAGCGATTTTGATAATTCTTTCTTCATGATCTAAGTTGATCGAAGCCAAATTAAATGCAATAAGTTTCACCAAAATGAGTTCAGTAGTTACGGAGAAATTCGCGGACAAACATAATACGTCAACATACTTACAAACACCTCGCACTGAGAACTTCTTTTTGAAGTCAGTTAAAAAGAAACGATTTTTTCTCAAGACAGGGGGTGGGGCAATTGAAAACAAAATTTCCTATTTTATATGATTATTTGGAGACCCTCTTGGAATACATTATTACTACAACCTAACTCAATTTCGAAAAAACTGTGGATTAGTCCGTTTTTGTTTTCAATGCCTCAATTACTAGCTTTCGCCCGACTATAAATACATCCGGATCACTTCGTCCCTTTTGTCTCGACCGGTGATGTCAGACTTCCGTTTGGATACCGCGTGCAATGGCCAAGCAGGACACGCCTAAGTGTTGCTAGCAAAGGTTATGTATATTTGCAAAACTGGTCACCTAATGGAAGGAAATATTGAAGTGGTTGCTTCTGTAGGAGATTGGCCAACACACCACCTCGTTTTCCAATAACCATGAGTATTCTCTGCGTCGGGGTCTGTTTTGTCTGATCGTTTCACGAGCCATCAGCGAACGCGAATGGGATGGAAGCGCTGAATCGATTCTACACGAGCGGACATAGAGAAAAGACGGGAGCTTTGTTATGTTGAGTATTGAGACACGGTGCATGCGCGATGACGTTACTGACGACTCGTGGACGATTCATTCGTCCTTGCGGAGATCACGGGCCCGATCATATGACCCGCACAAAAAGCAGTCGTTTTTCGCCAATAGCGGCCTGCACCAATTGACACAACTGTCTATTAAAACTACTTTATTCGATCAAAGTCTGATTTTTTTATTCGAAACACTGCACCTCTGAACGTTCGACCACACGGTTTGTAATTAAACATTTGACGACACCAGATCTCTCGACTTTGATCCATGAAGAGCATTCACGAATATTCGTTCGAAGCCTCCTGAGTAGATCTCTAGAATCTCTAAATTAGAGCAGCGTTTGTTCGAGGATTAAAGGGTACTAATCACACAACTCTGCTCGCAAGACTCGGCCAAGCTTTAATCATAGATTCACGCCTTGATCGTCTGCTCTTCAATTCCCTAATGATTCTCAATAATATAAGGATGTGGGTCAAGCTCTCGCTTACAAAAGGGGAGTAAATTCACGGGGGAGAATAATGCCCGTGTGCGCTGGAACCTCTAACAAGTTAACATAATAATATTTCTTTTTCATCGCCCACCGCATCATTGGGTTGCAGTTTATTGCGACTCACCGCGCGGTCGTTGCGGTTTGTTAATTAAAACTTTACTCGCCAAGCGAGTGGAGCTTGTGTTACCGCAGCGCTGTGTATAAAGCTTCGATGAGTAATTGCAGCTGGTGCTCGAGTGGATTGGACAAGCTAATTAGTAATCGGCGATTCGAAGAAACGGAATTACGATGCAAATGATCAGTAGGTAGTCATGGGACGTGGTTTGTCTAGTCATGTTTAAATTACTCTCAAGCACTTCATCTGCGAAAAAATTAAATGAAATTCGAATTTCATTTGAGAGAAGTGGCTTGTATCGAGGGCGGCTGCGATATTTCTTCAGACTCGTCGCATTCAGAGACGGATTTTGGTATTGACTGAGTAGGCTGCAGTTTAGGGCGCGAAATTTTTGGGCGGCAAATTTTGGGAACGCAATTTTTTGGGGAGCAACAAAGTTTGGGAAGTGATAAATTTTGAGGAGTGGCAATTTTGGGAAGTGGTAAATTTTGGGGGGCGACAAATTTTGAGCGAAAGAAATTGGGAAAAGTTTAAGCACAGAGTTGAGACAACTTTAAGAACAATTCACTTTTTTTTTGCCATATGGAATTAATCTTAAAATTATCTCAACTCTTTTAAATTAAAATATTTTATGATATTTCGCGGAAAGGGCGACAGACACTTTTTAGCCTACAGACGCTAAATCTTCAAATCCGCCTCTGGTCGCATTCTTCCACCTTAAACAACCGTGACGATTTTCTTGGCAAATATGTCGCGCAGACCGTGAACCTTGAATGAAAAACTATTTTAGTATAGCAGGTGGGAATACTTTTCGGCGATTACGTGTGAAAATACACACGATCGGAGTCCAAAGGCTCGTCCACGATACGCGGAAACAATCTACGCGATCCTCGTCATGTTTTCACTGCGTTGTGGCGTTAAGTTGTCGATACCTATACTTATCATTTTATTTCGCGAAAGTTCAAAATACGCATTAACCCCATTTCGCAACATCACGACGGCCAGGCGGATTTCTTGCACGCTTCGTCACAAGATCGCACTATCACGGAGAAGCTTTCGATATGTTTGTTTTCGATCAACCACGCTGTAAACATCACTTGCAAAACTTTCTGATTAATTACTCTTTAACCAAAGCTTCTTGCTGTTGCTCTTCGATGCCCTGCTTTGTCACTTGGATTCTTGTACCCGCTTGCTCTCCCTTTCAAAACACGATAATCGGGGTGCCATTAACGAACGATAATGCATGACGAAACCGTGGCAGATAAGGTGCGATGAAATGCATAACACGCGTTCGCACGTAACACGTTTGAAGAATAAGTAGAAGGTCTTCTTCTTGCATACTTGCTTCGATATTCATTTCACGGTTCACCTACGGACTTGAAGATTTACGTGGGAATAGGTGGGTAATGGAAGGGAGATTTGATAAAGAGGAGAGCCACAGCTGCGGAAGGACTACCCTCCGATCGGTACTCGCGTACTCTAGGCAATCGTTTCCACGCTAAAGACCTTGCACCCTGGTTCACTCTGCTCGACGTGGATAAAGACAGCGTGCAATTTCACGGCGATTTATCGCCGCCAATCGATTACACTTGGCAGTGAATCAGCTGCTCAACCGTGTACGCTGTTAGAGAAAATGCGGCCTTGTTTCATGGAAAACCTACTTTGTTTGACAGATCGAAATTGATTGGGACGGGGAATGCTATGAATGGAGATGATTGTACGTAGTACACAAATTAAATAAAGCTCTTCTATCGCATAGAAGAGGAATGCTTTTAGAACTGTTCCCCGTGCTCGGCCCTCGATTATAATTAAATATAGAAGACTGAGGTCGTGTGTCTTCTTCCACTTTCCTCCTTTGATCTCCCATCTCTGCCCTATGATAAGATATCCCTGTGATCGAAGAAAGATACCGGGGTTCACGCACACGTCGATTGAAGATCGGTGGGCAAACTTAACGCAAGGTAAACTTAATCCAATTAAGCGATGAGATCAGCCTATTGTTCGACGGAAGCACGCTGGCCACAGTGACGCAAATGTGTGGTCGAGTTTTACGATGCACGCTTTTAGATTGGCCACGTAGAATCGAAGGGCAAGGGATCAGGAAAAATCGAGAAACTGTTTCCAGTTGAAAATCGAGAACCGCAAGCTACACGATTGGCAGACTGATAATTTGGAATAGACACAGAATGGACAATTTATATCCGAACCAACCCGAGAAATTCAAGTGAACCGATTTCCTTGATTCCTTTTAAATTATTCTTCGCGAGGCCGACGACTCGATAATAGAGCTATTATGATCGAATAAATCCACGATTGTTGTGGACGATTCGAGGTTAATAGAATCGCATTAGGTACTTAGACGTTCAATTACCGATATCGTTATACTGGCAGTTGCAGTTAACTAGGTCAGTACGTCTGCCAACGCTACACGTTTATATATCGATTCCTGTTCCGCACAGAACCACGCGTCGCAGAAAGTCAATTCCATTCCTCTTTACTTTGAAAGCGTACTGATCGATACCACTGGCTTATCGCTGGATCAATGCCGGTCAATTTCGTAACACATGTCCACGAGCTGTCAAAAGCGAGAGTGTAAACATAATGCGCGCATCCTCGGAGGACTGATAAAACACTATCAATCTGAGCAGGGCCGTGTCCGGCGTGGTCATGGTTTCCAGAAAGAATGATGGGGAAACGAGAAACATCGCACGCATGACCTACTTACTGCCACGCACTGCCAGGCAAACGAAATGCCAGAAAAATTGGAATTCCTTTCCCACAGGTACCCTCACTGGTCCAGAAATAGTCCCACCTTTCAGAAGATTTCTAAGACATTGAAGTAGATAAGAAGATAGGATGTGAATTTTCAATTTGAAAGGGAGATTGAGAAAGTTGGGAATAGAAGGAAATAAATCGAGAGTCCCCTCGGTTGCTTAAAAGGGAGACGTGACTCTTGGAACGTATTCCAAGAGAATGCATTAGGTTAGCGCCAACAGTCACGTTTTCCGGGAATTCGTTTGCCTTTTCTGACGAAGCTAGGTATTTGCCTTGCGCAACGGAGTCTCGTCGACGTTGTTTGCTACCGTCGTACACTGTCTCCCCGATCCGTCAAAACATCAGTCTCAACGGGTTTTAACAGCGCCGCGATAAGATCGTTCACGACTATCGCTACTTTCCTGTGCTGCACCCATCTTCACCCCCTTGGCTAATATGTTTACCGCCTGGGAAATACTAAGTGTCCGTGATAACGCGTGCCGTTGTTACGCGAACGAATACCGAGGCGACATTCCGTTTTCTATGGACGATTGCGCGCGAGCTATGCCGAAAATAGACAGTGATTTATGAATGCATAGAAGTCTGTGAATGAGTGGAGGAAGGGTGGTAATTGTAGGGAACGTTGCGTGTTTCAGGACTAAGTGCCTGCGAAAGGAAGTCTTTTATATTCTTAAGGAAGGAGCTACCTGTTCGACTGTCCAACATTATGAAGGAGATCCACCTGCTGCCAGACAACTTACTGCGAATGCCTAGTGTGGGTATAGTTAATAATTTATACGCCACTTCGTTCGAGGATATCATGCAGTTCGAGAAGGTTGAAGTCAACGAGACCACTTTAGACAAGTGAGTCCTCAACGTCAGAACAGCCTCTTGGAACGATTCACGTTTCCATTCGTTCGTAGCGATGCTCGCTTTCCGTGCATTTCAAGCAAACCGTGTCCGTTCTTTTTCCAAAGAAAACCTGTAGCAAGTGCCTCGACGCGTCCAACGAACGAGACTGAATGGTATTCCGCATGCTTTTCTCGTAGATTCTGTCAGACGCTGGTGAAGATCAGGAACAGGCACAAGGACATCGTGGAGACCATGGCGCAAGGGGTGTTGGAGCTTAAGGAATCGCACGACGTCGATGCTCAGACGGAGAACAACATTCAGTACTTTTTGGACAGGTTCCTCATGTCTCGAATTTCCATTCGTATGCTGATCAACCAGCACAGTAAGTTGCCCGTGTAAATTGAGAATTGCAAGCGTTATTCCCAGTGATGGACTTAACGGGCGGCCGATGAGCATCTTCCAAAAAATTGTGACATTATCTAAACACTATATTTTCTTTTGTTTTCCATAATTTTCAGACCATACGCGCGTAAATTTATTTGTAATTCTGTCGGGTACCTACAGAGTGTGGCCTAATTATTATATTCAAAACATTTTCGTCAATTTTTGGGATCATTTTAAAATGGATTTAATATGATTAAAACAAAATTTTAAATTGGCAACTAAATGTTCTGAAAGGGAACTTTCTTATCTATCCGAAACAATCATGAAAATTTGTCTACGATCATGAGTTCGCAAGTTATAGGTGTTCAAAGTGAAAAATATCTTTTTTGCTTTGATCGCGAATAACTCGGTCAATAGAAATCATACAACAAAACAAAAAAAAAACGAAATTAAAGAGCTCTTCGTTGAATGTACCAGAAATTTTTTTTGGCCCGCCCATACGTTCA
Organism: Andrena bicolor; assembly: GCA_960531205.1. NCBI lineage: Eukaryota > Metazoa > Arthropoda > Insecta > Hymenoptera > Andrenidae > Andrena > Andrena bicolor. The sequence continues at coordinate 28,937,694 of OY482665.1, forward strand.
AACTACTTAGGCAAAAATTTCTGAAACTTCGTTACCTGCGCTTCATCTCGAGAAAACAATATTATAATGAATGAAAAACTATTGAGTCCTTAATTCAAAAACTACAAACTTCAAGCGTTAAAATGCGTTTTTTAAATATTTTTCGCAGAGATACAGACATTCCATCGCTTAAACATACAAATTCTCAAACCTGTTTGTTTGAGTATAATAATTTGGCCACTCACTGTATGCAGGGTATCCCAGGACGTTTGCCACCTGGGCCTTGTTATTCCATCCTATCTTAAGTCGTTCGCTCCTATCAATGTGTTAAGAGATTAAGCGCGTCCGCGCTGATGTTGAGACGGTGTCCTTTGTTGCAGCTCTATTGTTCGGAGGTGAATTGAACGGGCACAGCAGACACGTGGGATCCATAGATCCGTCGTGTGACGTTATCAGTGTCGTGAGAGACGCGTACGAGAAAGCCCGGCTACTGTGCGATCAATATTATCTGGCTAGTCCGGAACTTATAGTCACGCAGCATAATGGCAAGTTTGACAAATGATTGCACTAAAGTATCGATAGTAAGTACTGTAAACAGCGCGACAAATAGCTTCCTGTGGTAGTCACAGTGACAGAAAATGGAAAATGTAATGCTTAAAATACGATAGAGAGAATGGGATTAAAGTGACCATTCTCCTCTTGCAGCACTACTATTGAACGATACTGCAAAGAGGTGATTGTGTTTATAGTATGTATTTCCTTCCTTTCAGAACACGAACGATGTAGCCAGATTAGGATAGTGTACGTGCCGAGTCATTTGTTCCACATGCTGTTCGAGCTCTTCAAGAACAGTATGCGAGCGGTTATGGAGCACCATGAAGCCGAGTCCAAGTATCCACCTATAGAAGTGATCGTCTCGCGTGGCAGGGAAGACATTTGTGTCAAGGTACAGATTAAGAATTACCGCACGTCCCACGACCGACGAAACTCACAAAGCCTCCACGGTCGTTGGACAAAACGAGCCCAGTCAAGGATTAATCAGCTGGGGCACAAAAATTATGAATAGCCGACTTGTCAATTATCGCCAGCCCGCGTGGAAATTGAATCTGGCATATCGCCAACATTGATATCCAATACCGGTGCATCAGATATCCAACGGTCCGTTTACTCACAAGCATATCGCGTCAAGTCTAACGTTGCAGAAACAAAGGAATCAATTTCCATTTGGCTGACGGGTGATGTCACCCGCCAGTGGATGAGTCTGATACAAACCACCCTATCTTTCAAAGCGAGGGTCTACCGGCGGTTCTGCGCTTGTCGTCGAAATAATTGCTTTCCGGGGTGTCGTTGCAGATGTCTGATCGAGGTGGCGGCATTCCCCGTTCCCAGATGGATCATTTGTTCAAGTACATGTACAGCACAGCGCCTCGACCAACCAGGACCGACGCCCACACCGTGCCACTAGCTGGTTATGGCTACGGTCTTCCAGTGTCCCGATTGTACGCCAGATACTTCCATGGCGATCTCGTTCTACAGAGTTGCGACGGCCACGGCACAGACGCCATCATTTACCTCAAGGCAAGAATCATCTTTCAGTTGCGCAACGCGGTGTAATATTGCAACGATATCTACTGCGTCACACTGTGGCTGCTAAAACGCAGACCTTTCCGTTGCCTGTGAACACTAAGTGCTCAGGATTTTTAGTCTTGCCATTGGAGTAATATATTAAAAGTGTTTCTCATTCGACAGGCTCTTTCCAACGAAGCGAACGAGCTGCTGCCGATCTTCAACAAGACCTCGTCCAAGTTCTATCGCACCGCAGTATCGAATACAGATTGGAGTAGCCAATGCGGGGGTGGCATGGCCAGTAGGCAGCTGCGCATGAGCCACGAGCAGGGCCACAAACGCGGAATGGAAGTAAGATATTGCTAACGAATTTCCATCTCTGTGGATCAAAGAATGGGGGAAGTAAGTGTATGGCTCTCAACACCTCTCTGCGGCAGACGTGCGCAATCCCGAGCGTCCTCTGCTGCTTTCTAGTTATCGGAGCTTTCAGACGTGCAGCGTCAAACATCCACGAGCCGTTGTATTCTGTGTCTGATCGCATCCTTAATCGTACCTGATCTTCTAAATCTATGATCGTCTTCGTTTCGAACCGCTTCTGCGCGTTTCAGTATTATCCGTTGCTAATTCGGACAACTGCTTTTGCTGTAGGTGGCTCGGGCAGAGTGAGCTTTCGCGTCGCTATAAGTAAAGAAATTGGAGGCGAGCCGCGGTGGAGGCCTCCGCAATCGAGTTCGCATTTTTCACGGGAATCGTAGACGACCGGCCGCGGAGATGGCAGCGGTGCAGCTGACTGTCGGGATCAAGGATCGCGATCGAGAATGATCGCGCTGCTCGTTGTGCTCGCGGTTGAGACGCTACGTGTCGCGAAATTCTACCGAAACCTTGCGTTCCTCTGACTTGTTACTTTGCTTGGTCCCCATTCAGGGAACAGCGTCCAGATAATGGCTGCGGACCTTTTTTTTGTCGCTCGTTTTCGCTTACTTTTTACATTGCGATTGAGTTAAATTGTCAGCGCTGACTGTTAGATTTTTAAGCTCGGGCGGTTTAGGCCCCCGAGCACCTTTCAAAGGGCATTTACGATGAGAAATTGCTTGATTTGTCTGGACGCTTCGCGAAGATTGTTTACTTTTTTGCGTTTTTATACATACTAATAGGCATGCTGTGCGTTCACCGACTCGGCATTTTAATCGTAAAGCATTTGCTCGCGGTCGCAGCGAGAAACCGTGAAAAGGGAACGTTCCGGGGGACGTTTGTAGAGAAAGGAGATGTGAATGCCACAAAATGCGAACTGTGATCGAGATGCGCGATTTTAGTTGAATAGCTAGGCAAAATGTGAACCTCTGTTCGTGTACGGCGCGCGAGACGCGTTCTACTACCTGTAACGATGTAAAAATAATTGTTAATCTAGCAATTACTCACGCGCGAGAGCTGCAGAAACCGACGTGCGTGTCGAGCAGACCTGGTGCTCGGCGCATCTTTTGCCCCACCTGGAAAGTATTTTGTATACCGCGAACGAGGGAACAGATCCTTACAGAGCCGACTTCTCACTGGACCTTTATAAGACTAAGCGGGAAATAATTTGTACGCGACGAGTTCTTTTACACGTGAACATTTGTACGCGTCATTTTCGTTCCGAGATGTTCCGACAGCTCGAGGAACATATGTTTCACTTGCGTTTTGCGACTTATTTGTCAACCAAGCGTCTTCGAGTCTCGAATGAGTACAACGCGGAGGTATAAGTACAAAAAGAAAGATGAAGCGCGACTCGAAGAATAACGTTTCAAGACTCTGTCCAATAGAATACCGAAGCGAACAGAACACGCATCAGTTAACGACACGAACATTTTGCATAATTTGCGAGTTCCGCGTGACGTTTTACGATTTAGGTTTCAGTCTCCGACAGAGCGCGACTATTTTCAAAGAAACGGAGGGAAAGAACAGACCTGAATAGAGAGAGTCTCGCGAATTGTTCCTAGAATCGATATAATGTTTCGAGGCCGCGCAGGGCGCATCATATCGAACGAGCATTCTCTACGATTCGTTTTAAAACTTCACGAAGCAGCTGCGAATGTATTCTGTATGTTTCCCGTGTATATAATAATCTAACGTTTTTAGGGTAACCGGAAATGTTGTCCGTCTAGGTGATAAATTTTAGCTGTTAATTACAGACTGTAGAGGTATCCGCGTGCGTACCACGAACTCTTGTAAGGCATTGTTAATAAACGTATTACAAGGACACAGCTTGGCTCTCTTACCCTTTCCGTCGTAGAGAGGCAAGTGGAAGCTGCTTTCAAATAAAACTATTTAATCGAGACGGGGTTCCGTCTCTTATCCTCTGCTGTTTCCATCGAGTAATCACACGTATACACGCTGGTGTAATGCATTGCTGTACTTTTATTACGTTTGGCCATGCGTACCATTAAGTGAATCGCTCGACAAAAATGTGCTCTCTCTCTCTCTCACTCACTCTCTCATCGCACGCTTCGCTCGCTAAATAATAAAAAGTACGCCTTAGCGATAACAAATAATTACTCCTTTATAAACTTAACGCTACCCTATATACATGCCTGGCGTTCCATCGGTGTGCTCAGGTGACTCAACAGAGAACGTCCTAACTACTTAGCACTGACAAGTGAGACCCGAATCACCGTCGATCGAGCAGCGACCCGGGGACCCCTGCCGATCGACGGGGATTTACAAAGAATCAGGTTTGCAGCCGATTCGCCGATTCGCAATTAAAAGTTCGAAAGCTGTAGCGCCGTGAAACGGTAAAATGAAAAATAAAAGGTACTTCCCGTGGGTCGATTAAAAACGCTGTCGAGTAAAACGCGGATTAAAAGTGATTGAGTGAACGAAATGAGGAACCGAAAGCGTACACGGGTAAAAATCTGGTTAAAAGCCACGGAATAAAACTTTGTCAAACGAAATCGCGAAGCTGCGTTGGAACGGATGCGAAACGTTTGCGTGATTCAACCCCCTTGAAACCCTTTCCCCCTTCCTCCTCCTCGCGTTTGGCACCGTCGAATCAATTCGTCACCCCCATCTCCCCGTCGACAGAGAGATGGTACTCTACTTCTGGACAATCATCAACTTTCATTTCGATAAAAGTTTATCACAAGAATAATAATAATAAAGTTCTTAGTGCGCGTCCTGCTACGTGTGTACAAGTCGCCCCTCGACCACTGTAGGATTTCAAAAATACAATCTGTTTCTTTCTCCTCTCGCGACGATTTTCCGAAGGTACACTAATCTCAATTGCACAACGTATCTTCGCTCCATTCCCGTTCGTCGTCGTATGAAAATTCGTTAACACGCGGTCGTGCAGATTTAAAGCTACCAAGCGACTTTTAGTTCCTTCTTATTTGGGAAACATGCTATTAAAATTCACAGTGTCGGCGCGCTCAGACTAATCGTTCCTTGAGCGAGACTGGGTTGAAAGGAATCTGCCGTCGATCTGCACGGGGCTAGAGATCGGCGGGAAACTATTAAAAAGCCTCGGCAACGAATTGAATTTACCCCCGATTGTCGCGTTGAAATAACGGTACCGAGAATAGGAAGCAACTAAAGAGGGAAAAGTCGGAGATGCGGACGAAGGTGATTACAACACGCGATTGCGTTTTTCAACGGACCCCGCTTTTGCTTCCTGCCTCTGGTCAATGGGATCTCGATCAGGCGAAAGAACTATTGCTAAAATTCCCTTAGATCGTTATTCAACGGTTTACCTATGCTATAATGTATATACAGCATGGCAGTGATTACACACTCTACATTTCCTTGCCGTACAATACACGTGCTACAAAAAATTTTCTTCAAACTGCTTTAATTCCGGCGAGCGGTCCACTAATTGGCGCTCGCTCGCCTCCACTTCTCGACCTGGCAAATTCGTCTTCCTGGCGTGCCTCGACTGCGCCTCGCGCGAATCAGACGAAAGGGATTATGTGTCGGCGCAGGTCACTGTGACGTGCTTCGTCCTCGGTCTACCGATGCAACTTGTCATGCCTCGTTAACGTTCTTCGCCGCTGGAAAGACAAATCTTCTCACAGATCACAAATCCCGTCTCTCTGCAATGTCTATGCGTCTCCATGTTTCCTCTCCAACGAAATTAATCGTACCGATCGTCGCCGGGCTGGAAACGTGTACGGCGAGCCCTTGAACGATTACACGAGCCTGAATTTCGCTCAGAAGCAGAGTTGGTACCAGACATCGATCCTTGGGTGTGTTCGGTGGAACTGCAAGTAGTAAACCGTACCAATTCTCAGCCACGGATCGGATGTGGCGAACGATCTTTCTATGGGAGACAGTGTGCACTGTTCAGGTGAAACCCGAGCGACTATTTCCAGAATACAGGTGGAAAAGCCTTTCGTTCTGGACTGTAGATACTCGAAACGTTCTAGATCGGCTAAGATTACGCGAAGCCCGACTTGGATCTGGCTGGTCGCTTTTCTTTCGCGTGCGTAGAAAAATAAGGGAGACGAACCGTCTGTTCGGGCACGGAGTACAATGATGAGCGCACTCCGCGCGCGCCCTGCCAAAAGTGTGTGTAATTTTTTCCGTAACGGTTGGTAATTTACGCTCGGTCACAATCTTCGTACGACATTAGTACAATTATCGTTTAAATCTAGGACATATTCGCTACTGAAATAGATACTTTTTATAATAATTACTCTTTATAGTCTATCAAAATATTCATCACAGTGCTACGGACACAAAATTGTGTTCTGTTTATACGTGTAAATAATGATTTTTTTATTTTTCGTCTTCTTTTTTTATCATCTTCCCTTACGTCGAGGAGGAAAAAGTCGCGTAATCCAGCCACTCGTTGATCGCGAAACTACGTTTTACACGAAAGCGTTCATCGATCTTCCTCTTTCCTTTCTTTCTTTCGGCTTTTTTTTAATAAAATAAACGACGTATTTGATCGTCTTTTGCTTTTCTTCTGAAAATATCAACGAATCGATAAATGGCATCTATTTAAATTACGCTTTAAACGACTCTAGATCACATGCTCCTCTCTCTTTTCTTTTTCTCTCCCTTTTTTTGTACAATAAGTTCGAGGATGAGCGTTTAAATGTCAACGAGAGACCCGATTCTTGACGTTTTCTATGCTCGTTTTTATCACTTGCTCCTTCTTCTCTCCATCTTCGCCTTTCCTTTAAACGTAGGGTGCTACACACACATGACAGTATCATCCCGTTTAAAAAATTCTTATTCGACTTTACACGTGACTTATATTTACAACAATAAATCGAGAAGATGGCCTTCCAAGGAGATCGTCTAACTTACGATTACGTAAATCCGTGGGTCTAGGCAACTAGACAAACGTTCCCGCCGGCAATGAGAACGCAATTTAAAACGAACGCGCGAAATTTGAAAGACATGCAACGAAACGCGACAGCTCCCATCGAAAGCGGAAACCGTCTAAACGAAAGGCATCATCGCGTAACCGTTCGGAATTGCTTCGAGCGAACGAAATTAATTTAAAATTAGACGAAAACGATTTGCCTCGAAAACAATTCAACTAAAAATTCCGATGATCAACCTTCAATTTTTTTTTGTATCATAAATAAAATCATCGATAAACAAAACAAACGAACAAAAACAAAGGAAGAATAAATCAGAGCTAAACCAGTAAGATACGCAATTCTCACATGAAACAGCTCTCAATGTTCCCCTTAGTACGCCTTTCTCGTTTCTCTTCAGGAATATCTCTCTCAAGAAAACGGTTCCCCTTTCTCTTTAAATATTCTTCCAAAACGTCCACGTTCTCGTACCCTTCAACCTCCATTCAACTGTCGAGGATGCCCCAGTGTCCTTTCCGCGAAGAATGGTTTTACTGTATATACATCGAGGATCCAACCAAACCTCCTCCCCTCTGGGAGGGACAATTTTCCACCGAGGCACCTCGTCGAATCCTTTCCACAACCATCCGTGGATCAAGGAACGTTTCCTCCTTTCGAAACCTTTGAAAACCTTCGATCGACTCTCCCGCCAGGCGTTCCCTACTCTTCCCAAATAGCCTCCGTCGAGAAGCGATGGCTGAAGGACTGGCTTCGATCAAATCTGCCCAATGTTCGCCTGTTCGTCCCCCGGCTCCAGTTCCTTCACCTCTGCGGTCGTAATTGGAGGACCCTCAGTGAGTCCTTGCGATTAACGACCGCCCCTTTCTTTCTACTCTCAAGCGTTCCCTCGGAAAAAGAACACGTCCTGATTAAACCTCTGCGTGGAGGGGACTAGGCGAGCGAAGGGACTGGCAGCAACCCCATGGAAAGAGCCACGTGGCTCAGCACCTCGGCGAAAATTTCGGATTGGTGGGACCGTGGATGTAGCTGCGGAGTTCCTTCGGCGGCTCTGAGCCGAAGTCCGACGCCGTGTCGACGTCGGACTTCCGGCAAATGATCATGCGGATGTCCGTGTGCAAGTAAATCCGACCGGACTTGCCAGACATAAATCTGCAACGAAACGACTGGTGTTAACGGCGGCGGACGGGCTCGTCGACACTCCACTCGCATGCGGGACTGACATTCGCGCTACTCAAGGATCAGCGGGGAAATTAATCAAGCCCACGAAGCCCACGGGTTAGTGACGAAACAGCGACGGAAACGGAAAACGAATAAAGCGGAAAGTAGCAAAAACAGAACGGTCACAAAAAGGAGGAACCAATGAAGTCGTGGCTTTCGAGTGTAGAATTAGAGCGGAGGGTTTGATGCTAGATCGATCGACAATTTGTAGGTGGACGTTGGTAACGGTACGAACGCGCTGAAACTCGAAAACCTCGACTAGTGCTAGGAACACTGGTTGTGAAAGCTTCAAAACTTTAATCTACGGGGGTCAGTCAGGGCCCCCGGCCGTTTAATTAAAATTTCGAAGTTTACATGTTGGACAAAATTCGAAACAGAGATGTACGCACCTAAGATGAACGAGGTAGCGTAGCGTTTTGTGCCGCAGTGTTCTCTGGCGTAAAAAAGTATGAGATCGTGGTGGCATATCAGAAAGATCGTATAGTACTACGAACATCTTAACGACTGTACCCAAGGGATTGAGAAGCGTTACTTGAATAGTACCGCTTCTTGGTACTTGGTAGCCCTTTTTGCCCAAATTAATATGTGCCTATGCAAAAGTAACAACAGGAATCGTTCAAATCAGTGTCCCCTTGCTTCACGCTCTAGATAAGATAAATTCAATAATGCAACGAATCTTCTTCTTCGAGGTGAACGAAAACAGGAAACGTTGCCAATTCGTTAAACGGATACATATTGTTAAAAAAAAAGAGAAAAAAAATCAAGAAAAGAAAAGAGAAAAACCTAGGAAACAGAGCGGAGCACAGCGGCATACGTACGAGATAGGGCGTAGAAACTTTGTCATTGTCACCGAGCGTGTAGAAGAACACGGTGACTGGAAGCTTTCGATGTTTCGGACAGAAACAACCACTTGCACCTAGCTCGGCCGTGAAACCGTGAACCGTCGACACGGGCTCCAGTCTGCCATTCAGAGCGGACTCCTCGAAGCTGCCTAAAAGTGCATGACTCTGGGGCCTGCTGCGCGACGTCGACCTCCTCTTCGGCGTTTCCTCGCCTTCGCCGGGGTTCTCGGTCTCCCTGTCCGTCTCCTCCAACGACACTGCACCGGGGCTCGGCGGGGTGTTCAGCTCGAACAGCGCACTACAACAGAAGAGCTGGTTTCGTAAGACATCGGGTTGCTAGTGAGTAATTACGAGGCTTCTCTTGAACTCTGACTTTCAAATGCTCCGTCCCTCCGCGTTAACGTAAAACATGGAGCACGTACCTTCTCTTGGAGGAGACAGAGTTCAAGCTGCTGTCGTAATCGAAGCAGCAGCTGCCTCTCCTCAACGGCGCCGGGCTAGACGTCAATGGCAGACCTGTTCTACTGTGGAACACCATAGAAGCAGCGTTCTCCAAGGACCGTCGAAATCTCTCCTGCTCGATCGCAGTCGGCACCGCCTTGTCGGTGGTCTCGTCATCCTCAGTGACAGCGCTATCCTTACTGCTGACTCGAGCCTTGACGGACGCGGAATCCTTACGCAGCTTCGAAACAGCTTCGTCATCGTCTTCCTCCGCTGTGCCATTCTCCGCGTTTGTACTATGCAGTCTGTTCTGCCACTTTGGCGGCTCAGGGCTACCGTAGCTATCCTCCTTGTAATTTGTACTATAGGTTCTTGAGTTTTGATGTGCGCCATTTGTACTAAGCTCCAGAGCGTCGGTGCACGGCTCGCGCTTCTCCGCGGTCAAGTTCGAGAAGTCTATCCTCCTCTTCGCCTTGCTGTCCCTCAGGTTCTTCGGGTCGTGCAGGCTCGGCTCGACGTGATTGTACGAGAACGAACGTTGGACGAACTGCTGGACCACGTCCTGGGCACTGTCCCCCGTTGTCGAACTCTTCTTCTCCTGCTCCTTCTTGAACAGCTGCCGGAACCGATTGAACCTCTTGTTCAACGCCATGGGCAGGGACTTTTCGTCCTCCTGCTGACCTCTGTCGCAGCTGCTCCGATCGATTCCCGTCTCGCTGGTGGTCGTCGACGATACGGACCTGGGCTTGGTCCCGCTGGAAACCTCTGGCAGGCCCCTTCGTTCCTTACTGGTGCGCAAGATCGCTCCCAACAGTATGTCCGCCTTGTTCGACACGTTTTTCAAGCAGTCCACAGTATCGTTCGCCCGTTTCTCGGAATTATTGCATTTGATCGCCTGCAGATCCTCGCTCGACCCACCGTCGTCGAGCTTCTCCCGTTTCTCGGAGGGGTTGTATATATTCTTATTGCCATAGATCTCACTATAGTTGGACCTCTCGAGGGCTTGCTGGTCGTTCTTCCTGCACAGCTTGTGGCTGCAGCCCTCGCAGGACTTGGCGCGGTTCACGATATTATTCGTCGAGCACTCGCTGTTCTCCAGGTTCACGTACTTCCCGACGATTGTCCTCTCTGTTCCGTCCTCAGCCGACTTCTCCGACCTCTCCCGCCTTCTCAGGGTCTTCACGCTTGTCCTCTTCCGCCCTGACGGCGTCCTGGCCCTCAGCACGGCTAACACCTCGTCGAACTCTCGTTGACTCAGTTCCAAGTTGCAGTTCTTGAATCTCACTTCGTTCCCATGCTGATCCTGTCCCTTCAAGTTCGTCGCCTTCACCTTGTTCTCCACGTAACCGTTACTCGGAGCAACGCCCAGCACCCGCCCAGGAACCTTGCTGAACCACTCCAAGAAGCCTCCTTCTTCCTTCGACTTGTCCTTCTCTTCAGGGGCCGCCAGCTTCCACATCAACTGACTTATATCCTTGCTAGGTCTACCTCTGTTGTTCGCGGCGCTGCCCAAGTCTGTCTGCAGAGCTTCCTGCCCCGGGGACACCGTCTCGGCGCTCGACAGCTTGTTGGAAGGCTTCACGCAGCTCTGGTGCACCATGCAGGCAGAATTCAACGAGTCCTGTTTCAAGCGGTTGTTCGTCGACGGACCGGGATTTGATTCGTGGAAGGGGCTCGGTTGCCTGAAGGGATTGATCACAAGGCTCGAGTCCTTCGGGGCAGGTGGTTTGCTGGTCCTCTCGGTGTCGTTGAAGTAGCCGTCTCTATTACTGCGCAGGCTCTGGAACGCGCACTTGCTGTTCGCGTTGCTGTTGTTCCAGGACTCGACGAATGACCAAGGTAGCGAGGAATTGAACGGTATCAGGTTCTCGAACAGTCCGTTCTTCTCTGTTGGCTTGCTCTCTATCTCTTTCATCTTCTTGCTGCCGCCCTGAGCTTCTTTGTCCAGATTGCACTGCTTGTCTTTACAACTGCTGGAAGATTTCCGCTGCACAGCCTCGGGATCCTCGATGGTACGCTTGTAACGCTTCTCCAGGTTCCCTTCGCGCTCGTCGATGTTCAGCTGCGCCTTGAAACAGCGCTCCAAGTTGTCGGAATTCAAGTTGTTGCGACTCCTGATGCTATTCTCCTCCAGCTTGCAGCTCTGCCCGTGAGCAGGCTTCGCCGCGCGGTTGTTAGAGATCTCGGAGGAGCACTTGGGGTAGCTCGAGCTCTGGCTATCCTTCGATTCTCGCGTGGTCGCTTCTTGCACGGACGGCAGAGGCATCGGCTGAACCGTCACGCAGGAGTTCACCTCCGCGGGGCCGCAAGGAAGCGAACGTCGCCGCTTTCTCTCGCCGTTCGGTCGAGGGATCGACGGCGACGGCGGTGAACCGTCCTCCTCCTCGCAGCGACAGTGATGCTTACCGGGCATGTTGCAGGGCGTCTGCAGTCTGTCGTCCACCAAAGCTGTTCCAGAAAAGCAGATTTGTTTCGCGACATGTTCGGGCTTGAATCATTGGCACGACATTCTTCGAGCATCAGCTTCGCTACTTTATCAACGAACTTGAAACATCAATAGAAGAAAAAGAACCGTCATCCATACTTTTCATCATCAATTTATTTCGGGAGAAGGAGGGGAGGGTGATGGGTACGTGATGCTTGTTATTTGTTAATTCTATTGTGATCACGATTACAATGTTCTTGAACTGATAATGAGAAGAGATACAGAAGGATGCTGGGTGTGAATAAATTGAACGGACAAATGGCAGATCGATGAATATTAGAGAAGGATCGTGAAGGTGATACTCGAGTGCCGAAATATCACGTCCGTCCACGGCGATTTCCTTCATTACCAGGCAAAACGAGGCCTTCGGGGTTTTGCGAAACGCTGGGGACCGGGATAGCCTTGGTGGGTGTCAAAGCCCTCGCGACACCCTCCTCGTCCTTCTCTTTGATCGGGTGCAGCGGGCAGGTGAGAACCGGCACCTCCTCCATCCTCGGCAATGCCCACACGGTGACCTAAAATTTACACCAGAAATCCTCTTCAGCTCCATTAAATTGCAGTGATGGTACTCGAGCGAGATTGGGTAGCCGGGTGACTCATCTGCTGGTTAAAAGTAGGCACTCGTTAGTGTTCTCGACCACCAGAATAGAACCGTGGAAGGTACTCCGGATAACGTGGACGGGGAACCACCGTGCGGATTGCACGGACGGTTCGAGGAACATTGACCTCGGCTCTATTGCGAGACAAACGTGTCATTTCGAGGCGTTCGCAGCGTGCTGCCTGCTTGCCGCAGAATCACTGGATCGATTTGGCGCGCGGGGCACACTTTCGCGTAGTTAAACGCCGATACGGAGCAAAGTATCTCTACCCGGAGCGAATTCGTCATTCCGGGAGAATATTAATAAAGGACAAATCGGTGGAAAGTTTCACTTAAATCTCGCTTTCTTCGCGCCCATCCGGCGATGTGCTTGAGCGTGATTCAGACAGAGAGTGGGTGGAAATTACGACTAAGGCGGTGGATCGGAGGCGAGGCCCCTACCTTTATCGAATTTCCATCGCCGCTGCCAGCCAGAGGGAAGGTGTGCTCCACGGGGGTGTCCCTGAATTTTCTTAGATTTTCCTCATTGCCAGAGACCACCCTGGTGGCGATGCAGCTCGGGTCGGCACCCTTGCTTCTCGACCACCAGGCAGCGACCTGGCTGAAGTGTAGCCGAGAACGAACCGCTTGGTACAGCCCGTAGAAGTTCATCGTCTCCGGGCTCCTGGGGACCGCCATTTATTCGACTGGTTACAAACGGCATAGACCTTCGCGCGATAACCTGCGTGGTACTAAATAATCTACCGTCGATGGGACGTTCATGTGGGAGAGAGGAGCTAGTTACGGTGGAAGGATGAAAGCTTTAGGGGGAGTTCGGTGGGACTCACTTGCTGGGGACGACGCAGATACACCAATACTCCAGCAGCATCTCCGACGCGTGTTGCCATGGCGAGATTGATAAGGACGGCACGGTGTAGATCGGATTCTTGCTCGTAGCTTTGGCCAAACCGCATGGACAGTCGCTGCACAACACTACCTCGATGCACAGGAACGCACCAATCGCGGTACGGTCCGCGATCTCTCGGGCGAGCAGAAAGTATCGATCGCACTGCACAGATCGTATCGAAGAAGATAATACACTCCGCGTCAAAATTAAAGGAGCACTATAATTTCCCAGAATTTTTGGTCATTTTTAAGTGGCTATATCTTTGCGAAAAATGGTCGCAAAAAATATTTAAAACACATTTTAACGTTTGAAGTTTCTAGTTTTTGAATCAAGGAATTATTTTTTTCATACATTATGACACTGTTTTATCAAGATGGAGCACAAGAAACGAAATTTCAGAAATTGTTGCCTCGGTTGAACGTATGCACAGATCAACAGAATTTTTTTCCCGGTAAATCCAACGAAGAACTCTTATAGAGCAAACATTTCTCTTTAATTTTGTTTTTTTTTGTTTTGTTTTATTTATGATTTTTATTCACACAGTTATTCGCGATTAAAGCCAAAAAGATACTTTTCGCTTTGAATAGGTACCTATAACTTGCGAACTCATGATCGTAGACAAATTTTCATGATTGTTTTGGAAAGATAAGAAAGTTTCCTTTCGGAACCTTTAGTTGCCAATTTAATGAGATTTTTTAATCGTATTTAATTCATTTTTAAATAACCCCCAAAATTTCATATTGACCATTTTTTCAGAAAACATGGTGCCAGTTCACGAAAAATCATGAAATCATTCGAGTATCCACGTTTTTTGCCAGTTAAAAACTACCCTTAAACACTGTGCAAAAGGCCGGACCAATCAGATTTTGTTTCCTTATGTCTTCAATGATCAAACATGCGATATGGTCTGAAAAATTTAACGATCACCTGTTTTGCGTTACGTCTCTTTTTAAAACACTTTTTTTGTTCTCGCGGCCTTTGAACGATTCTTGCACTTTTTTGTTAGTTCAATGTCATTTTAGTAAAAAGACTGGTAAAACTTTAAGTGGCGCATTTGGATGGTGTTAATGCCAATCATTGAAGTACAGTTCTTGTCTTTGCGAAATGTTTCGATAAAAATGTTTTTCTTAAATTTTTTAAATCTTTTCTTTTTACTAAAATGACATTGAACTAACAAAAAAGTTCAAGAATCGTTCAAAGGCCACGAGAACAAAAAAACAGGTTTTGAAAAGAGACATAACGTAAAACAGATGATCGTTCCATTTTTCAGACCATATCGCATGTTTGATCATCGAGGACATACGAAAAAACAATCTGACCAGTCCGGCCTTTTGCACAGTGCTTAAGTATAGATTTAACTCGTAAAGAACGTGGACGCTTCAATGATTCCTTGATTTTCCTTGGAGTGGCATCATGTTTTGTAAAAAATTGTAAATATGCAATTTTTGGGATCATTTTAAAATGGATTTAATACGATTTAAAAAAATCTCATTAAATTGACAACTAAAGCTTCTCAACTAGGTGTTCAAAGCGAAAAGTACCTTTTTTGCTTTGATCGCGAATATCTCGGTCAATAAAAATCATACAATAAAACCAAAAAAAAAAAGAAAATTAAAGAGAAATGGTTGCTCCATAAGAACACTTCTTTGAATTTACCGAAAAAAAATCGTTTGGCCCGTGCATACGTTCAAACTAGGCAAAAATTTCTGAAACTTCGTTTCCTACATTTCATCTTAATAAAACAGTATATCATATTTAATGAGGGAAAAAATTGAGTCCTTGATTCAAAAACTAGAAACTTCAAGCGTTAAAATGCGTTTTTTAAATATTTATGTGACAATTTATCGCAAAGATATATCCACTTAAAACTGACTATAATTTTCGGAAAATTATTGTGTTCCTTTAATTTTTATGCGGAGTGTGTACATTACAATGTGTCAAGTTTGATGTTCGACGAAGAATTCTTTAATTTCTATGAAAGTAGGACACTAAAGTTTATTCGATTATTACAGAATGTATGGAAAACTTGATGCAAAAATAAACGAATGGTTTCAAAAGACTCTATTTTCTTTGCTACTCCCTGAAACATAATAATTGGGTACCTACAGAAGAGTAGTTATCTTACCAAGTAATCATCTTCCTCGCACACATGGTCATTAGAAGTCGCCTGCATCGGCGCCGCACAGTGTGGGCCCTCTTTGTAACCACGTGGAGGGCCCTGAATCCTCCCTTCGCACACAAGGACTCCAAGGGCTCGGAACACGCTGAGAATGCCACCCCGACCGCCAACCCCATTTGGGCTGGGAATGCCTCCTGTCACCGCACCTAGGCAGTGCATACCTGCAACCCATAAAATTGCGCCACGGTTAGTCCCCGAAGCCAAACGTTCAGCGCTCCTTCGAATTATTCCCTCTACCGAGAATTTCCCTGCAGAAAAGGGAAGACAATGGCATTCATTCAAGTGATCTAAATGTTTAAAAGGCAAAAAGTCGTTTAGAAGCTAAGCCCGCGAGCCTTGAAGCGGCCCGATCACAAACCTGCGCGCATTCGCCTTCTGTGGAAGCAATCTCCGACGCACTGCAACAGGATCGCCGACATTTTCGAGATCTGGTCTCGCGGGAATGAAAACTGGAACGATTCTCGTGCGACCCCCGCTATCGTTGATCTCGAGCGCACAACGAATCATGCTTCGAACGAGCCAACAGGTATTTATCGAGCCGGCGAACTTTGCTCCCTTGGCCGCGTTCTCGGCAGAAATCGACACCCGTCGCCGTGCGTGTCCCGTTTCTTTGCGAACCAGGATGAATGAACCAGCTCACGATCACTGTACGCTCAATCCTTCCACTGATTCATCGCTTAACTAGCGGCTCCATTGAACGCGACTTGGCACCATCTGACGCAACTGTAGGAGCCGTGAAAGCTGATCCCTCGCGAAAAACCCAGCGTTTCGAGGAACTCGATCGACGAGCTTCTTAAGCTGCTTCTTGCGCTCTAGAATTCAGTGTCACTTCTGATAGGAAGCTTATCGAGCAGTAGCCAAGCATTTCTTGCATCAAAAGTCCCCCGTAACGAAGACACTGGACATCTTTGTTCAAACGATCTAATCGACATTCTACTATGAAGAGAACGACGGGAACTCTTCGACAATATTACTGATCGAGAAGCAACAAGGCGACGGACGAATCTGGAGAGGCACGCGAAACTCGCGGTGGTTGAATTTCGCACTTGCGTGGCATCGAGAGATTTCTGAAGCCCGTGGTCAGGACGGGTCTCAGTGCTTTCATACGGTTTTCTCGTTCGTTTGCACCTGACATCCGATCCGAGAATTCGTCGTCCGTCTTCTGGCGGTCATTATGTAAAGGTGAATACGCAGGAGGGCGATGGGCATTATTTATAACTTTGCCCGCCGCCGCCATATGCGGCGAAAGCGACCAACCGGATTGGCTTCATCGCCGCTTTCCTCCGAGCGCTTCAGCGGTCGGATCTCCTCGCGCTGCTCGGAGAGAAAAGCGTAAGAGTGCCTTGGGAAAAATATAATTTGGTCCTCGTGGAAAATTCGAGCAGCTCCGGTGGAAAATCTCTGACAGACTTTACCCAGCCAGACGCGAGAAATTTCGATGTTCGCGCGGAGTTCCAAACTAGTTCGAAGAGAGCTAGTACTGGTTATTCATCGAGGTATGATCATTCATTTTCGGATCGTCCATAGTTTCCAGCTCTGAGCTTTTAGTAGATAGATCGACGGTGCATAGGAATGCAAACGACAGTGCTCGTTTAGGAGTTCTACGGAACGAGGAGCGCTTGGAAGCTCGCGTTGGCTGGTCCGCCAGGAGAAATATGCTGGAAAGTTTCCAGATGATTCGAAAACTACTCGCAGATAAGTCCAGCTGTAGCGAGTTCGTTGATTTATCGTGAAAAAATCACTCGATCGATAAGACTGTATCGTGGAAAAATAAAAAAGGCTGGGCTCTGGGAGAAAAATCGACGGGACAGTTGAGCCGCTCGTCAATCTTGATTCGAATCCGTATCTCGAGAGTTCCTTTCAATCGCAAACGAACTAATATCTGCCTTCAAAGCTTCCAAGCAAAATATTTTCGAAACCTCAAAACCACTGTCAAACGAAAGCCACGGCTTCAGTGGCCCAAGCTATCTCTCAGGCTCCCATTTCCACCGCGCAGGAAGCCGCGAATTATTTGAGGCCGCGAAACAGGGACCGTTTAAAACACACTCGAGAGATCCAGGCTGGAGCATCCACTCGACGAGAGGGAAAAAACACGCGAATCCATGGAGGACCAAGAGGAACGATTAGACGGCACTCAGACGTGGACTCGCGATTGGACGACTTTTCGTCGCAACGGGGCGAAAAGTAGCAGCGGACTGGAAGCGTCACGACTCGTCCGACGACGGTGAGGAATTTGAATAAAGAACTGCGCGGCATAAGCCCCCGCACACGCGTGCCTCGCGTGTGTCGGGGGTCTGTGTGCAAGGGAGAGCTTGTGGGGCTCCACACGAGGGTGATCGTACTTGCGTGTCATGCGCAAAAACCTCAACCCTCGGCCAAGTCCTTCGAGAGAGGATGGCAGGATTAACGGGCAACTTCTGCGTCCGAGGTATCTTTTGCTGATCGAACCACAGGCAAGTAAGTGCTGCTAGTTAACCTTCGTACAACGAATGCAGGGTCATTTTGATCCAAGTCTGACAAAGTCTATCACGATGTTATATTTGTGTTGGGAATGGCAAAATATAGTATATGATGCCTACATTGTCTATTTTTGCCTATTGTTGAAATGTATATAAATAATTTTTTTTTATGTATTTCTTTATTAATAAATTTTAGTTAATTTGAGAAATTTTAATTTAATTGTTTTTATATTCAATTTTTTCGTGGACCATAGAAATGTTACTATGGGTCAGACTGACCCTGTATTCGTCTCACGCGACCATATCCACCATTCGTCTTCCGAAGGTTAATTCGGAATTTAGAGTACCTATTCTACTGCTGGAGCTTGTAAATATCCCGAGACGAAGCGATATCTATATTGAACGACGATCTGCTAAGAAAGAAGTGTTTCACGCCTCTTCTAATCGCGCAGTCGTTCGATAGTCTCAGCCATCCGATAATCCGTCGCTTAAATCTCGTTAGTGCCAGAGACTGTCAGTGTTTCCCCGTCTAATCGGGTGCTGCAACTAGTGCACAGCTGGCCAACAGCGAAACCGTGATTCCTGGCAAACGGTTCTCACCGAGAGGTGCCAGGAAGGAAACACGAGAAGAAGAAATTCAGGGAAGGGAACTGAGAGGAAGGAGATCTACTTGGAGCACGTTCGACGAATTAAGGTAGGTTTCCCTATACGCGAGTGGACTGAACGTCGAGAAATTCAAAGTCGATTTTCTCGAAAATGAAGCGCAATATGAAAAAATTTTATTCCGTTTTCTCGACTGATTTAGTTGTTATAAGTCGAAAAGGAACAATAACTTTTTTCGATATCGCGCTTCATTTTCGAGAAAATTGATTTTGAATTATAATATAGCAAAACGTACCTTTCGCCTATTAAGCCCTCGAGTAATTTCAAATTGCTCCGAGACAACTGGGACGCTAGTGAGGATGCGATCGACACGGAGAATAAGCGGAGCCTGGTGCACGTGGTGACTTCGCGGGAGGCTGACGGAGAGGGCGATGCGCTTCTGGTGCATCGCGGTGTGAATGCACCGGCTGGTCCAGCTGAGAAAACACTGGCTCGTTGGCGCCGGTGTTATCCAGCGCAGGGTAAACAAGCCGCCGACGATTGCTCCAGCGAACTCGTTTGATTTCGCGAGTTTCGCTCGCGAGAGGTTGTTCTTAATTGCACCGACCTTGATGCATTCCCAATAAACTTCCTCTCCCCGCGTAAAGGCCCCCGCGAGCAGGACGTTTCAATTCTGAGACTGGGAATCCCCTGGACAAACGAGATGCTCGTTAACAATGGAATTGGGGAGAAAGTACAAGAGCGGCGGCTTTTGAAAGCACAATGGGTAGCGAGAGCTCGTTGGGAAATCCTCGGCTGCAAAACGTAAAGTTCGCCATTGCGCGCTGTGGAAGGCACTGCGAGGCAGTCGGCCAACAAACAGATAGCCAGAATTAGTCACTAAACGACTATCAATTATCAGGATCCGCGTGCCGGCCATTACCAGGCGAGATCGCTGGCTCGCTGCTAGCTCGCTTCTTCGTCGCCATCCACGCAGATAAATAATAAATAGAGGAGCGGCGTGGTTAAGCTTCCAGATGATTATGGCTATCGAGTGAGAGTCACTGGGACAAAAGGCGCTGCCAACTTTTATGCACGGCTTCTATGGGAGACGATGACCAAGGCGCGTCTCAATCGCCCGCGCACAGTGTTGAGTTTCATTGTCGCGGAGACGGGCTTCTTGAATGCACTCGTCGGCTATCCGTGACACGATAAGAAAGGAATTCCCGCGCAAGGAGCTGTTTAATAAACGATGCCTTTCAATTTTGAACAGCGCCCCGATACATGCACGGCTTCCGGCTGATCAGATCCCCCGGCAGAAGACGGCGAGGGCGAAGTGCATGTGCAGAGCGAAGTGCGTATTAACTTCTGCACACACGCGGCACGACGAAGCGTGAAATTTACGGTTGAAACGCGCGTGTAAACGCGGTAACAGAATTACACCGCTCCCAAGGGTTGCCGGGTAATTCCATTAATGGGGTTAATAATTTTTTTGCCCCTTATTAATTCACCGAACTGCTTGAGTTCCTTTTTTACCGTTCGCAGACGCGAAATCGCGGTCTTATCGCAGCCGAAACAACCTCTTGCCGCTATCGAGATAACGTCCAGATAACCGGGACCCTGTCCTGGGTCAACTCTCCGTGAATTGTAAATTTATTTGGCGAACATAATGATTACACGCCTGCTCCATCATTTATCATTAAACGTGCACTTGGTGATGCCGATAATATCTGAAGATTCCACGGTACTTTCTTAACACGTCGCGTGATTCAGCAACGAGTGCTCGATTTAAAGAATATCAAAATCACACGCCCGAAATACAAGAAACATAGAAATAGAAACACTTTTCGTGAAATCTGTATGACGGTGAAAGAATTTTCGCGGTGCCACGCGAAAGAGTAATTAGAATCTAAGGAGAAACCGAGTGAATTAATTTCCCGATTGACGGCTGTCGATTGCCGCTGTAAATTTGTATCGATCACGATCGGCAGTTTTTCTGCAAATCGACACGCGTTCTCCATGGAGTGGATGGAAATCTGTGATGGCGCAGCGGATCCAAGCTTATCACCGCTGGACGCGCAATGTACATTTGCAGTCACGTTTTCTTTCTCCTAATCGCTCGTGTTTACACGCTCGATGAAGGAAATCATTGATCGGGAGGCCTTCTTCCGTTGCCACCGGTCCGTTACCAATTAGCTCGTTAACATGCCTCGCGATGCGCTGTGCCGCGCCTGTAACACGCCATCGTCTTCCCTACGACGCGGCCATCTTCGCGTCTGAGGGGTCCCTATCTTCCCGAGAAAGTCAAGAGGGTCTTCTGTTTGCAGCTTCCTCCGCGATCCGCGATATTCACTGCGACTACGGACAACAGCGACGTTCAATCTGCGCTCGGATGGATGACGGGCCTCTCTCGCGGACTCTAATTTTAGAGACACGCCTCGTTGGGGCACAAGGAGAATCTATCGCAACGCGGAATTCGAGGCTGAAAAAGATGATACATCACTGGCTGTTCGTCCTCTTCGGAATCGGGCGATACGAGGCAACGTGCAATCAGTCGCAATGCCGAAGAGGGTAACGACTGCGATCCTATAAATCTTCTCGTGTCACGCGCCGACGAGCTCCTCCGCGGACGACCCGCGGAAAACGATGATTTTCTTATTTCCGAGCACGGCTCCCGGCCGCGGAATCCGCTGCATAGAAAATCAGGGGGAGTGCTCGTTGACCGCAGAGGAAGAGATGCATTCTGCCGGGCTGCATTTGAATACTCTACGCCCGTGGACAGCTTTATTCCTCTCATTGGGGAATCAAATGCGAAGGGGATTATACCAGACGGAAGTACTGATCGCCGGCACTAACCATTTGCTAAGTTTCCCACCGAGCACCGCGGTGCGTCAAGATTCGTAGCATCAGTTCTACGAGAATTGAAGAATTTGTGAATCAAGGTGGTTCAAAAATTCATCCCCTTTCCGGTGAAATTCCCAACGAACCAGACCACGTCAACAGCCTCCCGTGGAACGTGATCATCCTAACGGAGCATTTTCGTCCTCCCTTCGTCCTCGGAGAAAAGGGTCGACGATTCGAGCGTCTAGACGCGGTCGGTCCACCCCTGCTATGTATTATATTTTGGGGGGGCTGCCGTGGAGGTTAAAGAACCGTGACGGTGTCGAAAAAGCTGAACGGATACAAAGACGCCACTGATCACGCATGCGAGCAGGAATAACTTAGTCATTCGATTAATCAGAGCCTCTGGTGACAAAGCTTCGCCTCGAGTCAAGGGAAATTGCTTTCGCCTGTTTATCGCATTGATACAGAGCGTATCTACACGCACCTTTGATCGAAAGAACGTTCAATTATCATAGATAAGATTTATTTTGATTGGCAAAGTGAAATAGCTTTCCACTCGCGGAACAATGTAATCATGCGATGATTAATAGAGTAATGGAGTATTCCGACCTCGATTTATCACTTATCGCTTACACCAGGTAGGAGTTAAAGAAAATCAAGCCTCGTGCTATTGTATACCCGAGGATAAAGTAAGTCTGAAACTACGTTCGCCAAAGCCTGGCTCCTCCTGATCTGTCTATCCTTAATTCTGCGACAGTCCCAAGCTTACTTTATTCACTTTATTCCCTGAACCGTTTCACGGTCATCGCGCAAAGTCTGAAGACAGCCGCCTCCTCTTGACATGCAATAACGCGAATTACGTGCCTCCCTTATACGCTCTTCCTTTCAACTGGACGATAAATTCCTGTGGCGTTATTGTGCAACGTGGCTCCTTTGGCGACGTCGTTCGTTTCTTTCCAACGAGGAACGGCTGAAAAGAACCGCGACTTCGCAATAATCGCACCGCTTTCGGGCCTGATTACACCGTCAGCCAAGTGTCGATCGTGCTCTTAAACTCTTGCGACGACGTTGCGCACGGTTTCGAGCAGTTGCGCAAAGATCTGCGAGCCTGTCGCCACATCGTTGCAAAGTATTTAGTTTCGTCGCCGCGAAGAGTCCTACATTTCGAGGGAAACGTTGAAGAACGAAGGAAATCTTTGGGGCAACGCGCGAACTTATCGTCACTTCTACTAATCGTAAACCCAGGTTGGCACAGTTTCCCGACAATGATGGTAACTGCGCCAAACATCCAGGGTCCACTGCTACGTTTTCGTGTTTCTTTACGAACAATGGACACAAGGCCTCCCATGCTTTTATTCGCAGGCAGAGCAGCGAAACTCTTTCTCGCTTCGTCCGTTGCGAAAATGTAGCCCCTTTTATGGGGAATAATGGGCCGAGGAGCGGACTCTGTCAACGAGGAGCGCGAGTTCCCATTGATTGCATCCCGGTGCAGCGCCGGCCCTAAAGACGTGTACTAACCGTTCAGGAAACCTAGAACCTGCTGCACCGGCCCCAGACGCTGCACCTTGTTTTCTTTCGTCACGTGCAGCGGGGGAATACAAGACCCCGCTACGGACGGTACACAACAACAAATTTAAAGGGACTACAAAAATCTCCGAGCCTACCAACCGTCCCGCGCGCATCTGCTCTAATGTCCCTTGGCAATTAAGCTCGATGGTCTGCTCGAATTTCAGAAACTCTGTCGATTCCGATGGAAAGTTTTGCCTGTTGGGCACTTCAAACGGGCCTTGAGAGAACACTGGTCGAAGAGTTCCAAGCTTAGTGATTACTGATATGAAAATTCCCTTCTGCTAGCCCTGAGTCATTATAGGCTACGACTGATAAGCGACGTTAATCGTTGTCTATTTGGAAGAGGAAATTTGTCGAAACTGCATGACTCACTTGTCCTGTGACTAAGGGCTAGCTTGAGGATTATCCTTCCCTACTAAACACCTTTGTCCTCCTCCAAGGAACAACATTAAGTCCCGAAGGCCACCAGTTCGTTCCACGTGCCTCGATTCCCTCTGACCGCACACGAATAGTGGAAAAGCAGACGGCTACTTTTAGCATAATCTTTTTAACCTCCGCGCCCGCGATCCTCTTCAAAGAGGGCACACGATGGAAGGACTTGAAAAGGGGCATTCTTACACTGCGAGGAGCGCCGCCTTATCAGATCTCGCGGTAAATTAAATTTCGTTCCATTTTTGTTCGCGACACCCCCCCCCCCCCCCCGCTGTAACTTAATTACAGCAATTCGCTTCTTATTGCCGCGCAAACAACGCCCTTTTGTCGCCCAGCACGGGGCCAGGAAATGACGGATGCAAGGGCAATTAAAGGGACGACATAAATCGCTGTTATCCTGCTTCAAAACGATACACCGCTTCCTCTGATCGCGAGACGTAACGCTACCAACTATCTGCGCTGCTTTCGAATTACGCAAGTCGTCTCACACGTGCAGACTGAAATCGAAGCGACAGTTAATCGTTGATCTCGAGAATGATTTTCCTCTAAATCAGCGAAGATTAATTTTCTAGCAGTTAGGAAATCTTTGAAATGATAAGCCCAGCTTAATCGACTCTGTAAATACAGCCCGCAGACTGCCTTCCGCTGTCCACAAAACTATTCCGTCTTTAGATACCGATCGGCCGTGATAATCGATATCGATTAAGTAGTCGGCGATCGTAGCCGCGATTACCTTTGTGCGATCGATAAACCAGGAGTTTAATATTGCAAGATAAGGGACAACGTCCTCGAGATAACGAAGTGTACTCGCTCCTCTTTTGTTTCCTCCGAAGATTGCGCGATCGCAGAGATTTCGTGTAGGCCAGCAAGCCAGGCGAGGCGTTTTCGCAATTCGTTTGCCGAGCCGCTCCGCCAGGGAAACTTTTCCGAAGGATAATATTTTCTCACTGTCGGAGCGATCAAATACTTAATGGCTCCCTCATTATGCAGTTTATGGCCCACATCGTGTATACGGGCACCGTGTGGGTTTCGAGAGCGAGCCCTAGCGCCGAGCAATCGAAAGACATCGACCTCCGCCAACTGCGCTTCGTCCATTACGATATTATACTCCGCCTCCGCGGGGAAATTGTCGTCCGCGCAATTGCTCGAATTGGCGCCAACTTTCCTCCCGTTCCCTTCAATTAATCCGTCGTTGAAAGAATCAACCTCCTAGCAACGCTGCCGACCGATTCGCCACTGGATCGATAAGAGGATTTCTCCGCGAGCTGCTCCTCGAGCCGCGAGCCATCTGCGGGACGTCTAACATCGACGTGCGGCGTGATAGCGAGAGCAGAAAACGCAATCTTCATCTGCGCGATATTATTACGGGGGACGGTGGCCTTCGGTGGCCACAACTGCAAACAGTGGAAAGCCCGCGATACGAGCGGGACAAAGTACAATGCACTCGGGAATACTTGTTCGGAAGCGTGGATGGGCGAGGGTGAGCCGTGGGGAAGCGGATCGAGAAGGGATCATCCGTAAACGCGCTCCGCCGTCGAGAACCCAAGGAGGACTCCGAGCGAGCCGATCGAAGTTCGGACGGTCGTTGCGCAACCGGAAATACGTCACCGCCGAAATGTCAGTCGGCGAAAAACTCAGAAGTGCATCGCGCGGCCGACTAATGGCACAATAGCTTAACATCCACCGCGCGAGTGACTTTCTATTTCCAGAAGCGTTAGCGAGGCCTGCGTGTGCAGCTGTTGCACACACTGGCCATGTATATTAAACAGCCGCGAGTGAAATCTCCGAGCAAGCGAACCCTCGCCGATGGCCCTAAACTGACACCGAAACGGAGCGTCCTCGATACTATCGACTCAGAGTGCAAATCGCGTGTCGCGACAGAGCGCGCGTGCAGAGGAAGACACAGCGCTATGCCTACGGTAGAAGCTCGGTGGATTAGCTGGGCTGCAGTGTGAAAAGCCGCGAGTCCAAAGGAGCGCGTAACAGCCGAAACGCGTATCGTGTTACGCCCCGAGCGTCGCGTGCTCGCTAGGATATCGCCGCTCAGGAAAAGAAAAACCGGTGTCTAAACTAAGGCGTCCACCAGCGATCCAAGTACCCGCCACCTCCTCAGCGCGCCTCTATTTCTATTTCCAGAAACACGGTGGACATCCGAGAGACCCGCATGGCTCGTGCCACTCGAATCGGGACGGCTTCGCCTAGACATCGGCCCAGAAAGCTCGGTGGAAAACGGGCACGGTAGTAGCCACTCTATCGCCCGACATGTAAAAAATGGTCCCCTAGATTCCACCGTCGCCTGCGAAATGGCAGTAATCTCTTAACCAGTGGATGATTAAAAGACAAGCAATGTAACCGAGAGCGCTATCGCGCCCCTTCTTTCGGGCAGTCACGACATCGCGAAAAATCGGGCTGGTAACCAGCGAAATGACGTAACCGAACAGTGAGAGTAGATACTGGGAGACCTCAAGCTTCCGTTCGTACTGGATTCCCGGTTTACATAACGCGGCCAGTTACAATCACCGCGGCGACTGCTTTTCCAGGCTCGATTCTCCCCCCTGCCGCGCGAAAGTACAGTGGGTGGAAAGAGTATAGTGAGACACGAAGTCGATAGGGAGCATGTACGGTATATAGGGTACACAGGAATCCTCGTGCTTATAGCTACGAGAACAGCTTCATTCCGCAGATACGATCGAAAAGCTTCCCCCTGCGCGATCAAGGTGTATAGAAGCTACTAAGTATACTCGAGCCTTCGCGAACGGGGAGGCGAGGAGGATCGAGCGGTGGTTAAGCGAGTTCAGGGATCCGTGCCCCGTGGCAAATGGAGAAAGAGTCAGCACCAGGTAGGTGGGTTGGAATAAAGAGAGTCGAGGTGAAAGAGAGGTCCTCTGGATATCGTGTCAAGGCTAATGTTTATCGATCGAATAGTAAGACCGCGTGCACGCGCCTGCTTATCGACTGTGCACCCAGCGCCGCGTCAGCTCCTCTGCATCCTTTCCCTTTGCCAGGCCTTTGGATTGTCGCGTGTTCGGGTGGAACAGTGTCGGTACAGAGACGGGCATTTCCACTGTCAACCGAGTGGAACCCACTTGCCGCAACCAATGCCGCGCTTTTATTTGATTAGAAATGGGGGATAGCCTCGAGGAAGCACTCGCGCAAGCATTCCCCAAATAAATTCGACCTGGCAACGTGTATCCTATCTTTTTTCTGTTTCTTCAAAGAGAGAACTTACAGGTTCTGTAATAAACTGACCGTCAGCGCGGTTTTACGGCGCCGAGATTTACGGCTTTTGGATTCCCGTTGTACGGACATCCTGTGGATGGGCAGTTTGTGGCTGGCTTTTAAATGCAAATCTCGAAGCGACGATGGGGCTGGGCTGCGCTCGCAACCGTGCAACTGAAGCACTAGGAAAGAATCACTTCTCGGAGGCTTAGACATGTTCTGTTAGCAGCGTACGCGGAAAAGCAGACCGGCGATCTTGCGCCGTGCGATTTCTAGGTTCGGTGGAGCGAGAGATGGAAAAGGGAGGCGAGGTGGGTTTTACCAAAATAGAGGAGAGACCTTGTCTGCCTGTAACAAGCTTAAATGTGTCCACGAATATGCAGGAATCGATTGCGGTGTGAACGTGACCCACATCGCGAAGCAATCTCCTTTGTCTTCTTCCGGATAAACAATTCCACTCGACCTTCGTACAAAAAAGAACATCGGATACCAACAAAACTCCGAGCAAAGAAGGCCGCGGAGGTAAACATAGATTTCAATCGCAGCAATCTATTCAAACACAGCTTTACTCGTAAGGAAACCAGAAATAGAAATAGCAGAAGCATAAATCGAATGAAAAGTGGATCCAATGAATGCATGGAAATCGAAACGGGATTTTATCGAAGAAAGAGGGAAAAAATGATTTCGGAGTTTAAGTAGGGCCCCAGCGGGTGCCACCTACCTACGACACTGGCAGTACTGGGGGCTCGTATCAGCAGCGAGGTCAGCTGAGCGTAGCGTCGATCCCTCAGCTGGGAGCGAAAGATGGCGTCGAACAGCTGATCGACCGTCCGTGCATGCGCGTTGCCGTCGCGCTAGCAGACGCCGTGCGAGTGCAGCGAGCGCACGTGCGAAATATCGAAAGTCTATTTCCAGGTTGCCAACGAAAATGGCATGCCGTTTCTCGTGCCATATGGCTTCGACCCGCGCCGCTTCCCGACCAGGGGGACAAAGGCGGGGCAATCCTTTGACCGTGCGATTATTTTCAGCGGAAAGTACAATACCCAAGAGTTCTATTTAAATATTCCACCATGAATGGGGTAGCCCGCCTCGACAAAAGTCGTCGCTCAAAGACGGAGTCGCCATCGGGATGATTAAAACGCGGAGGAAAGCACCCTTATCCCAAAATCCCTCGAGTCTAAACGCCCTCGGTCACCGACGACCGTTAATGAGCGTAACTTTGAAGGCCCTTGTCATCCGATCGGGGTCTCCAGATATCCCGTATCGATCAGTAACGTTCCTCTAATATTACCCCGCGAGAACCTTGAGAGCGTGGCACACGAGCTGACGAAATCGAAGGGACAGCTTATCTTATCGCCAGCCGACTGCGTTGAGTATCTTTAGGACAATGTATACATTCACCCAGTAATGCTGCAGGCTCTCTATTTCCTTTGACAAAGCAAGGTCCAAGGGACACGCGAGGCAGTGCCTCTCCTGTGTGAGAGCTTTCAAGCACACGGAGCCCTTGAAACTGTCGCGCGAGGTTGCTTCGATCGAAGCCGCTGCCGTAGCTGCTAGCAATGCTTACCGAAAGTCACTTTATAAGCTTGACATTCCGGCTGGTATCGTGCCAACGCTAATCGTCACGATATTGCGGCACGCTCGTGACGTCTCTGCCCGTGTCCTTTCACTCCGGCCAGGTGCTTGAATCGGGCCCCGTGGCTACTGTTCGAGTGCACGAAAATCTCTCAAAGCTTCCCCCCCGCGATTTTGTTTCAGGACCGCGTCCGATCGTTGGCGATATTCGTAAGCTCGGGCCGGGTGCGATAAGTCACGCAAAGTAGCGACTGTTTGGGAACACGGAAGTCCTTCGAAAGCCCCAACAGTTTAAAAGCCACGTTCAACTTTCCAGCGATCTCGGGTTACGACGGAACTCACGATAGGACGGCGGAGCAGAAACCTTATATGATCCCACGAACTGAAAAACGTGCTTGGAAAATGGCTTCGATTCGGGGCGCAACATTGTTCGCCGAGCGGACTGGACCAGGTATATCCAGTTCCAAAATCGCTGCGCCGCCGCTCTGGGCCCGACTGAATCACGCTAACTGTACCCCAAGAGATCGCACAGCAAGGAGCAAGCAATCCTTTCTCGTCCGTGTCCTTTCACTCCAGCCAGGTGCTACGAATTACGGGACCGCCTAAGTAGGTACTCGTGAACCATTGCTCCGGTTAGAGGCCAGAGCAAAAACAACGGCAGCTCTCGTTACCGAAACGAGGAGCGCCTGGATCCGAATAGAGCGGGCCCGAATTTCAAGCGCTACAAGTGGCCGCCTAGTTTCGATGGCTATTGAATAATTCAATGTAGGGTTAGTAAAAAAAAGCTGCAGCTCTGACTGCGCGGAGAGACTGAACGGTGGCATTTTGGGGGAGCAGTCCGAGCTCCATGGGACCACTTGCAGCCTGTGCTCTCGCGTTACGTCCGCAGTTATTCTGATAATGTTATGCAAGTTAATTGCGATTCTCATTGAGCTGCTCATTAGTTCCTAGTGACGTATATGGTCACGGTTATGAGATCGGATCGAGTCGCCCAATGATAATGCAATGACGGGGCATGATTCGATTTTAAATCGTAAACAGCTGCGTAAATCGAAGGGCACTGCAGTCTATCCTATTTGTGTTTCGAGGCTTCCCATCGGTCGGGTTATTCTGTGAAAGTAGCGATGGGATCGAGCAAACCGCGTGTATTTTTGTATGAACGAGTAATGCTGGATGCTATTAAAATCACTTCAATCAATCGATACTTGTAACAATATGTTCGAACAGGATGCGAACGCGCCGGAACGTCTACTTCGATTATTTCTTCGGCCCGCTAGAAAATGCTTGCGCGATTGCGAGCCTGGTGTTCGATCACGTGTCTCCTGCGGCTTCCAGGGACTTGAAATCGATGACGAAGAAAGTACACGACAATTGAGAGGCAACACGCGATATCTCGATCGCGTGGCCATCGATCTCCAGCAGGTCTGTCGTCTGGCGACACCGATCTGCCAGCTCGGCCACGAC